>OY974084.1:37752516-38952516 GCA_963854165.1 Sylvicola cinctus
TGTTAAACAAATGATTCTAAGGTTTTTTAGAAATTTTTATTCATATAAAGTTGGAAAAAAGTCTCAATCTTCATGGTAAAAATCAAATTATAAAAGTTTGAAAATTTTGAGATTTTTCCCCACCCCCGACCTTGCTGATTTTTCATTTTTGGACAAAAAATTTAACTTTCGTTTTTCTTCAAAATTTTGATGCAGAACTGTTAAACAAATGATTCTAAGGTTTTTTAGAAATTTTATTCATATAAAGTTGGAAAAAAGTCTCAATCTTCATGGTAAAAATCAAATTATAAAAGTTTGAAAATTTTGAGATTTTTCCCCACCCCCGACCTTGCTGATTTTTCATTTTTGGACAAAAAATTTAACTTTCGTTTTTCTTCAAAATTTTGATGCAGAACTGTTAAACAAATGATTCTAAGGTTTTTTAGAAATTTTATTCATATAAAGTTGGAAAAAAGTCTCAATCTTCATGGTAAAAATCAAATTATAAAAGTTTGAAAATTTTGAGATTTTTCCCCACCCCCGACCTTGCTGATTTTTCATTTTTGGACAAAAAATTTAACTTTCGTTTTTCTTCAAAATTTTGATGCAGAACTGTTAAACAAATGATTCTAAGGTTTTTTAGAAATTTTATTCATATAAAGTTGGAAAAAAGTCTCAATCTTCATGGTAAAAATCAAATTATAAAAGTTTGAAAATTTTGAGATTTTTCCCCACCCCCGACCTTGCTGATTTTTCATTTTTGGACAAAAAATTTAACTTTCGTTTTTCTTCAAAATTTTGATGCAGAACTGTTAAACAAATGATTCTAAGGTTTTTTAGAAATTTTATTCATATAAAGTTGGAAAAAAGTCTCAATCTTCATGGTAAAAATCAAATTATAAAAGTTTGAAAATTTTGAGATTTTTCCCCACCCCGACCTTGCTGATTTTTCATTTTTGGACAAAAATTTAACTTTCGTTTTTCTTCAAAATTTTGATGCAGAACTGTTAAACAAATGATTCTAAGGTTTTTTAGAAATTTTATTCATATAAAGTTGGAAAAAGTCTCAATCTTCATGGTAAAAATCAAATTATAAAAGTTTGAAAATTTTGAGATTTTTCCCCACCCCCGACCTTGCTGATTTTTCATTTTTGGACAAAAAATTTAACTTTCGTTTTTCTTCAAAATTTTGATGCAGAACTGTTAAACAAATGATTCTAAGGTTTTTTAGAAATTTTATTCATATAAAGTTGGAAAAAAGTCTCAATCTTCATGGTAAAAATCAAATTATAAAAGTTTGAAAATTTTGAGATTTTTCCCCACCCCCGACCTTGCTGATTTTTCATTTTTGGACAAAAAATTTAACTTTCGTTTTTCTTCAAAATTTTGATGCAGAACTGTTAAACAAATGATTCTAAGGTTTTTTAGAAATTTTATTCATATAAAGTTGGAAAAAAGTCTCAATCTTCATGGTAAAAATCAAATTATAAAAGTTTGAAAATTTTGAGATTTTTCCCCACCCCCGACCTTGCTGATTTTTCATTTTTGGACAAAAAATTTAACTTTCGTTTTTCTTCAAAATTTTGATGCAGAACTGTTAAACAAATGATTCTAAGGTTTTTTAGAAATTTTATTCATATAAAGTTGGAAAAAAGTCTCAATCTTCATGGTAAAAATCAAATTATAAAAGTTTGAAAATTTTGAGATTTTTCCCCACCCCCGACCTTGCTGATTTTTCATTTTTGGACAAAAAATTTAACTTTCGTTTTTCTTCAAAATTTTGATGCAGAACTGTTAAACAAATGATTCTAAGGTTTTTTAGAAATTTTATTCATATAAAGTTGGAAAAAAGTCTCAATCTTCATGGTAAAAATCAAATTATAAAAGTTTGAAAATTTTGAGATTTTTCCCCACCCCCGACCTTGCTGATTTTTCATTTTTGGACAAAAAATTTACCTTTCGTTTTTCTTCAAAATTTTGATGCAGAACTGTTAAACAAATGATTCTAAGGTTTTTTAGAAATTTTATTCATATAAAGTTGGAAAAAAGTCTCAATCTTCATGGTAAAAATCAAATTATAAAAGTTTGAAAATTTTGAGATTTTTCCCCACCCCCAACCTTGCTGATTTTTCATTTTTGGACAAAAAATTTAACTTTCGTTTTTCTTCAAAATTTTGATGCAGAACTGTTAAACAAATGATTCTAAGGTTTTTTAGAAATTTTATTCATATAAAGTTGGAAAAAAGTCTCAATCTTCATGGTAAAAATCAAATTATAAAAGTTTGAAAATTTTGAGATTTTTCCCCACCCCCGACCTTGCTGATTTTTCATTTTTGGACAAAAAATTTACCTTTCGTTTTTCTTCAAAATTTTGATGCAGAACTGTTAAACAAATGATTCTAAGGTTTTTTAGAAATTTTATTCATATAAAGTTGGAAAAAAGTCTCAATCTTCATGGTAAAAATCAAATTATAAAAGTTTGAAAATTTTGAGATTTTTCCCCACCCCCAACCTTGCTGATTTTTCATTTTTGGACAAAAAATTTAACTTTCGTTTTTCTTCAAAATTTTGATGCAGAACTGTTAAACAAATGATTCTAAGGTTTTTTAGAAATTTTATTCATATAAAGTTGGAAAAAAGTCTCAATCTTCATGGTAAAAATCAAATTATAAAAGTTTGAAAATTTTGAGATTTTTCCCCACCCCCGACCTTGCTGATTTTTCATTTTTGGACAAAAAATTTAACTTTCGTTTTTCTTCAAAATTTTGATGCAGAACTGTTAAACAAATGATTCTAAGGTTTTTTAGAAATTTTATTCATATAAAGTTGGAAAAAAGTCTCAATCTTCATGGTAAAAATCAAATTATAAAAGTTTGAAAATTTTGAGATTTTTCCCCACCCCCGACCTTGCTGATTTTTCATTTTTGGACAAAAAATTTAACTTTCGTTTTTCTTCAAAATTTTGATGCAGAACTGTTAAACAAATGATTCTAAGGTTTTTTAGAAATTTTATTCATATAAAGTTGGAAAAAAGTCTCAATCTTCATGGTAAAAATCAAATTATTAAAGTTTGAAAATTTTGAGATTTTTCCCCACCCCCGACCTTGCTGATTTTTCATTTTTGGACAAAAAATTTAACTTTCGTTTTTCTTCAAAATTTTGATGCAGAACTGTTAAACAAATGATTCTAAGGTTTTTTAGAAATTTTATTCATATAAAGTTGGAAAAAAGTCTCAATCTTCATGGTAAAAATCAAATTATAAAAGTTTGAAAATTTTGAGATTTTTCCCCACCCCCGACCTTGCTGATTTTTCATTTTTGGACAAAAAATTTAACTTTCGTTTTTCTTCAAAATTTTGATGCAGAACTGTTAAACAAATGATTCTAAGGTTTTTTAGAAATTTTATTCATATAAAGTTGGAAAAAAGTCTCAATCTTCATGGTAAAAATCAAATTATAAAAGTTTGAAAATTTTGAGATTTTTCCCCACCCCCGACCTTGCTGATTTTTCATTTTTGGACAAAAAATTTAACTTTCGTTTTTCTTCAAAATTTTGATGCAGAACTGTTAAACAAATGATTCTAAGGTTTTTTAGAAATTTTATTCATATAAAGTTGGAAAAAAGTCTCAATCTTCATGGTAAAAATCAAATTATAAAAGTTTGAAAATTTTGAGATTTTTCCCCACCCCCGACCTTGCTGATTTTTCATTTTTGGACAAAAAATTTAACTTTCGTTTTTCTTCAAAATTTTGATGCAGAACTGTTAAACAAATGATTCTAAGGTTTTTTAGAAATTTTATTCATATAAAGTTGGAAAAAAGTCTCAATCTTCATGGTAAAAATCAAATTATAAAAGTTTGAAAATTTTGAGATTTTTCCCCACCCCCGACCTTGCTGATTTTTCATTTTTGGACAAAAAATTTAACTTTCGTTTTTCTTCAAAATTTTGATGCAGAACTGTTAAACAAATGATTCTAAGGTTTTTTAGAAATTTTATTCATATAAAGTTGGAAAAAAGTCTCAATCTTCATGGTAAAAATCAAATTATAAAAGTTTGAAAATTTTGAGATTTTTCCCCACCCCCGACCTTGCTGATTTTTCATTTTTGGACAAAAAATTTAACTTTCGTTTTTCTTCAAAATTTTGATGCAGAACTGTTAAACAAATGATTCTAAGGTTTTTTAGAAATTTTATTCATATAAAGTTGGAAAAAAGTCTCAATCTTCATGGTAAAAATCAAATTATAAAAGTTTGAAAATTTTGAGATTTTTCCCCACCCCCGACCTTGCTGATTTTTCATTTTTGGACAAAAAATTTAACTTTCGTTTTTCTTCAAAATTTTGATGCAGAACTGTTAAACAAATGATTCTAAGGTTTTTTAGAAATTTTATTCATATAAAGTTGGAAAAAAGTCTCAATCTTCATGGTAAAAATCAAATTATAAAAGTTTGAAAATTTTGAGATTTTTCCCCACCCCCGACCTTGCTGATTTTTCATTTTTGGACAAAAAATTTAACTTTCGTTTTTCTTCAAAATTTTGATGCAGAACTGTTAAACAAATGATTCTAAGGTTTTTTAGAAATTTTATTCATATAAAGTTGGAAAAAAGTCTCAATCTTCATGGTAAAAATCAAATTATAAAAGTTTGAAAATTTTGAGATTTTTCCCCACCCCCGACCTTGCTGATTTTTCATTTTTGGACAAAAAATTTACCTTTCGTTTTTCTTCAAAATTTTGATGCAGAACTGTTAAACAAATGATTCTAAGGTTTTTTAGAAATTTTATTCATATAAAGTTGGAAAAAAGTCTCAATCTTCATGGTAAAAATCAAATTATAAAAGTTTGAAAATTTTGAGATTTTTCCCCACCCCCGACCTTGCTGATTTTTCATTTTTGGACAAAAAATTTAACTTTCGTTTTTCTTCAAAATTTTGATGCAGAACTGTTAAACAAATGATTCTAAGGCTTTTTAGAAATTTTATTCATATAAAGTTGGAAAAAAGTCTCAATCTTCATGGTAAAAATCAAATTATAAAAGTTTGAAAATTTTGAGATTTTTCCCCACCCCCGACCTTGCTGATTTTTCATTTTTGGACAAAAAATTTACCTTTCGTTTTTCTTCAAAATTTTGATGCAGAACTGTTAAACAAATGATTCTAAGGTTTTTTAGAAATTTTATTCATATAAAGTTTTGGACAAAAAATTTAACTTTCGTTTTTCTTCAAAATTTTGATGCAGAACTGTTAAACAAATGATTCTAAGGTTTTTTAGAAATTTTATTCATATAAAGTTGGAAAAAAGTCTCAATCTTCATGGTAAAAATCAAATTATAAAAGTTTGAAAATTTTGAGATTTTTCCCCACCCCCGACCTTGCTGATTTTTCATTTTTGGACAAAAAATTTACCTTTCGTTTTTCTTCAAAATTTTGATGCAGAACTGTTAAACAAATGATTCTAAGGTTTTTTAGAAATTTTATTCATATAAAGTTTTGGACAAAAAATTTAACTTTCGTTTTTCTTCAAAATTTTGATGCAGAACTGTTAAACAAATGATTCTAAGGTTTTTTAGAAATTTTATTCATATAAAGTTGGAAAAAAGTCTCAATCTTCATGGTAAAAATCAAATTATAAAAGTTTGAAAATTTTGAGATTTTTCCCCACCCCCGACCTTGCTGATTTTTCATTTTTGGACAAAAAATTTAACTTTCGTTTTTCTTCAAAATTTTGATGCAGAACTGTTAAACAAATGATTCTAAGGTTTTTTAGAAATTTTATTCATATAAAGTTTTGGACAAAAAATTTAACTTTCGTTTTTCTTCAAAATTTTGATGCAGAACTGTTAAACAAATGATTCTAAGGTTTTTTAGAAATTTTATTCATATAAAGTTGGAAAAAAGTCTCAATCTTCATGGTAAAAATCAAATTATAAAAGTTTGAAAATTTTGAGATTTTTCCCCACCCCCGACCTTGCTGATTTTTCATTTTTGGACAAAAAATTTAACTTTCGTTTTTCTTCAAAATTTTGATGCAGAACTGTTAAACAAATAATTCTAAGGTTTTTTAGAAATTTTATTCATATAAAGTTGCAAAAAAGTCTCAATCTTCATGGTAAAAATCAAATTATAAAAGTTTGAAAATTTTGAGATTTTTCCCCACCCCCGACCTTGCTGATTTTTCATTTTTGGACAAAAAATTTAACTTTCGTTTTTCTTCAAAATTTTGATGCAGAACTGTTAAACAAATGATTCTAAGGTTTTTTAGAAATTTTATTCATATAAAGTTGGAAAAAAGTCTCAATCTTCATGGTAAAAATCAAATTATAAAAGTTTGAAAATTTTGAGATTTTTACCCACCCCCGACCTTGCTGATTTTTCATTTTTGGACAAAAAATTTAACTTTCGTTTTTCTTCAAAATTTTGATGCAGAACTGTTAAACAAATGATTCTAAGGTTTTTTAGAAATTTTATTCATATAAAGTTGGAAAAAAGTCTCAATCTTCATGGTAAAAATCAAATTATAAAAGTTTGAAAATTTTGAGATTTTTACCCACCCCCGACCTTGCTGATTTTTCATTTTTGGACAAAAAATTTAACTTTCGTTTTTCTTCAAAATTTTGATGCAGAACTGTTAAACAAATGATTCTAAGGTTTTTTAGAAATTTTATTCATATAAAGTTGGAAAAAAGTCTCAATCTTCATGGTAAAAATCAAATTATAAAAGTTTGAAAATTTTGAGATTTTTACCCACCCCCGACCTTGCTGATTTTTCATTTTTGGACAAAAAATTTAACTTTCGTTTTTCTTCAAAATTTTGATGCAGAACTGTTAAACAAATGATTCTAAGGTTTTTTAGAAATTTTATTCATATAAAGTTGGAAAAAAGTCTCAATCTTCATGGTAAAAATCAAATTATAAAAGTTTGAAAATTTTGAGATTTTTCCCCACCCCCGACCTTGCTGATTTTTCATTTTTGGACAAAAAATTTAACTTTCGTTTTTCTTCAAAATTTTGATGCAGAACTGTTAAACAAATGATTCTAAGGTTTTTTAGAAATTTTATTCATATAAAGTTGGAAAAAAGTCTCAATCTTCATGGTAAAAATCAAATTATAAAAGTTTGAAAATTTTGAGATTTTTACCCACCCCCGACCTTGCTGATTTTTCATTTTTGGACAAAAAATTTAACTTTCGTTTTTCTTCAAAATTTTGATGCAGAACTGTTAAACAAATGATTCTAAGGTTTTTTAGAAATTTTATTCATATAAAGTTGGAAAAAAGTCTCAATCTTCATGGTAAAAATCAAATTATAAAAGTTTGAAAATTTTGAGATTTTTACCCACCCCCGCCTTGCTGATTTTTCATTTTTGGACAAAAAATTTAACTTTCGTTTTTCTTCAAAATTTTGATGCAGAACTGTTAAACAAATGATTCTAAGGTTTTTTAGAAATTTTATTCATATAAAGTTGGAAAAAAGTCTCAATCTTCATGGTAAAAATCAAATTATAAAAGTTTGAAAATTTTGAGATTTTTACCCACCCCCGACCTTGCTGATTTTTCATTTTTGGACAAAAAATTTAACTTTCGTTTTTCTTCAAAATTTTGATGCAGAACTGTTAAACAAATGATTCTAAGGTTTTTTAGAAATTTTATTCATATAAAGTTGGAAAAAAGTCTCAATCTTCATGGTAAAAATCAAATTATAAAAGTTTGAAAATTTTGAGATTTTTACCCACCCCCGACCTTGCTGATTTTTCATTTTTGGACAAAAAATTTAACTTTCGTTTTTCTTCAAAATTTTGATGCAGAACTGTTAAACAAATAATTCTAAGGTTTTTTAGAAATTTTATTCATATAAAGTTGGAAAAAAGTCTCAATCTTCATGGTAAAAATCAAATTATAAAAGTTTGAAAATTTTGAGATTTTTACCCACCCCCGACCTTGCTGATTTTTCATTTTTGGACAAAAAATTTAACTTTCGTTTTTCTTCAAAATTTTGATGCAGAACTGTTAAACAAATGATTCTAAGGTTTTTTAGAAATTTTATTCATATAAAGTTGGAAAAAAGTCTCAATCTTCATGGTAAAAATCAAATTATAAAAGTTTGAAAATTTTGAGATTTTTACCCACCCCCGACCTTGCTGATTTTTCATTTTTGGACAAAAAATTTAACTTTCGTTTTTCTTCAAAATTTTGATGCAGAACTGTTAAACAAATGATTCTAAGGTTTTTTAGAAATTTTATTCATATAAAGTTGGAAAAAAGTCTCAATCTTCATGGTAAAAATCAAATTATAAAAGTTTGAAAATTTTGAGATTTTTCCCCACCCCCGACCTTGCTGATTTTTCATTTTTGGACAAAAAATTTAACTTTCGTTTTTCTTCAAAATTTTGATGCAGAACTGTTAAACAAATGATTCTAAGGTTTTTTAGAAATTTTATTCATATAAAGTTGGAAAAAAGTCTCAATCTTCATGGTAAAAATCAAATTATAAAAGTTTGAAAATTTTGAGATTTTTACCCACCCCCGACCTTGCTGATTTTTCATTTTTGGACAAAAAATTTAACTTTCGTTTTTCTTCAAAATTTTGATGCAGAACTGTTAAACAAATGATTCTAAGGTTTTTTAGAAATTTTATTCATATAAAGTTGGAAAAAAGTCTCAATCTTCATGGTAAAAATCAAATTATAAAAGTTTGAAAATTTTGAGATTTTTACCCACCCCCGCCTTGCTGATTTTTCATTTTTGGACAAAAAATTTAACTTTCGTTTTTCTTCAAAATTTTGATGCAGAACTGTTAAACAAATGATTCTAAGGTTTTTTAGAAATTTTATTCATATAAAGTTGGAAAAAAGTCTCAATCTTCATGGTAAAAATCAAATTATAAAAGTTTGAAAATTTTGAGATTTTTACCCACCCCCGACCTTGCTGATTTTTCATTTTTGGACAAAAAATTTAACTTTCGTTTTTCTTCAAAATTTTGATGCAGAACTGTTAAACAAATGATTCTAAGGTTTTTTAGAAATTTTATTCATATAAAGTTGGAAAAAAGTCTCAATCTTCATGGTAAAAATCAAATTATAAAAGTTTGAAAATTTTGAGATTTTTACCCACCCCCGACCTTGCTGATTTTTCATTTTTGGACAAAAAATTTAACTTTCGTTTTTCTTCAAAATTTTGATGCAGAACTGTTAAACAAATAATTCTAAGGTTTTTTAGAAATTTTATTCATATAAAGTTGCAAAAAAGTCTCAATCTTCATGGTAAAAATCAAATTATAAAAGTTTGAAAATTTTGAGATTTTTCCCCACCCCCGACCTTGCTGATTTTTCATTTTTGGACAAAAAATTTAACTTTCGTTTTTCTTCAAAATTTTGATGCAGAACTGTTAAACAAATGATTCTAAGGTTTTTTAGAAATTTTATTCATATAAAGTTGGAAAAAAGTCTCAATCTTCATGGTAAAAATCAAATTATAAAAGTTTGAAAATTTTGAGATTTTTCCCCACCCCCGACCTTGCTGATTTTTCATTTTTGGACAAAAAATTTAACTTTCGTTTTTCTTCAAAATTTTGATGCAGAACTGTTAAACAAATAATTCTAAGGTTTTTTAGAAATTTTATTCATATAAAGTTGGAAAAAAGTCTCAATCTTCATGGTAAAAATCAAATTATAAAAGTTTGAAAATTTTGAGATTGTTCCCCACCCCCGACCTTGCTGATTTTTCATTTTTGGACAAAAAATTTAACTTTCGTTTTTCTTCAAAATTTTGATGCAGAACTGTTAAACAAATGATTCTAAGGTTTTTTAGAAATTTTATTCATATAAAGTTGGAAAAAAGTCTCAATCTTCATGGTAAAAATCAAATTATAAAAGTTTGAAAATTTTGAGATTGTTCCCCACCCCCGACCTTGCTGATTTTTCATTTTTGGACAAAAAATTTAACTTTCGTTTTTCTTCAAAATTTTGATGCAGAACTGTTAAACAAATGATTCTAAGGTTTTTTAGAAATTTTATTCATATAAAGTTGCAAAAAAGTCTCAATCTTCATGATAAAAATCAAATTATAAAAGTTTGAAAATTTTGAGATTGTTCCCCACCCCCGACCTTGCTGATTTTTCATTTTTGGACAAAAAATTTAACTTTCGTTTTTCTTCAAAATTTTGATGCAGAACTGTTAAACAAATGATTCTAAGGTTTTTTAGAAATTTTATTCATATAAAGTTGCAAAAAAGTCTCAATCTTCATGATAAAAATCAAATTATAAAAGTTTGAAAATTTTGAGATTGTTCCCCACCCCCGACCTTGCTGATTTTTCATTTTTGGACAAAAAATTTAACTTTCGTTTTTCTTCAAAATTTTGATGCAGAACTGTTAAACAAATGATTCTAAGGTTTTTTAGAAATTTTATTCATATAAAGTTGGAAAAAAGTCTCAATCTTCATGGTAAAAATCAAATTATAAAAGTTTGAAAATTTTGAGATTTTTCCCCACCCCCGACCTTGCTGATTTTTCATTTTTGGACAAAAAATTTAACTTTCGTTTTTCTTCAAAATTTTGATGCAGAACTGTTAAACAAATGATTCTAAGGTTTTTTAGAAATTTTATTCATATAAAGTTGGAAAAAAGTCTCAATCTTCATGGTAAAAATCAAATTATAAAAGTTTGAAAATTTTGAGATTTTTCCCCACCCCCGACCTTGCTGATTTTTCATTTTTGGACAAAAAATTTAACTTTCGTTTTTCTTCAAAATTTTGATGCAGAACTGTTAAACAAATGATTCTAAGGTTTTTTAGAAATTTTATTCATATAAAGTTGGAAAAAAGTCTCAATCTTCATGGTAAAAATCAAATTATAAAAGTTTGAAAATTTTGAGATTTTTACCCACCCCCGACCTTGCTGATTTTTCATTTTTGGACAAAAAATTTAACTTTCGTTTTTCTTCAAAATTTTGATGCAGAACTGTTAAACAAATGATTCTAAGGTTTTTTAGAAATTTTATTCATATAAAGTTGGAAAAAAGTCTCAATCTTCATGGTAAAAATCAAATTATAAAAGTTTGAAAATTTTGAGATTTTTCCCCACCCCCGACCTTGCTGATTTTTCATTTTTGGACAAAAAATTTACCTTTCGTTTTTCTTCAAAATTTTGATGCAGAACTGTTAAACAAATGATTCTAAGGTTTTTTAGAAATTTTATTCATATAAAGTTGGAAAAAAGTCTCAATCTTCATGGTAAAAATCAAATTATAAAAGTTTGAAAATTTTGAGATTTTTCCCCACCCCCGACCTTGCTGATTTTTCATTTTTGGACAAAAAATTTAACTTTCGTTTTTCTTCAAAATTTTGATGCAGAACTGTTAAACAAATGATTCTAAGGCTTTTTAGAAATTTTATTCATATAAAGTTGGAAAAAAGTCTCAATCTTCATGGTAAAAATCAAATTATAAAAGTTTGAAAATTTTGAGATTTTTCCCCACCCCCGACCTTGCTGATTTTTCATTTTTGGACAAAAAATTTACCTTTCGTTTTTCTTCAAAATTTTGATGCAGAACTGTTAAACAAATGATTCTAAGGTTTTTTAGAAATTTTATTCATATAAAGTTTTGGACAAAAAATTTAACTTTCGTTTTTCTTCAAAATTTTGATGCAGAACTGTTAAACAAATGATTCTAAGGTTTTTTAGAAATTTTATTCATATAAAGTTGGAAAAAAGTCTCAATCTTCATGGTAAAAATCAAATTATAAAAGTTTGAAAATTTTGAGATTTTTCCCCACCCCCGACCTTGCTGATTTTTCATTTTTGGACAAAAAATTTACCTTTCGTTTTTCTTCAAAATTTTGATGCAGAACTGTTAAACAAATGATTCTAAGGTTTTTTAGAAATTTTATTCATATAAAGTTTTGGACAAAAAATTTAACTTTCGTTTTTCTTCAAAATTTTGATGCAGAACTGTTAAACAAATGATTCTAAGGTTTTTTAGAAATTTTATTCATATAAAGTTGGAAAAAAGTCTCAATCTTCATGGTAAAAATCAAATTATAAAAGTTTGAAAATTTTGAGATTTTTCCCCACCCCCGACCTTGCTGATTTTTCATTTTTGGACAAAAAATTTAACTTTCGTTTTTCTTCAAAATTTTGATGCAGAACTGTTAAACAAATGATTCTAAGGTTTTTTAGAAATTTTATTCATATAAAGTTTTGGACAAAAAATTTAACTTTCGTTTTTCTTCAAAATTTTGATGCAGAACTGTTAAACAAATGATTCTAAGGTTTTTTAGAAATTTTATTCATATAAAGTTGGAAAAAAGTCTCAATCTTCATGGTAAAAATCAAATTATAAAAGTTTGAAAATTTTGAGATTTTTCCCCACCCCCGACCTTGCTGATTTTTCATTTTTGGACAAAAAATTTAACTTTCGTTTTTCTTCAAAATTTTGATGCAGAACTGTTAAACAAATAATTCTAAGGTTTTTTAGAAATTTTATTCATATAAAGTTGCAAAAAAGTCTCAATCTTCATGGTAAAAATCAAATTATAAAAGTTTGAAAATTTTGAGATTTTTCCCCACCCCCGACCTTGCTGATTTTTCATTTTTGGACAAAAAATTTAACTTTCGTTTTTCTTCAAAATTTTGATGCAGAACTGTTAAACAAATGATTCTAAGGTTTTTTAGAAATTTTATTCATATAAAGTTGGAAAAAAGTCTCAATCTTCATGGTAAAAATCAAATTATAAAAGTTTGAAAATTTTGAGATTTTTACCCACCCCCGACCTTGCTGATTTTTCATTTTTGGACAAAAAATTTAACTTTCGTTTTTCTTCAAAATTTTGATGCAGAACTGTTAAACAAATGATTCTAAGGTTTTTTAGAAATTTTATTCATATAAAGTTGGAAAAAAGTCTCAATCTTCATGGTAAAAATCAAATTATAAAAGTTTGAAAATTTTGAGATTTTTACCCACCCCCGACCTTGCTGATTTTTCATTTTTGGACAAAAAATTTAACTTTCGTTTTTCTTCAAAATTTTGATGCAGAACTGTTAAACAAATGATTCTAAGGTTTTTTAGAAATTTTATTCATATAAAGTTGGAAAAAAGTCTCAATCTTCATGGTAAAAATCAAATTATAAAAGTTTGAAAATTTTGAGATTTTTCCCCACCCCCGACCTTGCTGATTTTTCATTTTTGGACAAAAAATTTAACTTTCGTTTTTCTTCAAAATTTTGATGCAGAACTGTTAAACAAATGATTCTAAGGTTTTTTAGAAATTTTATTCATATAAAGTTGGAAAAAAGTCTCAATCTTCATGGTAAAAATCAAATTATAAAAGTTTGAAAATTTTGAGATTTTTACCCACCCCCGACCTTGCTGATTTTTCATTTTTGGACAAAAAATTTAACTTTCGTTTTTCTTCAAAATTTTGATGCAGAACTGTTAAACAAATGATTCTAAGGTTTTTTAGAAATTTTATTCATATAAAGTTGGAAAAAAGTCTCAATCTTCATGGTAAAAATCAAATTATAAAAGTTTGAAAATTTTGAGATTTTTACCCACCCCCGACCTTGCTGATTTTTCATTTTTGGACAAAAAATTTAACTTTCGTTTTTCTTCAAAATTTTGATGCAGAACTGTTAAACAAATGATTCTAAGGTTTTTTAGAAATTTTATTCATATAAAGTTGGAAAAAAGTCTCAATCTTCATGGTAAAAATCAAATTATAAAAGTTTGAAAATTTTGAGATTTTTACCCACCCCCGACCTTGCTGATTTTTCATTTTTGGACAAAAAATTTAACTTTCGTTTTTCTTCAAAATTTTGATGCAGAACTGTTAAACAAATGATTCTAAGGTTTTTTAGAAATTTTATTCATATAAAGTTGGAAAAAAGTCTCAATCTTCATGGTAAAAATCAAATTATAAAAGTTTGAAAATTTTGAGATTTTTACCCACCCCCGACCTTGCTGATTTTTCATTTTTGGACAAAAAATTTAACTTTCGTTTTTCTTCAAAATTTTGATGCAGAACTGTTAAACAAATGATTCTAAGGTTTTTTAGAAATTTTATTCATATAAAGTTGGAAAAAAGTCTCAATCTTCATGGTAAAAATCAAATTATAAAAGTTTGAAAATTTTGAGATTTTTCCCCACCCCCGACCTTGCTGATTTTTCATTTTTGGACAAAAAATTTAACTTTCGTTTTTCTTCAAAATTTTGATGCAGAACTGTTAAACAAATGATTCTAAGGTTTTTTAGAAATTTTATTCATATAAAGTTGGAAAAAAGTCTCAATCTTCATGGTAAAAATCAAATTATAAAAGTTTGAAAATTTTGAGATTTTTACCCACCCCCGACCTTGCTGATTTTTCATTTTTGGACAAAAAATTTAACTTTCGTTTTTCTTCAAAATTTTGATGCAGAACTGTTAAACAAATGATTCTAAGGTTTTTTAGAAATTTTATTCATATAAAGTTGGAAAAAAGTCTCAATCTTCATGGTAAAAATCAAATTATAAAAGTTTGAAAATTTTGAGATTTTTACCCACCCCCGACCTTGCTGATTTTTCATTTTTGGACAAAAAATTTAACTTTCGTTTTTCTTCAAAATTTTGATGCAGAACTGTTAAACAAATGATTCTAAGGTTTTTTAGAAATTTTATTCATATAAAGTTGGAAAAAAGTCTCAATCTTCATGGTAAAAATCAAATTATAAAAGTTTGAAAATTTTGAGATTTTTACCCACCCCCGACCTTGCTGATTTTTCATTTTTGGACAAAAAATTTAACTTTCGTTTTTCTTCAAAATTTTGATGCAGAACTGTTAAACAAATGATTCTAAGGTTTTTTAGAAATTTTATTCATATAAAGTTGCAAAAAAGTCTCAATCTTCATGGTAAAAATCAAATTATAAAAGTTTGAAAATTTTGAGATTTTTACCCACCCCCGACCTTGCTGATTTTTCATTTTTGGACAAAAAATTTAACTTTCGTTTTTCTTCAAAATTTTGATGCAGAACTGTTAAACAAATGATTCTAAGGTTTTTTAGAAATTTTATTCATATAAAGTTGGAAAAAAGTCTCAATCTTCATGGTAAAAATCAAATTATAAAAGTTTGAAAATTTTGAGATTTTTACCCACCCCCGCCTTGCTGATTTTTCATTTTTGGACAAAAAATTTAACTTTCGTTTTTCTTCAAAATTTTGATGCAGAACTGTTAAACAAATGATTCTAAGGTTTTTTAGAAATTTTATTCATATAAAGTTGGAAAAAAGTCTCAATCTTCATGGTAAAAATCAAATTATAAAAGTTTGAAAATTTTGAGATTTTTACCCACCCCCGACCTTGCTGATTTTTCATTTTTGGACAAAAAATTTAACTTTCGTTTTTCTTCAAAATTTTGATGCAGAACTGTTAAACAAATGATTCTAAGGTTTTTTAGAAATTTTATTCATATAAAGTTGGAAAAAAGTCTCAATCTTCATGGTAAAAATCAAATTATAAAAGTTTGAAAATTTTGAGATTTTTACCCACCCCCGACCTTGCTGATTTTTCATTTTTGGACAAAAAATTTAACTTTCGTTTTTCTTCAAAATTTTGATGCAGAACTGTTAAACAAATAATTCTAAGGTTTTTTAGAAATTTTATTCATATAAAGTTGCAAAAAAGTCTCAATCTTCATGGTAAAAATCAAATTATAAAAGTTTGAAAATTTTGAGATTTTTCCCCACCCCCGACCTTGCTGATTTTTCATTTTTGGACAAAAAATTTAACTTTCGTTTTTCTTCAAAATTTTGATGCAGAACTGTTAAACAAATGATTCTAAGGTTTTTTAGAAATTTTATTCATATAAAGTTGGAAAAAAGTCTCAATCTTCATGGTAAAAATCAAATTATAAAAGTTTGAAAATTTTGAGATTTTTCCCCACCCCCGACCTTGCTGATTTTTCATTTTTGGACAAAAAATTTAACTTTCGTTTTTCTTCAAAATTTTGATGCAGAACTGTTAAACAAATAATTCTAAGGTTTTTTAGAAATTTTATTCATATAAAGTTGGAAAAAAGTCTCAATCTTCATGGTAAAAATCAAATTATAAAAGTTTGAAAATTTTGAGATTGTTCCCCACCCCCGACCTTGCTGATTTTTCATTTTTGGACAAAAAATTTAACTTTCGTTTTTCTTCAAAATTTTGATGCAGAACTGTTAAACAAATGATTCTAAGGTTTTTTAGAAATTTTATTCATATAAAGTTGGAAAAAAGTCTCAATCTTCATGGTAAAAATCAAATTATAAAAGTTTGAAAATTTTGAGATTGTTCCCCACCCCCGACCTTGCTGATTTTTCATTTTTGGACAAAAAATTTAACTTTCGTTTTTCTTCAAAATTTTGATGCAGAACTGTTAAACAAATGATTCTAAGGTTTTTTAGAAATTTTATTCATATAAAGTTGCAAAAAAGTCTCAATCTTCATGATAAAAATCAAATTATAAAAGTTTGAAAATTTTGAGATTGTTCCCCACCCCCGACCTTGCTGATTTTTCATTTTTGGACAAAAAATTTAACTTTCGTTTTTCTTCAAAATTTTGATGCAGAACTGTTAAACAAATGATTCTAAGGTTTTTTAGAAATTTTATTCATATAAAGTTGCAAAAAAGTCTCAATCTTCATGATAAAAATCAAATTATAAAAGTTTGAAAATTTTGAGATTGTTCCCCACCCCCGACCTTGCTGATTTTTCATTTTTGGACAAAAAATTTAACTTTCGTTTTTCTTCAAAATTTTGATGCAGAACTGTTAAACAAATGATTCTAAGGTTTTTTAGAAATTTTATTCATATAAAGTTGGAAAAAAGTCTCAATCTTCATGGTAAAAATCAAATTATAAAAGTTTGAAAATTTTGAGATTGTTCCCCACCCCCGACCTTGCTGATTTTTCATTTTTGGACAAAAAATTTAACTTTAGTTTTTCTTCAAAATTTTGATGCAGAACTGTTAAACAAATGATTCTAAGGTTTTTTAGAAATTTTATTCATATAAAGTTGCAAAAAAGTCTCAATCTTCATGGTAAAAATCAAATTATAAAAGTTTGAAAATTTTGAGATTTTTCCCCACCCCCGACCTTGCTGATTTTTCATTTTTGGACAAAAAATTTAACTTTCGTTTTTCTTCAAAATTTTGATGCAGAACTGTTAAACAAATGATTCTAAGGTTTTTTAGAAATTTTATTCATATAAAGTTGGAAAAAAGTCTCAATCTTCATGGTAAAAATCAAATTATAAAAGTTTGAAAATTTTGAGATTTTTCCCCACCCCCGACCTTGCTGATTTTTCATTTTTGGACAAAAAATTTAACTTTCGTTTTTCTTCAAAATTTTGATGCAGAACTGTTAAACAAATGATTCTAAGGTTTTTTAGAAATTTTATTCATATAAAGTTGGAAAAAAGTCTCAATCTTCATGGTAAAAATCAAATTATAAAAGTTTGAAAATTTTGAGATTTTTCCCCACCCCCGACCTTGCTGATTTTTCATTTTTGGACAAAAAATTTAACTTTCGTTTTTCTTCAAAATTTTGATGCAGAACTGTTAAACAAATGATTCTAAGGTTTTTTAGAAATTTTATTCATATAAAGTTGGAAAAAAGTCTCAATCTTCATGGTAAAAATCAAATTATAAAAGTTTGAAAATTTTGAGATTTTTCCCCACCCCCGACCTTGCTGATTTTTCATTTTTGGACAAAAAATTTAACTTTCGTTTTTCTTCAAAATTTTGATGCAGAACTGTTAAACAAATGATTCTAAGGTTTTTTAGAAATTTTATTCATATAAAGTTGGAAAAAAGTCTCAATCTTCATGGTAAAAATCAAATTATAAAAGTTTGAAAATTTTGAGATTTTTCCCCACCCCCGACCTTGCTGATTTTTCATTTTTGGACAAAAAATTTAACTTTCGTTTTTCTTCAAAATTTTGATGCAGAACTGTTAAACAAATGATTCTAAGGTTTTTTAGAAATTTTATTCATATAAAGTTGAAAAAATTTAACTTTCGTTTTTCTTCAAAATTTTGATGCAGAACTGTTAAACAAATGATTCTAAGGTTTTTTAGAAATTTTATTCATATAAAGTTGGAAAAAAGTCTCAATCTTCATGGTAAAAATCAAATTATAAAAGTTTGAAAATTTTGAGATTTTTCCCCACCCCCGACCTTGCTGATTTTTCATTTTTGGACAAAAAATTTAACTTTCGTTTTTCTTCAAAATTTTGATGCAGAACTGTTAAACAAATGATTCTAAGGTTTTTTAGAAATTTTATTCATATAAAGTTGGAAAAAAGTCTCAATCTTCATGGTAAAAATCAAATTATAAAAGTTTGAAAATTTTGAGATTTTTCCCCACCCCCGACCTTGCTGATTTTTCATTTTTGGACAAAAAATTTAACTTTCGTTTTTCTTCAAAATTTTGATGCAGAACTGTTAAACAAATGATTCTAAGGTTTTTTAGAAATTTTATTCATATAAAGTTGGAAAAAAGTCTCAATCTTCATGGTAAAAATCAAATTATAAAAGTTTGAAAATTTTGAGATTTTTCCCCACCCCCGACCTTGCTGATTTTTCATTTTTGGACAAAAAATTTAACTTTCGTTTTTCTTCAAAATTTTGATGCAGAACTGTTAAACAAATGATTCTAAGGTTTTTTAGAAATTTTATTCATATAAAGTTGGAAAAAAGTCTCAATCTTCATGGTAAAAATCAAATTATAAAAGTTTGAAAATTTTGAGATTTTTACCCACCCCCCGACCTTGCTGATTTTTCATTTTTGGACAAAAAATTTAACTTTCGTTTTTCTTCAAAATTTTGATGCAGAACTGTTAAACAAATAATTCTAAGGTTTTTTAGAAATTTTATTCATATAAAGTTGGAAAAAAGTCTCAATCTTCATGGTAAAAATCAAATTATAAAAGTTTGAAAATTTTGAGATTTTTCCCCACCCCCGACCTTGCTGATTTTTCATTTTTGGACAAAAAATTTAACTTTCGTTTTTCTTCAAAATTTTGATGCAGAACTGTTAAACAAATGATTCTAAGGTTTTTTAGAAATTTTATTCATATAAAGTTGGAAAAAAGTCTCAATCTTCATGGTAAAAATCAAATTATAAAAGTTTGAAAATTTTGAGATTTTTCCCCACCCCCGACCTTGCTGATTTTTCATTTTTGGACAAAAAATTTAACTTTCGTTTTTCTTCAAAATTTTGATGCAGAACTGTTAAACAAATAATTCTAAGGTTTTTTAGAAATTTTATTCATATAAAGTTGCAAAAAAGTCTCAATCTTCATGGTAAAAATCAAATTATAAAAGTTTGAAAATTTTGAGATTTTTCCCCACCCCCCCCGACCTTGCTGATTTTTCATTTTTGGACAAAAAATTTAACTTTCGTTTTTCTTCAAAATTTTGATGCAGAACTGTTAAACAAATGATTCTAAGGTTTTTTAGAAATTTTATTCATATAAAGTTGGAAAAAAGTCTCAATCTTCATGGTAAAAATCAAATTATAAAAGTTTGAAAATTTTGAGATTTTTCCCCACCCCCGACCTTGCTGATTTTTCATTTTTGGACAAAAAATTTAACTTTCGTTTTTCTTCAAAATTTTGATGCAGAACTGTTAAACAAATGATTCTAAGGTTTTTTAGAAATTTTATTCATATAAAGTTGGAAAAAAGTCTCAATCTTCATGGTAAAAATCAAATTATAAAAGTTTGAAAATTTTGAGATTTTTCCCCACCCCCGACCTTGCTGATTTTTCATTTTTGGACAAAAAATTTAACTTTCGTTTTTCTTCAAAATTTTGATGCAGAACTGTTAAACAAATGATTCTAAGGTTTTTTAGAAATTTTATTCATATAAAGTTGGAAAAAAGTCTCAATCTTCATGGTAAAAATCAAATTATAAAAGTTTGAAAATTTTGAGATTTTTCCCCACCCCCGACCTTGCTGATTTTTCATTTTTGGACAAAAAATTTAACTTTCGTTTTTCTTCAAAATTTTGATGCAGAACTGTTAAACAAATGATTCTAAGGTTTTTTAGAAATTTTATTCATATAAAGTTGGAAAAAAGTCTCAATCTTCATGGTAAAAATCAAATTATAAAAGTTTGAAAATTTTGAGATTTTTCCCCACCCCCGACCTTGCTGATTTTTCATTTTTGGACAAAAAATTTAACTTTCGTTTTTCTTCAAAATTTTGATGCAGAACTGTTAAACAAATAATTCTAAGGTTTTTTAGAAATTTTATTCATATAAAGTTGGAAAAAAGTCTCAATCTTCATGGTAAAAATCAAATTATAAAAGTTTGAAAATTTTGAGATTTTTCCCCACCCCCGACCTTGCTGATTTTTCATTTTTGGACAAAAAATTTAACTTTCGTTTTTCTTCAAAATTTTGATGCAGAACTGTTAAACAAATAATTCTAAGGTTTTTTAGAAATTTTATTCAAATAAAGTTGGAAAAAAGTCTCAATCTTCATGGTAAAAATCAAATTATAAAGGTTTGAAAATTTTGAGATTTTTCCCCACCCCCGACCTTGCTGATTTTTCATTTTTGGACAAAAAATTTAACTTTCGTTTTTCTTCAAAATTTTGATGCAGAACTGTTAAACAAATAATTCTAAGGTTTTTTAGAAATTTTATTCATATAAAGTTGGAAAAAAGTCTCAATCTTCATGGTAAAAATCAAATTATAAAAGTTTGAAAATTTTGAGATTTTTCCCCACCCCCGACCTTGCTGATTTTTCATTTTTGGACAAAAAATTTAACTTTCGTTTTTCTTCAAAATTTTGATGCAGAACTGTTAAACAAATAATTCTAAGGTTTTTTAGAAATTTTATTCAAATAAAGTTGGAAAAAAGTCCCAATCTTCATGGTAAAAATCAAATTATAAAGGTTTGAAAATTTTGAGATTTTTCCCCACCCCCGACCTTGCTGATTTTTCATTTTTGGACAAAAAATTTAACTTTCGTTTTTCTTCAAAATTTTGATGCAGAACTGTTAAACAAATGATTCTAAGGTTTTTTAGAAATTTTATTCATATAAAGTTGCAAAAAAGTCTCAATCTTCATGGTAAAAATCAAATTATAAAAGTTTGAAAATTTTGAGATTTTTCCCCACCCCCGACCTTGCTGATTTTTCATTTTTGGACAAAAAATTTTACTTTCGTTTTTCTTCAAAATTTTGATGCAGAACTGTTAAACAAATAATTCTAAGGTTTTTTAGAAATTTTATTCATATAAAGTTGGAAAAAAGTCTCAATCTTCATGGTAAAAATCAAATTATAAAAGTTTGAAAATTTTGAGATTTTTCCCCACCCCCGACCTTGCTGATTTTTCATTTTTGGACAAAAAATTTTACTTTCGTTTTTCTTCAAAATTTTGATGCAGAACTGTTAAACAAATGATTCTAAGGTTTTTTAGAAATTTTATTCATATAAAGTTGGAAAAAAGTCTCAATCTTCATGGTAAAAATCAAATTATAAAAGTTTGAAAATTTTGAGATTTTTCCCCACCCCCGACCTTGCTGATTTTTCATTTTTGGACAAAAAATTTTACTTTCGTTTTTCTTCAAAATTTTGATGCAGAACTGTTAAACAAATAATTCTAAGGTTTTTTAGAAATTTTATTCAAATAAAGTTGGAAAAAAGTCTCAATCTTCATGGTAAAAATCAAATTATAAAGGTTTGAAAATTTTGAGATTTTTCCCCACCCCCGACCTTGCTGATTTTTCATTTTTGGACAAAAAATTTAACTTTCGTTTTTCTTCAAAATTTTGATGCAGAACTGTTAAACAAATAATTCTAAGGTTTTTTAGAAATTTTATTCAAATAAAGTTGGAAAAAAGTCTCAATCTTCATGGTAAAAATCAAATTATAAAGGTTTGAAAATTTTGAGATTTTTCCCCACCCCCGACCTTGCTGATTTTTCATTTTTGGACAAAAAATTTTACTTTCGTTTTTCTTCAAAATTTTGATGCAGAACTGTTAAACAAATAATTCTAAGGTTTTTTAGAAATTTTATTCAAATAAAGTTGGAAAAAAGTCTCAATCTTCATGGTAAAAATCAAATTATAAAGGTTTGAAAATTTTGAGATTTTTCCCCACCCCCGACCTTGCTGATTTTTCATTTTTGGACAAAAAATTTAACTTTCGTTTTTCTTCAAAATTTTGATGCAGAACTGTTAAACAAATAATTCTAAGGTTTTTTAGAAATTTTATTCAAATAAAGTTGGAAAAAAGTCTCAATCTTCATGGTAAAAATCAAATTATAAAGGTTTGAAAATTTTGAGATTTTTCCCCACCCCCGACCTTGCTGATTTTTCATTTTTGGACAAAAAATTTAACTTTCGTTTTTCTTCAAAATTTTGATGCAGAACTGTTAAACAAATGATTCTAAGGTTTTTTAGAAATTTTATTCAAATAAAGTTGGAAAAAAGTCTCAATCTTCATGGTAAAAATCAAATTATAAAAGTTTGAAAATTTTGAGATTTTTCCCCACCCCCGACCTTGCTGATTTTTCATTTTTGGACAAAAAATTTAACTTTCGTTTTTCTTCAAAATTTTGATGCAGAACTGTTAAACAAATAATTCTAAGGTTTTTAAGAAATTTTATTCAAATAAAGTTGGAAAAAAGTCTCAATCTTCATGGTAAAAATCAAATTATAAAAGTTTGAAAATTTTGAGATTTTTCCCCACCCCCGACCTTGCTGATTTTTCATTTTTGGACAAAAAATTTAACTTTCGTTTTTCTTCAAAATTTTGATGCAGAACTGTTAAACAAATAATTCTAAGGTTTTTTAGAAATTTTATTCAAATAAAGTTGGAAAAAAGTCTCAATCTTCATGGTAAAAATCAAATTATAAAAGTTTGAAAATTTTGAGATTTTTCCCCACCCCCGACCTTGCTGATTTTTCATTTTTGGACAAAAAATTTAACTTTCGTTTTTCTTCAAAATTTTGATGCAGAACTGTTAAACAAATAATTCTAAGGTTTTTTAGAAATTTTATTCATATAAAGTTGGAAAAAAGTCTCAATCTTCATGGTAAAAATCAAATTATAAAGGTTTGAAAATTTTGAGATTTTTCCCCACCCCCGACCTTGCTGATTTTTCATTTTTGGACAAAAAATTTTACTTTCGTTTTTCTTCAAAATTTTGATGCAGAACTGTTAAACAAATAATTCTAAGGTTTTTTAGAAATTTTATTCAAATAAAGTTGGAAAAAAGTCTCAATCTTCATGGTAAAAATCAAATTATAAAAGTTTGAAAATTTTGAGATTTTTCCCCACCCCCGACCTTGCTGATTTTTCATTTTTGGACAAAAAATTTTACTTTCGTTTTTCTTCAAAATTTTGATGCAGAACTGTTAAACAAATAATTCTAAATTTTTTTAGAAATTTTATTCAAATAAAGTTGGAAAAAAGTCTCAATCTTCATGGTAAAAATCAAATTATAAAGGTTTGAAAATTTTGAGATTTTTCCCCACCCCCGACCTTGCTGATTTTTCATTTTTGGACAAAAAATTTTACTTTCGTTTTTCTTCAAAATTTTGACGCAGAACTGTTAAACAAATAATTCTAAGGTTTTTTAGAAATTTTATTCATATAAAGTTGGAAAAAAGTCTCAATCTTCATGGTAAAAATCAAATTATAAAGGTTTGAAAATTTTGAGATTTTTCCCCACCCCCGACCTTGCTGATTTTTCATTTTTGGACAAAAAATTTTACTTTCGTTTTTCTTCAAAATTTTGATGCAGAACTGTTAAACAAATAATTCTAAGGTTTTTTAGAAATTTTATTCAAATAAAGTTGGAAAAAAGTCTCAATCTTCATGGTAAAAATCAAATTATAAAGGTTTGAAAATTTTGAGATTTTTCCCCACCCCCGACCTTGCTGATTTTTCATTTTTGGACAAAAAATTTTACTTTCGTTTTTCTTCAAAATTTTGATGCAGAACTGTTAAACAAATAATTCTAAGGTTTTTTAGAAAAATTTATTCATATAAAGTTGGAAAAAAGTCTCAATCTTCATGGTAAAAATCAAATTATAAAGGTTTGAAAATTTTGAGATTTTTCCCCACCCCCGACCTTGCTGATTTTTCATTTTTGGACAAAAAATTTTACTTTCGTTTTTCTTCAAAATTTTGATGCAGAACTGTTAAACAAATAATTCTAAGGTTTTTTAGAAATTTTATTCAAATAAAGTTGGAAAAAAGTCTCAATCTTCATGGTAAAAATCAAATTATAAAGGTTTGAAAATTTTGAGATTTTTCCCCACCCCCGACCTTGCTGATTTTTCATTTTTGGACAAAAAATTTTACTTTCGTTTTTCTTCAAAATTTTGATGCAGAACTGTTAAACAAATAATTCTAAGGTTTTTTAGAAATTTTATTCATATAAAGTTGGAAAAAAGTCTCAATCTTCATGGTAAAAATCAAATTATAAAGGTTTGAAAATTTTGAGATTTTTCCCCACCCCCGACCTTGCTGATTTTTCATTTTTGGACAAAAAATTTTACTTTCGTTTTTCTTCAAAATTTTGATGCAGAACTGTTAAACAAATAATTCTAAGGTTTTTTAGAAATTTTATTCATATAAAGTTGGAAAAAAGTCTCAATCTTCATGGTAAAAATCAAATTATAAAGGTTTGAAAATTTTGAGATTTTTCCCCACCCCCGACCTTGCTGATTTTTCATTTTTGGACAAAAAATTTTACTTTCGTTTTTCTTCAAAATTTTGATGCAGAACTGTTAAACAAATAATTCTAAGGTTTTTTAGAAATTTTATTCAAATAAAGTTGGAAAAAAGTCTCAATCTTCATGGTAAAAATCGAATTATAAAGGTTTGAAAATTTTGAGATTTTTCCCCACCTTGAACCTTGCTGATTTTTCATTTTTGGACAAAAAATTTTACTTTCGTTTTTCTTCAAAATTTTGATGCAGAACTGTTAAACAAATAATTCTAAGGTTTTTTAGAAATTTTATTCATATAAAGTTGGAAAAAAGTCTCAATCTTCATGGTAAAAATCAAATTATAAAGGTTTGAAAATTTTGAGATTTTTCTCCACCCCCGACCTTGCTGATTTTTCATTTTTGGACAAAAAATTTTACTTTCGTTTTTCTTCAAAATTTTGATGCAGAACTGTTAAACAAATAATTCTAAGGTTTTTTAGAAATTTTATTCATATAAAGTTGGAAAAAAGTCTCAATCTTCATGGTAAAAATCAAATTATAAAGGTTTGAAAATTTTGAGATTTTTCCCCACCCCCGACCTTGCTGATTTTTCATTTTTGGACAAAAAATTTTACTTTCGTTTTTCTTCAAAATTTTGATGCAGAACTGTTAAACAAATAATTCTAAGGTTTTTTAGAAATTTTATTCAAATAAAGTTGGAAAAAAGTCTCAATCTTCATGGTAAAAATCAAATTATAAAGGTTTGAAAATTTTGAGATTTTTCCCCACCCCCGACCTTGCTGATTTTTCATTTTTGGACAAAAAATTTTACTTTCGTTTTTCTTCAAAATTTTGATGCAGAACTGTTAAACAAATAATTCTAAGGTTTTTTAGAAATTTTATTCAAATAAAGTTGGAAAAAAGTCTCAATCTTCATGGTAAAAATCAAATTATAAAGGTTTGAAAATTTTGAGATTTTTCCCCACCCCCGACCTTGCTGATTTTTCATTTTTGGACAAAAAATTTTACTTTCGTTTTTCTTCAAAATTTTGATGCAGAACTGTTAAACAAATAATTCTAAGGTTTTTTAGAAATTTTATTCATATAAAGTTGGAAAAAAGTCTCAATCTTCATGGTAAAAATCAAATTATAAAGGTTTGAAAATTTTGAGATTTTTCCCCACCCCCGACCTTGCTGATTTTTCATTTTTGGACAAAAAATTTTACTTTCGTTTTTCTTCAAAATTTTGATGCAGAACTGTTAAACAAATAATTCTAAGGTTTTTTAGAAATTTTATTCAAATAAAGTTGGAAAAAAGTCTCAATCTTCATGGTAAAAATCAAATTATAAAGGTTTGAAAATTTTGAGATTTTTCCCCACCCCCGACCTTGCTGATTTTTCATTTTTGGACAAAAAATTTAACTTTCGTTTTTCTTCAAAATTTTGATGCAGAACTGTTAAACAAATAATTCTAAGGTTTTTTAGAAATTTTATTCATATAAAGTTGGAAAAAAGTCTCAATCTTCATGGTAAAAATCAAATTATAAAGGTTTGAAAATTTTGAGATTTTTCCCCACCCCCGACCTTGCTGATTTTTCATTTTTGGACAAAAAATTTTACTTTCGTTTTTCTTCAAAATTTTGATGCAGAACTGTTAAACAAATAATTCTAAGGTTTTTTAGAAATTTTATTCAAATAAAGTTGGAAAAAAGTCTCAATCTTCATGGTAAAAATCAAATTATAAAAGTTTGAAAATTTTGAGATTTTTCCCCACCCCCGACCTTGCTGATTTTTCATTTTTGGACAAAAAATTTAACTTTCGTTTTTCTTCAAAATTTTGATGCAGAACTGTTAAACAAATAATTCTAAGGTTTTTTAGAAATTTTATTCAAATAAAGTTGGAAAAAAGTCTCAATCTTCATGGTAAAAATCAAATTATAAAGGTTTGAAAATTTTGAGATTTTTCCCCACCCCCGACCTTGCTGATTTTTCATTTTTGGACAAAAAATTTAACTTTCGTTTTTCTTCAAAATTTTGATGCAGAACTGTTAAACAAATAATTCTAAGGTTTTTTAGAAATTTTATTCATATAAAGTTGGAAAAAAGTCTCAATCTTCATGGTAAAAATCAAATTATAAAGGTTTGAAAATTTTGAGATTTTTCCCCACCCCCGACCTTGCTGATTTTTCATTTTTGGACAAAAAATTTTACTTTCGTTTTTCTTCAAAATTTTGATGCAGAACTGTTAAACAAATAATTCTAAGGTTTTTTAGAAATTTTATTCAAATAAAGTTGGAAAAAAGTCTCAATCTTCATGGTAAAAATCAAATTATAAAAGTTTGAAAATTTTGAGATTTTTCCCCACCCCCGACCTTGCTGATTTTTCATTTTTGGACAAAAAATTTAACTTTCGTTTTTCTTCAAAATTTTGATGCAGAACTGTTAAACAAATAATTCTAAGGTTTTTTAGAAATTTTATTCAAATAAAGTTGGAAAAAAGTCTCAATCTTCATGGTAAAAATCAAATTATAAAGGTTTGAAAATTTTGAGATTTTTCCCCACCCCCGACCTTGCTGATTTTTCATTTTTGGACAAAAAATTTTACTTTCGTTTTTCTTCAAAATTTTGATGCAGAACTGTTAAACAAATAATTCTAAGGTTTTTTAGAAATTTTATTCATATAAAGTTGGAAAAAAGTCTCAATCTTCATGGTAAAAATCAAATTATAAAGGTTTGAAAATTTTGAGATTTTTCCCCACCCCCGACCTTGCTGATTTTTCATTTTTGGACAAAAAATTTTACTTTCGTTTTTCTTCAAAATTTTGATGCAGAACTGTTAAACAAATAATTCTAAGGTTTTTTAGAAATTTTATTCAAATAAAGTTGGAAAAAAGTCTCAATCTTCATGGTAAAAATCAAATTATAAAGGTTTGAAAATTTTGAGATTTTTCCCCACCCCCGACCTTGCTGATTTTTCATTTTTGGACAAAAAATTTTACTTTCGTTTTTCTTCAAAATTTTGATGCAGAACTGTTAAACAAATAATTCTAAGGTTTTTTAGAAATTTTATTCATATAAAGTTGGAAAAAAGTCTCAATCTTCATGGTAAAAATCAAATTATAAAGGTTTGAAAATTTTGAGATTTTTCCCCACCCCCGACCTTGCTGATTTTTCATTTTTGGACAAAAAATTTTACTTTCGTTTTTCTTCAAAATTTTGATGCAGAACTGTTAAACAAATAATTCTAAGGTTTTTTAGAAATTTTATTCATATAAAGTTGGAAAAAAGTCTCAATCTTCATGGTAAAAATCAAATTATAAAGGTTTGAAAATTTTGAGATTTTTCCCCACCTTGAACCTTGCTGATTTTTCATTTTTGGACAAAAAATTTTACTTTCGTTTTTCTTCAAAATTTTGATGCAGAACTGTTAAACAAATAATTCTAAGGTTTTTTAGAAATTTTATTCATATAAAGTTGGAAAAAAGTCTCAATCTTCATGGTAAAAATCAAATTATAAAGGTTTGAAAATTTTGAGATTTTTCTCCACCCCCGACCTTGCTGATTTTTCATTTTTGGACAAAAAATTTTACTTTCGTTTTTCTTCAAAATTTTGATGCAGAACTGTTAAACAAATAATTCTAAGGTTTTTTAGAAATTTTATTCAAATAAAGTTGGAAAAAAGTCTCAATCTTCATGGTAAAAATCAAATTATAAAGGTTTGAAAATTTTGAGATTTTTCCCCACCCCCGACCTTGCTGATTTTTCATTTTTGGACAAAAAATTTTACTTTCGTTTTTCTTCAAAATTTTGATGCAGAACTGTTAAACAAATAATTCTAAGGTTTTTTAGAAATTTTATTCAAATAAAGTTGGAAAAAAGTCTCAATCTTCATGGTAAAAATCAAATTATAAAGGTTTGAAAATTTTGAGATTTTTCCCCACCTTGAACCTTGCTGATTTTTCATTTTTGGACAAAAAATTTTACTTTCGTTTTTCTTCAAAATTTTGATGCAGAACTGTTAAACAAATAATTCTAAGGTTTTTTAGAAATTTTATTCAAATAAAGTTGGAAAAAAGTCTCAATCTTCATGGTAAAAATCAAATTATAAAGGTTTGAAAATTTTGAGATTTTTCCCCACCCCCGACCTTGCTGATTTTTCATTTTTGGACAAAAAATTTTACTTTCGTTTTTCTTCAAAATTTTGATGCAGAACTGTTAAACAAATAATTCTAAGGTTTTTTAGAAATTTTATTCAAATAAAGTTGGAAAAAAGTCTCAATCTTCATGGTAAAAATCAAATTATAAAGGTTTGAAAATTTTGAGATTTTTCCCCACCCCCGACCTTGCTGATTTTTCATTTTTGGACAAAAAATTTTACTTTCGTTTTTCTTCAAAATTTTGATGCAGAACTGTTAAACAAATAATTCTAAGGTTTTTTAGAAATTTTATTCATATAAAGTTGGAAAAAAGTCTCAATCTTCATGGTAAAAATCAAATTATAAAGGTTTGAAAATTTTGAGATTTTTCCCCACCCCCGACCTTGCTGATTTTTCATTTTTGGACAAAAAATTTTACTTTCGTTTTTCTTCAAAATTTTGATGCAGAACTGTTAAACAAATAATTCTAAGGTTTTTTAGAAATTTTATTCATATAAAGTTGGAAAAAAGTCTCAATCTTCATGGTAAAAATCAAATTATAAAGGTTTGAAAATTTTGAGATTTTTCCCCACCCCCGACCTTGCTGATTTTTCATTTTTGGACAAAAAATTTTACTTTCGTTTTTCTTCAAAATTTTGATGCAGAACTGTTAAACAAATAATTCTAAGGTTTTTTAGAAATTTTATTCAAATAAAGTTGGAAAAAAGTCTCAATCTTCATGGTAAAAATCAAATTATAAAGGTTTGAAAATTTTGAGATTTTTCCCCACCCCCGACCTTGCTGATTTTTCATTTTTGGACAAAAAATTTTACTTTCGTTTTTCTTCAAAATTTTGATGCAGAACTGTTAAACAAATAATTCTAAGGTTTTTTAGAAATTTTATTCAAATAAAGTTGGAAAAAAGTCTCAATCTTCATGGTAAAAATCAAATTATAAAGGTTTGAAAATTTTGAGATTTTTCCCCACCCCCGACCTTGCTGATTTTTCATTTTTGGACAAAAAATTTTACTTTCGTTTTTCTTCAAAATTTTGATGCAGAACTGTTAAACAAATAATTCTAAGGTTTTTTAGAAATTTTATTCATATAAAGTTGGAAAAAAGTCTCAATCTTCATGGTAAAAATCAAATTATAAAGGTTTGAAAATTTTGAGATTTTTCCCCACCCCCGACCTTGCTGATTTTTCATTTTTGGACAAAAAATTTTACTTTCGTTTTTCTTCAAAATTTTGATGCAGAACTGTTAAACAAATAATTCTAAGGTTTTTTAGAAATTTTATTCATATAAAGTTGGAAAAAAGTCTCAATCTTCATGGTAAAAATCAAATTATAAAGGTTTGAAAATTTTGAGATTTTTCCCCACCCCCGACCTTGCTGATTTTTCATTTTTGGACAAAAAATTTTACTTTCGTTTTTCTTCAAAATTTTGATGCAGAACTGTTAAACAAATAATTCTAAGGTTTTTTAGAAATTTTATTCATATAAAGTTGGAAAAAAGTCTCAATCTTCATGGTAAAAATCAAATTATAAAGGTTTGAAAATTTTGAGATTTTTCCCCACCTTGAACCTTGCTGATTTTTCATTTTTGGACAAAAAATTTTACTTTCGTTTTTCTTCAAAATTTTGATGCAGAACTGTTAAACAAATAATTCTAAGGTTTTTTAGAAATTTTATTCATATAAAGTTGGAAAAAAGTCTCAATCTTCATGGTAAAAATCAAATTATAAAGGTTTGAAAATTTTGAGATTTTTCTCCACCCCCGACCTTGCTGATTTTTCATTTTTGGACAAAAAATTTTACTTTCGTTTTTCTTCAAAATTTTGATGCAGAACTGTTAAACAAATAATTCTAAGGTTTTTTAGAAATTTTATTCAAATAAAGTTGGAAAAAAGTCTCAATCTTCATGGTAAAAATCAAATTATAAAGGTTTGAAAATTTTGAGATTTTTCCCCACCTTGAACCTTGCTGATTTTTCATTTTTGGACAAAAAATTTTACTTTCGTTTTTCTTCAAAATTTTGATGCAGAACTGTTAAACAAATAATTCTAAGGTTTTTTAGAAATTTTATTCAAATAAAGTTGGAAAAAAGTCTCAATCTTCATGGTAAAAATCAAATTATAAAGGTTTGAAAATTTTGAGATTTTTCTCCACCCCCGACCTTGCTGATTTTTCATTTTTGGACAAAAAATTTTACTTTCGTTTTTCTTCAAAATTTTGATGCAGAACTGTTAAACAAATAATTCTAAGGTTTTTTAGAAATTTTATTCATATAAAGTTGGAAAAAAGTCTCAATCTTCATGGTAAAAATCAAATTATAAAGGTTTGAAAATTTTGAGATTTTTCCCCACCCCCGACCTTGCTGATTTTTCATTTTTGGACAAAAAATTTTACTTTCGTTTTTCTTCAAAATTTTGATGCAGAACTGTTAAACAAATAATTCTAAGGTTTTTTAGAAATTTTATTCAAATAAAGTTGGAAAAAAGTCTCAATCTTCATGGTAAAAATCAAATTATAAAGGTTTGAAAATTTTGAGATTTTTCCACACCCCCGACCTTGCTGATTTTTCATTTTTGGACAAAAAATTTTACTTTCGTTTTTCTTCAAAATTTTGATGCAGAACTGTTAAACAAATAATTCTAAGGTTTTTTAGAAATTTTATTCATATAAAGTTGGAAAAAAGTCTCAATCTTCATGGTAAAAATCAAATTATAAAGGTTTGAAAATTTTGAGATTTTTCCCCACCCCCGACCTTGCTGATTTTTCATTTTTGGACAAAAAATTTTACTTTCGTTTTTCTTCAAAATTTTGATGCAGAACTGTTAAACAAATAATTCTAAGGTTTTTTAGAAATTTTATTCAAATAAAGTTGGAAAAAAGTCTCAATCTTCATGGTAAAAATCAAATTATAAAGGTTTGAAAATTTTGAGATTTTTCCCCACCCCCGACCTTGCTGATTTTTCATTTTTGGACAAAAAATTTTACTTTCGTTTTTCTTCAAAATTTTGATGCAGAACTGTTAAACAAATAATTCTAAGGTTTTTTAGAAATTTTATTCAAATAAAGTTGGAAAAAAGTCTCAATCTTCATGGTAAAAATCAAATTATAAAGGTTTGAAAATTTTGAGATTTTTCCCCACCTTGAACCTTGCTGATTTTTCATTTTTGGACAAAAAATTTTACTTTCGTTTTTCTTCAAAATTTTGATGCAGAACTGTTAAACAAATAATTCTAAGGTTTTTTAGAAATTTTATTCAAATAAAGTTGGAAAAAAGTCTCAATCTTCATGGTAAAAATCAAATTATAAAGGTTTGAAAATTTTGAGATTTTTCTCCACCCCCGACCTTGCTGATTTTTCATTTTTGGACAAAAAATTTTACTTTCGTTTTTCTTCAAAATTTTGATGCAGAACTGTTAAACAAATAATTCTAAGGTTTTTTAGAAATTTTATTCATATAAAGTTGGAAAAAAGTCTCAATCTTCATGGTAAAAATCAAATTATAAAGGTTTGAAAATTTTGAGATTTTTCCCCACCCCCGACCTTGCTGATTTTTCATTTTTGGACAAAAAATTTTACTTTCGTTTTTCTTCAAAATTTTGATGCAGAACTGTTAAACAAATAATTCTAAGGTTTTTTAGAAATTTTATTCATATAAAGTTGGAAAAAAGTCTCAATCTTCATGGTAAAAATCAAATTATAAAGGTTTGAAAATTTTGAGATTTTTCTCCACCCCCGACCTTGCTGATTTTTCATTTTTGGACAAAAAATTTTACTTTCGTTTTTCTTCAAAATTTTGATGCAGAACTGTTAAACAAATGATTCTAAGGTTTTTTAGAAATTTTATTCAAATAAAGTTGGAAAAAAGTCTCAATCTTCATGGTAAAAATCAAATTATAAAAGTTTGAAAATTTTGAGATTTTTCCCCACCCCCGACCTTGCTGATTTTTCATTTTTGGACAAAAAATTTAACTTTCGTTTTTCTTCAAAATTTTGATGCAGAACTGTTAAACAAATAATTCTAAGGTTTTTTAGAAATTTTATTCAAATAAAGTTGGAAAAAAGTCTCAATCTTCATGTTCAGTTTGAAAATTTTGAGATTTTTCCCCACCCCCGACCTTGCTGATTTTTCATTTTTGGACAAAAAATTTAACTTTCGTTTTTCTTCAAAATTTTGATGCAGAACTGTTAAACAAATAATTCTAAGGTTTTTTAGAAATTTTATTCAAATAAAGTTGGAAAAAAGTCTCAATCTTCATGTTCAGTTTGAAAATTTTGAGATTTTTCCCCACCCCCGACCTTGCTGATTTTTCATTTTTGGACAAAAAATTTAACTTTCGGTTTTCTTCAAAATTTTGATGCAGAACTGTTAAACAAATGATTCTAAGGTTTTTTAGAAATTTTATTCATATAAAGTTGGAAAAAAGTCTCAATCTTCATGGTAAAAATCAAATTATAAAAGTTTGAAAATTTTGAGATTTTTCCCCACCCCCGACCTTGCTGATTTTTCATTTTTGGACAAAAAATTTAACTTTCGTTTTTCTTCAAAATTTTGATGCAGAACTGTTAAACAAATAATTTTAAGGTTTTTTAGAAATTTTATTCATATAAAGTTGGAAAAAAGTCTCAATCTTCATGGTAAAAATCAAATTATAAAAGTTTGAAAATTTTGAGATTTTTCCCCACCCCCGACCTTGCTGATTTTTCATTTTTGGACAAAAAATTTAACTTTCGTTTTTCTTCAAAATTTTGATGCAGAACTGTTAAACAAATAATTTTAAGGTTTTTTAGAAATTTTATTCATATAAAGTTGGAAAAAAGTCTCAATCTTCATGGTAAAAATCAAATTATAAAAGTTTGAAAATTTTGAGATTTTTCCCCACCCCCGACCTTGCTGACTTTTCATTTTTGGACAAAAAATTTAACTTTCGTTTTTCTTCAAAATTTTGATGCAGAACTGTTAAACAAATAATTCTAAGGTTTTTTAGAAATTTTATTCATATAAAGTTGGAAAAAAGTCTCAATCTTCATGGTAAAAATCAAATTATAAAAGTTTGAAAATTTTGAGATTTTTCTCCACCCCCGACCTTGCTGATTTTTCATTTTTGGACAAAAAATTTAACTTTCGTTTTTCTTCAAAATGTTGATGCAGAACTGTTAAACAAATAATTTTAAGGTTTTTTAGAAATTTTATTCAAATAAAGTTGGAAAAAAGTCTCAATCTTCATGGTAAAAATCAAATTATAAAAGTTTGAAAATTTTGAGATTTTTCCCCACCCCCGACCTTGCTGACTTTTCATTTTTGGACAAAAAATTTAACTTTCGTTTTTCTTCAAAATTTTGATGCAGAACTGTTAAACAAATAATTCTAAGGTTTTTTAGAAATTTTATTCATATAAAGTTGGAAAAAAGTCTCAATCTTCATGGTAAAAATCAAATTATAAAAGTTTGAAAATTTTGAGATTTTTCCCCACCCCCGACCTTGCTGATTTTTCATTTTTGGACAAAAAATTTAACTTTCGTTTTTCTTCAAAATTTTGATGCAGAACTGTTAAACAAATAATTCTAAGGTTTTTTAGAAATTTTATTCAAATAAAGTTGGAAAAAAGTCTCAATCTTCATGGTAAAAATCAAATTATAAAAGTTTGAAAATTTTGAGATTTTTCCCCACCCCCGACCTTGCTGATTTTTCATTTTTGGACAAAAAATTTAACTTTCGTTTTTCTTCAAAATTTTGATGCAGAACTGTTAAACAAATGATTCTAAGGTTTTTTAGAAATTTTATTCATATAAAGTTGGAAAAAAGTCTCAATCTTCATGGTAAAAATCAAATTATAAAAGTTTGAAAATTTTGAGATTTTTCCCCACCCCCGACCTTGCTGATTTTTCATTTTTGGACAAAAAATTTAACTTTCGTTTTTCTTCAAAATTTTGATGCAGAACTGTTAAACAAATGATTCTAAGGTTTTTTAGAAATTTTATTCATATAAAGTTGGAAAAAAGTCTCAATCTTCATGGTAAAAATCAAATTGTAAGATTTTGGTGAAACAATTTAAGGATGGTGCGGGAACATTTCACTAAAAATCAAGGTAATGAGTAAATCACAGTCTGAAGAGTTTGTGCGATAAAAGAAAATTAAGCGTATATAACAATCGAACTGCAATGAATGTCCCAAATGTGAGATTAGACACCTTTTAAGCTTGTATTCAACCACCCCTCTTACAACTGAATACTCGCATGAGAAGCTTTGAGAAATAAAGGGTTGTGTCTTTTATTCGTATGTATAACTTAGAACGACGCCTGGCAGGATTTATTTGTCGTGCGAACCGAATTTACGTTAATATAAAGCATTCAACCATATACTCGTGCACGATGTGCAATTCCACGTTGTGCCATTAATTAATGCGAGTTCAGGGATTGTAAGTATTACAACAATGACCTTGAACTTTGTACACTTTACGATATAAATTGTGAATGTCATGGTAAAAGGGAGACGGTTGAAATTTAAACTTTTCCCCACATTGCACAAAAGTTATAAAATGTTTGATGTGTTGCGTATTTAATTGACTCAAAGTCCTTGGAGTCCTGCACCTGTTGTTTGTTACACTTACACAAAAAAAAACCTTAATAAGTCGAGCTATTTCTACGAACTTTTCTTTTGCAATGAAATGTTGTGGGTATTTGGAAAAGCGGTGTTGATTTAATAAATTCAGTTTGAATGTAGGAATTACAAAAAAATTAAATTTGTAGGATTTTAATCCTTTTAAATCCTTTGAAACCATTGATTAAATGCAATATCGTTTTTAGAAACATTTAACAAAGGAAAGCGTTTTTACTGAGTTAAAAAACGCAAAACTCAAATGCGATGAAAACTGCAAAAAAAAAACGCAGTTCATGAAAAAAAAGAGTTATTTATGAAAATATGAGCACTGGAGCAATTTTATTAACTTTTAATGCCTTGTGTAATTCACAAAAATTGCCACAATTGTTTATGTCTTATTATAAATCTCGAAAACCGAGAAAAAAACAGCGGTTCGTGAACAAATTTGTCCGCATTCAAATTTAAAAAAAACAGTCCAGCAAAGTAAAGTCCTCTTCTATTATCAAATTTTTTTGATACTCCATTATTTAGTAAAAGGCCAGCCTATTTTAAATCAGCCACATTTCGATTTGTAAAAAAAAGGGAAAGGAAAAATAATAAAAAATAGAGGCGAAATACTTTTAAATACACACTGAAATTCATTAAAATATCTGAATTGCTTTTATTTGCATAACAATATAAATTTTCAGTCCCTTTGCCCAATAATTCACATGGGGATTAAGTGGGTGCTCAATGTACTAAAATTTGTGCTTTTCCCGGATTGGCATCAACTGACATTTTGACCTAAAAAAATCCCAATTGACAAAACGCGCAAACACCCTAATGGAGACAAATTGACTAGCATAACCTTGGTGAAAAATGTCGCGCCAACTACAGCAAGACTATAGCGACCTTCCATGCATGCGGCAAAAACGTCAATAAACCCACACGTGAAAATTGTTTTAACGGTATAACATAAAGCATAAAAAAATGTGTCAATGCTTTTGTCCCCAATTTGTTTAAGACAACGCGAGATGAGAATTGCTGCAACAACAACAGCAGCAATAGGAAATTACATTTTCATGAAACAATGAAGTTGCTCAGTGACTAGCAATGGAACAGAACAATCCTTCAAAAAAAAAATAGAAGCAAAAAATAGAAATAGGCAAAAGAAGTCCCACTTGATGCCATTAAATACTAGTACGTATACAAACTCTCCTTCCTTCAACTTTCATATGTTTGCAAATGCTGCACCGGCAATATATTGTGCTCCTCGTGTATGAGGACATGTCATATACGGTTTAGTAGATTTCGTCCTCAGTTCATTGTTAATGTGGCACACAGCATCGTCGTGATGAGGGACTCTTAAATCTCTTTCCACTAAAGCTCTTTTCCGCAAAAGCACTGCTGTACACATCACATACACTAACGAAAATGCGCTAAATGAACATAGAACATAGTACATAAAGTCACTTATGTGCGCTGTCTACCGTGCAAACACATGTCCCAGAAGCGTTCAATATTGATAAGGCGCACCATAGTGTGACAAAGTTTTGTGCCTTGTGTTTTACTCATGAATGCGGGCAGGCGAGCGCAACAGCTCTATAGTTATATAATTATGTACAACATCCTTCTCACAAAGTGAAGCCATACGGCACAAATAATAACTCTTCAAAATTGTGTTGTTTTTTTTTTGTATTAAACACAACATTGCTAGTTAGTTAGAACTTTATCGATTTTTAGCCGCATGAATGCACAATAGATTGTACATCTTAACAATCCCAGCCAATAAAAGGAGCATGTCCTTTGACTTGTGTGTTCACTTTTTATTAAATTATCATTTCGGTCATACTTTAATGCTTAGCCACAAATTCATTTGTTTTTACCGGTTCGATTTTTTGACGGTTCAAAAATTAATCAAAATGTTTTGTGCGGTTCAAAAATTCAAATAAGCTTTTGAGTTTTAATGAAAGCGTTGGGCCGTTTCACCGATTGCTATTTTTTTGCGGTTCAATGATTTAAATAAAACTGCTTTACAATTTTAAAAGTATCAATTTGAATGAATAAAAAAATTTGCGGTTTTAAACCGGTTCGAAAAGTCCTTTTACAGCAAACAACTGCAACATAAAAAATGAATAGAACTTCAAATTCCCTTCTCAAAATTCAGATTATTGACATTTAGTTACCCCAGTAACTTTCTTGCATCAAAAAAAAAGAAACCTTTATCCTTTAGTTGTCCATTGTACAAAATAAAAAAAGGACAACAACCTACATTCGAATTTTGTCAAACGATAATACGATCTGCATTGAATTCACAATGACCATTCGCTGTTGAGGCGCTCTACTCACTTCCGATTTATTGCACTAAGTGATATTTCATTTCAACGGATCTGCACAGCAAGGACACCCAAGAGAAAATCACCAGTCATTGCAAATAAAAATAGCTACAAATCAGGCAAAGTTTTCTCTAAAGTAATTGAAAACAAAATGATTGTGACGAGATAAAAGTGGGGTAAAAAAAAAAAAAGTTTGACTACACAAGGCGATACGCAAACAGGATTCATTTAATTTACATAATGAGGCGACATGGAAAGAAGAAACATTACTCGTATTTCGGCAAGAATGTTGTTTGTACAAAGGACATGAATCCACTACAGGCGCATTCCTGACATAATATTACTTGTGAATTGAAACGTCCAAGTTCAATAATTATTATACGTAGCTGAGTTGTTGTTTAATCTGGCCATGTCGGCTTGAGGTTACAATTAGTAATCCTTATATAATTAAGCCGAATTCGCAATATTGTGTTCGTAATAACTGAATATTGCATAGATGATTCATGTATGTCCTTAATTTGCAATCGGTAATTGAGCAATGAGCAATCGTATCCTTGGAAATTATAGGTTTGTGGGTTTAAAGTTATTGGTCTGTATTTGTGGCAAGTACATAATTATTACATTAAATTCCAAAGTTATAGGTACATTTCAGTGACAAGATAGAGGTAGAGAATAAGGATGTTTAATTCAAAATTCCAATAATTGTATCAAATTTATGAATTTTAAGGAAATAAGGACCTCTTTAACAATTTATATACAAGATTCCAATTTTTTTTTGTCAATTTTATTTTTATTTTTTTAAAACATTGTATTTCTATTCCGTTGTATCAAAAATCCGTTACACCTTAAATTGTGTCCTTGTATGCTTTAATACGATTCCCCACATTGTGTTAAAATAAATGAAAAAGGACACCCTCCCATACAAAAAAAAAACCCCGTCACTTTAAAATGAACGGGGTGGAAAAAATCGTTCACACAAAAAAGGCTGCACCCAACACAATACAAAGTTCAAGTGCAAATAAAAAATCCTGAATGAGCAGACGATGTGCGAAATTTCACTTCCCGGTCGCATTTATAGTGCGGGACTAAACAGCAAAGGTGGTTATAGTTAGGTATTTGTGCCTATACTCTTTACAAAGCGCACACTAACAAAAAAAAAAAAAGGAGAGAACATGCAAGGACTCGTAGGCGAAACGTTGTATTGGAAGCATGAAAAATAAATAGTAAAAAACACAAACACACACACACACCCAACGATGAAAGCTTTTATCGTGTCGCCGTCATCAAACGCACCATAAGGACGATTACCACCAACTTCAATGAGTGTTTCCGGATGGAAGCGAGATTAGATTATGTCGACATGTTGTTGAATTTTGCTCTACTTGCTTGCTTGCCGTGTACCTACGAGAATATAATATGTACACTTTGATGTACTTTATACATGTAGCTGGAACATGGTTCAAGTACTGTGTGGCAAGGAAGTGTTTGCCTCATGGTGCTGGCGTATCGGTGTTTTTATTTTGATTAAAATGTAATGTCAATGTAGGACCCGATGGAGTAATAAAGAGATTGCGAATGAAGTGATGCTTGCGAAATAACATAACACACAAAATGTATATGCCCATTGTAGACATGGCACAAGGAAGGTAAAAGCTCGTCCTTTAATTTAGCAGAAGTGCATGCTGCCTATACGTAATTGTCTAGATGTTACAGTTTGCAATCCAATCATAAAAATAAACATACTATATGGGGGATGAAAAGGGAAGGGGATAGGGAATGTCGACAAATTCACTGAGCGTCAATGTTATTATAAGAGGTGTTGTTGTGATTTTGTTCCCACAAACCACAAGGACATAATTATTGATCTTGCATTGAATTAAAATGCAATGACATTTCATGATTCGGAAATCCTTTTACAGAAATTCATGATTTTCATCACCGATGGAAGTGTGATCATTAAATTCCTTGCAGCTTCCCCAAAATTCCATATAATCTGAATGCAATTATGTGTAATATGAAGAAACGCAGTGCAGCGTCATAGTATTTTGGGCAATCCTTTTGCATTAGTGTGCCAATTGCACAAATGCATTCTGCGTAATGCAATCGCAATGATATTCGGAGATGTGGAACGTTTGCACTTCCAATCATATCGTATTGATATTTGTGGTAGGTAAATGCTGTTGTGCGTCCTCCAAAATATAGAAATAATGAAATGTCTGTATTTGCGCTGCACTCAGTTAAAGAGAAATGGGGTGGACATCCACATAAAGGACACGAGTGGATGTGTGAAATTGACTGTACGTATTTAGGCTGCGGGGGAGGGGGTGGATTAAACAATTTGATAAGGGATGATTTAGATGAATAGCTTGTACAATTTATTGCACACAAAATTACACACAATTGGAATTGAGGCGGGGGTGGTTGTGTGTGTCTGTGTGTGTGTGGGGGGGAAAGGACGAAGTAGCGGAATTTGATGAAAATATTATCGTTATTGTGCATGCAGCGCCACGATGCAAATTCTATTTAATATCCTTGTTATTTATTTTACAGGAGAAATTCAACAACGGGGGGGGGGGGTGGTTTGTCCACCCACATCCTGCTTGCATAATGCGATTGTGTGTGTGCTTTGTAACTGTAATGATTGGTAATTATGCCCAAAGTACATAATATATAGAACTGCCGAAAATGAAGCGGAAAGGGATTGCATGTATTTGGATAAATAATTGTGCATGCTCTTTGATATTTGTGCATATAACGCATGAACAAGTGCGGTGACGCCAGGCTGCGTGTGCAGCTGCAAAATTCAATGTTGTGCAACATTCAACAATATTAGCGGGAATTTTTGGTGACATTAAATGCGCACAATAACATAACCCTAATGCTTTTATAACGTTGCAATTGAATGCAGTAAATGTGTGAGGGGCTCGTGCAGTGTGTGTGTGTGTGTGTATGAGAGGCTTTGTATTTGCACTACTTAACTGTAATGAAATTATAGTTTTGTGTATGTAATGAATATTATGGTTCGTGGTGGTGCAGTGTGTTGCATGTCCTGTGAGTAGATTAGGATAATGTGATTGTATTTAGCTGAAAGGGTTGGTTACCCTGTGGCTTGATGTTTATTCCAAATGGTTTAATCGGAATTAACATCACAGCCCTATACTTTGTGTGACTATCGTATTTTAATTACAGTTATTGAGTAGATGTCCTTTTTAACTGTATGAGATTTAAAAAAAAAGTGAAAGCTTCGATATCAGAGACCTAAATTACAGAAGATAGTATCTGTGGAATCAAAATTAAAGCTGAGATCTTGAGTTCAGTTTAATTTAAAAAAAAGAATTAAAGTTAAGTAATTACTTAAAGGATTTTACTTAAAGGACAAAGTCGCAATAACAAAGTTTGTAAGCAATTTTTTTAAAGTGACTTAAATGCAATTTTTTGGGCCAATAAATTACCTTTCTTTAAGGGCAGTAAATTGAAAGGCAATTACACATTCAATCGAGACCCTAACGAGAAATCAGCAAAAAACGGAAAGCCGACTTATTATTGTATTTTATGTAATATTCAGTAATGAATGAATGAATGAAATAAAGGACTAAATAAAAGTGGAAATAATACAATATTTAAATTTCGTTCAATATTTCAGGACATTACGTTTAATAGCGAAGATGATTTTTAACGCAAAATAACAAAAACGCCTTAATGTAGTTAATTCGGTCTTTCGTGAAGGACGACATACAATTTAGTATAAAGATCATATTGATTTAATTGAATCCGATTCAGGTACTGTAATTTTAATGATATCAAAAATATTTTAAGGACGAAATAAGTAACATTAAATTATTTAATATGCTGACACTTTAAAACAAATTTAATTTACTTAACTAAATTTGGTTGAAGCATAAAAAATGAGGGCAAATAATAAATTGCTCCTCGGGAAAAAATTAGTTGCGACTTGATTAAATTTTGTGAATCACAGAATAACGTAAAAGGACCAAAAAAGGTTCTAATCTAAACATGACATTAATTACTAGTAGCTCGTGAAGTAATTTCAAAGGACTACAGATGACTTGTTAGTTGTCGTAGCTGCAATTAGTCTTCTTCGAAACCGAATCAGTTGATGATCCTTTAATTCAACAAAATATAATCGGGAACATCCCAGAAATGATTGAAATGACGAGTACTTTTAAAACGACATCCTATTTGAACAAAAATTTCAAGTCACATTTCAATTAATGCATCAACAAACTGCTTTATAACATGTTACAGTTAAAACCTTAAAACATCATCCCCAAGGGTTGAGCAAACATTTAGTGCATTCATTATAAGGATACAGTAAATAAGGAAACAAGCATTGCAGACATTGTACATTCGTTCAAGACAGCATTGAAGCTTGATTCAACATCAACATTTATGTAACTATATGGGAACAAACAACATTATCCCAAACGAAGACTGCAGTTCCCATGAGCGGGCGTTTTAAATTGAAGCTGCTTGTGTGACAACAGTGGTGCAATGATTTCATTTGCATTCGTAATTATATTCATCCGAATTGTAGTCGTATGTGTCTATCATTTGTAAAGTTTCTGGGAAATGTCTTTCCGTATAATGTGTGTCGGATTGGTGTGTGTGTGTGCAGCCTATGAGAAACATGCACAAACCGACACGACATGTCTTACATTGGGATGTGTGTAGAGAAAACAAAGTGGATTCAATTGCTGGAACATAAACAAATACACAAGGAAGCCAACTGCTTGGGGGCTGCCTTTAAGACAAAATCCAATGCAATCTGTTTGACTGTTTGCTGTCAGTCTCACTTATTTCCATTTGCTGATTCACAACAAATAAAACATAAACATATTTTGCATATTTTATATAATGCTCTTATTCCGCTTTATTTGGTGCGGCGCAACTGAGTCTTTTATAGACATGATTTCATCCTAAATTCGTTTCAATTTGTATTATCTATGTGGGGGTTGAAATCAAATTTAGTCGGCACATTTTGCGTTCGTGTAACTTTGGTACTATATAAGCCCCATTTCCTTACACCAACGAGGAGTATACCAACACGACGCGCGGCAGGCATACTTTCATCCTTGCGTGCGTTTAGCCTGAAGATGAATGAGCGCTTTTAAAGACGACAACAAAACCATTTTCATGGCATTGCCGCATCGTATCATGTTTATCATTAAACCGATTCATCACGATCCACACTCTTCGTCTAACTCTCTTTGGGAAATTATTATAATGTGACTTGTCGCTTTTATGGAATAAATATTTTGGGGGCACCACCCTTGAGATGAACACCCTCATCAATATTCTGAATTTTAAAACATCCCACCTGCGCAATTTTAAGCATTAACATTTAGAAAACTAGTACAAAGGATTAAACGTTTATTTAAGTCACTTAATTTTACATTTTGATTGACTTAATTCTTAAAAAATTTAACTTTTGTAAAACATTTTTTTTAAATTAATATTTTAAAAAAAACCGAATCCAAAACAATTTTTTTTTCAAGGTCAAATTTCATCATTTTTAAATAAAAACTAGTCAAAAGAAAGGCTCTAAAAAGGTTCCATCAATGTCGGACAAATTAAAAAAGTTTGAATTTAGATGCCCCGCCATCATCAGACATTTCTACAATGCCACTTTGGCAGGACCTTTTTTTTTTGTTATGTAGTGCAATAACTATTTTTAGCTGTTGCCCCATCCCTCCAGCATCAATGCAATATACATGCTGATGGTGTTTCGTATTATATGTAAAACAACATCTAAACAGGACGCCGGATATGAAAAGTGCCAAAAACAATTCCTCAAATATTTGTGCACGAAATTAAGCTGAGCGATATAAAAAAATAAACATTGCCTGGGATGTAATTGTTTGTCATAGATCTGTTCCAAACAACTGCGCTGCCGTATATCAGCACGGAGTATGATGGTGGGGAGGGATTTGCGGGAGGATGTGCTTCGAATTGGGGGTGGGGGAATGGGGGGTTGTAAAGCAACACATTGGTGCTGTTTGCTCACGTGAGCATAATATTTTGTATGATGGTTTTTATAACAGTTTTCTATGCGGAATTTGAGCAACATTTTTCCGTCCTTTTTAATATTGTGTGTGTGTATTTTTGGGCAATATTTTAACGTGATACAGATACTCAACAACAAATAACGTGCAGTAGCACGAGTTTTATTCAATCAAAATTGTTTTGGCTGTGTTTGAAAAATGTCATTGTCCTGGAAAATGTAATGCACAGGTTGACATTCATTTGGTATCGAAATTAGGATGCAAAATTAATTGGTTGCATTTTGTTTTTGGAATGGAATTTAATTGAAATGAATTTACAAAGTTTTTAAATTTTTTAGGCTTTTCAAATTCCTTATTTTTAATTAAGCCTAAAATCATAATAAAAATTGAGTAAATAAAAATTGACTATTATCCTTTTTAAACTATTGTTGACACAAGAAATTATGCAAACCACAAAAAAATCAACGGAGTGTTAAAATAAAAGCATCACACGTTTCATTGCATTCATGCTGATACCGCCGCAATGATGTACCGGATGCCTTTGTACCACTCACACACGTCACAAATCCTTAAACACCCAAAAATACACATTTAGAAAATGTTCGCCTCGATTGGCCCAGGAAATTCAGGAATACATTAAATGTTAAGCAGATAGATTTCCGTGCGAATTCAGCAAAAATGTCTGGGATTTAGCAACGATGATGTAGACTCAGTGTTTAGAGCTCCTTTTTGCCATGATGATATTTCGTCCTTGTTGTAATACAAAATGATGAGGCATGTGGGAAAAATTCGTGCTCTGAATAAAGCCTCACATATCATTGGCATTCAATGCTTTTAAAACGTATTCCGTTATGTTAGTAAATTTGAAACGTCAAAATCAATTTGAGTCCTTTAAATATTTTGATTTGTAGAATTTAAATGTAAATGCGGAAATTAAGTAATTGGAGGATATAAAAGGATTAAGCACATTTAGATCAATGTATTTTAAATTAATAAACATATAAAAAATTAAAGGACATTTTTCATTACATAAAAAAAAAATTCATTTTGACTTAAATTAAAATTTAAATGCTATTTTAACTCCTTTCCCGTCAAAAATAATAACCAAATACTTTAAAGGACTTCCCAAATAAATAATTCAATACTTTAAGGATATTCAATATAAATTCATAAACCGGATTTGCAACATTACCGGAATGCATGCAAACACAAGTCCTGCTTCGCAACCAATTAAATTTATTGAAAATGCATAGACACATACTTATCGTCGACAAATAAAAATTAATCTTCAACGAAGCGTTCAAGAGAAACCGTACACACTCTCCTAATGCGGGCATTGAGATTTAATTAAGCGCCGCCACCTCGTGCGTCGCACACACACACATTGTTGCCAAACACACAAACACAAACATGAAGTGACGAGCGCAAACACACACACACACACACACAAAGTACAACAAACTTTTAGTCCAAGCGGCATCCGGTCACATGTTTTCGTATTGTTTTCTCACAGGATATTATGGTGTTTGCATTATCTCCTTTTGTACAAGTTTATATAGCAGCAGCAGCATTTGTTTATGACGCCCTCCGCATGCATTTCCCTTTTTCCCACACGAATTTTGGAATTTGCAGAAGTCTCCACGTTTCGTGCCACCCTTTTCTTACAATAAATATAAGGACGACTGCATGTATTCCGCATTTTTTGTATTACGGGGCGGACTCAACAAAATACACTCACACACACAAGCATAGTTTGTTAGTGCAGGACGTGATTTTTCTGCAAAACCTTTGTTGTTCCTGTAATTGAAAATCGATTAGAGATACGGGCAGACACAGATGCTGGAGCATCAATAAGCTCCAACACCTATAATAGCTATACATTTAGTTCAATTTATGAGTTAAATTTTATTGATTCGTTTGGGAAAATGGTGCAGCTTTAATGTGCGGATTTTCGACGTGTTTTCATAAAATCTGTGGGTGTTGAACGGGAAGTGGAAGGGGGTTTTCCTTTTTTTACAGATAAATTGCATTTTCTTCGGAATCCTTGCAATTGCATAACTTGTAACTTGGTAAATGTGACGGATATTAAAAAGGGATTTTATTAACTTTTACAAAAGATCTATGGAAATGCATTTTTCAAATAATTGCAAGGATTTTCTGAGATATCAATATAAAATGTGTCCTGAAAATTGTTGTTTGTTGCACGCTTGAACGTGCCGTTTATTTTAATTTTAATTTTTTCCAATTTTTTTTAACTGCCCTACACAAAGATCGTGTTACAACTGATCCTTGATGCATATTGCATTAATTGCAGGATACAGCATCGAGCTGCGGAGCAACAACCTTAATATCGAAACATTTTATCTGCTTTTTCACTGCCCACAGGATTTCTGATCAACGTTCTGTTTAGTTCTTTGTTGATGCAAGTTCGACAAAAAGGAAGTTGTTTTGTTTGTTTGTGTGCTTAAAGCACAACCAACAGAACTTCCACCCTTCCCAAAAATCATTGCTGATGAGTTGCGATTGAATACAGCTATTAAAATTTGTTTTATGTTTTTAAACTGCACTTCCTTAAACTCACTAATAAAATAATAATTAAAGGACTTCCTCGTCACTGATTAGTTATATTGGAGTTATATTGGAGAAAAAAAGAAATTCAAAAAAAATGCTAAATTGAATTGCAATGTTACGGAGATTTTACAAAGAAATATCTTAACTGCAGATGAAGGATCATAACTAAATTATTTGAAATTCTAGTTGAATGAATCCTGATACATATAAAGGATTAAATCGATTGTTTAGAAACAAAATTCGTTGAAAATTTATTTCATTTTAAACAAACTGCATTTAATTTACAAAAAACAAAGCGAAATAAGGAGTAAGGATTACTTTCAGGCTCAAATCCATGATCTGCAACCATTTTGAATGATTTTGGAAACGTAATCCAAACCCACATAAACCTTACCCCCCGTTTCCAAAACCATTATTAATTTCAACTGATTTCAAGCATAATTTAAATTCAAATTAAATGCACATTGCCATATGTTGCAATTCGACTGCATTGTGCAATAACAGGCAAAATCCTCATCCCCCATTAACAATAATTCAAATACGGAAACAATTAAGTCAATTTTAATACCAAAATCCAAAACACACTGTCTATGTGTGTGGATTCAAACTATATTTGAAGATAATTGAAAGATTATCTCCAGGAATAACAACAATAATTCAAAATCTGTGTATATTGCAAGTACAAGCACTCGCACGTTCTGTTCCTAAAATAATTTGCCCGTAGTTTAAAATCCTGCACACTAATGTCACAATCTAACATTCCCAAAAGTAGTTCATTGAGAAAATAACTCTGTAGGGCTGATAAAATACATAAAATGCATCATTGAAAGTAATGAAGCAAGCAAGGGTTGAATACAGTCGTTGTGTGTGCATTTCATTTGCATTTCCCCACCCCCAACACCCCCCATTCAATTTCGTGTACAAATAAACAAACAGGGAGCTTTGCCTTTATGCTCAAGCTTCGACTTAGTATAGTTATAGCTGCGGTGCGCTTAATTTTGTTGCAATTCCATTGATGATTTATAATGCGCTTGCCATTAAATTAACTTAAGCACACGCAAGGATATAACACGAAGGATTATGAGTGCAGTTATTATCAGCAAATGCATCGGGGCACGAAAGTTTGGTACATTGAATTTGTAATGAGGAGAAGTAACTAGGATAAAATGACAATAAGAACACTGCACACGTATTAAGGATGCATTAGGCTTTAAGGAGATTCCATTCTGAAAGTGAACACCAGGACTATCAGCAACAAGGAAGCTATGGTACTTTATGTAGACTAGTTCAATGTTGCGCAGGATAATTAATAATATTACAACATCAGCAAATAGAAGACCATTGAAAATCGTCCTTTATTGTTAATAACACAACATTCTGTGTTCCTGGTCAATACAAATAAGATGCATTAATAATAATAATTAATATGTCAGATAGAAGGGACGCAGCCTGTTGTTGGTTTATTAGATTATAACTAAAACATGTTTTCGTCCAGTTGTCCTTACAGTTAATTATAGTGCAAATCAGCAAATATGAAATTTGATTTGATGTTCTCAATGACTGGATTACATCATCCTTTAACATTTATGTGCATGTAATTTCAGACATATTATCAACTCAGGATGTTAACTGCATGTTGTGAAGGACGCATTTTGTTTTTCCATCCCCCTTCGGACAATATCCCACCCCCCTGTGGCGATGTGTCTACTACTCACAAACAATGCGTGGCTGAAGGCATTGTGCTTCACATTATGACGAGATGATGAACACTGCCCTGACATCCATAGCAGTTTTATAAATGGTATTAAGGACACACACAGTTGCTTGTTGCAAAGCATATTTACTCACATAATTTATATTCATGAAGGCGGACATTTAGATTGTTTTTAGATACATTCATAATGTGGACGAGCAGAGATTTTCATTTTTATTGACGTCATGGTCATTCACACATAGTCCGTCGTTTTATCACAGATTCTTTGTGTTTGATATCTTCTGTAGCCATAAATAAATAAATACGCATAAATAAATGTTTTATCTTATGTAGAAGATTTTCACAATATATGTACTGAGATTGATGTATCTAAATTTAAGGACTCTTTTATTGACTTGGAATAATATTGTGATTTGGATATAGTGCTAAGTCATTGTGATCACTTTCATGAATGGGACTTTATTCGCAATCAATTCGTTGCTCAATATAATAGCTATTTGCTTTTGACTTTATAAATAAACTATCAGAAGTCCTTATCAAGGACATTTTTGTTTTTTTAATCAATTTTGTCGAATTGGACAATAATATTTGGCGTTGTTAATTAAGAAAGGAATTAATAAAGATTTCCCACTTAATGAATAGTGAATTAGAATTTAAGGACCTTTATTAGGACATGAAGTTTCCTTCTGTGTATAGAAAACTGCGATTTTATGACAAGTAAGTACGATCTTCTGATTTTCAATTGAGAAATAAATTAAACTCTATTTTAAAAAGCGTCTCAAATTTTGAATTTTTGTTTCAATTCGAATTTTTAAATTTAGGAGTGTTTGGACGAATATCCTTAAAAAAGGGCTTTTGTCCGATGAAATTAATAAGAACCTATTTCTTGCATTTCAAATGATATAATAAAATTAGTTTAAGTAGTTTAAGGACCAGGTTCATTTCAGAGCAGGAACACATTTCGTATTTTACACTTTCTTATAAGTCAAAGTTAAAAAAACGAACTTTAATATATTTTTAAAAGCCCATTTTAATAAATTTTTAAACTATATTAAAATTTCGTCCTTAATTCAATTACAATTGTACACAATTTTATATTACAAAAGAAGATATATTATTAAATATCGTTGAACATAGCAAATTTAAAATCCTTGTTCAATCAAATTTGAATAACTGAGTATGTCAAAAGCTCAAAATTTCCATCCTATTCTCGCATCCTTAAACATATCGCATTGTTTAAATTTTAATGACATACAAATTGTTCGCTGGAATACTTCATCTCACTCTTAAAAGACAAACAAACATTTGAATTTAAATCCATTTGAAAAAAATGCGTCAACTTCAATTCTATAACAAATTTCAATTAAATAATATCCTCCCGTCTAGACTCACAACATTCACCGGATTAATATTTCCCAAATTCCAAGCATAGCGATTCTAAAAATGGGGTACTTTGCAAAAAACCGCACCCATTTGACATGCAGCTCATCAGATTACGTACGTACCATCATGCGGATTGGGGACTGACTACACAGACTGACGGGATACTCAAAAATAATGACGCGTATAGTCTCAATTAAATGCGATAAAACAGCTTGAGGGTAGTACTTTTAGGGGGGAGGGGCATAGCACAAAAGGTTCATGCCCGTTACATACCGACGAAGCTTCAAAAGCGTCAACTGTTACACCGTACTGTTACTGTAGTGTGTTTGTGTCTGTGAGGGATCCGATGGTCATGGACTGGAAAATGAACTCAATTTAAGGTGATTATCATGCAATTAAAGCTTAATGTCTTAATGCAATCACATCCCTTCGTAATACACCGTAGCAGCAAGGTATATATTGTAGAGATTGAAATGTCAAAGATTTGCAGAGGCATGATTTCCGGCGAGACAAAAATTTTGGACGCTGCAAATAAACTTGAAATTATAAAGATAAACAGTAAAAGGGGAACTGGAACTTTGTGTGTGTGTGTGTACGAGGGTGCTGGAGGGAGGACTTCCAAAAAGGCATTTAATTGAATATAGCGGAGTGGCCGTGATGGTCTGACAGCCCGCGGTGATTGACTTATGCAATTTTGACAAGCCTGAAAGCTGAAAAGAACTGAATTTTGATTTAATGTGTATCGGTGTGTGTGTGTGTATGTGTGAAAGTTTCAGGTCAGTTAAAAATCACCAGCAATGGCGTCAGCACTCTATTTTCAGGTTTAGTATTCAGTTTGGAAAATGCAACATCACTTTTTGACTTTTGTACATCAAAGTGATTTTTGCACCGGAAATAGTGAAGGTTTTTTTTAAAGCTTTGAGCATTTTATTGAAACTTGAAGTTTGGACGTATTTTTAAATTGACGTTTGCATGATTTTGATTGACATTTTGTGTGCTTCAAAATTGGAGGCTTCAGTAACATGAAAAATTTATTTTTTTTAAATTAAAAATATTGATTTTGTTTTGCTCTATATACTCGTAGTTATTTAATTTGTTTAACGTCGGGATTCAGGATATCAATCGCACTTCTGATCAATGCCAAACATCACTTTTAATTAGTTTAGTGTTTGCTCAATTTCATATTTTGATTTGCTTCATTATTCATAACTGAAACTGACGCAATATGTGCTTTCCCTCTCCATGCTGCAGGATTCCATTTAATTTATCTGATTCCTTTTTTTTTAATAAAACGTTTAAAAATGATGTAAAAACAATTAAATCAAAATCACAAAAATAAGAGAGAATAAGAACTTTTCGCAATTTTCTCATTTTGCGTGACACAAAAATCCTTCAAAGCTTACAAAGGATGACAATGAAAGTTCGTCCCTTTTACCACTAACTACACAAAAACCTTCACACAATCTGTTGTTGGTGACAGATTCAGTTCCCAGAAGACATATGAATTCCTTAACAGATTAAATGAAATTAAACCCCTTTAGCTGAATTAACTTGTTCAATCTTTCTTTACGGTTATTATATTCTTTATACGTCACCAAGATGCGACTCTTTGCCGCATTTCGTCGCGCAATGCGAGAAATAGCTTTTTGTCAGAGTCAATTAGCCCAACGACGATTACCCAAACCAAGGACACATTTACATTCAAAGCGAGTGGAAGCACCCCCCACAACCCACAATCCACATGACAAGACATTGGAATGTGCCAGAAAAAAAGGAGAAACGCAAGGAGTCTACTTTCAAGTACACTTTTCAGACAGGCACATTACCGCGATGCAGTGTTCACCATATGTGTGCGAGTTTAACGGTTATTTGCATGCTTTCATACTTAGTCCGCGGGATGTCGTTGGTGCACACGTAAATTGTGCAGGAATCAGTGTACATTGGAAGGAAGTGGGTGAAGGGTGGCTGTGTTTTGAAATTGGTTGTACTTTTTTTTTAAATGTGTTAAAGTTGTCGTCTGTTCCATTGGAAAAGGTTCTTAAGTCAAAATATATTTTAAAAAATCTTGATGAAGCAAGAACTTTTTTGACTTCAAAGAGTGCAGGTAATTAAAAACAGGATGATTTTGCTAAGGTTCGCTGGAGTTCGGTTGAAATTTAATTGGAAACTACTTTATTAATTTGAATAATGTAGTTTTGAATCAAAATCAAAATTATGAATTAAATTTTTTGATAATATTTTCAAGGTCATTTCTTCATTTCATTTTCAAGGTTTAGCAATTCTATATTTTGAAACACTTTACAGAACGAACAACATCGGATTACTATTTTTTCAAAGTCAAATATTTTTAAGGACAACATTGTTAAATGTTAACATAACCTCACTTTTTAAAGAGAAATACAAAATCAATAAGTTTAATGTGCCTTTCCCCTCCATGTAAATTGTTATTTTGTCACACACATAGCAAGGACTATAGTTTTATTACCCTCTTTGCCTCTCCCGTTATATTTGAGCGAACTGCAGCCTCCTTTCCCGTTATATGAACGGGTTATTTTGTTTGTGTGTGTTTTTGTGTGCGTCTCATTTGCTTAAAAGTGACAAATGTTTGGCTCAAAGTTTTCGACCCCAATTACGGTCATCTTCCATTTTCTCCCGAAGCGTTGATATTCCTCGCATCGCATTCGCACGAGTATAATATATAGTTCAACTGAATTATATTTAATTTCATTTAGCCATTGAGAAAACTTTGCCTTTTGCGAGTTAGCCAAAAACTTTATGCACATTTATATTTTGTGCTCGCGATAATGTTCCCGGCACAGGCACATACCCGTATACCGTATTTATAAGGCGAGCTCCAACTTTCAGCTTTGGACAGACAGGCGGGCAAAGAACGAGCTTTCTGCAAATAGTTTTCTGTGTTGAAGTGAGAGAATGTTACGCGACAACATTTTATTGCATACAATTTGAATAGATCGTCGATTAAGAACTTTGAATGTGCGCTATTTAGCAAATTGCATGATAAATTATGCGAGTTGATTTGGGTCCTTTTGTTTGTGAAATGCTTCATAACTATAATACACAAATAAATAAATGGGGAAAATCAATGGAGCTTAATTTATTCCGCATGGAACGCCCGAAATGAATTTCACAGGAAATGGCTGCATCACAAAAGGAACCACAACGTACTAGTCTATATTTGTGGTTTTGTTTTGACGAAAGGTTTCGCATTAAACATATAAACAATCATCGCATAATTTTCCAAACTAATTTGTGTGCTGCATTTGCATGCATTTTGTGCAGTTATTTGGAAATGCAATTAAATGCAATTGAAACAGTTAAATGCCTAATAATTATTGTGGTAAATGTTAATTTTAATTGTAAATGGTTGAAGGACTCTTACCGCTACCGTAGCAACCGTTCTGGTAGCTTCAATTATTTGAATTGTGCTTCTTAGGAATATCCTTCATTGCACTACTGCATTATTATAATTACTATGATTTCAACATAAATGGAGAAAAGGGATTAAATTATTAAAATTTATTTGAAAAGTTCAGGAAAAAAAATTTTTGTTTCATTCTCATACATCCTTTTAAATAGAGAGAGTTATTTAAACAGTTTTACGAATAATAAAGAAAAGGGGTTAATTATATCTATTTTGAACAGTTCTGACAAAAATTCTCAAGGATAAGGAGTATTTTGTTAAAATAAAAAATTTAAGAATTTTTTTTCAATTTATAAAACTCTGGGTAAAAATATTATTGAAAGGACATTTTACATAAAAAAATAAAGCTCAATTTAATGACAGTGACTAATAATTTTTCTTTTTTTCGAAGTTGTAAATTGATTGAATTAGATTTAAATAGCCGAAAAGGATTGTATTCGTATTCACTCCTTTTCATCAATGTTTCAAATTGCCACCTTAATTCAACTGAGTGCATTTCTTCTTTAGGATTTTGGCCATATTAAATTAATAAAATGTGTCAAAATAAAGTCCTTTTAAAAAATGAAAGCTTATTTAAAACACCTAACTCCTTAAATTTTTAAAACAATGAAAATTCCACACAAAAAACGGGACGTGACACTTGAAATTTCATGCCGAAAATTCACTACACCATCCAACAAGTAAAGCTACAATCCTACATACAGCAGAATTTCAATCAGTTGCCACTGAATAAGTCATTTTTTCCCCTCCAACCATTGCTTTCAATTGAACAATGCAAAAACGAAATATGTGATGAAGCTGGATGTGAAGTACGTTACGGTTTTGCTCAAACAACACCAACACGAGTACCCAGCACCCTTTAAATTGAATATCATCATCGACAGAAGAATCAAAGGCGACAATTGGTAAAAGATAAATCGATTTTGACGACACTGTTTTCTTTTAGCCCACGTATTCGACGAATCCTTTGAGTGTGCAAAGAAAAGCTGAAAGCATCTGGAAATAAATTATCCATTTTTTTAGTACACAAAAGGAAACGCGCGTCTTGGGGATGGTCATGAAACTGAATACGACACACGAGCCATGAAATGTTTGAGGGAATTCAATATTGAATATTTGGATTTGCGAATTTGATGCTGTTTAATGTTACTTTAATTACAATGTGCTTTTTAACATGATCCTTTTGTTTATACTTAAATGGGAATTCCACGTGGAGCAGCAGGTAGTTATTTTGAGAGTGGAATGGGAAATTTCTATAAGACTTTGAATTTTGAGATTCCAATTAAGGTGTTTTTAAAAAGCTTTAATTTATTTTAAAAAGGTTTTTTATATTTTAAGGGATTTAAGTTCGACTTAAATCCTTGAAAATTAAATTATGAAAAATTTAAAATCGTAAATGGTGATTCTAAAATGCAAATTAATCATTAGTTAAATTATTTCAATGCTTATTTTTAAAAATTTAAGGATATTCAAATTATCCTTTTTTTAATGGACCCAAATTAAATATCTTTTAGTATTTGGAAAAATAATTTAAATTCTAGACAACCTTTAACGAGCCGTTAATCTAACAATTCATTTAATTGCACCATAAATTACTAATATGGAGGTCCTGCAAAGCGATTTAGCCAACAACAGTAATTAGTGTTTGATGCAATTAAGCTAAATCATGCATTGGTACATAATTAGTTTATTTTGAAAATTTATGGCTTATGATTGCAACATTTGCTAAATGGTGCAGCCTATACATAACACAATGCTTATTATTATAATACGAGATTGCAAGGATTCTACTCAAAATATTTGTTTTGTTGCATTATGTAATTGGATTTGAATGCATCAATGTGAATTGGGAATTATGGGAGGACGGTTATGGGGCGCCTTAATTCACAGTAAATGCAATGAATTTGAATTTCCAATATAGTCAGAATATTGAAGCACAAACAATTCATTAACTAAATATTCAATTGATTTGCAAAATATTCTAATAGTCCCTCGCAGAATGCCTCGAGAGTAGAGGCTTACTCGCACAACTAAATGATTATGGATTTAGTGCATTATTTGCCAAATTTTTTGTGTAATTGTACATTAAATCATTGAGCCGTATTAATTGTTTGGTAGACCTATTTAAATTAGAGAAGTGGGCATTTGCATGGTTTTGAAATGCCACAACGCGACGCATTGATTTATTAAATTACATTTTTGCACTTTATGGGAATTTATTATGCGTTATCATTTTTAATGGCTGAAATGGCAAGGAAAGTAACTGTTTCCATTTGTGAACAAAAATTAAAACTCCTTGAGACAATAGCTTCGTGGAAACTTTTCTTGTAAAAAATAGGAACTCAGGTTTTGTGACCTTGAAGAGAGAGAAAGCTAAAATAAAGGAAAACTAAAAAGAGTTGAAGTTAATTTTGAAATCAATCTGCACAAAACTTTAAAAAAAAATTAACTTTCAAGGTCAAAAATCACTTTGCTTTCACCATAAATCTTAAAATTCTTAAATTTTACTAATTACTTGTCTTTTTAAGCTAGCTAACTGTACTTTTCTTAAGTCATTACGTTTAGCAAAATATTTCAAATAAAATTCAAGGTCAAATATTTGCACATCTCAAAAGTCTTGCAATTTCTTTAAAAAAATCTCTCACATTAATGCTGTGACTTAAAAAATTAAAAGCTTTGTAAATATTTCAAGGTCAAATTTAAAATATTTCAAGGTTAACCCCTTTTGTTTCTTGCACGCCTATTTTAAATCCTTTAAATTTTACTATTTTAAATTATGAAAATTTTAAGTAGCACATCCTGTCATCTCTTTTCTATATTTCTAATAATAAAACGTATTCAGTTAGGCTGACGTCCTTACTAACTAGCTAACTATGTGCATTGTATTTCATATAATAGCCACAACAAATGTGGACAATTTCTCATTACAATATTCATGCAGGTAAATAATAATTAAAAAGCGTCTTCTTAACAAGAACAACAGCAAAAATAACAACCAAGTAATTATACAATTTACAAACAAAGAAATAAGAACGAATGTTTGTATGAATTGAAATGCAAACAAAATAAGAATGCGCGCATTTTGCAATAAATGCTGACTTTACAACAAAGAAAAAGGACATGTGTGCAACATAATGGTGAGGGCGCTCATTTATGCTAATCAGAGTTTGTGTGTGCCCCCATTATCTTCTGACATTACTGTTTGTCTTATTATGTTGCTTGGGGCGATGTTATTCGTTGTTTTTAGAAGCATAATATTCTTACTCCATATTCACCATACACATATGTGATATTTTGTTTCATTTATATTGTGCGTATTTGCATTGTTGAAACAATAACACCAATTTAGCAAAAAAAGGAATAAGAAAAAAATCCTGCTCTTGGGTAAATTACATCTGAAAAGACTGGCGGTGGTTTGTGTTGCGTGAAATGTATTTGAATTGTGTTTAATTGTTAAAACTCGTATTCATGACGTCTTCATGTTCCACTAATTATGACATTGTTTGCATAAAAGGAGCAGCTAATTGGCATGCCATTGGCTTGATGTCACACCTGCACATTGTGCATGTTTTGAGTGGGGTATTTGTCTAACATTTCAACTGATTTAATGCGTGGGTGACTTTATTGCATAATAAAGTCCTTAATTTGTAAGCTAAATAAAACGTTTTTGTAAAAGCATCGCTTAAATAAGTTAAACCCACCAATTTATTTGCAGCAAAACATGTTAAATTTACACTGAAAGAACGAAATCATGTAAAATCCACTTTATAGTTCATAAATCAAAGTGATTACTTAGAGTTTTGGCGTCAAAAAGGAAACATATTAACCCAAGACGGTTTCACTTTGATAATTCAAGTGTTAATGGCAATTACCGCAATTTAAATAGTAAGCACAGAAGTTTCCACTTAAATTTATATGAATCCACATTGTTTTTTTTATTGCAGCGTTGAATTTCTAATAATAATTCTTATAATGTTTAATTTAAAAAAACAAGGTTTATTTTATTTTCCACTCTTTGACTGGTGTTTGAATCTGGGACCTTCTCCTCCTTATATGTTGTTGCTATACTTGCAGAATCATTATCATCATTATAACATTAATTGGTTTCCATAAAGTCTTCCACTTTGTTATTTCCACTTTGAAGTAATATAAAAATATATTGATTTAAGTGGGTTTGTTTTCTCTCAGTGTAGGAAAATATGATCTTAAGGAAAACTTCTTTTTCTTAACTATAATATTAAACTTTTATGTAGATTAAGTTTCTTACCATCTTTTTACGAATATTTTGAGCTTTCAATTTGTTATTAAAAACAGTTTTGAAATGAATTTTGGGGGCTACAAAAAAAAAGTAAAACTAGATCGCAGGTGGAGCGAGGTGTGAATTTATAGACGACTGTTGCTTAACTACATTTTAATACAATTTTTCTGAGTTGTTTAAAATGTGACCTTGAAATTTCTGAGTTTTGACCTTGATTTTTGGCCCAAATTGGTACTTTTATTGAGATTAGCAATAATGTAGAACATCATAGTACCCTAAAACACACAACTTTTGAATTACATCTTTTCATTATAAAAATATGGCCTTGAGTTTTCAAATTTTGACCTTGAAATGTTCTGCAAGTTTTCTTATCTTATTTAATCCTATAATAAAATGAAAAAAAAATGAGATATAAAAAAATTGACCTTGAATTTTTTATTTTGACCTTGAAATTGTTGAAAGTTTTCTTATTTTCAATATGCAATAACTGCATAAACACCCTCCAGTCAAACAATCAAACTAACTTAACTTTTTCATCCCCATATTCCCTCCCAAATATTGTAGAAACCATTACAATCCCAATTCACCACATGAATATCAAAAGTCCATAACTCTTGAAACATTAATTTCGCAGTGCGGTTGTCAATCGTCAAGCCTCCAGGCAAATCATTACCGGAATACCGACACGCCGTATAATATCATGAAATGCCAAAATATCATATGATCCGAATTTATATTCATACGCAATTTGTGTCTGCAGCAATTGTCTTGCGTATGAATGCCAAGTGGGTATCACATCACAGGACTATTATTGTCGCCTGCCACAATTTAACTAGTCCGCATGCAGACTCTGCTGCTAAGAGCACATATCGAATATTTTACTGCGCCACGAGTGCGAACGGAAATGAAGGCGTACTATGGTACCCCCCTCCACCCGAAATACCATCCCAGCATTCCACCCCAACCCCCCGAAAACGTGTGCGCTCGTTTACAATTCACAATGTGTGTGCGGTGTGTGAAGACAAGCATCATGGTGCAACACATAGATAACACTTGAAGGCAATAAATTTGGGCGAATGTGCCCACGAGGTATAAGCCTTCCACAACGGATAACGGAGCTGCCTCTCATTATCATCATTATATTGTATGCCGGAATGATCGAAACTGTCTGATGGCAGACTGAAATGGGGCGCACACACATTTTACGCCTAATCATACGATATGAGGATAAGTTGTGTTGTTTGTGAGTGTGTGTGGATGAACTTGGATGTATTTTGTACATTTTACTGCACGAGTTCATCTTTGTATGGGTTTAATTTAATCCCCCATTCTCCGACAATGAACTCAAAAGTAGGGATCAACCAAAATGTAGTGTCTGATGTTGTACAATCGATTTATTGCAAAAGGCATGAGGCAGTTATACCTTAATACAGAAAAGTTGAATTGCCCCATCTTCCGAATTTATACTTTATGGACATCAGACCGAAATCATTACATCAGGACACACACATCACACAAAATGTGTAAAAGGGAGCACGTTAAACAACGCAATATAAGTCCGATAATTACATCAACCGTCCTGGCATTGTTGGGTAGGAGGGGGCGAGATGGAGACACGCAGGAAGCATAAAGGATGCTCGCTCGTATTGACAGAAAATGCGGTACATCAAGATAAATGTTTATTTCCCCACATAACCAGGGGTCAAGTTGATTCATTAAAGGGTCAACGCTTTGGTTTATTTTATAATTTTTTTCTTTTTTGATGATGCCATTGCTTATACTGAGGCGGGAAGGTACCGTAAATGAGGATTTAGAATACAAAAGCAATGTAATAGAGACATAAATCATTCTCTTTAACAACTTAATATGTGCGTTGCTCATACTTGTGTGTATTATAACTTTTAAGGGATGAAAGGACAGCCATATTAAAGGGGAAATGATGTTGTGTTGGTTTACTTAATTATATCTAAATTGGTGTACTTTTAAAAAAAAATATGTACATCCTTTTTTGAGCCACTCGTCATAATTTAATTAATTACACATCCTTTTGTGGAGTAAATAAAAGGATTTAATTTACTTCTTTGGTTACAGGATATTAGGAAATTAAAAAGAATGAAGATTTTTTGTATTTTTAAACCAGTAGAAAACGTTACTGACAAATTTTAATCAATTAAATGTTCAAGTTATTTATTTCCAGGAAAATGATGTAATTAATTTTAAAAAAATGGTAATTATAATAATTTAGTTAATTTATGTTTGTAAACAATTGTATTAAAACTATTATAAAATTGCAGCTTAATGCTTTAAAATAATATAATCATTAGTCAGTGGCTTAGGACTCTCAGCCAGGATGCGTGCCCTTCAAAATCCTTAAAAAAAATTTGAAATTTTTTTTAAATTATATTATCTGCTAATAAAGGTAAAAAATTAATGCATTGGCAACCCATAATTATCCTTTAATGAAAAAAAGCGTGTAATTTTAAAGAAAAACAGTTTTCTGACCTTGAAACAAAATTTTCTGTAACCTTGACTTAATTTCTTCATAATTTTTCTTATCTCCATTAATCCTGTAAGGCTTTAAACTTATTCATTTAATTGAAACAGTAATTTTTTGTTAGATATGACCTTGAAAAATTGAAGCCTTGACCTTTAAATATTTTACAAAATTATTTGTCCTGAAAACAATTCGCTTGAGGACTATTTTTTGAATGAGTAATGTCTTCCAACGCAACGTGTCGTATTTTGCGACGCACTTAAAGAATCCTTTATCCTTTTTCCGTAGTACATATATACATATTATTTCTATGCAAAGTATGTAAAATACACAACAAAATTCTAATTCTGTACTATTTGTAAAATGGCGCAAAAAGGATTTTACATGAGGGAGTTTTACTGATGTGAAAATTCATTGGAGTGATCAGTAAACATTTTGCACCTATTTTTAAACTTATAAATTTAACTTTGAGAAAAGGACATTTTAAATGTGTTGATAATATTATCCCCTTTAAGATTGAAAACAACTTAAAATAAATTTAAGCTTCCTTTTTAGAGTTAATTTAAGCATTTAAAAAGGGTGAATTGTCTGTTCAAAATCAATCGAAATCCTTTAGCAATCCAAAACTAATTTAAATTCACAACAATTTGGAATGCTACTGAACTTGACTTACTACTTATTATCACCGATTAATATCCCTTTCATCAAAATTACACAAATCATGTAAATCTATACACTGCAGTAATGAATAGGTTGCCCAATTAGGATCATCAGTGCATAAAGTGACTAATAGGCAATAGTCCTTACATGTATGCACTTTGATTTCCCAAGTTATTGTGCAGCTTTGAACTTTGCACCCGTCCACAGTAGCTAACTACTCCTATATTTCAATGAAATTAATCAAAAGCAATTGCACACAATATGTGACTTGGCAAAAGCCAAACTGAGCATTCTCTCTGCTATGAATGAAATGACATTGGGGTCGCACGTAACCAATACAGCCAACTGCAACAAATTATTATTACTTGAAGCATTTTGAAACAATTCAACTGCAAAGGCAACCACTATCGATTGTCTTCAATTCAATTTCGGTCTTTGTTTACTGCAGACGTTTATCCCGGACACACACACAACAGATGAATTGGTGATGAGAGAAATCACGCACAAAGCTTAATATTGATTTCGAATTGAAGCAGACAACATAACAATAGCAAATTCATATTTGGGGCAAAGTGTGCGCCCGTGGCAGGGTGTGGACGATATTGTAGAATTATCACTGAATTTGCGACGTTGTGGTGGAGTGTGTGTGTGTGTAAGTGAGGATTCAGTGATGTTTATTTGTGTTCAAGTCGCCCAACAATCGAATCCGATTTGTTCGCAATCATGTGGAGTGTTTGCCGGCTTGATGCCAATCCGTTGACGCCACCAACTCAAAATGATTGTGTTATGATTGGTAACATCAGTAATGGCATTGTTTACCACTTTTGTTATATTTGCGTTAAAAGACGCTGATGCTTCAAATCATATCTGCGCTGATTGATATTTTGGGGAGTGCATGGCGCGTGTGTGGTTGTTTGGGAAGCACCTGCATCCAATGCTGCAGTATAGACAACCAAAAGATTTGTACATGCGAGGTTTTAGCTGTCGTTCTATTTTAAATTGTTTTCGATTTGGATGCATATGTTCATGATTATTAAGAAACTTGCACGAACAGTTCCCGTTGTGGATGTTGTAGCGCGTGCATTTGAATTGGGTGAAATTGAAATCGTGGCAACATTTTTGTTTACAACTCAATTTCTGGAGAAACTACATGGTAGATGCCAATTTCAAATTCAGTTTTGAGGTGCACCATAATTTGAAGCGTGCAGCAGCAACCACTCTAATTGATTAGGAATTTGTGGTGAATTAAGGATGAATGCGTTCAAATTGAATTCGCAATTTGATTAAGAATGGAAGATCTTCTCTGTTTCTTTTTAATTTAAAATTTAAATTAATTCCTGAAATTTACTTCAATGAAAATGAGTCTCAAGTCTAGTCAAAAACAGTTTTTTTTTTATTGAATCTCAATTTTTAAGAAACACACAAGATGATTTTTTTTTAGTTTGGCATTTTTTATCATTAGCCTGGTGGAGAAGTTTATTGCACTTGCTGTGGTTGTGCGCTACATACAACCAGTTTGCTATTAAAAATACTCCTGCATCTTGGCCTACGCATTCCATCCATCTGAGAGGAGCTCTCCCTTGTCTCCTTGATTCTATAAGTCTGCCAGCAAAGACAGTTTTCGCTGGTTCATTGTTATTCATTTTAGCTAAATGCTCGGTTTATAAGATTTTGTTGAGTTTTTATGATTTTTACACTTCGTTATTGAAATAACTCCAATGCTGCCCTTTCTCACATCTGGAGCTTTAAATCCTATGCAGGATTACCTTTAATCCAAATGCGACAATGAAGGAAAATTCTGTCCTATTCTTTTAACAGATTTCGTGCCTAAGAACAGGCAACGGACCAGTGGGTAACTGTCCGGGACTAGAAGAAGTGGGACTGACTTCTCTTACTCTAGAATGCAAAACTGTGAATATAGAGGATGTGAGGATATTTTTTTAATACTGAAATACTCAAATTTGCTCAAGCTCTTCGTGTAAGGTGAATGAGAAAAAGTAGGCTGTGGAAAAGGGCTCATTTTGAGGCATGTTTCCAGTTAACCACGTCGTAAGAAGGGGTAGACGAGCTGTCTCACTGCTTATAAGGGGTGGTTTAAAACAGATTTTGAAGGCATATTATATAAGAACTTTCAGGATCAGAACTACTCGTACACTTCGAGCACAAATTGATTTAAAATTAAATTCCCTTTGTCATGAACTTTTGGTATCAATTACACATTGTTGTTCAACTTCCAAACAAAATGACCCTCTCTTTTGCTGACCTTAAAAACCATAACAAAACTGCCATAAAAAGTTTTTCAAACTATGCAATTTATTGAAAAATGGTAAAATAACAGTTCAATATACATTGAATTGACTTCACGACACACACACAGCCAGAGTTCAGTTTTACAAACGACTTCACTCTGATAACTAAATTGTATAAAATACAATTCCAAAGTCGTCGCTTTTATTTATTTTCTCGCACAATTTTTATTGTCTTGCCCCATCCGGTTTTATTTCCCACCATCTTCCCTTATCCCAGCGAAAGACAATAGCATTTGCATATAACGACAGTTTCGTTTGCACATCTCACAACCCCATTCATCTTTCGATTGTTCTACGCAGTATAAAATTGCAGCTCCCACATACTAGCAAGGATGTGTCGCTTTTTGAAGACAAACAGGCATACAAGTAACTGTAATACAGGCTCACACAAAACAATGACTAAATATATGTGGAAATATATCTTAAAGCTGCCCATGAATATCAATGAAGCGCCCAACTGAAATTTACTCCACGTATGGGCTTTGGTCGTCTTTCTCCTTCTTCTCATCCTTTTCCCCTTCATCCTATGTGGCACATTCTTTTCTCCATTGTACGAGTTTATGCACTGCACATTGTAGATACACATACCTACTCTATTTGTGTGTAAATTTTGTATTTTTTTTGTGCCATCAGTTTTCATGCTCTGCATCCTTTTTGCATCATGAATAAAATTCTAGTATTTCTTTTTGTGTGAGCTCCTTTTTTTTTTTTTTGCAAAAGAATAACTGATGGGTGGGCACCCAGCATCACGTTGGTTGTTGGTTGGCCCATCAGTTGGCCCCATTATTCAATCGTGTATTTTATCCACAAGCAAAAAAAAAACCCGTTGACAACGAACGCCATTTTAAGGGGGGTTGGGAAAACAGCCACGCAGACATTTTGTGAAAGCCTTTTTCTATGCTTATTTATGCTCCTTGTTATGTGTGTGTTTATTAAATAAAGGTAAGTCATACATAATATGTGGAAAAAAGGATATAATAAATACACGCTGCAGCCTTGGCGTTTTGGGGATTACCGATGGAGAGGAGTCGAGAGAGCAATGCGCATCATCGCAGACAATTGGAGTTTCGCTTCCGGTTTGCGGTGAATGGGTACAATTTTCTTACAGTTGTGCACGGAATTGGAGCCATTCCAACAGACAATGGATTTCCGTTATATATATTATATTCCTTGCCATATTATGCTGTTCGATTCGAGCACTTAAATGTTGCTTGCGTTGCAATACGGAATACCTATACGGACGGGTTCCATTGAGTCATGAGTGTTTCATTGCAAAAGTTCATTCATTTTCTTGTATCGTTGTACAATGGAACATCTTTCAATTGAACAACGCCCGCCATATTGTCCACCTCCTCATTCTTCACCTCCTTCCCATCATCCCCTCAGTTTATCGCTTAACTTACATTTACAATGAAAGATAAATAGTTATGGTGTAGAACTTAAAATTGGAGCACAATCATGTTGCATTAGACCGCAATCAATTTTTGATGAGCTTTCAAAGGATTTCAAAAGGACAATGACCTGCACATTATATGTGGCTTATCAAAAATCATTAAATTATTGATCAACAAACATTAATATGTTGCAGCACCTAAATTACTTTCGTTATTGTTACAAATTGCAATAAAACTTTGGCGAGCCAACATTTTATGAAAGTGTGTTCATAAGTTTTATTACCTTTTGACTCATTACAATTAGTAACTTTTATGCTCTCGCCGTAATGTGGCAATGATTGTTGTTGCAACTTGCTACGGTGAGCTTCATAAATTTAATGTCAAGAACGGTTACACCTTTGTGCGAGTGTGTCGTGCAGTTGGAGAAACCATGTGCACGATTGTTGGCAATTTGTTTGGTGCAAGAGTCTAGACGGCGCGACAATAAATCTAAGTGATATAAAGGACATGACATCGGTTAGATAACCTGCGACGCACTTATCATTTTCAAAATGAGTTATGTTTTAATAAAGAAAATGTGCCACATGATTTATTTTTTGGAATGGTCCATTAGGGCGCGTTATGTGCTGCCTGCAACTTTTAATGATAAGAATAACCCGGACTTAATCGTTTAGAAAGGTTTATGACTTAAGAAATTAGCAATTAATATAAAAGGGGGTTAAATTAATCCTCATTAATCTTTATTTTTCAAATCCCCTTGTTTCAAATAATTTTATGAGATCAAATTTAAGATAAAATATATTTTTGACCTTGAAATTTTAAGACATATTAGACCTTGAAAGGTTTTTAAATATTTATTGACTTAATAAGGACAATGAAATAATGAAAAACTATTTTTTTTACACATAGTGTCGCAAGGATACAGGATTTAAATTATTTGACCTTGAAATTTTTTATTTTGTCCTGAAATACCCTAGTTTAAGTCACAGTTTATTTACACTTCCTAACGAAAATTGTAATTATAAAATAGTTTGAGAAACACGTGTAAAAAACATCCCTTAAAAAATGTATAACTGCAGTAGTACAAATTTAAAAGCTCATTACAAAAGCTTTAAAAAATTTAGGGGATGATTTTTTAAACAAAATTAACATCGAAAGTAATAAAAAACATGCAAAATAACTGAAATTTTTATCATCAAAATGAACTTCCTTACAAAAGCCAAACATCCCCCACCCCCACCCACAAAAATAAAATCCCACCCGACACATCAATCCCGATCAAAGAATTCGACCCGCATGTTGTTTTGTGCACAACGCACATTACGCTGGCTGGTTGTAACATTCTTAATTAGTACGTCTGGTTGCACCACAAACACGAAATGCGTACATTATACTATTTAGGGGCTTATTTCTAATTCATTTGCACCGCATTAACTTCCAATTAAATGCAGCATGACATTTGGTGTGCGGCACATGCCTGTATGTATGGCTAACTCATTAGGGCTTGATTGTAAAGGGTTGACCGCAAGCTTGGACATTCAATTATTGCACCAAACCCCAACGTTAGTATAGTTAATTGGTTGCGGCCACAATTCAGTTGTACGGCAAAGTATGGAGACATATTGTAGAGAGACACATGATTATATGTGTGTGGGAGTTATTTCCAATTTAAATAATAGTAATGGGGTCCGTAATTAGTTAATTGTAATGCATTTTTCAATAAATAAGATAAATAAGGGGAAGGGGGGTTGTGACACAATATAAAAGGATTTGTTGTATTTAAGTGAAAGATCTTTAAACTGTTATAAAAAAAATTATGTATTTCAATACATTAAATTAAATTAAAAAAAAAAAAAAATCATTTGACCTTGAAAAATCTTTCATAAGAGTTGTTATTTAAAATTCATCCCATAAATTTCAAATTAAAAGTTGCTTTAACTTCTAAGCCATCTTTCTTAAATTATTACTGAAAACAAATTTTTTTAACTTCCTCATTGGACTTTTAAAAAAAATCCATTGACCTTGAAATTGTGATTTAAAAAATTTAAAATGTCAGAAAAATAGTTTTGTAATTTTTTTCACCGATAAATGTAGCTTAAAATATTTTAAATAAATCTTGACATTGAAAATTGGATGAATACTAATCCTTTATACTTAACAAAACAACAACAGAAACCAACAAAAAAAGGACACTCAACTCATAGGCTTTTTTTTCATTACAACTATTTTTTCTCGTGTTTTATTTTGAAGAAATAACATTTTTAAACACATTTTTTTAAAGTCCTTACAAAAAATTTATATAATGCGACGTCCTTAAGCGCCTTTAAGTCTAATAAAAAAACATATTGCTCCTAAAAAATCAAAGTAATATTGCTTTTCCAGTGACAACTGTAAATATTTCTAAAAGCAACATTTTGCGAACTTCTTGCGGAATCTTTTTGCTAACAATTTGTCTTCGTTATAATTTCTCTTTTTTTATGTACAGCATAGTATTTCGATTTAAACTTTTCACACAGATACACTGAACATCCTGTTTTTTTGTTGCCACAAAGTACTTTGAGCCGCACACAGACTGGCATTGTGGAATTGACTGCGGCATCGCAAAAAAGGGAATTCCACGAATTTACTCGCATACAATAGAGCCAGAATTGCAGAAACAACACTTTATTCAATGAAGTGGGATACTACTATGAAGGATATTGTCTGCTGTGTGTATACTGAAGAAGTGGGAGGTTTGGGGAGGGGTGTGTGAGTTTGTGAATATTGTGCAAACTGGAGCAAAGAATTTCTCAGTCCATTTAGTTGTACCAAAAAATACATGAAATAAATATAAATCGTTAACTAAGCTTATCCTCGCATATAAGTACAGTAAAATGTTGCAAATATAGGAACGGGGTGGAAAGGACATACATTTGAAATTCGTGCATTGTATTCATGTAGGAAAGAAAACGCTTATTTTTGTTCAAATGTTCAAGACTAATGGAGTTGGTTGCAGAAGCTGTAAATTTAAATGTGCAGAGAGCACGCTGCATTATATGTAAGTATTTGCACGTACCAGTATATCCTGATAGTGGAGCAATAATTTTTTTCATTTCCAGGATCATCACGTAAAGCCAGTTGATGTCTAATTGGTATTATAAATTTTGGTTGCATTAAAAATTGTTCTAAAGGCAAAAAAAAGGTTTTACAAGGGCATTTTTATTTTTCATGAGAGGTCCTTAATTCTGGTTTTAAAATTAAAGTGCACCCAGGTCATTAAATTGTTAATTATATCCTAGATCAAGCCTCAGGAGATGGAGGAAACTATTTAAAAGACACTTTAAAAATTTTCAGCTGCAACTTGAAAAAATTAAGAATTAATTTCTAATACACTGCAAAGGAATAAAAACTGATGCTAAAAGCAACCACAGACCAACAATTTGAGCTTATTCCCCGCTTAACACATCCCAAGGAGATTCACAGTTAATTTAAACGGACATTTTGAACGATGCTAAAATTCGCTCAATATAAAAACGGGGAGTGCAAAATCAAAAAATAAAAAGAACGACACGCCAACAGATAAAATGGCCACAAATTCATTTACTGCGCGTTTCAACTTTCAATACTCCTTACACTTTTCCGGTTTATCATTTCCCTTCACTTTATCCCGCATGGACCCCCCCCCTCCCCTCTACACCCACCCACCCGCACTAAAACAAACTGAATCGGGAAGTGTATGAGAAAAAAAATTTACGATGTTACAGGCCAAGGAAGCAAGCAGCGGATTTGCCTTGTCTTCTCGAAATATTCTCTCGCGTTTATATAGCATGTAACGGTGAATATATGTTTGCAAGTGAAATACTATTCGAGTTATACAAATACGGAACACAAAGTGTAAAATATTGGGGGTCTTCTTTCTGCTTAAAATGTGGTATGGGTGCTGCACGTTGCAGTGATCGCATTCACCATTGCAATTCTCATGTTATCCTGATGCGATGCTATTGCTTGCATGTGCCGTTATGTGTGCGGTACATTAAGCCATGATAGAGAGAATATAGCGTGAAATAGGTTGCGCTGTGTGTGGCGGACCGTTTTTTGTTTTGTATTTTTAAAGATGTGTTTGTTTATTGCGTGCAGCGCCCTCTTTAGGGGAGTATGGGGAAAATGATACATTAATAGTGTTTTGGGTGTATCTAATTAAGTATAAGTCGTAGACGAAAAATTTAAATGAATAATTAAAGTAGATTTAATAAAGAATTAATTTGGGTAGAACTAAAAATACTGTGTTTATTTTAAATAATTAAAATATCAGTTTTCAAAACCAATCATTTATTGTGAAGCAATAAATAACTAAATTTTTAACTGGTATTTTATTAACATCCTAAATTAAATATTGGGCACTCTATTTCAAAACAAGTAACAATCATACCATTAAGTCCTTTGTATCATTACACCCCACCCTCTCCTACTCTATGTTGCATGCAAAATATCATGCCTTAACATTACTCCAACAATAGCAATTTCTTTGCGAATGCTTTTTTAAATGTTATTTATTTTCCATTTGCTCAACGTTTGTCATTCTGGGTGGGGTGTAGATTTGACTGTGAGCTCACAGATACAGATTATTCAGAATCACCTCCCCCCCGCCCATTTCTAAGCAACCCCATTGCACTCCCAAACATATTTATTACACACAATACATTGAAATGGTGATAAACAAGTCCCGCGCGTTGTATTTGTGTGGCCAACAGATTTATGTCATGAACAGCAACAACTTTACTGAAAAAAGTGAACGGTAATTTTAACTATACCCGCTTTTCCAATGAAGCGCTTTCGCATGCAAAGGGACATCAAAATGATGAGATACTGAAAATGGCAATGCACATTTTGCAATGTAAAATCCCAAACTGTGACCCCGAAGCGTGAAAATCGTTTACATTTTCTCTGCGTGTTTGGATCCTTTAATGTCAACTGTGATCTGTAATTGATATCAAAATGCCTTCACATATTACATACATTCATCCGCATTACCATGCATTACAAAATGACAATAAATGGTGGCGGCATGCTGCATATTGTGGGTGTACTTCGCAGTCCGCACTTGAAACTAATTAAGCAGATAAATTCGTATGATGATTCCTTTTTTATTTGCGTGTAACCGCATTGTTTTTACACACACACACACTCACACACTGCACATTTGTGCAATGCAAACTGATTTCCCAGCATGAATTATGGATTTTTGGTGCTGGCAGGACACATTCTGTCTGGTCAGAACAACCACGATGGCCTGCAGGATACACTTTATATAAGCTGTAAACCCAACGTGTGTGTGTGTGTGTGTGAGTTTGTAAGCGTGTGTGGAATGAGGGAAATGCGACAACGCAAGAAATGCCAATGCGGTTCGCATATCATAAATTTAAAGCTCGACAGGACACATAATTTAAAATGCTTGCACCCATTTTTTGTTGTTTTTTTTTTGGTTGCGTGAATGCCTTTAGCAATTTTTTTTTTGCTCATTTTATGTGTGTTGCAGTAAGTAGTTACTTGGGTGCTGGATTTTTACTTTGTAGTAAATTTTTTTGTTAGTCAGAAAGGGAAGGCTCTTAATCATTTTTTCTCCGCATTATGTCCTATTTCCTATAAATCAATTTCACTGACTCAAGATAAACTATAATTTAAATGAATTATGAAAATATTGATTAAATTAAATTTTTGGTTTAGGAGACCTTTTTTGAACCGGCTGAATATTGAAACCGCAAAATATTTCTAAACCGCAAAAATTTGTACAATGTGGGTTTTTTTTTGAACGGCTCAAATTTTTTTGAATTGAGGAAATAACGGTAATATTCAACAAACTTTATAAATTTTTCCAACAGAAAAGTACACTCTTCAGTTAAAAAAAGAACCCAAAATTAAATTAAAAAGCAACAAAATTATTTATAAACCGCGTAAACAAGAATTTGTTTTTTAAACTCTTAAAAAGGACTCAATTAAATTATTTAAATAAATTTTTTTTAAATCACAAAATTGATAACAGGAAATTAAATAAATAAGTCATCCCTTAAAATTTCACCTGCCAACTATTGGAGTGGGGTTGAACGGTAATTAGCAATTACCAATTAAAAACCCAGCAAAATTGATTTTGAATATTTCAAAATAATTTAATAGTTTATTTCTGCGTCACCACAACCAGGTCCACAATATTTTACGCAATAAATGACGTCAAATGAATGGCTTATTATGAACAAGGGTCCATAGTCCCAGATCCACTCCGACACATCTCTCATTGGACGGAAATTGCCTAATATAAGTTCAAAGCATATTAAAGTTTGATTAATTATTCAGGACTGAATGTCTGCGTTGTCTTAAAGTTATGTGCGTTTGCATAATAAACCGATGAAGCACCACAGACTCATCCAAACTGTATAGTTACCCCCGGGTCAAACCAACTTTAGTTGTGTTGAGTTGATTATGTTTTGAAAGGGGATGGCAAATAAGGCCAACATTTCAAAGAGTCAATGCTATTATGCATTGGAAAGTGACGTTATTGGATGAAAGTTTAAAGGCCGTAACTAACTATAATCATCCCATTCAGGGAGTAGTCACAAGCTTTGTATATAATCATAAGTTTTCATAAAAGCATTTCCTTGTTTCCTAGGCTTGATTCATAAATAAATGGACGTCTGTATGGCAACAAAATTATAATTTATTTGTTTCTATTACCATCGATTATTGGCACGTCATCTCAAACCACAAAGGATGCATTACGTTTAAGACTATAAAGGAGGGAAATCCTCCTCTTTAAAATGTGTGTTAGTCGGTCGACTATATTATATTTTCTAAAATATATTTTTCCCAAAGCTGCTTACGGATTATGTCCCCTAATTCCCAAGACACTCATTAAATATTTTTCCTCCCCCCCCCCACACACACTGTTCCTCGTGGCACACGTACCACATCCCGTTGTGGATCATAAAAAAGTTAAAAATTGGAAACAAAAAAAAAGGGGAGCATCCCACCCAGATGACAGCCGTTATTATAGCACGCTCATTTAAAAAATTACCAATAAAATGAACCGTAACATTGAAAATAATTAATTGAAAAATTACTGTGTAAATTTACAGGCTAGCAGGATAAATAGGGGAATGGGGGGTAAAAGGATAAAGTGCGGGAGAAATATCGTTAACGAAATTGACGTAAATGTGTGTTTGGAAATGGAGAAGGGAGCTGAATTTAAAATAATGGCATGAAGGCAAATACTCGAAGCGAAATTCATTAGACCGCGGGGGCGACCACATGTATATAGTTAGGGGTAGGAAGGGATGATTGGTAGGAGGGTGGCATCGCAGAGAAATCGACGCATCCAGCGAAAAGAATTTCAATTCAATCCAGCCATTTCCAAGCAATCCTTGTGAATTTACAGTGAAAACCGAATGCTTTTAAACGTCCCATTTTTGTTGCGGCAAATTTTCCAGGACGAATTTCTCAGAAAAAAAATTATTATCTTTTCACTGCCCGTCCCAAAACTCTTGCTCACTACTGTACCACAAAAAAAATCTCCCAACGGCTGATGATGAGTGCAAAAGTTTGCGAAATTACTCGCTTAAGCCACAAGCTTTGCCCTCTGTTGTGTCTTTAATTATTATTTTATGTTTTCTTTTCATTGCATGCAGATTCTTAGGGGTAGTAGGGGCTTGGGAATTGGAGTGTACAGAACTGAACAATGTTAATCGACGCAATGTTTACATGAAAATTATTTGCTGCGCCATTTAGTAGCGTCTTGTGGGGGATGGTAGTAAAAAAGTATTAATTGCTTCATCACAATTCACAAGGGAGAAAAAGACATTAAAAACGAAACAACATTTATCGAATTTTTCATGCAACGTTTTCTTGTAAGTAAAATAAAATGTGTGAATTTTGAATTGAGAAACACATATTTTGTTTAAGGAATCAGGATTTCTATTCAATAGAGAAAAGTGTCCGTCATCAATGGTATATTCATTACAAGGACGTGATTTTTATATATTTTGAAAAATTGTTGAGACACTCCATGTTATTGTAATGAATTTTTGCAATCGCAATTTTTTTAAAAGTGATCCAAAGATGCATCTTTTTTTTCTATTGTCGTCCCTTAATTTAAAAAAGTGGGTTTGAATTAATTAAATTTATAAAAATAAAGGAAATGCAGTTGTACGAATTAAGAGAGTCTCTTTTACGCCTTCAAACTCACATTCAAGGTCTATTTATAAGCTCAAAAAACTGTTTTTAGATTTTTTCAAACAAGTAATTTGTGTTGTAATTCATAAAAGAGGTTTCACGATTTAATCCTTAAAAACAGAAAAATCTTCACGAAACATTTAAATGTCTTTCAAGGTCAAAATTCAGTTCTACTTTAAAAAATACACTAAATTACTATTTTAGGACTTTAAAAAAGCCCACGTGACCCTCCCTACCATGTATCTGTTTTCCTTTAAATAGAAATGTAATGGAAAATGTATCAATATGAATTTCAATGTTAGCCTTCTTCCCCAACTAATGTTTTGCACTATGTGATGGTCCATCGAGGAAGCTTTTCAACTTATTCTTGTTAATATTTTCATCACGATGTTCACTTCCATATAGCCGCATAGTTGTTTCCTCTCTATTAAGACTATTGTTCCCCACGAATCAAGAGTATGTGATTTGACTGGTTAGTGAAATCATGGATTTTTTTTTTGTTGCCGCCGCCCTACCACAATTAGACGAGACTTTTTACAAGAAAATGTGACTTGTTTAGGTAATTGGATGTGTTTCATTTAATGACTCTGATATGGTGTTGTTTCCTGACACGAGTATAAATTCGTTAAGATGAATCTAGTTAAATAAGAGTTTATGTTGTTGCTGAACTTTAACATCTGCACGTATAATTAACTGGGGTGTAACTGGGAAATTTGTTTAGTCCTGCGTGCGTGTGATTAAATGATGAAACTTTTTTTTCCTCGTTGAAGAATTTGGGTTAATGTTGATTTAGTTCTGTGTAATCAGTGTGATTTGCCGTAATTCATTGGATGGTAATTAGGAGTTATAATGGATGAAATTACTATATTTAAAGAAAATATGGATATTATGGGAATTAAGGAAGATCTTAATCCGTTACATGTATATAATCATTATAAAGCTTCACAATATTCCATTTAATCAAACACCCAAAAGGATCGCTGATAATTTACATTTTACAAAGCAATAAAATTTAAATGTCAAACATTATGATTGCTATTAAATATACAAAACAGCATGAATACAATTTAATCTCATAAAAAGTTAAACAACATTAATTTTGCAACAATGAATTACCCACCCCTTCCAAAAAAGCTTTTATGTAATTGACAATAAAATGTTTTAAAGCAAATTGTTAGAAAATTAAAAACCATTTTGTAATTGTTTTGAATTTTGCAAATGTAATGGAGTTTCGGTCCACCCTCACAAATAAATAAAGCAAACCACAATTAACCCACCCCTCAATATTTTACAATCATTCCGGGAAAAATATGAACATTAACACGTTGAAATATAAGCGCAATTTTTTACAGTTAAATCACACTCACGGGGTTAAATCATCGCCTTGTTGAAAAGCCCATATTTACCCTGAAGGTAGAACCCTTTCCCACACCAATTAATATTTTCACGTTCTCTCACAATTCGTTATTTTGTTGACAGTTAAGCTTTTCGTCCCCATCAACCCTCACACTTCAAATTGACACACAGACCATTAAAACGCACTCATTTATATTTGATGTGAATGTGCAGTGGTTGCTTCAATTATTACATGTCATTTTTGGGGTGGTTAATTTGTGCACTTCTTACTTTTCATTTTGGGGGTAAAATCAGTGTAGTAATTTCGATTCCTTTTAGGGTTTGGCCAATAAAGTGTTTGTGCTTTTAAGCAGTAAAGAATATTTTTATTTTAATTAGTGTAGTTTTAATTTTTGTGTGAAATAAAGTACCAAATCTTAGAGAAGATTGCAGTGGTCCTATAAAATAGGGGATGAAATTTTATAAAGAAAATTAAACTATTTAATTTAATATCGTAAACTTCTTTGAACAGATTGTTTTTCGATAATTCACAATTAAGTAAAGTTCATTCATGATTGAAGTTAAATTTTAAATTCTTCTTCAAATTTACTTAATACCAAAATATCCCTAAATCCTGTGGCGATTCATTTAAAATAAAATAAAATTGTGGCTATTGTTTAAGCATTCAGTTTAACTAATTTTTGTTTACTTAATTTATTTAATATTGACTCTCCACACACTTCAACTATCCAATTGAATTTAAGCAGTTCACATCCTTGATGCAGAAGTTGTTTACCAACCATAACTCTGCACGAATCATGAACTCAATGTTTGCGTTTTATTGCACATCATCGGTCTTATGGAATATTCACTTTTGTTAATTAATCTCCTGAGAGGGTGGACAATGGAATCACTTAGAAGATTATATCCTTGTGGTCATTTATCTGAAGATCTCGTAAATTGAGTAAGAGCTTCTTGCGATAATGAATACTTAATTGAACGTATTTTTTATGAAATCATAAAATTTATTTGTTTTTCATATCCCATTGATTCTTTTCTTTTATGTTGTCGTAAATATACTTTGGAAAAGAGGAGGAAGTTTGGAATAAAATCACCAAATTAAGAGCTCTTTTGGATAGCTTTTTACTTTTTCCCTGCTTCCACTGTTTCACTTTTATTTTTTAATCAAGATGTTTGGTTTTTATACGTTTTTCTTGTCGATTCCGATGGAGACAATCTTACGGCTGGAAGTGGGATTTTATTCCATTACTTTTAGGTTCTTAAACCGATTTAATATCCTTAAATTATTAAGATTACCTTGCAAGGAATTTGTTCTATATTCTGATTATTAAATTTAAAACAGCATTGCATCCCTTAAGTCCTTAAAGTTGTAGTGTAATGTCAATCTTTAAGCAGTTATGACCATAAAATGAAACACGTTCACAATATAGTCCAGTTTCCTAATTGCTTCTAAATACTTTACTAAATTCATTGGAATTCAACTCAAAAAAAATTTAAGTCACTTAACGTCTGCCCTATTTTTTTGAATATAAAGAAACCACAACCAAAATATCATCCCTTAAAATAAAAAATCCTTCAAGCATTCACATCCAAATTAATTAAAATTATTTAAATCCCAATTACCGATACGCTGCAATCAATGCATTCCCCAAATGATTTCACACCAACAACTGGCACGAATTTTCTTGTCCCCCCTAAAACAAATAAGTCAGCATTAAATTGCATCCAATTTCGATGGGACTTCATTGCAATAACAAGCCCTACAACGCAGCAATACCGCATTGTGTCTGCAAGGCTACAAATGGGAATTTGCAGCCATTTATTCCCACACCGACGACACTTATTAAATGCAACAATTGCAATCACACACACACACACACACTCACACAACATCCATGAAATGAGAAGGAGGTTGGGAAAAGGACGCTTCATGCAGGCGAACAATGAAAATTTGCTAAACGTGGCGACACGTTCTGTATAATCTGCAATATATTGGTCTCCCTATTTTTACATTAAAAGCATCGCCAGCACGAAAGGATGTCGCACACCAATGTTGTCTGTCTTAATATACGAGCATCGCGTGGACGTGGTGCTTCTCCAGTTAATACTCTAAATTCTAACAAATCACCAAATATGCGCCTTTTGTGCAGCTAAACGTACTTTCCCAGACGGTATAATGGTTTTGTACGTACACGCCTTCCAATGTGTCCTTTCGGAGTACATAACTCTTGAGCTCATTCAGTGTCCGTCCTTGAGCTGGGGTGGATGTGTAAAGGAAGTGCACATAAATTTAATTATTCGTATGCGATCGACAATAAATCCTTAATTCATTGTCTTCTTCTGCATAGTCGGGTCTCACTTTCAAATGCATGTGTCGCATGTAGGTACTTGGGGAAAGGACACTTCTCTATGATCGGTCCAGCGCGAATACCGTGCGGCGATGAGTGTGTCCTTTCAAGCACTTTTTTTTAAACATGAAAATGAATGTAGCCCGGCGAATGTTCAGACATTGCGTCATTTTTAAATGAATGATAACTGTCATCCCACATGGCACATCGCAACACATCCTCGAACACGAAAAGTCATCAGATTTGTCAACCACATTTTTATTGTCATCATCAAACAAATCGGGCCGATTGTATCTTCCAGCTGTGCGTGCGTTCTACAGTTATATGCGATTTAATTGGAATAAATGTGGAAGCTCTCGCGGATGTGTGTTGCAGAGATGACAATCGATAAATCCAAAATGTGTTGTTGCGAAAACTCATGAACGGCAACGCATAGTTGCAAACATTTGTTACCCGCACGTTTGCTTGTTGCTGATGTTGCCATATTTTTGACTCAACAGCTTACAGTCGATGTTTTATAAATAGACGCGGATGCATCAAGCGAAACAGACAAACAGCATATATAGCACCATGACAGCAACATATTTTCATAAAATGAAAAGTTAATCGAAATTGTGACACATTGTCACTTTTTCGCCGCCGCTTTGTGCTTGGCTTATTTTGGCAGCGTCACCAAAAAATAAAAAATAAACGGGGGAAACGTGCGCGCTGCGGATGAACACACAGATGATGATGATCCAAACAACTGAATGTCACGATTCTATTTTGTCAGACAGTTGCTTGTTGTTTGACCTTTCATAATTTTGATGTTTTCAATATTCTTTCATTTTGACTATTTGGCAAAGTATTTTTGTTGTGAGTTGTTCTTTTGATCTCTCCAAGGATTGTTAATTGAAGGATAAAATAGCGTTTTTAAATAAGCTGTGTAAAATATGTGTTGCAAAGTCCTTCAAGGTTTTGTGAATTGATGTTTAAACCAACCAGACATTAAAATTTGTAAATTAAACTTTCAAGGTCAAGTTGGGTTAAACTACAATCCACAAGACCTTGAAGGACCTTTCACAAAAAAAAATTTTTAAAATTTGAAAATTTGTACAAATTCTTTAAGCCGTTTTTAAAATATGAAAATAAGGACTCTTTTTATTAAATATTGTGAAAAACACTAAAATTAGAAGAAAGGTTGTCATAAAACTTTTCATTTTAAAAATTATTTTAAAAAAATAATACAAACGGATTTTAATATTAAAAACAACAAATTATTATAAATTCAGCATTTATTATTTAAGGAGCCCATTAAGTTAGGAAACATATGTATTTTGTGAGAACCTTGCTAACCACCCCTTCATTTTACCCCACAAAAACACACACACACTTTCAATTCAAATGCATGTGGAAGCAATTTCAAATGGACCAGAAACATGTTACTTTATACCGTCAACTACGCATAAGCCACCCCAATAAGTCCGCATTTACCCCATTCAAAAGCAAACATATGCTATGGGACTTCAGGAATGTGAAAAACATGAAATTCCCTCAACCCTTGTGAGTTCATGTCTCGACTGGGTGTATGTAAGTAGTGTATCGCATTTCCCTTATATTCAAACTTGAATTTATATTGTTGGGCCATTTAATGTAAAAGGTTTTCTCGGACACAAACATTCAATTGGCTAGATGTGTGTGTGTGTGTGTGTTGAGTTTGTGACTGCGACTTTGTGTTTTTCACACACACACAACATGAAAACGGATTCTTTAAGGGTTGATATTTTCACAAACACTAAGGTTCCTTAATACTCAGGTAAATGAAATTGAAAATCGTTTGGTTTTCTCATTACATATGTAGTAGCTATGTTGAAACGTGCCACCTACGAACTTTCAAACCCCGCACTCACAAAAACGAAGTTGAAAGGCACAAAAGCTCGCCCTAAAATAATAGCCAACTTGACGTAATGGCTTTTGTGTTGGTTAGTCCAGTTATTTAGGTGCAACACTTTTGAGTGATTGGATTTAAAGACTTTAATTGGTTTAAATTGCCTAATTTTTGACCTTGAGAAAGGTATTTTAATTTTTAAGTTAAATTATTGATTATTAAATTACAATTTATCTTATATCCCGTTAGGTGATCCTTCTGGCGAAAAAGGGGGTAGACAAAGATAAACCCCACTTTTCTATCTCAGCCACCTTACACAATATCAAAAAAATTCGTTCAAATTATTGTAGGATTAAATAAGATAAGAAAAGTTGTAGAACATTTCAAGGTCAAAAATTTAAAACTCAAGGCCATGTTTTTATAATGAAAATGAATCAAAAACTGTTTGTTTTATGGTACTATGATGTTCTTCATTATTGCTATTCTCAATAAAAGTAAAAATTTTGGACAAAAATCAAGGTCGAAACTTATAAATTTCAAGGTCACATTTTCCCTACCTCCGAAAAGCTTTATTAAAATGTAGTTAAGCAACTGTCGTACATAAATTAACTCCTCGGCCTCCCTGCGATGTTGTTTTTAACCTTGAAATTAGTATTTTGATTTTTTAAGTTCAACTATTGACTTAGCACGCATTAAATTACAATTAATACAATTTTCTTTAAAGGCAATTTTTAGTATTTACATATTTAATTATTGATAGTTTTTTTCCGCGGTTTTTTTTTGCGGAGTTTATTGAAATGTCTTTTAACTGTATTTGTTTTAAAAATATGCTTCTTCTCGGAAAAAAAATAATTTTCATGTATCAAAAGTAAATACAACAAGTTTACACTTTTTTTTCATGAAACGCGTTTTTTTTTCGAGGATTTTTTAAATGCTTTATAAGAAAGGATCACACAAATCATACATTTCTTAAAAAAAGGTTAACACAGTAAAAAACATCACTGAGATGAACAACTCTCTCGGAAATTTCAAGGTCCTTTTTGTCAAGGTCAAATTATACGTTTTGTAATTTTTTTTTTTCTCTTTTTTAAACCGACATTGTAAATCATGTTTAAAAATAACTGAAGAATATTGTATGAATATTTTTTAAACTAACTTCCCTTCACGATAAATTTACATAAAGCTTAAAATGTTGTTTTTTTTCATTTCGCTAAAACACATTTTATAAAAATAAACCGCATAATTACCACAAAGGAATAAATTTTTTTAATAAGTGAATGCTCTTTAAAGTTGCTAAAACATCCTGCAACCCAAACAAAAGCATAACAAGTATATGCAACCAACCCTCTCTCGCCATTATAACCGTGACTCTTCCTTTTGCACATTTTTGATGTATGAAAAATTCGAATCAATCGTTTTTAAAGCTCCCTATATATGTGGGGTAGCAAAACTTTTTAACTATGTCATGCTCCGTACTAATGGGGGGGTCGTTTTTCCTAAGCGGCTTTTAAATTGTCAAAATACTGTCGCCCAATTGTGTATACATTTCCCACCCTCGCATCACTCTCACACCCACGGACATCCATCGCATATTCGTACCGCATCATATTGATCTAAATATAGTCAGTATAGTCAGTCACCCACTCCTAAAATTGGGTTGAACATTATAGCGACAAAATTTCATAGTAAATGTTAAGAGGCTCAGCGCAACAGTATCCTTGACGTACTGTACATGCAGGACCTAAAATGAATGGGCCGGATGTGACGTACACCATGGTTTCTGAATACTATGTGTGTGGGAGCGCATTTCAGCAGCAATAGTAGCTGTACAGTATACGTATAACGGTTATACACAATTTTATAAAAAGGACAGCAATCTGTAAACGAAACAAGGATGAAGGACGGTCGCGTTTACTTGATTGATGGGGTAAATGGTTTCAAGTGCCTCCAGCCACTTTACAGCATACACCCACTTAACTGATATTGATCAGGCGAAAGGATATCGGTTTTTATGAGGCTGTTATTGGTGCACATGTGTCCTTTCGCCCACACACACACACACACACAAGAGTCAACAAACGCATAACATGGCATGTACTCTAACACTTTTATACATTGTATAATATAAATTCACCGCATCTGCAACAACACACTTTCTCATCTGGTGGTAATAAAGGCGAATCAATAAACCAGGAGTAAAAATAAGGGATGAAAATGCTGCAATTCTAAATGCTCATGTTCTATTTATTTTGTGTGCCAAATATATCTACGCCATTTTTATGTAGATTGTATAGTTACGCGAAAACACAATATGCTTTGACGATAAGCTTTCATCCCCCTCATCGCACACACACACACACACACACACACCCTCCCTTTGAAAGTAACAATAACACCCGATGTGTAAGCGCATTTATTACTGTAAAGCCTTTTAGTGAAAATAACCTTTGACTTTATGAGTGTTTTGCTGAGCAAACCCATTGCAAATCATGCGACGCCTTTTATACCAACCCCTCAATATCGTATTGTTTGTGCCGAAATCTGAAACCTCTTTATGCTCGTACATCCCTTGAACATACATTCGAACAACAAACGTTTCAACATTCCACATGGTTTAATTTGTGTACACGCACACCATTATTGGGGATGTCTTGAATTTATTTTGTGATTCATGCTGGAGTAACTAATTCATTCAATTGCAATTTTTTTTTATTGGATAACGAATTTTAAAAATACAATTATTAAAATTTATTTTTAGATTTGACACCCCTAAGTGACCAAATAGGGGTGTGTAAATCCGTTAAAAATTTAATTTACTAATAGAGTAATGAGTCTGTAATATATTTTAGGAAGTATTTAGTGAACGGATTAACTTCAATAAAACTTTGTTTTTTTTTTGGAAATCTAATTTAAATGTTGATATATTTTCGTAGTTACTTAAGTCAAGGTTAAGGAGCTTCCAAAAAATGGATTCCGAAAATTTAATATTATTTAGTAATCATTTAAACTGATGGATGAAAAAAAAATTTAATTTTTGTTCAATACGGCCTGTATTTTTCAAGGTCAAACTTCTACAAAAAAATTTTAAAAAATTAAGAAAATTTGCAGAACAATTCAAGTTTACAAATTTAGATTTTAGGGGTTCATAAAAATAATTCATCAACAATTTCAAGGTCAAACTCAATTACTGATGAGACAAATTTTTTATTTAATAAAAAGACTTTAAGAAAATACTTTTAGCATATTTAAGCTCAAGTATTAAAAATAACGATGAATTAAATAATTTCAAGGTCAAGAATTGAAAATCAATAAATTTTCTTTATTTAGAAATACAAAAAGTTTAATTATTTTTTAATAATGGCACAAAAATAATTCAATAAAAGGCTGGGTTGGCTGACAAGTTCGTAATCCGGTTAGAATAAGCTTTAAAAAGTTTTTGTTTGACTGCAAATTTAATTTGAAGTGTAAAGTTACAAGACTCTTTCTCATTTTAAAATTGTTCTTATTGATGGAAATGCTGCAAATTTTTCATGAATTAAATAATTAGTTAGAATTAAAGACTAAAAAATAATTCTTATTATATAACATTAAAAGACTAACTTAAGCTTCAACCATTTAAAAAAATTAAAAATAAAGTGCGGCGCTAAAATTTCAAACCTCGCTCTCCCTGCCGTGTAATTTATTTCATTTCTCCGTATTATTGTATAAATCAAATAGCGCACACGGTGAAGCATTAAAGTACACTACACGTCATGGAATTCAATATTAAAAATGTCGCACCAGTACCCTATTTATCATGGAATTTCTGATTAAACACAAAAAAAGTGTGTCCTGTAAGATTTAAGGATGCAATATAGCTGCATAAAAACCCGGCCAAACAAGCTGCATTTACATGCGGATTCAGGAAGACATATTTATATTGCTGTGCAGAAAAATGCATTCTCTTTCATTCATGCTGGCATTCCTGAAAGCATTGCATTTCTGAAATCATTGCAAATATTAAATTGTGTACACAAAATGTTTAACGATATTTTAATAATGATAAAATTGTTGTCGTTCCTTGTTCGAGTGCACACATTGTGCTTGTATAATTGGCTACGTGGTACAGCAAGTATTTTTTTTGTAAGCATCCCAACCCTCTTAGCACAATTATGCATATAATATTGTAATGTATAACATTGATGATATAGCGTTTGTTGTGCTTTTAAAGCATTTAGTTTTAGTATTTCCTTTCTGTGTTGCGTGTTCTCAATCTTATATACGGAATTTAATTAAGACATTCCAAAACTTTGGTATAGGTACATTAAGCTGCATGTAAATTGGGGGGAATAATATAATATGGTAAAATCAACAGCATCTTAAGGCATACCATAACCAAAGCCACGTTTAATTTCATACAATTCTATGCCACTCTATGCGCTATGTTGGGCATATAAATGAACATTTTAATGCTGGAAACAGTAATCATGTTGGGTCGAGAAACATCCCCCCATACAGTCTACACCCCCAAATAAGTTAAATGAAATGCAATGAAATAAATGAGGCGGTACATTAAATACAAGTGCGTTGATGTGTCCTAAGTTTTTGGTGTCGCTACACCATCTTTGTTTGTGTTTTCTTTGTCTATGAGTACAGGAAAAGCAGTAAATTTGTTTTGCAATAAATTGATGGATAACTACAATATGTGTTTTACAATGTATAAAAAATATTTATTGCACCCCAACCGAACGAACTTGTCAGACAACCCAATTCATTGAATTATTTTTCTTTTAACTTAACTTTTTGTATTTCCATAATACAAAGAAAATTTATTAATTTTCAATTCTTGACCTTGAAATTATTTAATTCACCGTTATTTTTAATCCTTGAGCTTAAATTAACAAAACGTTTTGTTAATGCTTTTTTTAATTAAATTAAAAATTTGCCTCTTCAATAATTGAGTTTGACCTTGAAATTGTGAATAAATTATTTTTATGAACCCCTAAAATCTGCCTCTTTATTTAATTTATTGAGCTTGAATTGTTCTGCAAATTTCCTTAATTTTTTTTTTTAAATTTCGTAAAAGTATGACCTTGAAAATTACAGGACCAAAAATGGCGACCAAAAATTTTTTGTTTTTAAATCAGGAAATAGTGCTTCAACAATTTTCTTATCGAATTTCTCTAATTATATCATAAACAATTGTCACCGTTTATATAAAATTGACCTTTAATTTTCCAAAAAACAAACAGGATTTCATTAAAGATTCCTAAAGTTTAATTACTTTAATTGTGGTGTCTTCAAAAAAAAAATTTTTTTGTCTGATCTTAAAAATTTTAAATCTGTGACCTTGAAATTATTTAATATTAAAAGTAATTAATCCTTTTTGATTGTATAAAAAATTCAAGTAACTTAAATATTTCAATTTCGACTTTATTAATACAAATGTGTGCTTCAATTTCATATTTTGACCTTGAATTTATTCCATAACAACATAATTTAAGGAGTTATAATAATTGAGTTGATTAGTTTAATTGTGTGACCTTATGAACACGATTTTTTAAAGAGACTTCTCTTTTGTATTTTATAAAAGAATTACATACCTTGAAAATCCCTTTTTTCCCTTATTAAATTCAGCGAAATATTACATACGGAATCATTAATGTTTAAAACCATTAAAATTTACTGAATTTAAAGTTTTTATGTGGAATTCATTTGACTTTACAGTCATTTGTTTAAAATGCTACAAAATGAATTTGATCTTACTACTCCCTTACGAAATATAATGCATTTCATTAATGAATATTAAAAAGAATGAATCAATGAAGCAAATTCTGAACCTCATTCAAAGGAAGAAATTTTATGAATTTCATTGGATTTATATTGTAAATATGTAGTATTGTTACAATAACAATTATTTTCAATCAACAATTAATCTCAATTCCTTACCGTCTATTTTCCTACAGGCTAAGTAATTTGCCCTTTCAAATATTCATTTTGTGCATGCACAAACAAATCACAAATGGGTTTTGTTATGAGTTCCTGCCTAATCAATCATTTTGTGAATTTACGTATTGAATTGTTGACTAACATCAAGGAAGATGATGCATATTTTACCTACTCCTTGCCATTTATTTACGACATCACACAAAATCATCGATATATGGGAACAAATTTCGTGCAAAGTTTTATGTATTCAAGCGCACACACGAGCATAGGTACTTTATGTTGGCATAATTTGTTGATCTACGAAGCTATTGGGAAACATCGATTTTCATGTTTATTCTCCACAAGTTGGAAAGCATCAAGGCAACATCAAGACTTTCTCTCTATCTCATGTTCTTGCAAGCAGAATTATATACAGCGATTGTATATTTGTTCAAACTTCTTCCACCTAAAGCATATTCAACCAACGTGTGTATATCTGCTGGATTATTATTTTGTGATGAACAATGAAGACATTATTGTGTGTAGAGCGGGATGACTCTTAGGGGTGTGTAATATTGCCGAAGGGTTTGTATTTTGTGTTGTATTTCACTTACAATTGAAAGGAAGAGTAAACATAAAGGCAAAAAGGGATACATTTATTACAGGAAAACCAACACGAGCCATCCTTCGGGTGTTTTTTTTTTTTTTTTTTAATAATCTCTACATGTTATGAGAGCTTTGGGTGGGATGACGGACAGGTGTTGAATGCTTGAAGCAAAATGTTGGGATGCATACCATGCAAAATAGTCAAATTCATGCTTTAAAATAAATATTTATTTTTAGTGAAATTAATTATTTTAAAATATGTCCTTTTTTACACAATTTATTATTTTAAAATTGTACATTTTGGTGAAAAAATTTCCTTTTTGGAGATCATAATATAATAATATGAGAAAACAAAGTGTAGACTTAAACAAAGAGCGGTTTAAGAAAATAAAAGTTGTTTTATCAGCTCTTATTTAATTTAAGATCCTTTTTAAATTTGAATTAATCCTTTTTTCTCAAAATCAGCGCCTTCGGTAATCATTAAAAAATTTAATTTTGTAAAATTTCTGAGTTAAAAATTAATTACAATTTGTTTAGGGACTTTTTATATTGTTGACATTTTTGAATCCCTTTTTAATCATTTTATAAAATTAAAAAATGGAAATGTCACTCATTTTAATATGTATAATAAAATGTCATTGTATAAAATTCATACTAAATGTAAATCAACTTGATTGTTTTGGTCTAAAATAAATTATTGATCCCTTTATCCTTTCATCCCTAATTTCATTCAAGCTATAATACTTAGGACTTTACATTTAATAGCTTTAATATTTTTTAAATCATAAGATGATTAAAGTCTAAAAAGGATGCAAATATTATTTAACAAGTCAAAAGTCTCAAAATTTAATGCATTTAATCCTTTCAAAAATATTTCAAAGTCCTTTAATACAATAGTACATATTTCCTTTTTTTAAATTACAAGTCAACATACAACAAATTGCCAAAATTTTTCACATAAAAATGAACATCCCTTGTGCAAGTCTGACAACAATTTTATGGTAGAACACAAAAAAAATGCTGCACATAACCACTTGGATCATGTTACCGCTTGCCAGTCTATTTTTCGCCGAAACATAAAAAAAAACCAACCATGCAAGCACAAAAAGATCATCCACCAAAATGTCTAGTAAACATTCATTTGTTAAAAGTTAAATATATTCGGTGGCAACTAGCAGCTACTCCTGCATATGCATGACATGTGAAACATGCAATAGAACTGCGCGTTTAACTACACAATGCACATTGTGCTTTCGGCTGGAAATATGCAGTGAGTATGTGTGTGTGTGTGTGTGTGTGTGAGCTTTAGAAACTACACACAAAATATTCTTTGCTTGCTTATAATATTATTTGCAACTCAAAACGTTTTATCCGCATGCTAGCAGCCATAAGTGGGGCAGTTGCAGCGTGCAGCATTTCATTTCGTATACAAAAAAGCATAACTCAACAAGAGTGCTATTTATTTTCGCTTCATAATATTATAACATCCCGTATTTGCTGTTGCATTAAAAAAAAGGGAGGAAGAAAATACGAAATGAGGGGTTGGAAAAAATGCACACACTCTCCATGCAGTGCTTAGAGATTATGTTGCATGCAGCATTCAAAATATAATGCTTTTTAAATTGTTCGTAAAAACATTGTGAATTTTGACGTCCTCATTTGTTGCTGAAGAAGGCATTACAAGGCATCAAGTTCCATTAATGAGTCATTATGGTATGAACGCATAGCGCTTTTGGGTTGAGTCCCCAAGCAGTAAAGTGGTTTGCTGAGATTTAACGCCATTATAAAAACAACAGCTAATTTAACTATCACAATTTTTTTTAATGTTTTTTACAGCACAACGCAGCGCTTTAAAATTTAATGTGCTGTATACAAATGCCGTTATTCAGCAAAACTTCTTTTTTTTTGTTAAACCTGAAATTTTGCTTTTTCATCACAGCTTTTTTAATTTATATATATTGTCTGCTTTAGAAATAAGTTTTTAAACTCTGCTGAATATCTGCTGAATATTCTGTTATTCAGCAAATATTTATTTTAATTAATAAGAATATGCCCACAATTTCGCTGATCCATTCAAAAAAGCTTGCTTTAAATTTGTCTTTAAACTGAAATGTGCTGAAAAACTGCCTTATAATGCGCTTTATTCATTCTGCTGAATAAATTCGTAATAGTAAATGCCGTTTATTCAGCAAAACGTTTGTTTTAAACCTGGAGTTTCGCTTTTTCATTACAGCATTTTAAATTAAGTCAGCTTTAAAAATAAGTTTTTGAACTCTGCTGAATATCTGCTGAAATTTCTGTTATTCAGCAAATCTTTTTTTAATTAATTTAAAAAAATCCCACAATTTCGCTGAGTTTTTTTTTTTTAAACTTGCTTTAAATTTGTCTTTAAACTGAAAGGAGGTGAAAAACTGCTTAATAATACTGTTATTCAGCAAAACTCCATGTTTAGCTAAATTTTCGTATAATTTTGCTGAATGTGCTTTAAATTCAGTCTGCTGAATAAATGCCGTTATTCAGCACAAAATTCTTTTTGATATTCTAATAATATAAAATAACCGAAAATGATCTTTTTAAAGAGTTTCTGTATACATTTTTGTGATGGATTCCCCGCTTCAAGATTAAGGATATTCGTTGCCATAAAAAAAGGGAAATAAAAAATAACACTCTTAAATGAAATCGTTTTGTTTTGTTTTAACAATTCAGTTTCGATTTTAAAAGGACATTCAATTCAGAATAAATACAGCAAAGGCGTATCATCAAAATACCACTTCGCCCTCCAACCCCCTCCCAGCATAAAGGATAAACGGCGGCAATGCGAACGGAGATGGATTAACGACGGACTTATGGCTCAAACGGACTGCTTATGAAACGACACTATAAACGGGTACTTATATATAGGGCAGGAGATATTTTTATCCGCTGCTTGTTCGACACACTCCCATTCACATTTTATATATTGTAGAGAAATGAGAATGCGCTCCCTGTAAAAAGGATGTATTTATGTAATAATGGTTGTCTGTATCATGATGCTGCCCGCAAGGGGGTATAATAATAATACACAAAACCATTTTTATTGCATGTGATTATGGCAAGGATTTATTTACAGCAAAGCATTATACATCGGATTTGCGGTGCCGATTATTTCAAATAACCCGTTAAGTATTGTGTGCTAAAACTGTTTAATATTTAAGCCATTGTTTACACATTATCGTATTAAGCTCGCAGGATGTAAAGGTGTGCAAATTAAATTGGCAAATCCCCATGCATTAATTTGTGTGTGCTGAATTGAATTAAAAATGGAAATTAGTTCTGGTAAAAAGCTTGTGTTACATTATACACATTAAATTATAAAAGTTCTTGCTGCAAATTCAATTCCGAAGACACAATATATTGCGATAGTCGCCAGTCTTTTATTGTCCACATATTATGTATGTAATCCAGGACCCTTGAAATTAAAACGATCAATTACAAGTGATTGCCACACGTTCGAAGCCATTTGTTTTGTCCTCGCATATTGTGCAAAAAGGGGGTGGGGATGTTTTACAATGTCCTGCAAAGCTAAACATTTTGAAATTGAAAGAACGTGACCAATGTGAGCTGTTCGTTGCAGCACCTTTTTCCATCCTTGTAAAACAGATTCGAATTGTTTTCCCTCCCCCCTTAACAAACATATTGCTTATCCATTTCAATTATTCAGATGTGGGGTAAAAAAATACATGAACGGTCACTGCAAGCACAAATGTGTGGGACTGCTGTTTTCAATGGCTCTTATGAGATGTACAAGCAAACAATTTAAACTGATATTGTTACCTAAATAAAATTGATGTCCTTACAACATATCGCAGGACTTTAGTGTACCTATTATTTATGTCCTTAAAAAGTTTTCGATTTTCAGATTAACTGATGTTTAAACCTCAGTTGATGACAAGCTAAATGTGAGGGTTCCTGATTTATGGGGAGAAAAAAATATTAAAGTTTTTCTTCCCGATTTTCTTCCTGATGTTGCCATGGCTTTTGTTTTTTTTTTCTGCTGAATCACCATCGCCTTATACAAGTACATAAAAGGAATATTTTTTGAGCTCGCAGCTTTTTGATCATAAAAGGAACGACGTTCAATCGATTTAGGAAAAAATCATAAAAGGAAAAAAAAGCGATAAAGGACCTGGTGCTATGTGTACGTAAGGCAAAAAAAAAAAAAAGCACACGCTTCTTATAGTTATATAATACGGCGTTATACCTTAATATAACAATGAAGCGATTTGGTTCACAACATTTTTACAGTGTGACGATAAAACAAAAGTATATTGCAGTGAACTTTTAACTCAATTTTTCTTGCTCTCGGCAATTGGTATAGCCGTATAAATTTATCCCACCGTCTTTTCTTTTGCCATATAATGACCAATAAAAAGAGAAGCGCTGTTTTCTGCAATGCTTGCGCGTTTACAAAGCAATATATAAGCTTAATTAATTGAGAGCATTTCATACAGTTATTTGATGCAGTCGTAAAGGGGTGATGGGGGTGGTTAAACAAATGTAATGAAATTTGTTTTTTGTCACTGAAATTAGGTAAAGGCGCCTAAAAATGTCGGTGTGACTTTATTCAATTAGTTGAATCCTTAAAATAAATATAATAAGTCAATTTAAATTCAATTAGTCATGCAATAGATTTCAAATTTGATATTTAAGCATTTAAATGACAGATTGGCATTCATGAAGTCCATGAAAAAATATAAATCCTATTCTAAAGAAAAACTGATTTCTAAAATTTTAATATTTAAATTACAGTAAACAAAAATACATTCGACAGATGACACATTAAAAGTTGAGAGATGACATTTGACAGCAACCAACATTTTAATGACATATTGGCATTCATCAAGTGACATATTGGACTTCATCAATGCCGGAACAATAACGGTACTATTTGTAAAAAATAATTCAGTTGATTAAATGAAAAGACAAAGAAGTGAGAAGATGATGTGAAGAATAATAAATTAAAACTTTAAAATTTAAATGAAAGATTGGCTTTCCCCAATGCCATAAAACCACGAAGTAAATTTAATAAAATGTATCAGTTGACAGTTAATAAGAAAATATGTGACATTTGACAAATGACGCATAAAACGTTGAGAAACAATATTTAAAGTTTGCTTTTAATTAATTGGTTTGAAATTAATTTTTAAGCTTCACCTTAAGATTTATGACTTATTTTATAGCAACAGATCAAACATCTTTAAGTTAAATTTCAAAAATAAACATTTTGACCTTGAAAATAAAGCTCATCCACGAGAAACAAAATCCTTTCAAATTATTTTTGGTACAATATATGAAAGGATTTTGTTTCTCGTGGATGAGCATTATTTTCTTTTATTTATTAATTAACCAACATTCAAGCTACTTTCCTACAGTAAAAATCACGATTCATGAAGTTAAACCTAACAACCAACAATTGCCATCCCTGCTAGTAATGCTTCTATACAGCAATATAAAAGCCACACCAAAAAGTCATTTAACGCGATGTTGCCTGTCCTGCTTAATAAATTATACCGAGGTTCATAATTTGATGTCACTGGTGTGATAAATGAATTCACATTCAGACCTTACTTCGCTTGCACCCCCACACCCACCCACCCTGCCACTGTTTTCTAAATTACTTTCGCCCGCATAGCAGTAGCTTAAATATGTGTGTGACACAAGTTAATGCAACTTGCTGAAATGATACAGCTGAAGCGCGCGTTTGTAATAAATGTCAGCATTGTCCATGCGGAATGGACGATCTGATAAATAGGGCGACTGTCACTTAATATAACTATGATAGTACGTTGCTGCAACAGCAGAAGCTACATGGAATTCTGTATATTTTATTATGTTGGTGTATTATTTTATGTAAGATGCAGACGATGACGTACACGAGACATTCGAGAAGAGGATTAAAAATTGCATCGCATTTCTCCAATATTATATTGTTGACACAAATTACATTAACAATAAAATAGTTTGGAATGCTTCCTTGATGTACACGGGTGAGTTAAGGGTGGAAACATGAAAATTCTCTGTGCTCAATATTGAATGAAACAAAGACTGGCAGACGTGCTTTGTGTATTCGACATTAATGAATATTGGCGGCTTGAATTTCCCAAAAAAAAAAAATAAAACCGCTTCCGTTTCATTTTTACAGACAGCCCAACTCTCCAATGGCTTGTGGTTATGGGTTGCTCTTCTCAAAATGACTAATAAATTTAATTATTCTGCACAGCCCAAACGGATGCTAATTTTTTTCAATTTATATCCCAAACAATTTGAGCCCACGTCTGTTTGCATTTTGTGGCCGCAAACGTAAACATTAAAAATGAGTGTAATTAATTTCGTGCACGCATATTTATGTCTTATTCACCCCCATGGGAATATTCAAACAATTATTCCCCAATGTTAAGCTCAATGTACAAATTTCCAGAATGGCCTTTTTTAATTTATATACGACCCCAAGGGCATATAGAAATATTTGTAATCCGACTTTTTTCGGAAAAAAAGTTAATGATGCAGAAACTCGTTTTGACACCCCCTGAGTCCAAAAAAGTGGTCTAGAAAAAATGTGCAAAAAGAAAAATTGTCGAAAAAAAAAAACTTCTAAACTACTGGACCGATTTGTATGAAAATTTTTTGTAAACTATTAAACAAAAATATAAGAATATGATCTTCGATTTTTCGAGGTCAGATCCTTCAAGGTCAAGTTATTGACAAAAAAATTTTTTTTCGTATAGGGGCTCAAAAATGAGTCCTACGATTTTTTTCATTTCCACAACAATTAATCTTCAAGGTATCTTAAACAAAACTGCATATATCCTATATCCCGCTAGATGCTCCTTCTGGCGAAAAAGGGGGTGGACAATGACAAACCCAACTTTTCTATCTCAGCCACCTTGCACAATATCAAAAAAATTCTTTCAAATTATTGTAGGATAAAGTAAGATAAGAAAATTTGCGGAACATTTCAAGGTCAAAATCGAAAAATTCAAGGTCAAATTTTTTATATCTCAGAAAACTTTAATATTAAAAAAAAAATAATTCTCATTATTGTAGGCTTAAATGAGACAAAAAAACTTGCTGAACATTTCAAGGTCAAATTTTGAAAACTCAAGGTCATATTTTTATAATGAAAATGTTTAATTCAAATACTATGTGTTTTAGGGTACTATGATGTTCTACATTATTGCTAATCTCAATAAAAGTACCAATTTTGGACAAAAATCAAGGTCAAAATTAAGAAATTTCAAGGTCAAACTTTTCATATCTCCGAAAAGCTTTATTAAAATGTAGTTAAGCAACAGTCGTATATAAATTCACACCTCGCTCTCCCTGCGATGTAGTTTTTTACTTCGTGATGGGGAATTCAGAAAAATGATAACAATTACTTCATTTTAATCTCTGAAATGGGCGATATTTCATGTTGTGGTCATTTTTAAATTATGTTGTTGTTTTGAAGGTACCATACCGAGTCCCAGTGGGGTGGATTTAGTAAAACATTTAATTTGAAATGGATAAATATTTGTATTTAAAGTTTACAAGTGGATAAAGTTCTTTCTGGATCAGGTTTATTATTTTAAGTCGGCTTTAATAATTTCTACTTAGATGGGGAAAAAAGGTGGTGGGGTTGCGATTGAATTTTGCGACTTATAAAAGTTGAAGCTAGCTGGGGAAAAAAGGAAGCGAGGTCGCGATTAAATACGACGTATAAAAGTTGAATGACTTTAGTTTGTAATTTAAATAAAACAAGTCTTAATTGTAGTTTAAAATGCAAATCTGAAATGATTAAGTTTTCTGAAAGGGAAGAAAATGTTATAAATTTAATTGAATTGAAAAATATACAATTTTTACAGTTTAAATCTGAATTTATTAATTTTGCCAATGATTTTGTTTACATAATAAGTGAGTTATTAAATATAATGAAAATACATAATTGGATTACCAAATCGTGAATCAAACAGTTACAAATTAAAAATTGTAAGCCTTTAATATTGACGCATGTCCTCCAACATATCTTCATCAAACACTAGACCACCAGGCAGCACCAATTTCTTAAGATACTGGGAGCTGTGAATCATTGAAATGACATACTGAGTATTGGGCTCGAAATCAGACAACTCCAAAGATACCAGCTCACTATTCATCATTTCCAAAAAATGTTCATCGCTGAGGTCAAAAATTCCGTTCAAGCAAAGATGCTCAATAATGCCAGTCTTGACAATAGTCCTTAATGTCTTCACTGTAACTTTAGTACTCAAAGTCAATGAGACTAAGTTACTTAGCGTGTTCATCATCCGAACCAAGTAGGCATCAACGCTGCGTCGACTCTGGAGGCACAAATTCTTCAAGCTTCGGAAATTCTTGAGATATCGCATCATAATCACATTGTTAGTTGAAAAAATGAATGTTTCAACACCCTTCACGTATTCAGGATTTTGAATGCTGTTCCCCAAGAGTTTTGTTTTCTGGATGTCAAGTTCCACAAGATTCGGCGAATTCTTCAGCAGTCCTTGTAAATCCGTAATGGTGCAGTAACTTAACTTGAGATGAGTGAGACTTGGTAATTTCACATTCACTAAATCAAAGCAGCAATTGTAAATTTCCAAATGCGTCAGCGAGCCAAGGTCTTTCATTAACTCAGCCATAGGCACCTTTGGTGTGCATTTGATAATCTGTAGCTTTTCAAATGGTCCCTGACCCAGGAAAATCTCACGACCGAAGTCAACTAAGTTGCGAAGTCTCTGCTTATTATAAAAATTGCTGGGAGATGATTGATAAGGCAGACTGCTGGCCATTGATGAATTTTTGTCGAAAATGAAACGCATTTTGAATTACTTTAAGAAATACTTTAAAGTCGAGTGTATAAAGTTGGAAAAATTAAAGTTTAGGATTTAAACTGGTCACTTTGAGTGATTGAACACGAATAATATTTTTTTTGAAAAAATGTCACCTTTTATAGTCAAACATTATGATTCCCCTCCAATTTATTTTGGTACTTTCAAAAATTTTAAATCCCGAAAAATAAGGATGGTTCTTCAGGTAATTTATCAAGGGGAAACCATCCCAACTTTTCGGGATTTCAATTTTTATTAATTACCTGCGGGGAAAAATGTAATTACATAATTTATTTAAAACAAGACCCTTAAGGAGGCTGTAAATGATCCTCAATAAAAAGTCATTAGTTAATAGTTATTAACTCATTTATTTCTGTTTGGGATCTTAGATTACTGACACGAAGATGTGTGAAAAAAATAAAAATATTTCTCTTCCTTTAAAGAAACTAATAATTGTAATGAATTTACATTGGTACTTAGAGAATGATATACGGTAATTTAAAATAATCCTTTTTTAATATCGTCAAAGTAGCGACGTCATTATTGTAATTTAAAACATTTTTTTTGGTACTTTCGTAATGTTGTCTCGGGTTTCAATTGTTCGCTTTTTAACTTAATTTTTATTGTTGATGTACAGAAGTGTGATCGTTTTTGCCATGTTTTACTTTGAAATAAAGATTAAATTTACAATAATGAATCCACTATTTAAAACAACAAATTTATTTTTACAGCTGATTTAAACTCAATGAGTTTGGCAAACAAATATGTCCTTGTTCACTTTTACTAAATTAAAGCTGGATCGAATTAATATTTCCTTTTGATTATTTCACTTGCTAAAATAAAATATTTTAAATTTGTCTACGAATTTAAATTCAATCAAGGCTACTTTTTTATGCACCTGTAGATAAACAATAATTTTTCAATTCATTTTTATATTAAAGTTTAGCAAACAAAACAACAAAATTAAACTCTGTTTCTAAATGTTTGAATGCTGATCTTTGGAATGCTTTAAAGTTATCAATTTTTTTCATAGTGGGGCTGTTTCTATCTTTATCTGGAAGACAGTCTCCTCCTTTTCTATAATTAATTTAAACGTATTTTGTCCTTTTATTAAAATAAAAAGTTTCTAACAGTTAAAACAGCAATGTCATTAGATGGCAATCCTTGATTTGCTTTGTACTCGAACATTATGGAGAAAACATAAGAAAGTCTGTATAAAGTAAATGCGCCAGTAGTCGGAAAGTTAATTTTTTTTTCTGACTTCAAATTTAATTAACTTTAATATTTGTTGGAATTAAAACATATCATTTAATCAATTTTAAATTCAGTTTTTTTCCTTATTATTAACTGATTTTTTCAGTTTTAATATCTATTTTATTTGTTTATTTAAAATTACTGGAAAAAATTTCTTTCTGTAGTCCCGAATATTTTATTGTACAGATTTATTTGAAATGGAAACTCGTTCTGGTTTCACCCATTATGTGGTTCAATTAATGAAAAAATACTTTTGCATAAAAAATAACTTAAACCAAATACACAATGTGATTTTATGTTCAAAATTATTAATTTAACTCCACTAACATTTTTTAAATCCCAACTGCTTTCTATCAACTAAGACCTGCCAAAAATTCTTTTCGGTGTTATTTTTTTCAATTACTTTAGAATAGAGCAGCAATATATTTTAGTAAATTGCGTATTATTGACAAAACATTATCAAAATGTCCGAATAATTGAGCTGTTCGCTAAATAAAAATAAAAATTCTAAATATGAAGAAACTCGCATTGTACCTAATGATCCTAAGAAATAAATAAAAAAGTTTTGTTTTTTATAGTCCTGAAAAAGTCTCGTTATTATTTTTCTTTTCAATTCAAGAATCGATGAACAAATTTTCAAGAAATTTGGCATCATAATTCCTAGTAAATAAAAATTCAACAGAATATATAGTTCAATTTGTTTCAAGGTCAAATTAACAGGAAAACGATTATTTTCTAAGATAAAATTAAAATTTCTCCATTACTCGGTGCAAACCAACCTTTTTAATGGTTCTTTGGTTTCTAAATGATTTTTCTTAAAGAGGAACCTAAAAAAAGAAATTATTTTCTGAAATGGTAAAAAGTTTAAATGGAATGAGAAAAAATAAATTTTTACAGTAATCATAATCAGAATTTATTATTTTAATTAAGTAATGAATGTTTTTACAAATATTTTTAATGTTTTAAATGAAATACATATAATAATACGTCATTGGCAACAAGCCAATTCGTGAACAAATTTATTTAAAGTACAAATTGTTTTTTAAACATTACATTTCATGCTTTTTTAAACTGACGTATTTTCTTCAACTTATTTTCATTAAACGTCTTGCCACCAGGAAGCATCAATGTTTGAAGGAACTCAGTACTGCGAACCATCGAAATCAAATCTTCAGTATTAGGCTTAAAATCAGTGAATATTAAGCAACTAAGCTCATTATTCATCATCTCCATAAAATGCTCATCAGTGAGATCGAAAATGCCATTTAAGCAAAAATTCTTAATATTGCCAGTCTTGACAATAGACCTTATTGTCTTTACTGTAACTCTGGTACTCAGAGTCAATGAAACTAAGTTACTTAGCCGGTTCATCGCTTGCACCAAATAAATATCAACGCAGCGATCACTTTGCAAGAACAAAGTCTTTAAGCTTCTAAAATTCTTCAAGTGCCGCATCATCGTTACATCATTCGTGGAAAAGATGAAATTCCGAATACCCTTCACGTATTCCGGATTCTGGATGCTGTACTCCAACAATTTCGTATCCTGGATGTCGAGTTCGACGAGATTTGGTGAATTCCTCAGCAGTCCTTGTAAATCCGTAATGGTGCAGGAACTCAACTTGAGATGAGTGAGACTGGGCAATTTCACATTAACCAAATCAAGGCTGCAATCGTATATTTCCAGATGGGTCAGCGAACGAAGATCTTGCACCAGCTTATACATTGGCACATTGGGTACACAATTGACAATCTGCAGCATCTTCAATTGCACCACGGTCGGGAAAACCTCACTGCCGAAGTCAGTAAAGTCGTACAATCTCTGCTTGTGACAACCAGTGTTTGGCAATGATGAGTATTCCAAAGCGCGGGCCATGAAAGAGCTTTTATCGAATATGGAACGTGGAGCCATTTTGAATAAATTTTGGATAATTTACTTTAAGTCGAGCGAATTTAAATCAAAAATAGAACCAACTGGTCACTTTAACTGTTTGATCACGAATAATTTTTTTTTTGAAAAAAAATCACCTTTTATAGCCAAACATTTTGATTTAAGCTCCTCCCTTAATGTCTTGATTCCTGCTGAATCATCAACATTTTTTTGGATTCTACAGGTAACAATAAAATGTGGTAAATTACCGAAGGGGGAAAATTTAATTGCCTTGAGAGGCTGTAAATGATCCTCAATAAAAAGTCATTAGTAACTACTATTTGGTTTTATGTAAAATTAATTGTTTAATATGTTAATTGTTTAATATCCTTGATTTTGAAATACTTTCAGAGATAAAATTATTTATGACGAAATTAAGGTTTTCAGATCTCTAAAAATATGAGTCATTTTGATACAAATTGCTATTTTTATTATCGAGGAAATGGCAAGGAATTCATAAAGTCATACCGTTACAATTAATCAGGACAGGACCGTTTTTGTAGTATCTAAATTTTATTATCTAGTCTCTCTCAACTCAAGTTGAGTTTCTGCACCATTACGGATTTACAAGGACTGCTGAGGAATTCACCAAATCTCGTGGAACTTGACATTCAGGATACGAAATTGTTGGAGTACAGCATCCAGAATCCGGAATACGTGAAGGGTATTCGGAATTTCATCTTTTCCACGAATGATGTAACGATGATGCGGTATTTGGAGAATTTTAGAAGCTTAAAGTGTTCGTTGTTACAAAGTGATCTTTGTATTTACATTTACTTGGTCCAGGCAATGAAGCCAACTTAGTTTCACTAATTTTGAATGCCAGAGTTACTGTGAAAACACTCCAGACTGTTGTCAAGACTTGCAATCTTAAAAATATTTGCTTGAATGTCATTTTTGATCTCAGTCAAAGTAATCACTTTCTGCAGATGATAAACAATACGCTGTTTTGCTTGATATTGTGATTTAAGGCCGAATATTAAAGATTTGATTTCGATGATTCACGTACTGAGATCCTTAAAAAATTGGTGCTTCCTGGTGGCAGGCTGTTTGGTGAAGATGAGTTGCCAACGTAAAAAAGCTGGAAATTTATATAACTTAAATTTACATTGTTCACAAATGATTAATTTGTTTAATTTTAAAAGAGCATTTTTTTTAAAATTTGTATTTGAGTTAAAATATCACACATTTCAGTCGTCTTTATTACAGATAATTTCGTGCTTAAAAAATATGACTTAAGTCTTGCAATAATACCTACTTGCTGTCTTAAAATTAACAGAGCTCAGTCTCATTTGTTCTTAAGTCATTTTAAAACACTGACTAGGGAAAATTTTAATATTGACGTTGAAATATTTTACAGCGCCTTTTAAAAATTAAATAGCTTTTATTTAATTGCATTTAGTATTTTAATTTTTTTGTAATGAAATTTTGCAAATAAAAATGCAATGTAACCAAGAATATTATGCAAGATAATTTTAACATCAAAGCCTTGAGTTAGTTTAACATTATAAAATTGCATTACAGATTCCCTGGATTTTATTTCAGTGTAAAAACTGTAAAAACTGTTTTGAAATTGCTAGCAAATTCAATTAGATTTTATTTAAAATGTCTTCCATTTCCTAATAATTATTGTATCCTTTTGACATAATTACTTGAATATTAATGCATTCAACAAAATGACAATCCTTTTGATGCAATCCTTTAAAATGCATAAATTTCCATCTGACTTCTGCCTTTTGAAAAAAAAAAAAAAAACCCAATTTCTGCTTACTTAAACAATATGAAAGGGAGCAAATATGCGGAAGCGGCATTCATGTCTGTCGTCACCTCGCAAGTGTGAACTGTATAATATACTCCTCGTCCTGCCACTATGCACGCAAAAACATATTTGAAATCGCAATTCCCTGTGATGGAATGTAAGCACCGTGTTACACGTTCTATGGTCTGCATGCAAATCAATTTCACCTGTGACACACAATGAGGCTATGGATGCATGTGCAATGTGTGTGTAAAATGCACTGTGGCAAGGATATAACATGTGTCAGGTGCACCATATGCAAAATGCCGTTACTCTTGCCATGCCATTGTCGCAAACCAAATACGAAGAAAATGCGACGACGACGACTGGCAACATGGTTTCACTTAATAGTTCACATATTCAAAATTGCATGTGTACGACTTCATCATCACACTGCAACGGAGCACTCTGCAGTCTGCACTCTGAGCATAGTGTGTGGGATGTGTGTGTTGGGGATGAATGTTTTCGCCGCTCGACAATTCTCACCATACACAATTGTGATGCCCTTGCTATGCAACAGAATATGTTGCTGCACTTGTAGTGCAATTGCAATAAACACGACGACTTGCATTATGTGGGGGCTACAATGGGAGGATGATCCTGCAGTGTGTCCTATTATGTAGCTTTGTGGGAATTGGGGTCACACTGCGGCGCGCAATATGTAATGCAGAGCATTGAAACCATTGCGTTGTTGTGACTTGCAGTGTGGTCCGCATATTGACATTAATGTCGAACATTTGAGACTGAAAAAAAAAGGATGTGAATGGGGAGAATTCAAATGTGGAGAAACACTGTCTTTGAAAAGCATCATGGCGGGGCGCTTCCGTTATTAAAATTAATTTAAATTGCATGGCGATGATCGTGTCATTTTTAACTTCAGTTGAAATGTAAAGGAATTGAATAGTGAGCACCACGCTCAATCCTGAGAGGGAAATTTTAGAGCGCCACACACACATTATAATGCAGAATGAATTTTGCTTTCAGCTCTTGTACAATTTACAGTTTTATGCGACAATAAAATCAAAAAGCTGTCATCTTTTCAACACATTGAAACACATTGAACAATTGTACCGTAACCCATGTCTATAAAGTGCACCAATCTGTTGATGGATGCAGGATGTGGTTAAATAGAAGTTAAACAGACGCTTTGCATGCATTCCCAATCCACTTGAATAAGTGTCATTGCCAGATATTTGGTTAGACTTTTAGTGCTGTACAATATAACACGTCGTCTTAAATTTACATCCTCTGTTTAAGTCCTTTTACAACCACAATTGATGACTTTATATTATGCGTGTGCAGTGTCCTTACGCCTTACTCCTTTCCACAATGTACGGTTTTCGTATTTTTATACACAGTCATTTAAGTTGACACACTTCCAAACAAACGATCGGCTGTAAATTTATTTTTATTCATCCTTAGTGCATATTTAATTTGAGTGTCACGTCGTCATATTAAGGATACAATCAATCCACCATCCACATTGATTTATCAACAAAATAACTTTATATTATCGTCAACAAATTTTTGTTTACACTCACACCAATGTGGGTGTGTTGGGAGTTTATTCGTTAAAAAGGATCAATGCGGGAGAACATCATCATCGTCAATAATGTCCACTCACTTAGGCAATCAGGATAACAATCTCCTTCTGAGATTTTATAGCCTGGTAAGACACTAAAAAAAAAGAGCCCACACCCACATTGTGTGGGTGTTGGTGAGGTGAAGCAAATCATCATAAAACAATCGAAAGAGAGTAAAGCGTAAAAAACAAACAAAAAAAAACACACAATGTGCTCAACAACCCTTCCACCATTTTATTTTATACAAGGATATTATGTTTAAGGATACTACAACAGTGAACCTTATATTTATATGTGTATAAAGAAAAGCGGTGTAGCAATAAAAATGGTTGCCAAGAAAGTCGGCATAATATACAAGGAAAAAGGAGCAAAAATAAACAAAATTGGAGTACGTGTAGCAATGTGGATGTGGATAAACTTTTATGTTGTGTGTGTGTGTGTGTGTGGATGAAATTATATGTGGCGATGATATAAAGGACTCAACAGAAGCGGTGCGCGAAATGAAAATCCTTTTCAAATATAACGTTCGCTATTAAACAGGATAATGTTTTGCCCCCAGATGTTTCGTCGGTATTAAACATATGCATCAATGTTATGGGTATTTAGGTGTGTACGTAAATTTCATATCCCGTTACAATTTAACTCACTGCAAGGATAATTCATATTAAAGGGCATGTTTTAAATTTTTCACAATACATGATGAACCACAATTAAGTGTTTCAAAGGGTTTTTCAATAAGAGCGCTATAAAAGTTTTTTTTTAAATAAAACAAAAACGGTTTGGGATTTTAATGAAATTCTTTATTCCTGTGAAAGTATACATTCGATGCCATTATGTATGAAATTCGAGTTATTTTGCACGGCCTCAACGGGCACTAAGGTGGAGCGTGGTGGAATTTCGACCGTCCTTAGGGCGCAAAAGATGGGTAATCTATAGGCCTTCAATTTTTGGTACCACACTAAATGCAAAAAATTAACTCCTGAGGAGTAGCACGGTTTTGAAATTTTGATTTTTTGCAAAAATATGGGAATTTTGGGGTTAACGGCATCATAACTCGGAAATTAATAATTTCACGAAAAAACTGTCTTCCATAAAGTTTTAGCCCATTTCATTGGTAACAATTTACTACTATGAAGTTTTCTCGAAAAATGCATACTTATGATTTACCGTAGTTAAAACCCATAGAGGGTTTCACTATTTTTTGTAAAATTCCACATAAGCCAGTTCTAATCGAAGAAGCAATTTAAATAATGAAACGTATTAATGATTTATACTAAACTAATCAGTTATTTGTAAAGATGGGTATTTCCTTTCCAAATTTATATTAATTGATCCCTTAAAAATTAGTGATAATTATAGAGTAACAATTCAAATATAACAACGGATTTAAACCTTAATTAAATAACTCGATTTATGTAAAAGACTTAAGTGATAACGCCATAACAATTGATCCCAGTGCGATGTAGTTTTCTGCATTTAATAAATAATTGTTGCAACTTAATGCGTTCATATTTAAACCGGTCACACTCATAACTCAATTGTTATTATTAAACATTTATTTTTTATCACTTTGTATCGCTGCAAGTGCAAACGTGACAATTTTCTGAAAGAAAGCGTGAGCTCAACTCAATTACATACGCCATTTTAAATTCAGTTAATTTCAGAGCTTGTATACGCAATATATTTTACGAAGTGCTTCCTTTGGCTGAGCATGTCGTGTGTAGAATTTAATATCAGTATGGATTCGCATTGAGGAAGGTTATGAAATTTTGCAGTGTTCAATGTTTAAATTAAAATTGAGTTTGTGGCGAAAAATAATTCTTTATACAATAGTTCGTCCTTTATGTGAAATCGTTTTATAAAATAAATTCGATTTACATTTTAGTACTCACTTAAATAGTTTTGTTGATAATTGAAGTTGCTTGAGCTTTTCATAAAAGCGTTCGATGCATGGGGGGAGGGGGGTCTGATGCGGATCGAATTTAAAACATGATAACAAAGTGCAAGAAAAGCATAAGAAAGCAACGTTATTTAATAATATAAATTATGCACGATTTTATCCAAGATGGAGGTCACGTATTTAAAACTTATTCCAAAAGTAGAGTGGTTTTTAAAAAAAAATTAACGAAATTTTAATGAAAAACATTTTTTGACCTTGAATAAAATTTAATCGGACCTTAAAATGTTCAGCAAAGTTGTTCAACTTGTGAATCCCAACAATTTTATAGTTCACAGTTTTATTTTTAAAAATAACCCTTATGAGATAAATGAAATAAAGTATAATTTGACCTTAAATGACCTTGAAATCTTTTTTTTTTATTTCAAAATAATTTTATTTCACAAAAAAAACGATAAAGCTTTATATTTTATTTTTAAGAATTTTGATTTAAAATTTCTGTTTCCTCCATCCTGCTTAATACTACACAAGTACGTTAAAAAAAATTGCATTTTGTCGTAAAAAAAATCCCTGCCAAAAATACTAAGCAGATGCAAAAAGCATCGATTACAATAAAAAAATTTAATTTGTTTTTGCGACCACTGACGTTACCATAAAACAGCTACGCACATCCAAATTATAAGGACGAAAATGGGCCGCGTGTGGGAAGAAATGCAAAGTCATAAAAGCTGTGTGGTGTGTGTGGATCACAATGAAAAGCTAGAGCCCAGCAATGGTTGAAAGCATTTCCTTTGTCTGTGGATATTTTTTATTGCTTCGCCGACATTGAATTTTTGTTTCTTATCTCGGTGGCGCAAGTTGGAGCCAGGAGGTGAGCATTTAAGATTTTGTAACATTTTGAAAAGGATAATATAAGTGCCAGTCGTAACGCAGATAAATTACACACACAGATGGGACAAACCTAGCAGTTTAAGTTAATTCAAAAACACACACAATGTGGGGGAGTTTTAAATTTTTTTTTTGGGATTTTTATGAACTTGCACTATTGTTTCATTTGTTGAGAAGTTAAATGTTTTTTGCTACCTTTGGATGGTGAAAACAAATAATGTAGTAATTAACAAAAAGGACGAAATAAACAGCAGTTTAAAAATGAAACTGGAAGCTATCTTTATGTTAATTCCATAAAGATAGCTTCTAGTTTCATTTTTAAACTGCTGTTTATTTCGAAGTTTAAAAAACTGCTTAAAGTTTTAGAGGTTTAACAAGGACGAAGGAACCTTACACTTAAACAATTTAAAAACCAAAAAGCCTTTTGACTTAGCTTTCAGTCAAATTTATTTAAATCACAACAGATATTTTAGGGTAGACCCAAAGAATCGATTTTAAAAAATCGCAATTTACTGAAACATGATATGGTAATCTGAATAGCTACCCTTAAATCCCCTGATGAGATGGCAATGCCCTTGTGCACATCTCCAATAAATTGGGAACCGAATTTCATTGGCTGCACTATTTAGCAAGTTGCTGGAAACTCAAATCACGCAAGCCACAAAAAAAAGGAATGCGTCACTCCTTTAAATTGGAATGTTCGGGTATTTTGACGTGTTTTTTTGTTGTTGTGAAATTGCAGTGGCGTTGATGGAGGCATTTAAAGCAATCAGCAAAATTGTTGTCATCGCTTGCTGCAGAATGAATAAATTCGTATGCAAAAAAAGAAGAAGAAACCGAAAAACGCAATTGAATTGCATATAAAGGAGTGCAAAGCTGGAGTACTTTATGTGCAAAAATTCTGATTTTGCTCTCAAGAGACTTTTTTTTACACTGCACTCTGTAGATATTGTTGGTAGGGATTGGTGGGATGTGGAAGTGTTTCACAGAAGTAGAAGTTGCAGAAAAGACCACAAATATTGCATTTATTAATTTAAATTCGTTGTAATTACATTTTTTGTTAGTTTATTTGAATTTTTTTTGCAGGTGATTTCAAACAGGATTCAGGAAAAAATTAATTCAAAAGCAAGTTAAATAAAAAAAAAACAAAAGGAAAACAATGCAATTTGTCCAAGAAAAATGGCACATGTGAGCACAATTAAAATCGTTGTGTGTTTACATTCAATGGTGGTAACTTGTGATGGTAATATGGTTTCGTTGTAGACTTCCTTGTTGCGCCCCCCAAGTATACAATCACGCTCGAATGGAAGATTTCCCAGTGGCTGTTGCATATGTGTTCAAATTTGTCCGTTGGGACAATTGCTGCAAAGTTCTGTACAAGGTAGGGTGGATTTTTGGTGCTACAAGTCTTCGTCCTTTTCTCCTCCTTCTCTACACTTTGTGATGTAAAAACTTTTTCGGCGAAACTTGTAAACAATTTGTGTGTATGAAATTGATAAAACAAACATCACAAACAGAAAACGGTGAGCGAGAGAAGCAACAGAAAATGTGTGCAGTTTTATTGGAGGGGGGGGGGGGGGGGGGGGGGGAGAATAAATTAAAATAATTTTGTGCGATAAAAGTTTGAAACAGGGAACTAGCTATATTTTGTCCCGAATCAATAAGGGTCGCTAGGTTTTTTTCACTTTGTGGACAACTTTGTTGGATGCTGCAGGGTGTATGAACATTTAGAAATGTTAAACAAAATTCGTAAATTTAAAAAAGGACATTATTGTGGAGACAAATTTTTATTTTAAACAATTGCCAAATAATTCAAGGTCAAAATAGTATTTCTTTAGTCAAAAAACCATTAAACATATTCTAAAAACAATTTAAAAATCAGTGAAAGATAAAAGGATTATTACTTTAAGGATGAAATCAGTTCACTTAAATATTTTGTGTATAAATACAGTAAATGTTGAATTGTTTCAAGGTCAAAAACACCCTTATATATTATGTTAAAAAAAATACAGAACTCTCTTTTTTTGATGAGCAATGAGAATTAAGGACTTTTAATTAATATTAAAACCTTAAATTTTATTACCACCCTCTTATTTTAATATTTAAATGCATTTCAACGTTCAATTTCAAAACATTGATTGGCTTTCCCTATCACAGTGTGTCCTTTTTTTAATACAAAACTTTTCAATTAAATGTGCAATAATGCAACGAGTTCACGAAACTTCAAGGCAATCAAATCTAACTGCATGCAATTGGTATAAATATTTTGTTCTACCCTTTTGACGTTAATTATTGTAGTTTTGCAATAGTAGGGTACTTGTGAAACATTTTTATTGCTTTAATTCTATTGGGAGTGTGTACGCTGTGAGGCGCCATTTGCAGCGAATTAATGTAATTGATGTGACTTCTGTTTGGGGATTATTAAAAAGCATGCAAGTTTAAAATTTTTTGGTTTGTAAAATCACTTAAAGCTTTTATTTGGCAGTTAAAATATAGAATTACAATTTTTTTTCAAGCATTATGTTAATTTCAATAAGTTCTTTATTTTATAAATTAATTGGCTCAAACCAGTAAGCTTATTTTCGTCCTTATTGAAAAAATGTGTGTTTGAGCTTTAAAGTCCAAATTAGGCATCGAAACAAACATAATCTGAAAGTTTAAAGTCAGACAGTTAATCGGTGTTTATTGAGGACGAACAAACAATTACTCAATTTTAAGTATTGATACAAAATAGTTGTTGATTATTATTAAGGACTCCCCGTTTGGAAAAATTTATTAAATTAAAAATTAAATGAAACTGACAAAAATGTAAATTAATCTTTTAAAAAAACACGATTTTCTAACAGCATAATCCAATTTCTGTTACATAAAGGATCAAGAAATTGAATCGGATGCTTTAAAAGCCTAAAATAAACATATCACACAATTTGGTGATCATCATCAGCCGTAGCCACACGCAAACACTCACTCCGCAATGCTCGACGCTTCCTTGATATTTTGCATTAAATGAGGTAGCAGGGAATCGCAATCAAAAGATGAGCTCAACAAAGATAAACAAAAGTACATAAAATCGACAAACGTCGTGTGAGTCGTTGAGTCGATTTACTGATGACGTGGTGGTGTGGGCGCAGAGCTTGGCTACAAAGACGCTGATGAAAAATCAATAAAGTTAATGGATTAATGTTTTGCTAAAATGAAAGGAACAAGGCCCACGTGTGTTATTCTTATTCGTGACGCTATTTTGGCTTGGGACAACAAAGGATTATTATTGAGAATTAAGTGGGAGGAAGGACTTTAAAAAGGATGTGGAATCTATTATGTTAAAGAGTGAATTTATTATGAAATGATTAAGTAATAAAAATTTCAATCCAAGGAAGATGACAGCTCTAATTCATTGAACTCAAATTTAATTAAGACACTAAAGAGAATAAAATGTAATTTTTCACTAAAACAACATTAATTTGACCTTGACATCAAATTATGATGACCTTGAAATATTTACCAAAGTTGTTCATCTCGTTAAGAACTACAAAAGTGTAGTAATCGGTTTTTCCAAAAAAATTACGGCTTAAGAAATATGTTGAAATAACTTAATTTATCCTTGAAATCAAAAAAAAAATCCTTTCACATTAAATCATATGGAGCTTATTAAATACAATCATTCCAAACAACACAATAGCACTTTCGTCCCTAAATACTTGTTGGCTTTTGAGATTCTGTATAAATAAAAATGAACTTTTTTATATGACGCCGAAAAGGATCGTCAAGGCATCAATAACCCCATAAAAAAGGACACTAAAAACCAAGAACACGTCCTGCAATTTGGTTACGGGTTTAATGTTATGAAATGTACCACACGCCGGATGATTGATGAAGTCCAAATGCATAAACGCGTTGACAAACCAAATGAAATTCTAATGCCCTGACACACCATCCATCACGCACACACACTTTTTCGTCCTTAGCATGGCATCATCTTTTAATATCGTTAGACGTTTGGATATTTGGCGCGTATTTGTTGTGCATGTACTCAGAATTTGTATAATATTTAATATTTACATTAAATGGCAACCGCCAATAAGGCGGAGTGTCCTTTTTCTGGTGGATGTCGTGTCGTTTTGATAGTGGGAGCCGAGTTGCCATTATATTAAAAATGACAAAAGCTCACATTCAACATAGGCTTTCAATCAGAATAATATTTTCCATTAGACATAAAAAAAAGGAGGGAAAATTAGAGAAAGAAAGAAAATGAATGTCAAATTGGCATAAGGACGAATATATTATAGTATATTTATGTAAAAGTGCTTTTCAATATGATGGCATTTCAAAGCAAATAGCTTTAATTGATGTGATTATTCAAGATAATATATTTTCCTTTGTGGAACATCTTCTTCTTTATTATGCTGCAACAAATTGAAATCATAAAGAAAGCAATTCTATTTGACGGGATAGAAAAGGATATACAGAATTTGTGTCTTTATATTCTGGAAACAAACAAACAAACAAATAAAGAAACGAAGCATTAAGTGGAATCCTTAATGTGGTTTCAGATTATTTAAGTTTGTCCTTAAATTTCTGATTAAAAAAATACAGGAACATTAGGCATTAAAAAATCCTGATAAATAAGTTACTATTAAATTTATCGATATTCTGTTGCTTAATATATTTTAATTATTAAAAGGACGCATAAAAAACAAAACAGAGGCTTTAGTCCTTACTCCTTATAGTGTTCTGATACGAAAATTTGTGCAATTAAGGAATTGCGAACACAACTCATTAGGTTTACCGAGTACAAATGGAACACTAACTGAATGCCCACACTATTTACAAATAAACTATGAATCCTTTGAAAGTCACATGAGAAAAATATTAATCCGTCCTTGAGTCGGTTTAGTATTTTCCTTTAGTAAAAGTAACGTTAATTTTCCCATTGCACAGTCATAAGACGACTCTTAATCTCACGGTATTCGTACAAATTCAAATGCAGTTCATTAGACGAATGGGGAAGTCTCTTTTAGAGTTGATGCCTCAGTTGTGTGCCTTGAGTTACTGCTCATAGAGCCTTGAAAAGGTACTTATGTGCGTTTCGCAATGAAATTAATCCTCTCATTATAACTGTACATTGAATAGAAGCGTCAAAAGATTTTTTTTACTGAAATAAATTGATGATTTTCAGTTCGGTTCATTTCAATTAAATAAAACGACTGAATTTAAATTCATTAAAAGTTATAAATTAAAATAATACATTTTAATAATTAATTTGCATAACGGTTTTCTAAACCGGTTCAATTTAAATCTTTATTCGGAAAATGTATCTCGAAAAGAATCAAGCGCACCAACCTAAAAAGATTAAAAAAATAATTGCTACTGCCTGACAGCGCCGCGCTACAGAATTTTGGCGACAACCTGTGGCTGAATTTGAGCGGCGCGCGTTGAAAATGTACCTTATTATTTACCAGACAATCTTTTTTGTATTATTAAATTAAGTCTATCGCAATTTTATGTTAAATAAATCATTTTTAGTATTAACAGTCCAAAATAACATAACAAAACAAGAAAATTATGTTAAATAGATCCGCTGGGAAAATATAATAAGTTACTCATAAATGTCGATGAGTTTTTTTTGTCGATGAATGAAATAAACCATTCCACGCATTACCAACTTCATATCACCAACTTGTTGCGGCAAATAAAATAAAAGAAAAAAGAAAATCAAACATCAACTGCCGAAAGTGTCAAATTTCTCAGTGCAATTTAATAAATTTTGGTTCATTTGAAGATTTTGGACGCTTCTGCTTAAATGTTTACAAGCGCAAATTTTTTTTAACAGTGGGACATTGTAATTGTTATTATTTTTTATTTGTTTTGCACCAGGTTAGTAATTGTGTTGCACTCATTATGTGAAAGAATAAAGATAATCATTTTTTTTTGTAATTGTTAGTGCTGGTAACATAAATTAAAGATGCCTCGCCAAACTGGTCGGCATCGCACCATCGATGAATCGCTTCAACGACGACAACGCCACTCGGATGAGTCCACCTCGTTCCTCTCCTTGTCAAGCGATTTTACTGAGATGGAATTGGATACAATGCGATCCAAAGAACATTCGACTCTTGCAGAGGTTCCACATCGTCCATCGGCACCGCGAGATGTCACAAGCCGGTCTCGTCGACCACGAGTTGAATCACCACCATATCGTGAGGAATATGCGCGTCGTGGTCGCAGACGTTCACATTCTCGTGACAGACGCACACTTTCTCGTGACAGGCGCATTCGATTGCATTCACGCGATCGTCGTACACATTCTCGCGATCGACGACGATCATACACGCCTGAGCGAAGCAGCCGCCAGCCTAGAACAGCACGTTCACCATATAGGCGAGAAGGACAGTACGCACGCGAACGACACCGAGATCATTCCCCTGACAGAGGCACCACTGACGATCGACGACGCCATCGTCGCGAATACTCTACTGAACGACGTGTTCGTTCGCGTCCTCGTATTTCACCCATCCGTGAATACTCAAGGCGTCCTTCACAACGTCATCTCGAATATTCAGACTCACCGCCTTCTCCCGAACGCTCAGTATCTTATCATCCGAGAGAAGTGCTTTCTGAAATTATCACTCAGCGTTCAGACACTTCTCGCGAACCTTCAGTAATCTTTGGAATGCTTGATGCGCCATCAGAGCGTTCAGTTGAATTCAACATCGGTGACCAAATTCAGGGATTAAATGCAGTTTTCACAACAAATGCAAATAATGGCTCATGGATGACAGAGAAAACCACCAAACCACTTGAACCAAAGAAACGACAAACATTCCTCGTGCCAGAAGTTCCACCCGCCACCATTGTGGTTAATCCAACTGTACGGAATGTACCAACGCAACAAGTTGCTGCAATACAATCATCTGAACAAGTTGCAGCAACAACTGAGGCAGTTGCAACATCATCTGATGATCCCGTCACATCACACATGAGACAAAGACCTCGCAAAAGTAAACCAAGTCGAAGAATTTCACCAGCAGTACCCGCAAATACTTCCCAACCAAGACGAGGAAGGCCGCGGAATGTTACTCGAGAGTCTGCATCACCAGCACAGGGACGCAATACTTCTCCACTCGCAAATACTTCTCAACCAAGACGAGGAAGGCCACGGAATGTTAATCGAGAGTCTGCATCACCAGCACAGGGGCGCAGTACTTCTCCACCCGCAAATACTTCCCAACAAAGACGAGGAAGGCCACGGAATGTTACTCGAGAATCTGCATCACCAGCACAGGGACGCAGTGCTTCTCCACCCGCAAATACTTCCCAACAAAGACGAGTAGGGCCACGGAATGTTACTCGAGAGTCTGCTTCACCAGCACAGGGACGCAGTACTTCTCCACCCGCAAGGGGTAGGCCACCACCACGCCTATCAACTCGCAAAGCTCCTGCACAAAATGCAGTTCCAAAAGAGAAACCCCAATACACAAACAGACTCGCCATTTTTGCGAAGGAAGTGCGAATGCTTCAGAGATCGACTAAACATCAAATTCCAGCACTTCCATTTTCGAGATTTGTTCGCGAAATAATGATGCAATTTGCTTCCAATTTCCGAGTAACTCCGGATGCATTGGGGGCTCTGCATGAGTCCGCCGAATTGTACATTACACACCTTTTGAGCGACGCCTCATTGTTGGCGGCCAATCGGAAGCAAGTCACTGTTCAGGTCAAGGATATGAAGTTGGTGTTGTATTTGCGTAATCCGTATCACACTTAGGTTTGAATGTGTTAATCGTTGAATTTTTTCCTGTTGTTTTTGTTAGTGTCTTTTATATATACGAAGTGTATTAATAAATAACAATTTGTTTTTTTAAATAAATGTCCTTTTTTATATTTATGACATTATGATCCGCAATTGTTTCCTTTCAATGTGTAGTCGTGAAGTATTTTAATTCGCATATTTAATTGTTGTCTTAAATATTTAGTTAAGCTTTGTTCTTTATTAAGTCCTTTTGTATAATTTGTTGTCTCGTTTAAAAAAATTAAGGACACTTAGAAGTTAGTTGAAATATTTTTTGACATTAATTTTTAGTTTAGAATTGTAGTTAAGCCTTTACATTTTTTTTTAATGTTGATTAGGAATATTGTAAAGGTCTTTTTTGCATTTATTTAAATGTAATTAATTAATAGGCATTGGGTCCTTTTTATGAATGAAATTTAATGTTTTTTCAAATGTTACACTTGCTCTTATTAAGCTGATGAACAAATATTTATAAAGACTTTCCTTGCACAACTTAACCATTGCTCGTATAAATCAACGGAGATATTTGACTTAATTGCATCTTATAGCCTTTAAGGACCTTCCTTCACTTAAATCCTAAACAAGCATTTAACTCAATTTAATGGGGGTTTTTGTCCAAATAACGACTTCTCGTATTTCTCACAAACATTCAACAATCAATTACGAGACATTAGTCCCAAGTGGTGTCCAGTAATCGACAGTCGACACCAAAGCTCATCGGCATCAATGCTTGGACTTATCATTGTCCTTTGTGCATATTATGTGGGTGTACTCCATCCAATTCGAGAAAGTGTTTTCGATGCTGTGGCCTGTGGTGCGGCACAAACGACGACACAACAAAGTACACACACACACCACCACCCACAACACAACACAACACAAACAACACCCAGATGTTTATCTAATTAATTTAGTCTCGACACAACGCAAACAATTGCGCCACCACCAGACTGCTGCAGCCAACGAAAGGATGTTGAGATTGGGATGCATGCTTTGGCAACCTTAAGTAATTGAGCCAATGAGCCATGACAAATGATGATGAGCTGCATTGGTAAAACTTTTATGAATATTCAATTTAATTGCAGTAATTGTGTTTGCTTTTTGTGTAGTGTACCCTAAAACCACCCCAGCAACCCCCCTAGTCCCCCACCCAACTTAAACTACCCCATTTATGCAATGTTTGTCGCAAGCAAACTTGTTATAAAAGGGTTGAGCATGTTTGTTCTCGCGAGTATATTCAGGATCCTGTGCTGTTGCTGCTGCTGCTGCACTCTGATACTGTTTTGTGATCACAAATGCACCACCCATTCATTCCGCCCACCCACACAAACGACGCACGACCCAAACAATTTAACGATAATGTCCGTATTATGCTTGTGGCTGCAATACAAACAAATTATGCCAAAGTACGATGCAATTTCAGGGGGATGATAATCTGCATATACGGGCTGTATGGTTGGAGCAGTATTTTGTGCTGGTGGGAGGGGTGGGAGGGGTGGGTTTAACAACAATTATATGTAAATCAATTAAAGTAGTGACCCAAACTGCACCAAGCAAGGGGCAGCGCTTTGAATTTGGCCATTTAAACTAAAAACATGCAATGAAAGACTGCATGATTTTGCGCTTGTAACGCGCGTTAAGATGCGGAAGGGGGTGGCGTACGGATTTGTTTGGCGTGCATCCACTGGATTTAATGCATGTGAGGTGGTTTGGGATTTAAGGTCAGCGCTAAAAGGCTTTACATGCGTTAATTGGAAATGATCGCTTGCAGTGTTGTGCACTTTTCATTCAGTTGGTCATTTGGAAGTTTTGGGGGTTTTGCGTGCATGCAGGAATATTGAACATAATAATTTTTGGGGGAATTTTGGTTTAATGCACTTTTGTGCATTGGCTGCATGTTTTTCTATTTAATTTCTGTTTTGATATTCGCCTATCATCAAAAAATAATCGGTTTAATCTTTATTATTAAAGTGCATAACGAATTGATTTTTAGGAACAACATTTTAATTAAAAGATGCTTGACTGAGCATTTCACTGATAATCATTTTGCTGCGGGGAGGAAGACATGGTATTTGAGCAAAGAGGATCATTTCCCAGAGTGTATCTGGATTAAGCTGCGAAAAGTTTCGAAAGATGTATAAATTTAAAAATAAGGAAATTGATTTGCTTGAAAAAAATTTAATTGAAATTAAAATACATATTTGTAATCTTAAAAATTAATTCTACCTTACACAAAATACATATTTTTGAATATCATTTGTTCTCTAACCTAAATATTTATTTTGAATTTATATACGACCCCAAGGGCATTTAAGTAATACACAGGCAACGCAACGCAACGCAACGAAAAGTATAGTTTTTTCAAGGTCAAGTTATTGCCAAAGTCACTTTTTTCGTATAGGGGGATCAGAAACAGGCCCTACGATTTTATTAATTTTCACAAAAGTTAATCTTCAAGGCATTCTAAACAAAACAGTATTTATCCCGCTAGATGATCCTTCTGCAAGACAAGGGGGTGGACATAGGCAAACCCCATTTTTCTATTTCAGACACCTTACTCAATATCAAAAAAATTCTTTCAGATTGTTGTAGGATTAAATAAGATGAGAAAAGTTGTAGAACATTTCAAGGTCAAAAATTTAAAACTCAAGGTCAAAATTTTTATATCTCAGAAACCTTAAATATTTTTTTAAAAAAATTTTCACATTATTGTAGGATTAAATAAAATAAGAAAACTTGCTGAACTTTTCAAGGCCATATTTTTATAATTAAAATGTGTTATAATAATAACTGTGTATTTTAGGGGACTATGATGTTCTACATTATTGCTAATCTCAATAAAAGTACCACTTTTGTACAAAAATCAAGGTCAAAACTCATAAATTTCAAGATCACATTTTCCCTACCACCGAAAAGCTTTATTAAAATGTAGTTAAGCAACAGTCGTATATAAATTCACACCTCGCTCTCCCTGCTATGTAGTTTTTTTTAAATTTGAATGTTTTTTAGAAATATAATTGTCGAAATTGAAGAAATTTAGGAATTGGAATAACTCAAAGTTGCTATGACGGAGACATTTTTAAAATATTATCCGAATAACCTTTTTTTGTGTCGAAAGCAAAAAGATAATTTTATTAAAGTATATAATAACGATACCCAGCAAATAATAATGTATTTCAATTTAGAATGGAAGAGTCCATAATATATTTTCAACATTAAGTCTCTAGTATAAATTTTGCCAAATATTTACATAAGATTGTCTAATAATGGACAGAAAGTATTGCTTGAGATAAAACGATTGATCGCGGCAGCTCATATTAATATCAAATATAAAACCTGAGTATACTTGAAAGTTTTAACAATATCAATCTTGAAGCAATCGTACAGACAATTTGAATGTTGATGTTTCAAAAAATTATAAGAATGAAAAATTAATTATTAATTAATTATGTTTCTCCAGATTGTGCCACATTAAACCAAGTGATAAATTATAGACTTCAACTATCCAGCCTGCTCAACAAGATCCTATGGAGGGGATAACGTTTACTTGAATCACAACTTGATTGGCTTAGTCCTCCGTACACATATCAGGGTTTCCATGACATCAAGGGCACAGCTCTGTAGGTTTGGTTAAAATCGAGTTGGTGAAAATAAAATTTTGCAAATGCTTCGACGATCAAATTAACGGGCGCCAACCACAAGATTATTTGAAAACGTTTCGACATTATTGTTTTATTGCCGTATTTTCCCGGTATTTTTATTAAGCAAACAATTTAATAACACATCTCAGGTTAACCCCAGACCCTCAATAAATTAATTGGCAAGAATCCTTATTTCATTTATTGAATTAACCAGAATTAACGCATTCTTCCCTGCACTTAGTTTTATTTTAAAACACATGTGTATCTCCACTTGACTTAAGCCCGTTATACAACAATTTTATATAACCGTACTTCAACACGTTGTAATTACAATAATAAAAGTTCAGGCAATAAAATCATTACAACAAAAGTTAATTAGCATTCAAAAGTACACCAAACCAGTCCTGCAAAATACAAAGGTAACACTTGACACAATGCAGAAGAAAGGAGAGAGGGCTATATCCGTGAAGTTAAAAGGCTTTAAAATGTCCTGAAAATTCACAAAAACATTTATTCGTGCGTGATCAGTTCAAAGCATCACATCGCTGCTTAGTTTTCCAAAATTTATTTTAAAGTGGTAAAGTTCTTAAGTGTTAAAGTAATAGCTTGAAAAAAATATCTTGAGTGTTAAAGTAATAAGTTAAAAAAAATTTCTTGAGTGTTAAAGTTAAAATTCAAAATGAAGTCACTGTATGGTATTTCTACTGCTAAAATTGAGCAAATTATCAAAACAGAAATTGAGGACGACATCAATGAGCCCTTCGTCGCGTACTCAGCCATTGGAAAAGGACATCAGCGCCATCGATTCTCGCTAAAGTTCAGCACCAATCAATTCGGGAAGTACACACACCTCGAAATGGAGATGCTGGAAGCCACCCTGAAGTACTCCGGTCACACAATAAGACGCCTCATTGTGGAGGAAGATCAAATTAATCACAAATTAGGATTTGCTGATTATAGGGCAACGGATCTCATCACACAATACTGCACTGCACTGCATGAAATGCATTTGATGAATTTTCTTGAAATTGGTGATGACATCAACCAGGCCATGGGTAAACTACGGAGGATGGCAATCACCAATAGTACATTGTCTCTTCCACTTGGTGATTACTTCACTAAGTGTGAGAATACGCTGATACAACTGGAGATTACGAAGACTGCAGTTGATATGTCTACTGTGAAATTGCCAAAATTGAGACACTTAAAGTTGTCCAATTCCATTGTCATGGACTTTGCAAAGCTGTTGGAAAACTGTTCATCATTGGAGGTGCTTGAAATACTCGACTGCCATTTGATTGGGATATCAAGCGCAAAGCCTGAACACGTGAAGAAAATTCACATGCTGAACTTGAAAAGCAACGACAACTTCACTTTGGGCCAGATCAAACATTTTCCTGGCCTCAAGACGCTTCGCATTGAAACTGATCTAATTGCCGACACCTTTCTTCAGGATGCCATTGAAAGAAAGAACTCTTTGGAGTCGATCACTTTTGACGCATTTGTCACCATCAGAACTCTGAACCTCATCGTCAAGGATAAATTTTTGCGTCATCTTCGCATTGAGGGAAGATGCTTGACCGAGCATTTCACTGATAATCATTTTGCTGTATTGGGGGAGAATACTCTGCATGAGTTGGAGCTGCGTGATTTTAAACCATTGATGGATGATTTGATATATGTTATTCAGACATCCCCGGAATTGAAGGCATTGTATTTGAACAAAGATCAACAATTTGCAGAGTGTCATTTGATCAAGCTGCGAGAAGCTGCTGGGGCTCTTGAGGAAAAAGGTCGCCAATATATGTAAATCAATTGGAAGCAATAATAAATGATTTTACTGCAAAAGTAATATCGCAAATAATTATTATAATAAATAATAATCGCAAATATATGTATTGCTCTTGATTTTTCACATTAATTTTTCTTATATTAAATTATATATTTCAATAAATTTTCATTTTTAACTTTTAAATAATTTTTGATTTCTTAATTTAAATGTTATTTTTTATTTTTCAGGTGTTTTATCATTTCAGTGTCTTTTAAATCATTTAAATCAAATATATTATTATTAAAATCGTTGGAAAAAGCATGTCTTTGTAAAAACCACATTTATGAAACAAATTTTAGGTTCCCTACTTTAAAAAAAAAAAAATATTTCCTACAAGAAGAATTCGAATTTGGGATTTTCCCAAATCCTTACCTCCTTGAAAGTAAGTCAAGTATCAACATTTATAACGAAACTTGTGTTTTTTCAAACAACCCGGTTTCCCGAACATATTTAATAGCATTTATCAATTCATTTCACTTCAGAAAATTTTTATCGGGAACCAAATTATTTTTTGGAAAGCTTCTTAGTGACAAATTATTCCGTTGAACAACAAATCAATTTGCATGCTCAACTGATTATTTAAGGGATGTTCAGAATTTTCAAGAATCAATCACTCTTTTTAATTTCAATTTGAAATAGCATTTTAATATGTTTATAGATTCTTTCCTGTCGTCATCAAAATTTCTAAAAGGATTAATCTTTATTAATAATTGTAATGTGATATAAATTATGCGGTCATAAAAGTTTCGGTCAAAAGCCTTGTTTTATTCATTGAACATCCTGCAGTGCTCCTTAATTGATTTCATTATTTTAATCCTCTTAATTATTGACAGTCCTTGAAGTTTTAAATTAATACTTTAATTAATGGCAATAAACCCTAATTGTGGACAAGTTATGTCCTTATCTCTGATTTAAGGGTGGGGACTGAGGGAGTCCAAATGTTTTGCGATGGACCAATTAGTGCTCCTTGAAATAATTAGATTTTTATTTTTATTTTTTGGTTTTGAGGATCATTTTAGGACAATATTTATAAACCCAGGAAATTAATTGATTTTGACTTATATTTTACAATAAATCCCACAGAATATTAAATTATTGACTTAAGTATATACTGTAGTTGTTTTATTTTTTAAATTACGACTGGATATTTTAATCAAATTAAGAAAAAATTCATAAAAATAACTTCGACGGTTTTAAATATAGTTGATTCTAACTAATTGAATTCATTTTAGACTAATTTGTTTATTGTTGTGAATTTATCATAAAAGGACCTTTATTAAAAAGGGAAACACTTGTAAGTTATATCTCATTCCTTTAATCAAAAAATTAACATAATATTGCAGTTGATAATTAGAGACGCATAAACAATATAATCCAATCTGTAATTAAGGATGGTTCATGGGCGTTAAGGGATTGTTCAAACATTGTGCATCGTTAATTGTAATTGTTGCATGTGCGGTAATTATTATTTCAATGCACAACACTTAAAAGATGCAGTTGCTTTCAAAATTTAAATCAATGTTGAGTCCTTTTTATATTTAATAAAAAAAATTTTATAATTGCACGAAAAAATGGAATAAATATTTAATTTGTGTGACTTTAAATAGTATTGTAATAAATGTCCTTTACCGGCATTTCAGTGCGAGTACATAATGTTATAACAATAATTTGATAACGGCTTTAAGTCCTTTTGAAACTAAACAGCCATCAAACTTTTTTTTGTAACACATGAGAACAATTTTACTTATTTTTAAATTTATTGAAATATTTTGATTTACCCCGTCGGTACAGTCTGCAGTTGTCATAATGTGTTATGTTATATTTAATGTTTGAAGCAAAAATTCCAGGATTTTTCATAACAAGCAATTTACTCCTTTTTCCCAAGTGTCAATAAATCAATTTACGGGAATTCCAATTTTATTGATACTATTAATTGTGTACCTTGTTTTATTGTTTTATTTTACTTAATTCATTTTAAGCTCATTAAGGTTTACATTTACGGTAAAAGTAACAATAAAGGCTGCTACTTAGAACGTAGAGAATTCAAAAAAGGTACACAAACGTTAGACCAATCACAGACTAAAGCACAGGTATGAAGTAACAATTGAAAAAATGTTGCAGGAGGTTGGGCTACAATTGTCAATTGAAAAAGTTTACAAAATGTTTGAAAACTCACGATAGAAATTATTCCTGCGTGATCAGTTCACGGCTTCACATCTCTGCTAAATTTTTAAAAATTTCATATTAAAGTTTTGAAACGTTAAAGTGATTTAAGTAGTATTTTAAAATGGGATCATTATATGGTATCTCCGCTGCTATTATTGACGAAATTGTCAACAAAGAAATTGAAGAAGAAAAAAATTTGCCCTTCATCCTGTACTCAAGAACTGGAAAAGGACTCAATCGCCATCGATTCACATTGCAGTTCAGCACCTATAAACACGGTAAATATCTGCACTTGAACATCCCGATGTTGGAGGAAACTCTGATGCATAACGGCAACACAATAAGGCGCATTATTGTGGAAGAAGATCAAAGTAATTGTAAATTAGGAGTGCCTGACTACAGAGTCACTGATCTCATCACAAAGTACTGCAAGGAGCTGCGTGAAATGCATTTAATGAATTTTGTTGAAGTTGGCGATGACTTCAACTGCAACATGAGTAAACTACGGAGGATGGCAATCACCAATTGTACATTGTCTCTTCCACTGGGTGGTTACTTCACTAAGTGCGAAAACACGTTGGTGCAACTGGAGATTACGCAGACTGCAGTTGAGCTGTCTAATGTGAAATTGTCAAAATTGAAACACTTGAAGTTGTCCAATTCCATTGTCATGGACTTGGCGATGCTGTTGGAAAACTGTTCATCCCTGGAGGTGCTGGAGATACTGAAATGTCATTTAATTGGGAAGTCAATTGAAAATGCTGAACACTTGCAGAATATTCACATGCTGAATCTGCAAACCAATGACAACTACACTTTGTCGCATCTCAACAATTTTCGTGGCCTCAAGACGCTACGCCTTCAGACCGATCTGGTTGCTGATTCCATTATTCAAGGATATCTTGCTACAAAGCACTCTTTGGAGTCGATCACTTTTGATGCATTTGTCACTGTCAGGACTGTGCGTGTCATCGTAAGAGAGAAGTCTTTACGTCATCTTCGCATTGAGGGGCGCTGCTTGGCTGACTTTTTCTCGGATTATCATTTTGCTGCGTTGGAAAATAATACGCTGCATGAACTGGAGCTGCTTGATTACTGTCCATTGATGGAAAATTTAAAACATGTCGTTCAGACATCTTTGAAATTAAAGGTATTGAAATTAAGCAATTATTATCGATTTGAAGAGTATGGTTTGATGACACTGCGAAATGCTGGAATTAATGTAACTAATCCTTAAGATTTTAATTTAAAATATAAATGTATTCATTCGTTTTAATGATATTAAAAAATGTCATAAATATCCTCAAAAAATTGTATTGTTCTAGATTTTTCCCGATACTTTTTTCTTATTTAAAATATTGTCAAATAAATTTTCTTTTTTAACTTTAAATCAATTTTTCATTTAACAATTTAATTATTTCTTATTTTTCAGATTTTTTATCTTTTAAATGTCCTTGAAAATATTTTCCACTATAATTGAATATTAATATCCTTGGTACAATAAACAATTTATTCTAAATCCTTAGCACCTTAAAATGGTGTTAAAATTTAAACTGATCCTTGTGCTTTCAAAGCATTTAAATGTCATTTCGACTTTGCGAATTATATTTATCAGGAAGCAAATTAATCCTTGTAACGCTTCTTGGTGACAAATTATTTCATTACACAACAAATCCTTACAGCACACAAATGGCCAATTGATGTGAAAGGACGTAAATGTTTCTCAGAAATAGCAAGGAATTCATTCACCCTTTTTGTATATACGACGTTTCCTCGTATTTGTAATCGGGTTTATCAAATCAAGCGGGATCCCACCCCACCAAGGACAAGGATATTATATTGAGCAAGTGTTGTTTTCCCAGAATTTTTCATATAAAAAATAATGATAGGAAGAAAAAAAAAAAAAGAAAAAGAAAAGCATTAAAACGATTTTAAAAATGAAGTTGAAAAAATTAAAAGAAGGACCTTTTTGAATATTTGAAATTAAGAAAATATTTCAACATTTTTATTTTAATAAATTTAAAGGATAAGATTAAAAATTAGACATGGAAAAATAATAATTGAAGTAATGAATTGGAAAAACACTTTCAAAATGTCCTTTTTCCATTTTTTTCCATTTTTACGAAGTGAAAAACATTTTGAAATTGAATTAAAAATTAATTTTAAGTATTTAGAAGAGTAAAAAATAATTTTAAAAAATTTAAAAGGTCCTTTTTGAATATATGAAGATAAAACACAAATCGCACAATAGAAACAGTCAAGAATTTAAAATGGAAAACAATTGCACCAACTTCTTACGTCAATCACAAGCACAAAGGATGCAGACGAAAACAAACGTAGGATTGTATGAGTATTGAACTTTGAGTACGATATTATGTTGACTGGTTTGGCTACGCCCGTGACACCCTCAATTTGCATTTAAATATAGAACTTGAAGCTGCATTCACAGTTGGAGATGTGTCTGGCGCACCATTGAAGGGGACGAGTGTGAATGGGGCTATATGAGATTGGCAATGCAGATGTACACTGCATCAACGAGGAGGACACATCAGACTAGTCACCCTGTCTGGAATGGATCGTTGCAACATTTTCAAGTGCAATTTAATGGCATTTTAGTGCTTTATCTTCTTTGTTGTTTACACATTACATGGGTGCAGAATAGATACCAGGGGCTTGTTTTATGTATTTCCAACTTCAATTTGGGCTTCCTTCGTCCTTGATTCCGCAATGTCCCTGTTAATAAACGATGTGTGATGCTAATCTTTATATCGATTACAGTCTACTACACGTATTGTAATACGTGTTCATTTAATATCCTTTCAGTAAGGATTGGACTTATCTGACTTAACTTGCCGCAGGACACACAATGTGTTGATGTGCAATGTGTTGGTGCTGCAGTCCTTATGTTAGTACCTATTAAGAGCCAAATAACAAGGTGAAAACATTTAAGGTACAGCATCGATAACAACAACTGATTGCATTCCATATTATGTAAATTTTAGAATGTGGCGTGATTCAATTGAATGCATTCATTCGACATGTTGAATCCTTTATGTGCATTCAACTTCATAAGGGTTTTAAATTTAACTTTTTTTGTTGCTGAGACGGTTGTCTGTAGCAACAAACTATAAAATTTAACAGTTAAATGGATCGAAAGGATGCAAAGAGAACACTCTGCAAACAACCGAGTTCCCATTTCAGCGTTTTTTTAAGTAATGTATATCGTGGTGCGGTCCACTTGGTGCCGCATCCGTTTTGGCTTCGTTATAGACTTGCGGCGAGACGCAGAAAAAATGTAACGCTTTTAAAAAAGGATACAACCAAAAGCAATATTGGGTTTTTAGCCACATGCACTCCTCCCACCCAGTTCGAAGCATGAAAATGTATCCAAGCGTGTGTGCGTTTAACATTTTTTATGTTGTTGCCATTATTTGTAGTATAAGGGTTTGATTTTTCCAACCCTTTTTATTTTTGTTTTGTTTATTCATCGTAACTTTGTCGTTGCACAGTGGCAAAAAAACAGCATGTTTGGTCAACTTCATCTTTGATTTATTATTAAAATAGTTTGGATTTTTCTGCATTTGCGAATAAAGGATAGTTAATTTAAAATTTTTCATGCCTTGACTTTATTTATTTTTGTAATTGAAAAAGTGATCAAGTGGATTTGAAATTAATTAAAAACTAAAGGCACTCAGCATTATTTTTAAACAATTTGTCACATTTTCCATTTTAAGCAGACTTACTTAATTGTCATAATTCTTTATTCATTTACAACAATAAATTTAAAACAGTCTGAATAATTCCTCAATTCACGATTTATTTTATTGCCCTTTCATAGTTTTTTTTTATTGTCTATGGTAACAATGCATAAAATGAATGGTCAATAAAATCATTAAGAACACACAGTTAATTAGCAAAAATTATTTCACAATTTGTATTCAAACTAATGCTCAGGTAGCGCAATGTGGAGGGAAACGGCTGTGGTCAAGTGACAATGCCTATAAAATGTCACGGAAATTCATTAAGGTCATCACAAGTGCCTAATCAGTTCAAAGCTACACATCTCCGCTAAAATTATTAAATTAAATTTTAAAGTTTTTGAGTGTTTAAATTGTTGTTAAAGTAATATTATAATTTGAAATGGAGTCTTCATACGGTATTTTCGCTGCTAAAATTGAGCAACTTGTCAAGAAAGAAATTAAAGGAATGGAATTAAAGGAAACAGACGATGCGCCATTCGTCATCTACTCCAGGATTAAAACAGGAGGACTCAATCGCCATCGATACGGACTGGAGTTCAGTGTCAATGTAATCAGCAATTATCCGCACATGGACATGAAGACGCTGGAGGAAACCCTGATGCATAACGGGAACGCATTCAAGCGTCTCATTGCGGAGGAAAATCATCGTAATCGGAATTTTGGACTTGTCGACAACAGGGTAGCGAATCTCATCTCAAAATACTGCCGTGCCGTGCATCACATGCATTTGATAAATTTTAATTCGGTTGGCAGTGGCATCAGTCGCGCCATGGGTAAACTACGGACGCTGCAAATCACCAATTGCTCATTGTCTCTTCCACTGGGTGACTACTTGACGGAGTGTGAGAATACGCTGGTACAACTGGAGATTACGAAGACTCCAGTTTGGCTGTCAACTGTGAAGCTGCCGAAGTTGAAGCACTTGAAGCTGACGGATTGCATCGTCATGGACTTGGCGACACTGATGGAAAATTGTCCATCTTTAGAAGTGCTGGAGGTACTCAAATGTGATTTACTTGGGATGACATTTGAAAATGCGAGTGTCTTACAGAACGTCCAAACACTAAACCTGCAGAGCAACGACATGTACACTCTGTCGCATCTCAAATATTTTCGCGGACTCAAGACGCTTCGTCTTGAGAGTAACCTGGGAGCTGATATGTATATTCAAGAGTTTCTTCGCTCAAAGCACCATTTGGAGTCGATCACACTTGATGCTTATGTCAGGGCGAAGACTTTAAGCATCATCGTCAAGGAGAAGTCTTTGCGCCACCTTCGCTTTGAGGGACGCTCTAGCTTGCCGGATCAGTTCACGGGACACCACTTCATTGCGTTGGAAAATAATACGCTGCATGAACTGGAGGTCATGAATTACCTTCCATTGCTGGGTGATTTGAGTCATGTTATTAAGACATCCTTGGATTTGAAGGTTGTCAATATATGTAATTATTTGCGATTTGAAGCAGCTGGTTTATCGATTGTGCGAAATGTGTGGAATAATTAAGATAAGATGTAAATTAAAAATATTATTTTAATAATTTGTTTTCCTGAAAAAAAAAATGTCGTAAATGTAAATTGTCATTAATTAAAAATTTTATTGTAATAGTTAACTTGTTTTGATAAAAAAATGTTGTAAACATCCTTGAATAGTAATATTGTAGAGTTGTTCTAATTTTTCCTTGTATGAAACATTTCAAATAAAATTAATTTTGTAACTTTAAATTAATTTTAATTTTATTATTCAAATATATATCTTTTCTATTTTTCAGAAGTCTTATACTTTCAGTGTTGTTCTTCAAAAATTCTATTCTTTAGAAGTTTTATACTTTTTGTGTTGACGGTTGTTCAACAAAATCAACTTTTCATAAGCAAAAGAATTTTTTCCCTGATTTTTTTATTTTATTTCAGAATTCCGTTATTCCCTTTTATTATTATTAAAAAAGACCATTCACAAAACCGAGATGTAAATTAAATGCATTTAAACTTAAAAAGGATTAAGGAATCCGATTTTAAATGTCAGCAGTCACATTCCTGCAATGAAATAATAATATCCGATAACACAAATTTAATTTCTGATCTATAAATTGTTTTATAATTTCTTTTGTCTTAATTCATGTAATAACATTTTGGGCTTTGTGTAACAACTAACAAACAAGTTAATCCTTTTACACAGAATTTTTATTTTATTGATAGGGTTAACGGAAATATGACTTGTGTTGTTTTATTTATATAATATAACATAACTCGATTCAGCCCTTAAGCTCATTAAGGATCTATTTTATTAACAGAATTTCGATTTTTTAATATGTTAGTAACACTGCAATAAATAAAGGAAGGAGCAATAAAATCATTTCAAACTAAAGTTAATTATCATTAATTGTTTCGCAAAATAAAGGTAGCACTTGACAGTGCGGTCGTCTAGTGAACATGCCTTTAAAACCTCCTGCGAATTCATCAAGGACAACACAAATAGCTAGTCAGTTCAAAGCTACACATTATAGAATTAAGTTTCCAATTTTTCGTTGCATCAAACATTTTCAAATAAAATTCCTTTTGTAACATTAAATTAATTTTTTTATTTAACTAATTAAATCCTTTTTGTTTCTATTTTTCAGAAGTTTTATCCTTTCAGTGTTGTTCAACAAATTTCCTGTTACAAATAAATATTATACATTAGCATAAAGCTTTTCGAATTTTTATGTTAAATTCCCCAAAAATGCAAAGATCCTTAAAGCTGAACAAAGCCATTCTAAAAATGACATCATTCATTCAGAAAAAAATTTACTACAAAATCCTCATTAATATTTAAAATAAATGTTACAGAATTATTACAAAAAAATCCCTTTAAAGCTCAATAAAATTTAAATTACGGCTGCAAAAAAGGTCGTGTGTATAAATTAAATTCACGACAATTTAATCATTAATTGCTCATGTAATTAATGTATGGCCATTTATCCTGATTCCTGATCATAATCCAGCATTCAATAAAATTTTCGGGGGTGGAGTTTTTCAGCCCGCATTAAAACGAGAGTATAGAACCAATAATGGAAGTGAGATACTCGTCGAAGTGTTTTATCCTTTAATCCTTTTGCATATTATACAACTTTAATGCCTCCAAGCTAAATTGTGCATAGTCTCCTTTTTTATTTGCAAAAAATGTAATATCCTTTAACATTCAGGAATCGAAAAAGTTTCCTTACACACATAAGCAGTTACAATGCGAGAGCTTCTGCACATTACAGAAGGTTGCTTTGCGACTGTTTCCATATCTTTCCAATAAAAGGATATACGTACAATGAATGTAAGATAGGATGAAGGAAGGGGGTGGTAAAAATGGGCTCATGTATATTAAAAAAGGAGTAATAAAAGTGCCTCGAGGCATAAGGCAATCAATAAAATATTGAAAGGAAATAAATGTAATTGATTCAGTCCCACACCTCGATTCCCTCGATATCATTCGAGTTTTGTGATGACAAAAGGGCGACAAATGAACATATAATAGAACGGCAACATGAATAATTCCCTTTCATTATTAGCTTCAATTTTATTTTTATGCCATCTATTCATTACGATGCATGTACATATTTCATAAACATAAATAGTCAGGAGTGAGAAGCCTTCCAGATTATTTATAGGGTTTTTCATTTCGGGCGGGTAAATTTTAAATTTTTTATAAAACAAGTGAGATACCAACTAATTTTATTTTTTATTTAAAAGGCGCAATATCAATCTGTACAATAGTATCCGTGGCTTAGCAATCGGAAAGTCCAATTTTTGATGCGTATACGGATCAAGCTGAATTTGAGGTTATGTTAATTCTGTGGACACCAGTCGTTAGACGTGCGACTAAGGGAAACCCCGGGCAATAAAAAGCCTGACAAGGTAAAATCGCACCATTTCGGTGGTCACTAAGAAACCCAACCCCTAAATCTCTCTTGCAGAATGTTCATCGTGGTATTTAGCGCCGTCCTAGTGAAACCACTTATCGTTGGCATCGATATCATTAAATTTGGGTCAAAAGAAAGTAGTTTTTTCGATTAAAGGAGTTCCTATACGCACTAAGGATGCCTCCGGCCTCAATCCATAATTGTGACTGTCATTGGATGCGTTGCTAGTTTGTATTAACGCGAAATTGTTCACGTTAATTTGAAAAAGGGACTCAATAATTTGTTTGACCAAAAGAAAACATCAACTTTGATTATTTGCACATGTTCCTGGAAGACCATCATGATAAGTATTGAGTAACTGGATAATAAATAACATATTTTACAAATGGAGACTCAACAAAATGGCCGCCATGATCTGTCAAAAATGTACCCGGTGCGTCAATAATGGAAACCCCTGTGTTCTAGCATTGTGGTGGGGGAAATGGTGATTCTGCAGGAGGTGTATTTGGCTTTTGTAAATTTATACAGTTATATTCTAACATGAAAACACCAAGGAAGCTCGAATAATTACAATATATTCGAGAATTTTACAGAATCGTGATGTTCCCTAAGCAACTCATATTATCCTCATATTTACATGTAAAATATTCCACTTTGCATTGTCCTGAGATACAATGTACAATGTACATCGCATTGTAACTTTATACAGACATTAAGGTATGACGACGATGTCGTTTCCAAGCATAAGCCAAGTTTATGGTATTAATCTGTAGGCTTAGTTTTTCCATGCCATGTTGTTTCAATGCCAAAAACACTGAGCGAACATGATGGCATATTATATAGCACGCCTTATAGACCTCCTTGTATACAGCTAATGCAAAATTATTGTTCTCATTACTCTCTGACAACCAGCGGTGGCCAACTTAAATATATTTTCAACATATTTGCTCTTTCCAAAAATTCTCCATATTCCATGTAAATATAAAGGAGACACCAGCCACCCACCCCCCAGTTTCCTTTGGGTGTGCACAATTGTACTTAAAATGTGAAGACAGTGTTCAGCCCCACATCCTGATTTTTGCAAAATGTATGGCGGCAATGTTCAGTGCCAGGTAGTTATATTTTGTAGAAAGAATTATATTGCACAAGAAACACGTGTTGCTCTGTGTGTGTGTGTGTGTGAGTTCAGGAGATGGGACTGGCAAAGCTCTGCAGCTATTAAAATGGAAATTTTTCTGCCTGATGTCAACACAAAACAAACCAAAGCGTATTGCTGTTGGGTCGCCTTAAGGCATATCAAGGACAGCGCGCGTTCAAATGTCTTCAAATGCGACTCTATAATAACGTACACAATACTCTTCCTCACACACAGCCCAGCCACACAAACACACACCCACGAAATGGGCAACTTGTGGGCTGTTTGGGCGGCAATTTTGAATTTTCCTTTTTTGTATAAATTGTCAATCTAAGGCAATCTTATGCAGATGCGTCTGTAAGGATTCGCCGTTTCATAGCAAAACAACAGACAGAAACACAAATGCTTCGCTGAGTATTGTTATCTTTTTGTATGAAAAATACCTTTTTTTTTAAGTTTTCCTTGTTGTTTTTGTGTTGTGGCAAAGGCTTGAGATTTATGGTGTTAACGGAATTTTATTTCCGGTATTTCGCATTAAATTTTTAATATAAAAGAGCGTTCCGCACAAGCAACAAGATGTTCGTGATATAACAAAGGATCTTCAAACTATATAATGTATATATGTCAGCATCTTCTTCTGGCAATTCATTTTGATGGATAATAAAGTGAATTTTGTATACTGCCAATTTTAAAAGGACGAATTATTTAATTTGAATTTTGATGCAGTGATTTCAAAAAGGATTTTTATTTATTTAAAATTGTGGGCACACTTTAATGTCACTTTAATTAAGACATTAAGGACGAAAAATTTCAAAAGGATAAATACGATTTTTTAACTGATTTCAGAAACGTTGATCAAAGAACAAAATTTTCTACAGAAAATATATAAATATTGAAAGACGAATTTTAAAATTTGTAAAAATAATTTCTAAAGGACCTTTTTTGAATTTATTTGAATTTTAGAATTTTTTATAAATGCTTTAATTTACAATTAAAGTATTTAATACAAATCTTGACTGTTCTGATACGGCATATTCATACAACAAGAAATAATATTTGAAATAAAATGTTCTGTTAAAAAATTTCAAAAGCTTTAATAATATTTTAAATCGCATATTACTGGGAATTTTTAAGAAGAAAAAAATACACGAGTACATAGAAAATTTTAAATAATTAACCAGATATATCCCTAAAATAAAGGACACACTTTGAGTCGAATTAATTAAGTAATCTAAATAATATTGAGTCACTTTAATATGAAACTACTTTTTATATGAAATTAGTTCAATTCGATTTAATTACTATTGAAAGGTGAATTTTTTATTTAATGCCATGTCCTTTTTTACAAGGAGATGGATTATTCTCCTTTTCTAATAATATTTTTGGGAGCTCAATTGTTTCATCTAATATTAAAAAATAATCCCGTAATTTTACAACCTTTCCATTACTTTGAAGAAAAAATCCACCACAACATAAATTCAAAGGACTCCACAGGATTCAAAATATTCCACTGCAACAAAAGCGATGATGATTCAAATTGAAATGATGTTCTACGTGTAAATTCCATAAAATAGATAATAAGCCATATAATTCCATGTGAGTCCTTGGAGGATTTATTTTTTACACATCACGTCCCATCAGATTCCAACGCATATATCCTTCAAAACGTAAAATCCTCAATCAACACACACAAACACACCTAGTGCATTATGTTAAACACACATATAAAGCCTCGATCCTATAATAGTCCTGCCGCCATCACACCACATTCAGGAAAATTTCTATAATTCTTTTGTTTGGCATGTAAACAAAAGGGGAGGGGAATTGAGCTCCCATCAGGATTTCAAGCACATGCATGCAGTTTATCATATAGAATATTCAATTTCAAATGCACCGTAACATCTGGTCGCCGGAAAATGAAGGTGTAGACAAATTCCGATACCGATATATGCAGCGCACAGATTTATCACCGCATGTCCTTTATGCTATCGATTATACTTTTATATTGCAACTGGTCCTGTATAACAATTGTGATTTCTGAACACAAATAAAGACATCCTGGCGTACCTGATGCAATATTGCACCCAAGCAACAAAAACTCATTATGTGCTGTTCCCCATGTTGTAAGTAAAATTTTAATTAAAAAGGAAATAAACAAACAAACAGGATGCAGTATAACCATTTAATTAAATACAAGCGCGCACACAGTGTACTGTGATGGATTGTAATTTGACGGCAAATAAAACACAATGTCGCACGCTTTCCCATTATTATAAGTTGCTGAGGGTAACTGGGTCCTTTAATCATCAAATCATTGCGTTGTCGGAGGGGGGGATGGGGATGGGGATGTGGCTCACACATTATATCCTTTTAACGTGCGATTTTAAATTAAATTTTACGACGTTGCCGCGCGTGAGGAGATAAATTTAAATAATTCACACCGATTTGACACAATAAATTAGCGGTTCATTAAAAGTCATGTCGTCGGATTGTCCTTGTGGAATTTTGAAACCACCCCCCTTTCGTTCTGTTCGTCATTTTCAATATATAGGCAATTTGAAAATGGATACACATAAATTGTGTCGCCTTACGTGTTAAACTAATAATTAATTTGACGTAACGTGAGATTTTAGCGTGTCCTTTATGCCAATTTAATGTAAGGGGTTTGCATATTTCGTATTCATTTACAAAAGGAGCTTAAATGTGGAGTGAGGATTTGAAGCGTGCAACTATAACATGTATTTCTTACAGCATTTACATCCTATTCCAATTGATGTATATTCAGGATTCCCACCCTTAAATCTACCACCCACTTATATGATAAAGCTATCTGTAGTGACACTATCGTTCAAAAGTTTGGAAAATCTAATGGAAAATTTTTAGATTTTCTTATCCGTTAATATGCATTTCGAAAAAAAATTTAAAGCAGGTTACAAATTTTTAAAGGACACAAAGTATACGGAACTGGAGAAAACGGGAGTGAATGCCCAAGGAAGACATCAAAATGTTGGGAATTCGAAACCAGTTGAAAGAAAATTAAGTAACAAGAAATAACCTATGATCCTGCGGTTTTGTGTAAGTCAAAAAAGGACCATCTAATCCTCTGGTTTTGAGGCCCTCTTTGGTCCTCCACTCCTTAATTTGTCAATAAGATGACAGAATAAAATAATAAACTGCAACGGTTCCTCAAATGTCTAACCAATTCATCATTTTCGAGTGGCCTCAAACTTTTGAGCGACACTGTATCCCGCGGAGGTGTAAGGCAATAACGCGAAGCGTCTGTGTTATAGCCGATGAATTAACAATGAGCGCAACATTTCAGACTCATGTTCAATGCATGAATGTGTCGACTTAATACGTTATAGTACGTGTATGACACACGTGCGTCACATTCTGTCCTTGTTCGAGTAGGTACTCGCACATAAACATCGTGGAACTTTGTGTTCCTTGCGACGCGCAACTTCCGCTTGCATTTAAATGTTGTAACTCACTCACGAGTAATTGTTGATTCTTCAGAAGCATTTCAACAGAACTTTTGTAAGTAATGTGAAGAATATTCAATCGTCCTGATTTCAATGTGGAGAGGTTTGTAGAACTGCAGCGCTCCACTATTTTTGATAAGTCCTTTCTAATGTAGAAGTATTGAAAAGGGAATCAATATGAGTTCGCGTATAAAGAAAAAATCTCAAAAATAAAAATAATAATCCATAAAAAAGTTACCATGGAAAAATGGGAATTTTTCTTCCTACTTATTTAAATCAAATTAAACTTGGGAAAATTGAAATGTGCGAGTTTTAGGCGACTATGTATGCATATATTGAACTTTACTCTCTTTCTCTCTTCGTACTCGTTAATATAAATATATTTCAAATTTTAAAAAGTTTCATTTCTTCCTCTTTTTTTTTTGTGTGTATCCGGCTGAAAAAGGATTGGGTGGCTCAATAATATTGAAATGTGTGCCATAATAATTTTTTTACAGACCTAAAATGTAAAAACTCAATGCATAATATGGTTCAATATGCGCGCACACACAAACAGGATGGTGGGGGATTTTCTTTTTATGCGAATAAAATGGAACATAAAATTGTGTTCTTTATATTTTTATGGGCCATATACTCGACTATACGGCAATGTTATGAAGCGGGACGAACAGACTACAAAGGACATCATACCGAATATTTTAACGGTTTGTCAATTTTTGGGTGCGTCTGATTATTTGGTTTGTAGTTGTAGATGTTTAAATGTTCGTCTGCAATGTACAATTGTTAGACAAAAAATTTAAGGACCTCTTTTAAAGGCGCTATCAAATCACTGCAAAAGGAACAATAATTTTTATTTTTTATTCCGCAATATATTTGTTAGTTATCGAAATTGTTAATTTATAATTAAAGGGCAGGGAGGCCAATTTAAAATATTATTGAATTAAAAAACATTACTCAAATTAGTGATAAAGGATCGTTTATATAATTACATAATGACTAAATTTTATGACTTAAAAACATATAGTGACCTTGAAAATATGTTAAGGATATTTTCTGAAGTACACTGTTTCCAAAATAAATATTAAACAATGGTTTTTAAATTTTAAATCGTTTTTTAAAGAAATTTCTGTAAATTTGTTAATTTGTGCAATTTTTTTTTGTTTTCATAAATTCATTTTTTTCCTGCGCGAGTACCAAGTAGAGTAGAAAGTTTTAAAAATAGCTGTAATAACTGACAAACGATCCAAATCAGTAAATTAATTTCATTCGACGCCCCATTTCCAAACTCAATGGCATCAGTTCGAAGCAAACTTATCACGTCGCGTCGCTTAGAATAAAAACGCGCAGCAGGGAACCTCGCAACAATTTATGTACGACGGCCACTAAACTTGAATATTAAATTTAAACTATAAACTTGCTTTGAAAATGTATGGCTTTCGTGTTTAGACGTTTTGTAGATATTTAAGATATTTTGATTTTTAGGTTATAAAGTCCTGCCGAGAAAAAATTCTGATTGACTGTATGTCTCCATTCAAGACTATTGTATTACTTGGAATATTTTTAAGGCAATAATTTAACCTTGAATCAACCGACATTCAAATAATGAAAAGGAATTTTTTCCTTCAAATTTCTTTTAACATAAAAATAAATATGTCATTTAAATTCTTTATGGCTTATGCAATTTTTAGAGATAAGACGGAGCTTTACGGCTCACGAACCTTATGATACAATTGTTAATTTCTTTTTAGACTACTTTTTTGGACTCAGGGGATGGCAAAGCGTGTTTCTTAATCTTTTTATTTTTACCCGAAAAATTGCGAATGCAAGAATCTATATCCAAATTAGATCGTATAAAATTTAAAACGTAAATTTTTTTGAATTCCTTCTTCATATCCTTAATATTTGAATTTTTATTATAATAAAAGGAAGACGACGCGTCGCACTTTTACAATAAACAGACTTCATTCCAATTCCATTATAACAAAAATATGTATTATGTAGTTCTTCTGACACATTTCCCGGGGAGTCCTTAAAAATATTAAGAGGCAATAATAATATGAGAAATGATCTATTCCACGCTTTTATCACAGTGCATGACTGTATATACAATTGAAAGACGCGCTCCCGTTATTGTGATAAGCTCATCGAAGGATTCTTATTCATCCCACATAACAATGCTTTGAATTAAATTTTTTTATTTGATTTTTTTTTTGCTTTCCCATTTTTTTCCCCACACTGATGTAACAATTTGCCAATTTTGATGTGGGGCTGCTTTTTTTGGTCGCTAAATATGCCAGTCCGTTCTGTGGAAATTGTTCAATAATAGAAAATTGAGGTCGCACCAAAAATCAAATAAATATGTGCGTGTCCTTTTGTGTAAACTTTGTGTGTACGTGAGGTGAGTTTAATTTTTTTTTTTTGCGTTATTGTTACAATTGTACGGCATGAATTGAAAGGGGCCAAGTTTAACCATTTTATTTGGGTCATGGTTCATGCGGTTCGACATGAATGTATGCTTTTGAGTTTTGTGTATGTCAAAGTACTTGAAAAGTCATTTTATTTTAATAGCTTCGTTGTATAAATAAATGTATTTGTTAAGGACCTTTTGAATTTTAAAGAGAAGTGTTTAAATTGCGGGAAATACCAACACAGTAATAAAAATTTGAATTATTTTTAATAAGTGTAACGAAAACGGTACCAAACAATATAAAATTAAAATGCTGATTAAGGACTTTACTGACCTATCTTTGTAAAAATAAATTTTAAAGCCCTACTGTGTAATTAATTTTCCATTAATTGTTCAAAAGGATTTTAAAGGAATTTTTAAACGTAATATATTTATTAAAGCCAATTTAATTTGTTACTTCAAAGGGTTAATTACAATTACTAAATCCTTAATTGCTTTAAAAGGGAGGTGTCACAAAGTTACCTTGCTGAAGGGATAAACATTAAATAATGAATTTAGGTAATATAAATAACCTCTCGTTTGTTTTTGAGATATTTAAAATATTTACAAGATGTCACGTACTTTTCTAAAGGACAAAAAATTTTAAATTGTAAGGATTGAATAAGGAACTCAAACCCACAACTTTTCTTTATATTAAACATTCAATTTTTGAAAGATAAATGTATTATTTAAAAAAATGGATGTTTAAGGACATTCTGTGTTTTAGTTAATAAATAGAATAGTTTTATTTATAACAAGACGTATTAAATTAAATAAAACGCTGTAAGCTGTAAAAAAACAAAAAATTATTGATTAACAAAGTTTCCGTTGAATGTCCTTTTTTATGCCAAAACATTTTTTTACGAATTTTCATGACTTATAAATACACCAGATAATTAATTATGTTGCTTTTATATTTAAAGTTCACAATTTACATGACTCAATTTATTTTATGATTAAAAATTAATTCTGAGAATTTCCTCATCCCCCCCACCAAACATTCCACGACGGCATTGCTAAAACCGTTAGCTTTAGATATTCTGTCGGTTGAGCCCCAACTTTCCATATTCTTTTGTGTCTGTACATATTTACACGACATGCCGTAAGCGTGGTTGTTTTGAATTGTCTTTGCAAAGAACATAAGAACACAAAATGGGGGGTGGGGGTTGGGGGTTTGAAGCGCAGTGAGCGCACATCCCCCCCGAACTTGTCGACATTGCCAAAAAGCTTAAAGAAAGTTGTGTTGATGTGGTTTTTAGCTGGTATATATACAGAAAACATCGTCGCTATGCAAATATCATAATAGAAAAGTATTAAATTCCAGAGCACAGCTCAATATAATAAAGGATCTCTCATGCGAAAAAGGCTGTCGGCTGTATACGAGGCGTTGCCTGGCATTGCCGCCTTGTATTTGCTCCCCGCACATTTAGCCATAACTGTAATTAATTTCTATTGTCATCGTGTACATCTTGAATTACATAAGCATGCGGTTCCATTTCGAATAATTATGTCATTTTAAAATAGAAGCTGGAATGATGCTGAGTATTATTATATCGACATTGTGTGAGATCCTGGTGGCTGGGGCCACGGAGCAGGCGAGCAATGCACGCATCCGCTTCAATTATTTTGGATTTGGAATTGAGCCAAACATGAGTGTATCCGAGGCATGTTATCGAGATGATTCTAATTCAAAATAATGAGCTTTAATGAAGGAGCATATAGGGAACACTAATTGTGGGGGTCGAAGGAGGTTTGGTGCGATTTAAATAAACATTTTATTAATTGTGTTTCAATGCACTTTCAATGCTAAAGTAAATCATTTCAATGAATTTAATTAAATGACATTGAAATTGTAGAAATATATTGATTCAAGGACTCAAATAGTCCTTAAAAATGTGAAGTTGAACTTTTTTTTACAAAAATAATAGATTTTAACTTAAAATATGTTTTTTACACTGAAATTAAAAGTCAAACTGTTTAAATTTGAAGGTTTTATTGTCCTTAGAAGTTCAATAAATTTTTTTAAGTAGGTCCTAATGTCCTTGAAAGTCAAAAAAAATTTTTTTTTTAATTATTGCTTTAAAAATTATTAGGGAAATTATTTTTTGTTAAGCAGAAATGAAGTAAATATCCTTTAGGGATGAAAAAATTATCACAACGTTATTATTGTAAATAAATATAATAAGTAACAGCACATTGCGTGCATTTTTTGTATCGCAGCGACATTCACCCCACCCACAACCCCCACAGTTCTACTGCATAAGTAGCATCCTCCTGTTACTGCAGCAGTTAACACAAAATTGCCTTCGTTTTAATTTAAAATAAATTATATTCATAATATGCTTGTTCGCCACATTAAAATGAATGGAATTATGTTTAGCTGCAGCTTCGGCGTGCGCGTGCTTCCTCAGCGCCATAATCCAATATGAAGACAGCCCAGGGATTACTGCACGAACTCCATGAACATGATCCACATCTGCAAATGCGATGTCGAGTTGGCCGCATAAAAGATAACTCTTAATTGAAATTCATATAAAATACACATTCTTTCTATGTACAATTTTTTCTCCTTCAAAGCGTGGTAGCTGGATGGTAGTGATGGCATTGTGGTGGTGGTGCAGGATGCTTGGTAAAATATAAAACGAATTAAAATATATGAGACTCTATGCAGCTTGCAAGGAGTAACTCTAACTACTCCCAGAATGTATGCACAATATAATAATATAACAACGAAGGGATGAATTGCTGCAGGCAATTTACAAGGACATAACAATAGAGAGGAATGGCATAGTCGCATGAAGTGCCATAACTGTGTATGCAAAAAGGACAAACCGCATCTTTCGCTGCATACATGGATACTGCACGTAACTGCAACATATAACGACGCATTTAGGAGTTTTAGAGTCTTTCGGTCAGTCAAGAGAATTTACACACAGAATTTTATGGGAAAAGGAAGATTCATGATGTAGATACGCAATGAAGAGGATCTTTAGCCACATAAATTAAAAGACTTTTCTCGTTCAGCATTGCCCACATACTTGCACTTTAAGTCAGCATATTTATGTAGCGTTGGCGAGGACATGTCCAACTTGTGTGTCTGGATGTGGGTCGTGGGTGTGGGAACGTTACTCGAGAGTGGTAAACATTGTTGTTTATCTTCTCGGGCGTCAATTTCGTTTAATTTTGGCCACAATTTTGAACAACAACTTATGAAACGATTGAAAATATGTGAGGTGGAAGAAACACACTGTTTTTTTTTAATGATTCATGCATTTTTGTTGTGCTGTCCTTTTTAAACATTAGTTGTTTTTGTATCTTTTTTTCCCCCACAATATTTTATTTAAACCTTGGGAAAAATTATTTGAAACATTAAATGAAGTTAGGGACATTTTTGTGATAATTAAGACTTTTTAAATTTTGTTAAATTTCAGCTGTGCTTGACTCAAAGGCTTTCAAAACCAACTTCTTTCCGAAGAAGTCATTCGGATCATTCAATTCCGAGTAACACTTCATGGAATCAGCAAACCAAATTGAAACTTTTAACAAACCATGTTTGCTTTTCTCAAAATAAACATTGTCCATTGGGTGAGCCGTGTACTTAAATAATAGCCAATCAAATCAAGACAAGGAAGGAAAAAATAAAAAGGGATTGATAAGCCAACAAATGAAACACCAAATTTGGTTTAACAAGTGCACCAACAATTAGTATTTATTGTGACCTCAAACACGTTTTTTCCAATATCAAACCCAAAACAAAATGAATCACCCCTTCATAAACATTTTATTACAAACTTCCTGTAAACTAAACAAACGCGGATTAAGTAATTATAAAGCGAGCACACATTTTTCTGTAAGTAACGTAGGGTCCAAAATGTTACCCAGAATTGACCATAAATTGATTAAAAACTTATTACTTTTTATTGAGGATCATTTACAGCCTCCTAAAGGATTAACTTTCAAGTAAATGCTCTAATATATTATTTTCCCGTTTTCTAATATTTTTCAATTACTTTTGGGAATCCCTCAAATTTGAATGAAGATATTAAGGAAGGCGCTCATCAAAATGTTTGAAAAATAATTATCATTCGTGTTCTGATAGTTAGACTGACCGCAGTGTGTTCCAAGTTTTATTTTTGATTTAAATTCACTAAAGTAAATTATTTCCAGAAATAATTCAAAATGGTTCCACGTTACGTTTTCGATAAAACCTCCATCATGGCTTGCAGTCTGAAACACCCATCACCGCCCGATTCTGGATATAACCAGCATAGACTGCACGACTTCTTTGACTTCGGCTGTGAGGTTTTCCCGACCGTGGTGCCATTGAAGAGTTTGGAGATTATCAATTGCATACCAAATGTGCCTATGGCTGAGCTAATGAAAGACCTTGGGTCGCTGACCTATTTGGAAATCTACAATTGTCGCTTGAATTTTATTAATTTGAAATTACCAAGTCTCACTCATCTCAAGTTGAGTTCCTGCACCATATCGGATTTAGAAGGACTGCTGAAGAATTCACCAAATCTTGTGGAACTTGACATCCAGGATACCAAACTGTTGGGGAACAGCATCCAGAATCGAGACTACGTGAAGGGTATTCGGTCACTCATCTTTTCCACCAATGATGTGACAATTATGCGCTTTTTAAAGAAATTTCGAAGCTTGAAGTCTTTGTTCTTGCAGAGTGATCGCTGCGTTGATATTTATTTGGTGCAGGCGATGAAGCGGCTTAGTAACTTAGTTTCATTGACTCTGAGTACCAGAGTTACAGTAAAGACACTAAGGACTATTGTCAAGACTGGCAATATTAAAAATCTTTGCTTGAATGGAATTTTTGATCCCACTGATGAGCATTTTATGGAGATGATGAATAATGAGCTGTTTCGCTTGGTGTTGTCTGATTTTAAGCCCAATACTCAAGATTGGATTTCAATGGTTCGCAGCACTGAGTCCCTTCAAAAATTTATACTTCCTGGTGGCAGGCTGTATAATGAAGATGCGTTGAAGAAAATACGTCAATTTTAAAAAGGCTTGACAATAAATGTTTAATTTATACTTTGTGATCTCAATAAATGTTTCATTAAAAGTATTCAAAATATATGTAAAAAAATTATTACTTAATTAAAATAAAAAATTTCTGATTATAACTGTAAAAATAGCATATTTCTTATTTTATTTTAATTATGAATTATGATTTCAGAAAATCATTTTTTAAAGAATTCCCAACAAGGATGTTTAGGTACACAGCTATTTTATAAAAAGTCATTTAAATACCCAAACTTCAGTTTTGCACACACTGTGTTGTATTTCCTCTATTATGGCCAAATTTGAGATTTTGAATTACAAAGATAACAAATAACGCCACATTTTCAATATTTATTATGGCATTTAAAACCAAAACATAAATGTTTTCGTTGCTCTCTTTGTTATCATTTGAGTAGACCGTGAACTTCATCATCAGAAATCTTTTTTATTTATTTAGACGATATAGAAATTATGTTTTCTCCATTACATTCGAAAGCAAAGAAATTCAAGGAATATAATATAATTGCATTGCCGTTTTGGGTGAATAAATATAAAACGAAATATTATGATTAGTTTTTCATTTTATCTACAACTAGGTATAAACCTTGCTGCACCCAAAATGATAATCTTTAAATATTTGTTTCTAAACAAATTTACAAACTTAATTTTTACTCCTTTTTGGCATAAAATGTGGTTATAAATCCCGTTATCCTATTTGTATAAATTGTTAAAGCAATAAATTTTTTTAATAGAAACCATTTGCAAAATACTAGTTAAGAAAATATTAAATTTGCTTAAACAGAATAACGTAAAAATTTTAAGTAAGTGCTAAACGACACAATATCAATTTAGAACTAACTTAAAATATATTGAGTTGCCATCGTAACTATAATTTATTACATTTTTAAACAATTTCAAGAACAAACTATAATGTGATCGAATTATATCACACCACAAAAGACATCTGCACAAAGAAAAATACACAGAACTAAAATAAACAATGGCTGTGCGGCTAAACAACAAAACAAAACAACAGCACGAATTACTCCAATATTCATTTTTCAAAAGCATTGTTATTGTTTACAATGAACAAACTTGACAGTATTACTCTCAGTCTGATTCTGAGCCTTTCTGAAAATTTCATCAAAATCGATTCAGTGTTTTACCGTAAGTTACAGTCACTTGATTCCCAAACACATATACAAACATACATGGTCGTTCAAAAATATATTTATTAGAAATTATAATAATTATGTAATATTTGAGACCCTTAACGGTAGTAAAAAAGATTGTTTTAAACTACAGTTATTTCGACTCTCAATACAATGCATTGAGTCAAACCCAAAGTACAGTTAATCTTCCTTTCGATTTATAGTCTGTATTAGTTGTAAACTTTTATAATCAAAAATTAATTCTAATGCATATTAAGTAATTGAAAGGGTAACACATTGTCCTGTGATCCAAGGTCCAAAACGAATTAAATAACTAATGACTTTTTATTGAGGATCATTTACAGCCTCCTCAAGGATCAATCATAAATGTAATTACATTTTTCCTCGCAGGTAATTAAAAAAAATTTAAATCCCGAAAAGTTAGGATGGTTTCCCCTTGATAAATTACCTGAAGAACCATCCTTATTTTTCGGGATTTAAAATTTTTGAAAGTGCCAATAAATAAGGATGGTTCATCAGGGTGGAGCTAATCATAATGTTTGACTATAAAAGGTAACATTTGTTCAAAAAAATTATTATTCGTGTTCAATCACTCAAAGTGACCAGTTTAAATCCTAAACTTTAATTTTTCCAACTTTATACACTCGACTTTAAAGTATTTCTTAAAGTAATTGAAAATGCGTTTCATTTTCGATAAAAATTCATCAACGGCCAGCAGTCTGCCTTATCAATCATCTCCCAGCAATGGATTTAATAAGCAGAGACTTCTCAATTTAGTTAATTTCGGTCGTGAGGTTTTCCAGTGTGTAGGACCATTTGAGGAGCTGCAGATTGTCATGTGCAAACCGAAGGTGCCCATGGCTGAGTTAATGAAAGACCTTGGCTCGCTGACTCATTTGGAAATTTACAATTGCTGCTTTGATTTGGTGAATGTGAAATTGAAAAGTCTCACTCATCTCAAGTTGAGCTCCTGCACCATTTCGCATTTGGAGCAGTTGCTGCGGTATTCACCAAATCTTATAGTGCTTGACATCCAGAATACCAACCTGTTGGGGAACAGCATCCAAAATCGAGACTATGTGAAGAGTATTGAGACTTTCATATTCTCGACCAATAACGTCACGATGATGCGTTATCTCAAGAATTTTCGAAGCTTGAGGAATGTGTGCCTCCAGAGTAAACGCTGCATTGATATATATTTAGTGCAGATGATGAACCGACTCAGCAATTTAGAGTCATTGACATTGAGCACTAAAGTGACTGTGAAGACAATAAGGACTATTGTCAGGACTGGAACAATTGAGCATTTCTGCTTGAATGGAGTTTTTGATCTCACCGATGAGCACTTTTTGGAGATGATGAATAGTGAGCTTATTTCTTTGGAGCTGACTGATTTTGAGCCCAATACTCAGTATGTTATTGAGATGATTCAAAGCTCCCCGTATCTGAGGAAATTGATGCTTCCTGGTGGTCTGCTTTTTGATGAACAGGTGTTGGAGGACATGCGTCAATCTGGAAAAGCTTGAAATTTAATGTTTAATGCATACTTTGTATTTGCAATAAAATTGTTCACGCATTGGCTTTTGCTAATGACGTTTGAAGTATTTTCATTTCTATTTTTTAAAACTCACAAATTATATGTAAAAAAAAAAAAAATGTTTAAAAATAATAAATCATTATTATAATTACTTTAAAACCCGTATTTCAATTACACTTTTTTATATTTTCAGATATTTTATTGCTAGTTTTTAAATGATTTTTTAAACCTTATCCTAAAATCTTGAAATTGTTTTAAAAATTAACTTAAATCCTCTAAATTAAGGATATCACTTCTTTCCCAACTCTATAAAATCCAGGAGCAGAAGTGTTTGAGCTTTTTAAAATTATAATCTTTTTTTTTGCTCAAAATCCTTTTTACAAAAAAGTTACTTGAAGATGATTTATTTTATAATGGTTAAAGAGAAATGAACTTTGACTTTTACATATTATTAAGAAATAAGAACTAAAAATGCTAATTAACTAGTTTGCATTTATTAAGAGATTAATATAATCCAGCAATTATAATGTTTCGTTGAATTCAGTACAGCAACAAAGCTTTGTCTGTTTTGAGGAGCACACAATTTTCTATAACTCAAGTGAACTTTTATAAATTTAAATGTCAGCTTTCCCCCCCCCCCCCCCCGGAAAACTCTTTCACATGCATAAAATTGTACAAGCTATTTAAACATTCTTTTGACGAACGTTGAATTTCGCGTAAGTAGCCCAGTATCTCCAACTCATCATCCAGCGGTTTCCTTACTGCAGGATCCACTCAACGATTATATAAAATTCAAATGTGCAGCCACAGCACAAACGTCTGCCCCATATTTGCTGGCGCATGCTGTTTTATTTGAATTTGTATTCACGACTTTACATCAAAATTTTTGTGGGTGGCTTAGCGGGAGCAGCAAATTACATTCCATCATCATTTTTAATGCGCATATAGTATAGAGGTTTCGTGTTTGTTCAGCGTGCACGCCTTACTTACACGTCATGCGGTCCGTACGCGAATGCTCTCGTTTGTTGAAATTAAAATTTACCCAAAAAAAAAAGGCAACAGACTGTGGCTGTACAATATCTCCTAACCTGTAATCATTTTGCTGCCCTTTGCATTTGTTGTGTTTTATATTTTATTTGTTAAAATTGCTCGTTAAATTATTTGCTGCACCACAGCATTTATCACACAATATGAAAAGAAATGTGCGTGGTGGTTGCGAGTGGCTCCCCCTACTCATTATTGTTGTGACTTTAATTGAAAATGATAATTCAGAAAATTTCATCTAATTGCTGCAAAATATATAAATGGTCATCATTTGTCTCCATTTAAGTGCTTCAAACAATTTTTAATTAAACCAATGAAAATGCGCCACGCAAATAAATATTAAACAAAAACATTCCCTAATGTTTATTTGTACAAATTATGGCCGCCGCAGCACCATAATACCAAAACAACACAAGTATACCGGTGCCGTTGTAAATACTGTAAATTTATTCATTTATTCAAACAATGGAATATCATTTCGAATGATGTAATTTGTAATACAGCATGGATCAAAATGAATAAAAGATCCGCAGCTTGGAGGTATAGTCGAGTTGTAATACCGTTGTTATTAATTTAAAATGTATTGTGTTGGAGTTTTAAGTTTACCGTACGGTTTAACGGGGTATTTTGTTGCGGTAAATTCGGTGAGTTGATCTGAAAGTAATAACGGAACCTAATTATATTTAATAAACTCATTTTAAATAAAATTGTTTTGAAAAGGACCTTTTTAATAAAAAAAAATAGATTTTTGTAAGCCAATTTGCAATTTTTTCGTGTCGTGATAATAATTTTTGTGTGCAAGAAGTTTCTCAGAAATTCACTCATTTTTAAATCTACTCCTTCTGCGATAATTTCAATTCAAGAAGATTTGAAAATCACCCATCTCCTCAGTCTATATTCTAATAAACGACTTATATAACTCTCAAGTCTCATTCACCCAAATTCAGATCCTCCAGCGTCAACGTGAAACATCTTCTTTGTTTAAGATTGAACTTCACGTGAAAGGCTCCGTTGATTGCACAATAAAAAAATGTATCCTCCTTTGAATATCAAATTTTCGGCTGCAAGGAAAAATTGAAACAGTTCAGTAATCGAAAGAATTTGTCATGGAGAAATTTTTAAACATTTCTCATTTCATCCTCTTTAACATTAAAAGGTCAACAAAATATGTTTAAGGACGATTACTCAAAATCAGAATAATTTAATACTAAATGCTTCAAATAATGTAAATATTTTATTAACAAGAATTATGAAGGGTTGAGGAATTTCCAATAACTTGATCTAAATTTTTTTATCATAAAGGATGTTCCATTAAAAAAAAGGGATGTGGAATTAATTTGTATTAAAAGCGTTTAAAGTTGGTTTACATTCCATTATTTTATAATTCGTTTTTCGATGGCATTAATTTAAAAGGACATTTTTAAAAAGAATGAAAAATATTTTTTGGAAAATTTTCAAAACATAATTCATTATTTTATTAATATATGTATCTGGATATTATTTAAGTCCTTATTATAAATAATTAGTTCATGATTTTTTACTTTAGTTAAATTAAAATATAAATTTGAAAAAAGGACCTTTTGGAAAAAAAAAAATTTAATTTGAATAAAATAAAATAAATATTTAAGCGTTCATTGCCTTCCCTGCCACATATCCTTTTAAACATATTTCATCATAACGCAAAAGATACACACACCACCCACAGAGTCTTTGATTCCTGCGCCCGATGAATAGACAAACATAAAATTTGTATACTTTTCACCTTGAATTATATTGAGCAATTCCTTCCAATCTGTCTACATCCATAACTCTTGAAATGTCTATTACGAAGCTATCGCAATTTATCACGAATTGTTCGGCCTCTTATTTGGCTCTCACACGCCTCACCATCCCTTTTCTGCATACTCACTCCTTAAAATCGGCATTGATAACGCCGTGTTCATAAATGCCGCAAGAAACGGAATATCCTGCAGTTTACATCATATTAAAGCCACGCAATTGTCGTAAACATCAGTGCGGGGGAAAAAGTTGCATGCTACAGCGACTATTAAGCCAAAGATAAGAGTCGAGAATCACTTTAGTTTAAGCGTGAAGCACTTGTCTAAAGAGTTTGTGGTGGAGTACGGTATTGGGGGTGTTTGGGGGGAAAGGGCGAAAGCAGCGGGCGTGTGGCGCACATACACGTTAAGGATAAATGTTGACTAAAGCAACGCCATTTGGTTTTATTGAAGTGTCATCAAGAGCTGTTTGTGTCCTATCTGGAAGCTCTTAAGTGGACAGCAGATGCTCAAATCTGAAGAAAGATTGTGTGCAAGTTATTTTGTACACATTGGGAATGGGGATAGTAAATATTCCACTTAAAGTGGGGGTACAATTACTTAGAGTTAGATGCGATTAAATCTTGATTTAATTGCACAATAATTCACAGGTTGAAAAATAATGAGAAATAATTGAAAATATCCTTTAAATGGATACACAATCCAAAATGCCTGCACGTGTTCCAAGTCATAAGTATTTTGGGAATAAAATTAAATGTGTAATGAGAATAATTACAAAAAGAATTGAAAAAAATTCCTTTTACAGCTACCATTACCATCAATCCTCATGATTCCTTTTTTTTTTCTACATCACATTTGCAATTAGCTCCTATTTTAAGCAAGATTGTTGTGTAGGTGTATCAATTTAAATTCGTCTACCTCAAAGAATACCACTTAATTGAAGATGGCGCCCCCACGCTCACGGCTCAAGCTCTCCTCATCATTTGCATCCACAGGTAATTATGACAGCTAATTACAATTAAGACTGCGTCTTCATTCCTTTCAAGATTAATTGTAAAATATCCTGATAGCGTTGGCTGAAATAAAAAGAAACCACCCCTGTCCATCATTGTGGCGCAATCTGCAGTCATCATCCGTTATGAACGTCCATTGTCTTTATTATTATTATTACATTGTAACTGTGTATGGATGTAGCAAAATAAGGAGCAGCATCAAACGGGAGATGATGATGATGAAGAAGAAGAAGGAGAAGACAGCGTCTTAAGACACAAAATGAATAATAACAATTAAAAATGATTTCGCAACTCATTAAAAAGTGTAGAGCGGTAATGTCTTCCGCAATCAAATTATGTGTGTGTGCTCCTTTTTGCGCCCACTGCCTTTTATCGTCCTGGCATTCATTTAAAAAAATGCTTTCAGTAATATTTTTATTCACTTTTTGCTTCAAAAAATGTAAGCCATTTATTTGTTGTTCCTTGAAGCAATATTTGATTTCTTAACTCAATGTATATAGCGAGATCCTTTTTATACAAAAAGCAAAAGGATTCATGGTTGTGGCTAATTAGGATTAGGCATATTGTACGAGTAAATTTCTTCATAGGCATTTATTACTTATTTCCCCATAATTGCATAAAAATCTTCATAATTATCATGAAATGAGCATAAGGACTATTTAAAATATGTATCCTTACAGTACTGAGTATCCAATAGAAATACCGCATTCATTATTATTAATTAACCAATTAAATGAAAAATTATATTGAGTGGAGTTTTAGGTTTATTCATTTTATTTCGGATTTTAACATTTCCGTTTAAAAGGACTTTTTGTTGCTGTAAAAAAATGAACGTGTATTTCGTGTAACTGTATTTTAGGATGTTAGCATTTTTTTAATCTGCATCAAATACGTGTAAGTGAAATTAAAATCCCCAAAATACTGGCAACAATTTGTCAAAATTAAATTTTCCTTTAGTTTTGAATCCTTTTTCACCATTAAAAATATCAATATAAAAATTTGTATCGGAAAAATTCTAACAACTAAAAAACGAAAGTTTCAATAAATACTAAAAAATCTCTTTGTCCTACATATTCCATTCATATTACTTAATATTTAATCCTTCAGAAATTCAAAAATAAAATTTATACGAAATCAAAATTGATCGAGAATAATCCTCATTCAAAGCACCGCTATTAATCAATTTAAATAAAACATTGGTTGGCGAGTGGCCGCAGCCGTATTGACCGATTATTTTCGGTCCCGTTACACTTGCCGTACAATGCAGCTAGCCGCGTCCTGCGTCATGTGATCTGTCATTCATTTGCATTCGCAATATTCCGTAACAATAGCATATCATGTATAACTGGACGATATAAACCCAAATCATTATGATTGGCAATCAAATATTTAATAGGGACTATAAAAATTAATATTAATATACTTGAATGTCCTTTTATTGCATTTTTTTATGGAAATTAATTTCGTAATTGTTTTTACTGCTTCATGTGTGCGATTTAATTAAAGCCTGTATTTTCTTAAGCGCAATAAATAATTAAAGAGTGTCCTTTTAAACTACGTGTTTGTATTTATAACAGGATTTATTGAAAAAATTGTTTGCCGTATTAAAAGGAATCCGTTGTTGCGATGCAAAATTTTTTTTTACATATAACTGTTTGTAACAGTAAAGGACGAAGGTAACTTATTGTGCTTACTGCGGCTAACCACGAAGTCAGACACCTATTTTATTTGCAAATTCCCTGATGCAAAAAAATCCTGTGGCACAACATAGGCAAACTCTCGTAATTCATAATTTTCCGGCAAATTGGCAGATGTCAGGGAAATACTGTCCTTATTAATGGGCGGCTGTGAGGATGTCAGATCATTCTTTTTTGTGCGCACTGAAATTTCATTATTTTCTTGTGCCAATTTTAATATTTTTTTGCCACACCACAATGTGCATTCCCGTCTCCCACACAGTGCCCTGTCTAAATAAGGACACACCGCAATTGGTCGGAACACGCAGCATTCATTTATTAGATTTTGCAGGATTTTGCTGTAGTTGGTAATTGGTATTGCTTTGTGGTGTCATTTGTTGTGTCTGTTCTTGCTGAGTTGGGGTTATATTATACAATTCAATTTAAGACAAGTGACCAAGCAGATGGGACACTGTGGGATGACTACAATGAATTATGTTAACGGTGCAAAATACATATAAGGATTTGATTGAAAAGGATGAAGATAAGCTTGTTTTTAGCCAAATAAAAAATGCCTTTCATGTATTAATTCAGTACTTAATTCAATAAATGAGTTAAATTTAGGCTTGACTTAAATTAAAGGATAAGGATCTGAATTTTCTTTTCTTTTTAAATTAAGGAAAATAATAAGTTTTATGTAAGAAAATGTACTTAATTAGAAAACATTCAATATCAACTACAATGTTTTTAAAGAGGATTAGGATAAAGAATGTATGCTGCCCAACAACATTTTCATAATTAATTATTTAATTTTAATAAAAATGTCCTTAATTTAATGAAAATCCTTTTTTTTAATACTTTAAAAGAAAAGGATTTATAATGCAGTATATACAAATTTTATTCTACAGATTTTTTATCATACAAATAAAATGTCCTTAATCCAAGGAAAATTAATTCAAAAAAATTAAGGATAACCGAAAATATCAATTATAGAAATTTCACCGCTTAACCAAAATTAAAATCACAATATTTTAAAATTGTAACGAATTAATTGCCTTTTTAATAAGGATTAAAGGATGCATTTTACTAAATTTAAATAGTTAATGGAAATTCAATCGCATTTATGGAGCTTAAATACTGTCAAAAAATGAATTCGGAGAACGCAACCACCCAACTAAATCAAATATCTCGAAAAGGAATAAAACATTTCCTCGCCTATTACATTTCAAGATAACTATGCGAAACCACTGAGGGCCCACACACTGAAATAAAATAAATAAATTGAAGAATATGTCAGATTTGAGATTGGTTTCGAAATTTCACCACACACACAAATGGGTGGTGTGTGGCCCGACGTCGATGGCGTTCACTCCGCCGAGAATTTTAGAGGCTCATAAACTTTTATGCCTTGTGATTTTATGTGGTCATATATTTTGCGGCTAGTGTCCTATATACTCTATGTAGTCCTTCACGTATGGATTTTGTATGGCAGAGCTTTAGTGCAATCCTCAGCACAACTAAATACATCAAAAAGTGAACATGGCAGTGTGTGTGTTTGTGTAAAAACAGTTCGAATATAAATCACACACGTCCTGTGGCCTCTTAAATATGTGTATAAATATAATATTTATTCACGTTACCAACAAAATTTCCCAACACAATACACAATGACAATGTGTGTGGCCTAATTTCATTTCATCGACAGCCATCTCTTTCCACCCTCATTTAGGTCCTGCGGGTTATTATGAACAATAAACTATAATTAATGTATTGATTCTACGCTACGGAGTTTAATTAATGACTACAATTTCGCGAGCGAATGTGGTCACAACTCTCATTAACCTTTGGACCTTTTAGTCCTTAATATAAATGTGTTATTGTTAAAATATTAGTATAGGGATTTGCTAATAAGGGTACATGCTTCCTTGTTTAAGCACTAAAGGCATTACGTCCTGTTTTTGAGAAGACAAATTGCTTCAATAAATTCAAAAATTACAATAATGCTGAATTTACATCCTTATAAACATCCCCCCAATAAAATTGATTATCTTATGGTGTGCTTTACTATTCATCAGGATGTTTAATTAACCAACGAGGCAATAGCTGTAATCAAAGAACAGAATAATTAATTTGCATTTCGTAACTGTAGTTACATCGAAAATGGCAATGCTTTAAATACAGGTTAAATGGGATCAGATGTCCTTATGTGGAGGACCCTAAAATTCCATGATATTAAAGGGCTGAATATATTCTACTTACTTAACCAGCACATTGTTGCTATTCAATTCCAAGAATTAATTCACTGCATAAGAAACCCACACTTACAAATTGTTTGTAGCAAAGGACACACAAGGATATAGCACCTTAAATTAATCTACAATGCCGCAGGAAACAATAAGATTTGAATGAAGGTATAATAAGGAATCCCGCCACAACAATAAGGGTGTGAACTCAATTGAAATTCACACTCTCGTACAAAATATTGAGGGTCGCGATTACTGACAATTAATTAATTACAAATTGTGACGATGCCCGCACCATCGTTTCGACTTGACTACACCCCCTTCCCTTTTCGCATTTTGTGATTGATGTTGAGTATGAGACGAAACCCACCCACACTCCTTTCGAAAGTGATCAAATGGCATGAGTTGTTATTATTTTCACTATGCTCATTAAGTCTTTATGTGATTAATGAACGAACGCAGTTTTGTTGGGGTGAATGGAGCGTTAATTCCGATTCAAGGTGTCTAAGCTTGGCAGTAATTAGATGCACGGGAATTTCGTTACCAAACACAAAACACTGATGTTTTAATTACAACAATTGGATTGTTTTGTTAACTGATTTAAACGTTATAGAGGAAATTAGTAGATTACTTTCTTGAAAATTCTTTACAAAACTATTTAAGGATGTTGTGTTGTTTACAGAATTTAATTATGACTTGATTACAGATAAAATTTAAATAAGAGAAATAGTTTTTGTTCAAGATCACCTTATTCATGATATGACCAAAAAAATGTCCTTCATTTTAAAATTTAAGGAATAGCTTTTACAATACTTATAAGCTTATTTGTACATCTTCATAAGACAACATCTTCTGTTATTTTGACCCTAAAAGGTATTGTAAAGAAAGCCACACTTACATTATATCCCTTAAAACCAAATTTAATTTCATAACCTCAAAATTTAACTGTAATAATCAATAACTCGCAATCCTTTAACTTAACGAAATAAGGATGTTCCACATTAATAAAAAACTCAATGAAATGTAAATATCTTTAGAACAATTCAAGGTCATTATCAAAAAATTTCAAGGTCACTAGTTTTATATTTTAGACTCCTTGAAATTTTTCTCTTCAATTATTCCGTTATTATGAAGTAAAATAATATATAAGAATATAGAAAAACATTTCAAGGTCAGTAATTCATCTTTTCAAGGTCAAAAACATTTTTCACAAATTTAAATTTTTTGTTTAAAATTTTAAACTTTTCCTAAATAGCAATAAATTAATTAGTTATTCTCCCTGCCATGCAAAAGTAGTTAGTGTCTTCTTGTTAAATCAAATTGAATTTACACATTAAAATCTTAAAGGAAATGAAAAACAGACAAACTCTTTAACGCTTAAAGATTTTGTCAGAAATGCGCACATACACAGGATTTAATTAAGCGTAGAGGAAACAAGCAAGCAAATTATGTCTATACCGTTTGATCTACTTCAAAGAGATGACAAACACAATTTAACACAAAATATGCAGACAATTGTTGATTATGTTGCCAATCAATTAACAGTTAAATTGACAATTCAATGAAGCCAAAATGATTGAGGTGTGAGGTTATCCAAAAAGCCAATGTCTTCGATTCGCCCCACCTCATTTAGTTGAAGCTTGAAACTTGCAATCACAGCAAATTGCAAAAACCCACAAATTGACACGTCACGTCAATGGCATCAACAAGATGGCAGGCGACTTCACCAGTTTACCACAAACTGTTGAAACATCAGGTTTGTCAAGGATTTTTTTTTTGATGTATTGCCTTTAATCGTGAGTAATTATCGATCTCCGTGATATTCAATAAAATCATTGTAATAAAGATGGCTTAAAAGTAACGGCCTAAATAAAATAATCTGTTTTTTTTTAAGGATATGTATTTAATTATTTTTTAAAGGATTTTTTTCTTAAAACAGGACAAAATTTTGACAATGGTAATATAAAATTCACTGTCAATTATAAATTACAGACTTACAGACAGTATTTTGTTAAAACACAAAGTTAGTTGTCCCCCTCCCCCGTTTTGGTCCTTAATTTTATACAGGACGAAAATTAAAACACATTTTAATGCTGTATGCACTTCAACCTTCATTAAAACTTTGAAATTGGGATAAAAATGTAAGATAACTTCAGTCTCACTCTCAAAGGAATGAGGATACGCGTGTCTCCTGGCGAAAAATAACTTTTGAGCATCCTTGTACCATCAATGCTCATGCAACCTAAGGTGTAAACAAACAAAAATTATGTGGGTAGGGGATGAAAATACAAACTTTCCATGAATTTTTATTAAATTCATTTATTTTGCATCCCTTGTTCCTTTTTCATTAAACCGGAAGTGCGTAGGAATATACAATTTCAATTGGAAGCGCCTCCAAAATATGAAAACCATAAAATGGTGACACTCCTCTGGCTATATGCCTCTCTAATCACATGGTGGGCATCATTTTAATACGGTCCTTACTATACACGGGGATGAAAAACATGATATGATCCTGCACGCTTTCCAATGTACACAAATTGAGCACACACAAAATGCCACCTCCCCCCCCTAACATTTTGAAGCCGAAATAATCTGGAGAAAGTGTGCCACCCCCCAATTGGATGCGCATAATTTGATTGGAAAAGTTTGCCTCGCAGTTGAAATGTTTTCTCGACGATGTGGCTTATCACTGCTGGATACAATGCAGTCGGATTGGGTACAGTAATTTCATTTTCCACAATTAAATGGATACAGCGGGAAATTTTGAATAAGGAGCGCTCTGCACTTCACATGCCGTTGTTTTGCGTTACAACAAAAAGGATACTCACACAAACGTAATGGTTTTATTGGCTCAATGAGACCATTGTTTTTAATCACTCGCGCACAATGTTCCAATGGGATCTACAGTCATTCCCGGATAACAAATATACGTGCGGTAACCATAAAGTGGCCAATTAAAATGAATGTCAAATGAACCGCACATGGGGGGTGGAATTGAAACTATCATATTTGTTTTAATTTTGTTTTGCAGCATTTTAATTTGTTTTATTTTAATATAAATTAGGTCAAACATGTTGCCACTCAGGTGGTGTGTAGCTGATGAAGACCATCCTGTTTAGTTATTTTTAATTTGTTTCAACATAATGTCCTTTTTTTCAGTCAATGTGAGCTTTTTAATGAGGCAGATGCACAACAATTTCTAAGAAAAGGCTAATTGACGAATATTCAGGATTATATAATTGCGCAAACTTCTTAAATTGCGACTTTTATTTAACGGATGCCATCATTGCCAGTTGGCTGCAATACCGCATCCCCATCTAGCAAAAAAGGATATTTAAAACGAAGCATTATTAAAGGGACAATTTGAGGATTTGTTTTCATTTATTAATTTAATTAAATAAAATTTAATCAAGAGTTCAGTGAAATTGAATTTTACCTGAGGCCCATTGCTTTCTCCCCTTTGCAATGCAACATAAAGGACTCACCCAATAATATGGCGGTACACATTTATTGAAAGTTTTCTGATTAAATTGACTTTATTTTTATCGCATGTGACATATTTTTTCCAAGCGGAAGTAATTCAAAGAATTTGGATTATAGAAAAGTTTTTTTTTTCTTGTTTTTATATTCCGCTTTCAACAGGAGTTGGGAAAATCGTTTTTCCTTCGCATCGTCTCAAAGTTTGGCGCAGCCTTCTTAAATTTTACAAATTCAATTAAAGGCGGGAGCAGGGTTTTTATACACATGAGAATTTAATGTACGAGTATTGAGGGATTCAGGACGAGGCAATCAATCAAATATGTTATTGGATATTATTATTTTATTAGTGGAGGCAATTTTTATATATTTAAAACGGGGTGCCTCAATACTTTTAAAGTTTAAATAAATTTAATTTACAGGTCTATTTTGTAAATGCTTTTAATTAATTAAAATAAAAGCAAATAAGGGAGTTGTGAAATTTAAAAAAAAACAAATCGGGGGACAAAATTATTTCACTATGAAAAGTTGTTTTCTTCAACAACATTAATTTTTTTTTTTTTTAATGAACAACACTGAGAGGGAAACATCTGAAAAATAGAAAAAAGAAAATTTAAATAATAATATAAAAAACGAGTTTAAAGTTACAAAATAAATTTTATTTGAAAATGCTTTATACAAGTAAAAATTACGAACATTTAAATTTTAAAATTAAGGATAGTTGAAAAATTATTAGCAAATCAATTTAACTATTGCAATAGTATTTTTAATTAATGACAATTTACATTTACGACATTTTTTTTTTCAGGAAAACAAATTATTAAAATAATATCTTTAAATTACATCTTATCTTAATTATTCCACACATTTCGCACCATCGATAAACCAGCTGCTTCAAATCGCAAATAATTACATATATTGACAACCTTCAAATCCAAGGATGTCTTGACAACATGACTCAAATCACCCAGCAATGGAAGGTAATTCATGACCTCCAATTCATGCAGCGTATTATTTTCCAACGCAACAAAGTGGTGTCCCGTGAACTGATCCGGCAAGCTAGAGCGTCCCTCCAAGCGAAGATGGCGCAAAGACTTCTCCCTGACGATGATGCTTAAAGTCTTCGCCCGGACATAAGCATCAAGAGTGATCGACTCCAAATGGTGCTTTGAGCAAAGAAATTCTTGAATATACATATCAGCTCCCAGGTTACTCTCAAGGCGAAGCGTCTTGAGTCCGCGAAAATATTTGAGATGCGACAGAGTGTACATGTCGTTGCTCTGCAGGTTCAGTGTTTGGACGTTCTGTAAGACACTCGCATTTTCAAATGTCATCCCAAGTAGATCACATTTGAGTACCTCCAGCACTTCTAGGGATGGACAATTTTCCATCAGTGTCGCCAAGTCCATGACGATGCAATCCGTCAGCTTCAAGTGCTTCAACTTCGGCAGCTTCACAGTTGACAGCCAAACTGGAGTCTTCGTAATCTCCAGTTGTACCAGCGTATTCTCACACTCAGTGAAGTAATCACCCAGTGGAAGAGACAATGAGCAATTGGTGATTTGCAGCGTCCGTAGTTTACCCATGGCGCGACTGATGCCACTGCCAACCGAATTAAAATTTATCAAATGCATGTGATGCACGGCACGGCAGTATTTTGAGATGAGATTCGCTACCCTGTTGTCGACAAGTCCAAAACTCCGATTACGATGATTTTCCTCCGCAATGAGACGCTTGAATGCGTGCCCGTTATGCATCAGGGTTTCCTCCAGCGTCTTCATGTCCATGTGCGGATAATTGCTGATTACATTGACACTGAACTCCAGTCCGTATCGATGGCGATTGAGTCCTCCTGTTTTAATCCTGGAGTAGATGACGAATGGCGCATCGTCTGTTTCCTTTAATTCCATTCCTTTAATTTCTTTCTTGACAAGTTGCTCAATTTTAGCAGCGAAAATACCGTATGAAGATTCCATTTCAAATTATAATATTACTTTAACAACAATTTAAACACTCAAAAACTTTAAGACTGAAAACTTTTAAATTTAATTTAATAATTTTAGCGGAGATGTGTAGCTTTGAACTGATTAGGCACTTGTAATGAAATTGATAATTTTGCAGGACATTTTATAGGCATTGTCACTTGACCACAGCTCCGCCTCCCTCCACATTTTAATTGCGCTACCTAAACATTAGTTTGAGAAAAACTTGACTTCTGTGCACCTGTGAAAATGAATGCTAATTACCTTAAACGGTTAAACGTAGCTGAATGATTTTATTGCCCCTTCCTTTATTTACTGCACTGTCACCTACATAATAAAAAAACGTAAAGTCCGCTAATAAAATATGTCCTTAATACGCTTAGGGATTGAATCAAGTTAAGATATTTTCAATTTAAAAAAAATATTTAAAAACCAATTTTCGTTAAACTCCTCCTTAGTTAACCAATCAAACTTACTAAAATTTATATGTGAGTTAATACATAAATTTGAATTTGAAATGCTAACGGGTTTTAATTCAGGATTATGGGCCGTCGGTATCTTAAATTGTCGGGATTTGAATTGACAGTCAGTGTGTTGATAAAATGATAATGTTGTAGAAATGTTCGATTGTTGCTTTTTAATGTTGCATTAATATTGGGCCAATAGTGTTTGACTACAACGGATTAGAAAAAAAAATTGGAGGCGTTTGCAGTTTACTCAATTAATCTTTAGTTAAGGACCATATTTGGGTATTTTGAGAGTTTCGCCATTTAGAATTTTAGGTTGGCGTTATCTGACTTTCGAAATTAAGTTTGCCGAGATTTAAAAAATATCGTTTGCTGAATTTGTCCTTTGGCCCATCACGGCTGAGCCACTGAAGATGCATATCTTTATATTCATGCAATATGTTCGTGTGGTGTGTAGGGTGGTTCATATATAGGTGTCAACCCCGTAATTGGTTGTAATAGAATTAGTTACGGGAAGAAGTATTCATGTAAGGAATAATAATACTACGATGTGTATGTTTTTAGATTTTGTCAAGAATTCATTTTAAGGTAAATTGTGTGCCGGCCTTTGTCGATGACAGGAATCGGAAAAATTTCTTATCACACCGTTGGGATTTAGGTCCTAAGAAATTTTATCTTCCGAATTGTTTGACTGCGAATGGATGTCATGCTGTTTATTAATTTGTAGTGTGTATTGAAAAACTCATCCATAAACAAAGCGAGGTTTATGGATCCGCTAGTTGTTTCATAATTTCTAATCAATTAATTTGAGTAATAACATTTTAGGACTTTGTGTAACAACTCCAACAAGTTAATCCTTTTACACAGTGTTTTCCCAAAGCCTCATAAATTAATTTTTATTTTATTGATGGGATTAACGGAAATATGACTTGTGTTGTTTTATGTAGACTAGCGGACCCGGTGAACGTCGTTCCGCCACAAACCACACGTAAACTGTAAACTCCTCCAATTTTTTTTTCAATTCCGTTTTCGTCAAAACTCTATTGCGATTGGTCCAATATTAATACGACCTTAAAAAGCAACAATCGAACATTTGTACACCTGAAATTACGACACTTTAAAATTTTGAACCATCAACATACTGACATCCAATTCCCGACAATTTAATATACCGACGGCCCGTAATCCTGAATTAAAACCCGTTATCATTTCAAATTCAAATTTATGTATTAACTCACATATAAATTTTAGTTAACTTTGATTGGTTAACTAAGGAGGAGTTTAACGAAAATTCGTTTTTAAATTTTTTTTTTTAAATTGAAAATATCTTAACTTGATTCAATCCCTAAGCGTATTAAGGACATATTTTATTAGCGGACTTTACGTTTTTTTATTATGTAGGTGACAGTGCAGTAAATAAAGGAAGGAGCAATAAAATCATTCAGCTACGTTTAACCGTTTAAGGTAATTAGCATTCATTTTCACAGGTGCACAGAAGTCAAGTTTTTCTCAAACTAATGTTTAGGTAGCGCAATTAAAATGTAGAGGGAGGCGGAGCTGTGGTCAAGTGACAATGCCTATAAAATGTCCTGCAAAATTATCAATTTCATTACAAGTGCCTAATCAGTTCAAAGCTACACATCTCCGCTAAAATTATTAAATTAAATTTAAAAATTATCAGTCTTAAAGTTTTTGAGTGTTTAAATTGTTGTTAAAGTAATATTATAATTTGAAATGGAATCTTCATACGGTATTTTCGCTGCTAAAATTGAGCAACTTGTCAAGAAAGAAATTAAAGGAATGGAATTAAAGGAAACAGACGATGCGCCATTCATTATCTACTCCAGGATTAAAACAGGAGGATTCAATCGCCATCGATACGGACTGGAGTTCAGTGTCAATGTAATCAGCAATTATCCGCACATGGACATGAAGACGCTGGAGGAAACCCTGATGCATAACGGGCACGCATTCAAGCGTCTCATTGCGGAGGAAAATCATCGTAATCGGAGTTTTGGACTTGTCGACAACAGGGTAGCGAATCTCATCTCAAAATACTGCCGTGCCGTGCATCACATGCATTTGATAAATTTTAATTCAGTTGGCAGTGGCATCAGTCGCGCCATGGGTAAACTACGGACGCTGCAAATCACCAATTGCTCATTGTCTCTTCCACTGGGTGACTACTTGACGGAGTGTGAGAATACGCTGGTACAACTGGAGATTACGAAGACTCCAGTTTGGCTGTCAACTGTGAAGCTGCCGAAGTTGAAGCACTTGAAGCTGACGGATTGCATCGTCATGGACTTGGCGACACTGATGGAAAATTGTCCATCTCTAGAAGTGCTGGAGGTACTCAAATGTGATTTACTTGGGATGACATTTGAAAATGCGAGTGTCTTACAGAACGTCAAAACACTGAACCTGCAGAGCAACGACATGTACACTCTGTCGCATCTCAAATATTTTCGCGGACTCAAGACGCTTCGCCTTGAGAGTAACCTGGGAGCTGATATGTATATTCAAGAGTTTCTTTGCTCAAAGCACCATTTGGAGTCGATCACACTTGATGCTTATGTCAGGGTGAAGACTTTAAGCATCATCGTCAGGGAGAAGTCTTTGCGCCATCTTCGCTTGGAGGGACGCTCTAGCTTGCCGGATCAGTTCACGGGACACCACTTCATTGCGTTGGAAAATAATACGCTGCATGAATTGGAGGTCATGAATTACCTTCCATTGCTGGGTGATTTGTGTCATGTTGTCAAGACATCCTTGAATTTGAAGGTTGTCAATATATGTAATTATTTGCGACTTGAAGCCGCTGGTTTATCGATGGTGCGAAATGTGTGGAATAATTAAGATAAGATGTAAATTAAAAATATTATTTTAATAATTTGTTTTCCTGAAAAAAAAATGTCGTAAATGTAAATTGTCATTAATTAAAAATGCTATTGTAATAGTTAAATTGATTTGCTAATAATTTTTCAACTATCCTTAATTTAAAAATTTAAATGTTCTTAATTTTTACTTGTATAAAACATTTTCAAATAAAATTTATTTTTTCACTTTAAATTCGTTTTTTATATTATTATTTAAATTTTCTTTTTTCTACTTTTCAGATGTTTTCCTCTCAGTGTTGTTCATCAAAACAACTACATGGGAGGGAAATTTTCATATTTCGACCTTGAAATTTTATATTATTAAAGGCTATACTTGCGTGAAAGAATTTGTTTATGATGCTTAAGGTTTCTGAGATAAAATTCCGCGCTCACAGAAACATAATTTATCTCACATTTAGGGACATGCGGAGATGCAGTGTTGCTTGGAATATGAATAAAATCGTTATATTATGTTGTGTGATAAAATGCGTATTGTTGTTTTGAAATCTATAAAATTATATTTTATTATCTATAGAATTCTCATAATTTTACGACAATATTGTTACGAGTTGTTGGTATTTTGTTAAAATTCGATATTCGATTTGATTTGTTGTTCAATAATATTTTTGTTTAAAATTTTGACAATGAATCATCGAGGTAATTTTGTTTCTGTTGGCATTATTTTGCTTAATGTGCTGGAAAATTTGAACCAGTGGGAAAATAAATGAGAAGAATTGTAGACTAAAAATTAAATTTGTGCACTTTAATTATTTAGAAAGCGCACAAAACTTAATTAACATACAATTTTCCAACAGATTGAACAAAATATAATGGAAACAAAATTACCTACCGATGATTTCTTGTCAAAATTTTTAAACAAAAATATTATTGAACAACAAATCACATCGAATATCGAATTTTAACAAAATACCAACAACTCGCAACAATATCAAATTATGAAAACTACCGCCCCAAATTGAGATAACAAAAACAAGCGTGCATAATATTTTTTTCAACAAATTTCAAAACAACAATACGCATTTTACCACACAACATATGCGCGTTGTCGTACACACACACACACACATGCACATGCACATTAAAGCAAACATTGAATTTTGAATGTTATGGAAGAATTATGCTTTTTGATGGCGCCAAAAAAAAAAAGATTATCAAATAAACGACGCACACAAAGGCCCCACACAGTCGGTTGCATTTTTCCTATGTGGCGTCATTATTTAAATTGCGAAATAAATTGTATTTAACATTTTTGTTAATTAAAAAAAAAATTAAAACAAACAAATAAATACAAACAAACAAACAACATGGCATCATGGCGTCGCGGCGCATCGCTTCGTCCCGTTTACATTCATCTAGATGGGGGCAAAAATTATTATGTTGTATGGCCCCCAAAAATTGCGCTTTAAATTATTTATAATGCAATGTGCAAAAATATGTGTTCTGTCGAGCTGCAAATTTATGGCGCGTCCTGTTTTTGCCGTTATATAAAATAATATACACGCCATGAATGAAAAAAAATATAATTCCGCTCGCAGAGTTCTATTCAATGGAGTTTTCTCTCCTTATTTTGAACGCATCCATAAATTTAAAATTTTAAAGCCATCATGAGATTTTTTTTTCGTGCAGCCCGTTTTATATTTTTTTGCGTCCTTCATTTTTTGTTCAAGCACATCCCTAAATCATGTTAGTCAACCATTCAACTAAAATCTGTACATTGAAAAAAGTTGGTCCATTTTTTTTACTCATCCTTATATTTTAATATACAGCATCCTTTTGAATTGAATATTATTCGTGGCTTCAATTACTTAATATAAAGTCCTGCCGGAGTGGAGTTGTATTCAATTAAGGATGATCTTACTTACTTTAAAAAATCATCGTGGAGGATGTTTCAAGAACCGCTGCAGTATATTATAACCTCCACTTACTCTACTCCGCACGTAGCTATTGCAATCAATTAACTGCGACCACATACAACATCCTTAAATGAATTTCACTGCATAACGGAATTTATTTTTCCTCCTATTGCATTGTTCAACTATATGTGCAATTTGAAAGCAAACATAAAACAAAAAATTACTGACCATATTTGTGCAATGCATTTACGCTTTTCTACATGCCTGTAAGCGCTTCCTTGCTGGCACACATCGTCCTTATTCAATTTAACATGATTGGGAGAGGAGGCTGTGTGTGTGTGTGTGTTTTTATTTACATTGCCTCGATTGCTGCACGTATTCAGTTAAAGTTTTTTTTTGTTCCCCCTAAATCGTTTTGCAATTTAGAGCAACAACGTGCCCCACCACCCACTTCCCCCACCCCCAATATATAAATGGGAGCAGATATGAATAACATGTGTGTTGTGGCCGTTGCCTACACACACACACACATGAGATTTGTTTACCGCACCTCAAAACGTTCGCTATATAAGCATTCATTGCGGCAACTTGAAACCAAATCTATTTATCAAAAATTCCTTAAACTACAGTCGACACCCCCTTTTCCCTTTTTTTGCTCTGCAGTTATTTGGTCACGTTGTTTGACAACAGAGAACTACATCCAGTAAATACCATCCTTGGAGGAATAAGGGGTGGGAAATTGTATATCGCTTCAATTCAGCAAATTGCTGAAAATAAAATGAATAAAATTTCATATCCTTACAAGGTAGGTACAGCAGCAAACATTTTGATGTACACCCCCACGGATTGTGGCGTTGTGGTGTTCCAAAAAAAAAAATTGATCCTTGTGTAGGAAGCTGTAAAACAAATCCCCCCCTACATAACGAAAATCCAGCACAGCTTGTGGAATTTGGGCCAATTCAAAATCTCCTGAACTTTTTGACAAACAACTTCCGACGCTTACAATCCACACTTTGCACTCCTCGCGTGCATAGAAAGCAACTGGATAACATTTTATATATCTGTGCCAAGCGTAATCTCTTTCTTGCTACTTTGCAACGTAATATGGTTGTTCTGGTGAGGTCCTTATGTTTCATTTTGGCCTCGTTGCACACATATTTTTATATTCCAACCTCTCGTATTGTGAACATTACTTAAATAACATATTTGCACAAGGAACTCAAGTTCATATATTGGTTACAGTAAACCGTTACTCGTAATACACACCGCGCACTGTTATCCTTTACAACATGGAATGCATGTCGTGGCACACCATTTTGTTATTGGCATCCAATTTTATGACCAATGCACGAGAACAAACCCCTTGATGCTTAAATTCCATGCACATGCATTTCATTTGTCTGATGCACATAAAATTGGGGTTGGGCGTTGCACTGCACCGAAGCGATTTGCAAGTTAAAAAATCCCATAAAAATGTGGGTAATTGACATTTCAATCTTTCCCACCTTTTTTTTTTTTTGTTGCAAAAGGATCTTAAGGACACGCTCAATTCCCGGTAGTAAATATAACAAACAAATAAACTTTTGTGTAAAATAAATTTCGCATAAAAAATATTTTCCAAGCTTTTATGTGCCTCAAGTGCAGCACAAGGATCTTGAAAATTTAATGCTGCAATGTTTAAGTGTGCAGGCATTATTATGGACGAACGCTTTTCCGCCAGGATATTTCACAATGTGCACAATTACAAAGCATGGCCGGACAATTGAAAATTGCAATGAGTAGAACAATAATTTACAATCAACTGAACCAAATTATTTGGTTGGCCTAATTTTATAAGGATGGCAACATGAATCCTGGAAAAACAAATAAACAAATAAATTGTGGTCCATATTTCTCGTGTATGCCACTGAATTGCTCACCACGTAAAATGTTGAATGCATACATATACAACATAAACCGTTATGCTATTAAGAACAAAAGCAACAAACGGACGAAGCTTAAGCAAACTTTAATGGCTTGATGCTGCAGGATAGGTTAAATTTATAGCAATTGTCATTGGTTAGAATTGCTTGGTAAATAATTGGAGTGCACAAACCCTGGTGACCAACCACTTGACTACCGTTGCAATGCCAAAAAGGATATGCATTGCACCAAAGTAATTTAACTGTTTAACCGCGCACTACACGATAGTCATATCGATACGTTGTGTGGCAATGAAATGAATCTTCCTGTTTGCGCGTCAGTTTAATTGCGGTTTTTGGTTACACATTTCGTCGGGATGGATAAAGGATGTGTGTTTATAAATGTGTTTGTGCATCCTTTGAAGTGAGTAAAATCACCAAGTGTTGGTTAAGATATTTTATTTTTCATAAAGTGGCAAGGATAATAAATTCTCATCATTAAAATTTTCATAAAAAATAATGTAAGTGGTAGAAATGTCCTTTAAAAAATTAATGCGCTAAAAAGCCTAATTTTTTAAATCAATTTTAAACGGCATTGTCAAAAAAAATATTCTAAAACTTTTTTTACAAGGACACTTTTTAATTTTAAAAAAGGACATTTTTTTTAAGTAAGTAAAAGATTCAGTAAATTGTTTTAAAATGTTTGCAAAGCTTGATTTCTTAACATGTCACCAGTTTACTTTTGTTTTTAAAAATTTCCACATCATCTGGGAGTTATTTTTGAAGTCAATGCCAAATTAAAACAGTATGTAAGACAATTCAGCAATGGTAGCAAGGATTAGCAATAAGAAACCTGCTTCAACAAGAAAATGTCGTAACAGATTAACGACGTTTCTGGAAGTTGGGATGAATTATCTGTATCACCCCAAAAAAAAAAACAATCCCTTTAAAATATGCCCCAATTAATGAGGTTAAATGCCTCAAATTTCCAAACCGCTATAGGCTACAAAAGCATTCCATCATCCGCCCATCCATATTGTATGCATAGTTAAAAATTCGCACGATTCGGCCATAAATCTGGCCTAAATAATTGCCCTCACACATCGCCACCAGTTAACTGCTGCTAGCACACTGCTGGCTGCCGCACGAGCGTGCATAACAAATCATGCTGTCAAGGATGCACTCATCACTCGTGGCTGCAATTATTGATTATTCATTAGTTGACGTGGCTGTGACGGGGTGGTGATTTTTGAATATGACGTTTGTTGCATGCATCCGACATATGATAGGAGCTATGGCGAGCGTTTCCACCGCTTGTAAAAAACAACATTTGTATTGAATTGATGTTGATGGGAGTTGCGCTGTGTGTGGGAAATGTAAAAAGCTCTTCATCACTTCACATTTCATCCCTTAATATTTTACAACCCCACAAAAGTTGTGCATCGAATTTAATTTAAAATAGTTATTGAAGTAAAGCTCTTCTTAAACGATATTAATTGTTCAACAATGAAATTTTAATTGTTTCCAAAATATGAAATCACTTATCGGGACGAGTAAATTTTAATAAAATTTGAAATAATTTGCCTGATATTAATAAGTATTCCCGAGTTCATTTTATCCTGTTTGATTGGGGAGTAATTTAATCAGCATCCATTTTATACGAGTACCATTATCTCATTTTGTAACAATGTGTTTTTTTGTTGAACATTTAAAGTGGAGCTTATTAATACTGAATTAAATTATAGTTTGTTATAACGATGAAAGCGTGTCATGCAGAGAATGCTACATCAATTTATATGGCAGACGTACACAAATAATTTTAAATTTACATAAAAAAAAACTACATCGCAGGAAGAACGCGTGTAAATTTACTTGAGACATGCAAAATGTGAAATGTTGAAATTTCTGAAATTTTACCTTGATTTTTGTCCAAAATTGATACTTTTATTAGCAATAATGTAGCACATCATAGCACAATAAAAAAAAGCAGTTTTTGAATTATTTTCATTATGAAAATGTGACCTTGAGTTTTCAAACTTTGACCTTGAAATATTCAGTAAATTTTCTTATTTTATTAAGTGCTATAATGATATGTGAAAAAATGTTTCAAAAATATTAAGGGTTTCTGAGATATAGAAAGTGTGACCTTGAATTTTCAAATTTTAACGTTGAAATGTTAGAAAAGCAATTTCTAAAATATTTACTGTTTTGAAGATGTACAAAATTTGACATTGAATTCGATTTCGACCTTGAAACGTTGTGCAAACTTTTTTTTGGTATAAAATATAAATTAAAAAAGATGGTGGAAAAAGTTGCGATTAAAATCATGCAAAGCATAAAAACAATTTAAAATTAAAGCTAAAGTCAAGTATGGCTTAAACGATAAAATTTAAAAAAAACATTCTCATAAGTATAAAATTGGTTTGAAAATGTATGTGTTTCAAAATTTGTTGATGTTTGACCTGTTACTATTTTATTTTTACATTGAAATTATTGCAAATGTTTTCTGTTTTTTTTAATATAGAAAAGATTTCATACAACTCTGTCAAGTAGTTTCTAAGATATGATGAAGATGTACGGCATACACCTTATAAAATCAACAATCTTAAATAACTCAGCAAATTGTTAAATAGTAGACGCAATAAATATTTGAACATATATTAATAAACTCTTTGAAATTAATATAAGCGCTTGTTACGCCACATAGCTCTTGCGATAAAAATCACAAATCATTTATTTTTGCTCTACTTGTACTCTACTCCAAATGAATTATCGAAAGTGACCTTTTCCACACGGATATATATTATTTTAGAACTATATATATTCGATATGTGCATTCTCTATAATTTTATGGCGCCACAGCTCCAAACGTCAGTCGTCTAATCGAAGTCAGCCGCTTGCCGCTTGCCGGTCAGTAATATTTGTAGTGCATTGTGTTTTTAAAAAGTTAAAAGCTACTGGGCTACAGGTGTATTTGCTACGGAGAAAATTAGTGTTAATCACAGTTAAACAGTTGCTTTGAAAAGAATTCCAACTATAAACATTAAATAACGTGATAGAGAACATTCAGTGAACAAGTTCGTAAGTACCATCTAAATGGTATAATAAAACGACAGCACATTTAATTCCACAAACCCAAGAGCTCACGAGGTGCCGGGAAGCGTGAGTTAATTGACTTCTTAAAATAATTGTTAAAAGGTATCATCGCATATTATTCGTTATCAAAAAGTACGTGCATTTTCACGAACTGGCTTCTCTAACTTTAAAAACCATTGTCAGTTTTATTTTAAATAATTTAAAATAACTCACCTGCTGTAATTGCCTTTCGTTTAAGTGCGTAAATTTTGACAAATATGGCGGATATGTTCAAAAAACCGTCATCTTCGGATGATCATCGTCGTATGAGCACACGTGTAAAGGTAACTAATAGCCTCTTATATTTGATTTTGTTCAATTGAATTAAGATTTTACAAATGAAAAACATAAATTTACAGAAAGCACCAAACATTTTTGATCCATCGGTGTCTCCTGCCGTTAAATCACCACCAGTAACACAAGCTGCACCATCTCGACGTTCTGGTCGTTCCCAATCAGTGCTCATATCTTCAAAACCACCACCACAAACAAAAGCATCTATGAAACGAACTCAATCAAAGCAATTACAACCGCAATCAAAGTTTCGGCGTTCTGCATCTGTGATGGTGACAAATTTCAATCAGTCTATTAGTGCATCAGAGTCGAAGTCGTCAAAGCAATCTGGTATTGTGAAACTTCCAAAATCTAAACAACTTCAAAAATCAAAGGCTTCGTCTCCAATCCCAAATGAATTGCCACTCGTACCAAAAGTTGAAGAGGAGTGTGCACAAAAAGTGTTAACTCTGAGGGATGCATTCAAGCGGCCAATCCCTGATGTCGCTAAATGGTCTTGCACCCAAGTAAGCGTTTACTTTCAAGACTATTTTCCATTACATGCGCATGTTTTTGAGCGCGAAAAAATTGATGGCGCGTGCTTGTTGCTGATGAAGCGCGATGATATCGTGTATAAGATGGGGGTCCCGATTGGGCATTCCCTTAAAATGCTTAATCATATTATTATGCTGCAAACTGGGATTAAGGATGTTCGACAGTCATGGAGATAGAGGAGTTCTTCAATTGAAATTATAATTATAGGCCTTGTTTTAAAATTCTGTTCAAGGAATTTGATAAAAAACTTGAATTTAAGGACCTTGAGTTAAATTTCTATTCAATTACAAATATTATGTACAATTACTTTTTTATTATTAATTTTTATTATCATCTTTACATTTTGCACAAATTATGGCGCATTGATTGCAACTTTCATCACAATTACATTAAATTGCATCAGAGTAACGTTATAAAAATGTCATTCTCCTTCAATTTCATAAGAAAGACTTAAATTTAATTGAAATGCACTTATCGGTGCACTTATTTCAAATTTACTTAAAAACTTGACAATATTTTTATATAAAAAGATGGTGGATGGATAAAAGTGCTTAAGTGTTCGTCGCATGAATATTATGTAGCATTTTTACTTCAATAAATTTAATAAAAATATTTATATCGCTAGGATGTGTGTTTGAAGTTTCTTATATCGTTGAATTTTAGTTGTAAGGACTTAAAGAAGTGATATGAAATTCTGAAAACAAAATTTATTAAAATTTAAGTCACTGATCATCAAAGCATCTCATCTAATCTTGAAATTGCAACTTTTTTCCAAGAATCATGCCTCACATGTGTGGATTATAATTTTATACAAAAGGACTTCAATGCAGAGGCGTATGGTAAAGTTTCAAAATGAAATTGATATGCTATAAGTTTTGTTAACTAATTTTGTTAGTTGGGTGAAAAATCCATTATGCAAATTTCACTCCCAATCATATTAAACTTCAGTCCTCATAACAATGTTGGTACTTAATCTATGCAACGTCCAAGTTGCCTGCAATAAAATAACATGAAAATCACGAAGTGAAGTCTATTACCAAAATTGGGCTAAATTCATGCCCCAGAGTTTGTATTGTTTAAATAAATTGCACAATGTATTTAGAAACATGTTCCAGGAGTTAAATTTATAAACAAAACAAAATTAGAAGTTCAAACTTTTATATGTATAGGTAGGGATAACAGCTCCGCTTTTAAATTGCTTTCATTTTACTGAATATACAAAAATAACAGGGATTTAATTTCCCTTTGTTGTTTATTAAATTATCTGAAGGAAAATATTTATACTCAAAACAAAATTTATATTATTTTAGGTTCATTGTTAAACAAGAAATTTACTGTAACTTATAAGGAAGTAAGTTAGTTGTGTGTAAAGAAATGTATTCCCCCTCAAAAAAAAAATGCTAAGCTTCATCTGTCAATAAAAAGGATACTGAAAGTCTCAACTAAACTACAGTAAATCTGCTGCAGTACATAAACAAGCAGCGTCCAAGTGTATTATGACTCCATACAATTTCCTTTATTTACACATGAATGTGGGGAAGGACGTTAGTACGCCAGGATATACATTTGAAGTAATTTTGTCCTTCTTTATTGCCAATTTAATAACATCTCGCTCGTAATATAACTAAGAAGGCATTCACAAACAAACAAAAATTTTATCTCCTTTTTAATGGGGCACCCCATAACACTTAAGATACATACTTCGACTTGTCGTCCTTCTTATCACTAAACGGTACATTGTATATCGACGACATGTTAAACTTTTCGTATATAAGTTTGTTGCAAACTTGTTGTTTAATTATTATTATTATTATTATCTTGTGTGTGTGTGTGTGTGTGTTAAATGTCTAAGCATGATGTGTTAGTGAACTAAGTTTTTCTTCAAACATTCTAGTATACATGCGGGCGTTTTATGAAGCGTTACTTCCTTCCTTTTTTGTTTAACTTTAATGTGATAAATTTTCTTAGATTTTTATCAATACGGACCACTATATAAGGACAATCAAGCGAAGGATATAGAACACAATACATGTTACAGTTAGGAAGTTCATGACCTTCAAGACTGCCTCAATGCCAAACCGCGCTGAGCATTCGAAATATCAACTATATGACATTCCAATTGCCTTTTCATTATTAACGACACACGCCCAAATTGCTATACACATTGAATTCCCAATGAGGCGAAAATTTTTGCATTGCGGTTGTCTAAATCTAGGCGCAAATTGTTCAGCAATAAGGACGATTTTCTCTACACATTCCATTCGCGCTGTGACGCAATATTAACACCATTCTCGACTACCATTGTTTATGCCGTCTTCATCATGTTCTTTTGTACTATAAATACAATACATAGTGTAGAATTATATTTAGTTATTACTCTTCCACAGACACAGTGGGGTGCGTCCTTACACATGTCGTACATATTAAAGAGATGTGGCCATGTATGAGGTTGTCTTTCTTGAAAAGCAATTTTGGTTAAGTCCTTAAATAAATTCCCACAACACAATTGAGGGGGAACGCTTAAATGTGAATGAAATAGAATTGGGAGTGGTGTGGAGGATGCCTCATGTCTTCAGTTGTTTCACAAGGATCCCCAGCTTCCATTTCTCGGTGTGCATCTGTGTGATGTTTGTGTGTGTGTTGCAGGAAAAAAAATCCTCGCGGTGTATGCGTAAAAACGATGCGAACATTTAAGACTGTATCACAAAATAAAGCAATAAATTCCAAATGTGCTCATGAGGAAAGCCTTTTATTTCACCCGCTTCCTCATTATCATTTTCTGGCATACATGCGCTGAAATAAAATTTAGCGGCGGCATAGACATAAATTTTCCAGCAATAATCATAAGATGGCAATCATTTTTGAGCGTACGAGAAGACGAGCACACTTGGAGGGGAACTGGGAAGCCCTCCATAAACCCCCCCCCCCCCCATAACATTCCACTCCTGCCTGGAAAATACGCAGTCAATCGAATTGGTTATAAGCTCCGTGTATAATTTTACATCCGATATTGTCATATTGGTGCCCAAAATCTGTGCGGCACACGCGATACTTCGACTGTTTCATTCAAAACATGCACGCAAAGGGGCTTTTAACAATTTCAAATTTTTTTTCTTTTTTTGCAATTGCGGCCGCTCTCTCAATATAATTTTTGTACATTTAAGGATTTAGGGAGACGATTTTGTGCGGATACTTAATTTTATTCAACGACACACAATCATCATCATTAAAGTGCTTTAAGCCGACATGCACATTCAGTTCAGAACTCGGTTTTACCCCCCCGGCCGCTTTTCCCTGTGAGAAGTGCGTGCTTCATCCCAAAACGTCTCATCAATAAATATTTTCCGTAAACGCAGACTACAGCCTTTATGTTGGGACTTTACTGGAGGAGATCCTTTTACAGCTTCTCTTCCTTTCACTTTAAGTATAATACAGTTATTATTTTTGCCCCTTCCGTTAATTGATTTTTAATGTTCCGAATTATGAGGCGATGCTCTGACTAATAAAGAGATAACGGCACAAATTGGCTATAAATCGATGAGATGCGTCGGCAAGATGGTGGCCGCTGAAATAGAATCATTTCAGATGCTATTATTATTGATTGGGGGCTATGAAGACTGTACAAGGTTGAAGGATATTTTAATGGGCTTGCGGTATAATTGGATGGGAAAGTTATAATGATTTAATTTTTTTTTTATAATATTTTAAGGACTTTATGAGTAAATGAAAATTATCCACATTGGTCAATATTGCGTAATAAATTATTTTCAAGATCTGAAGTCGGGTTTAAACAAATATTTTATAACTGATTTTGTGACACTGTTTCTTAAGCCTTTTTTTTATAAAATTTCAAGGTCATAACTATTATTTTTAGGTCTCAAACTTCAGTTTTAAAAAATGTATTTAATTGCATACCTGACTTACATTTGTGGCGACTTTACTCCTTTATCGTTTAACTTAATATGAGTTTTATTTTAATTTCAGAGTCAGTTATTTCAAGGTCATAATAGCTGGAAGTCAATTTTGGCTTAACAAATTTTTATGTCACTTTTATGTCCTTCATTGCAAATTTGAATTTTTAGTTTCAAACTTCAAGGTCACAACAAGTTTTCAAGATTTTTCGAGGTCATAAAAATAAGCCTTAACAATTTGTTTAAAGGGATTTAAGCCTTTGAAATTTTAAGTCAATGTAAGTACTTTTTCTGTTCCTTAGACTTAAGTCAGTAAAAAATTTCAAAGTCAATTTTTTTTGTAATTTTATATAACCTACATGGATTAGGTACAGTGAGTAGTAAGAAGGACAAATTAAATTAAAGGTATTTAATATTGCAATAACATCATTCGTCCTTACCGATGCATCCTTACATTAGATTTATTACTTAGAACTTAAAAGCAACTTAAGAATCAGAATTATATTACTTAAATATTTATTTAATAATAAATAATGAAACAAATGTAACCATGTCCATAAAGGTCCTTATTGTCCTTTTAAATTAATTACAAAACAGTTGTTATTTCTGATTCCATGCTACACCGTTTTATCTAACTAACTAAAACCAACTTCACCGCATGAACATTTAATTCCTCACACGTTTCCGGTTATCCTTGATCCTTTTTGTGCAATGCACACTGCTTCACTTTCCATACTATCCATACCATTTATTAAACTGTTATTTTGTACTAACGATGCACAATACGCAAGCCATTCAGCATAAATACTCCAAATATTCAACACTCGGAAAACACTCGTTGTTGGTGTAAGCACGTCCTGAAAACTAACTCCATAAAAACCGTTGATTTAATTTAAGTATTTAAATGTTAAGCGTATATCCTCGTACAAACATTCATTCGGGTAACCCACTCTTAGGTTTTTTGTGTAAAATTTGCATTTACTATTTGCCCGAAACGAGTTTACCTGTGGTCACTGGTCAGTCCTTGCACGAAGTCGGACAGGAGTACGAATACGCTTGCACTAAATTTACAGTTCGTTTGGTGCGGAGAAAAAGGGCGAATGTTGTGTCAACCATCAGGAAAGGCTTTTCGCAAACATTGTGGGTGCCGCACTAAGGGATGGAAATAAAAACATCTGCGGAAAGTAGGTGCATGCATGCATTTATGGAGCAATGTATAAATTAATTGAATTAAAATTAGCAAGGAGTGAATTTTCGGATGCGGAATAAATTGTTTTCACTCGTTCAGTATTGGTTATTGTGCGTTTACAATGGAGTTTATTAAAATTAATGTACCGTAATGCGAGTATTGTTATGGCCTATGGGGATGTTGGCCAGATAATGAACATTTTTGTACATAAAATAAAAATAATTGAAAACGTTTTCATTTGGACTCGCGAGTAGAATATGTAAATTATTATATTTGCAGTTATTGATATACGTCAAGTACAATTGATTGACAAGGGTTGAAATCATTATTTCGGACAGTGCATTAATTAGTTCATTAATTTAATAATTATAATTTTTTTTTTTAATGTTAAAACATAAAATGTATTTACGTACTGCTGCACAGAGATACTCGTATTTTATTTATTTTAAGTTAATTTAAAATTGTTACTCACCCATTAAGCTTGTCAAATCCTTTCGACTGGAAAAAATTATTACCCATAATGTTATTTAAATTAAAAAGTGTTCCAATTTGGTGGTGAATTTTATTAAATTTATGTCATTTTTATAGCTCATTAATTAATTATGGAAAATCCATGTTTTTTACGTAATTAAATACTTTCGTTTATTATTAACAAATATTGAATTAATTGGTAATAATTAAAATCATGATATTGCGTTATATTCACGCGCAAATGTATAACCATGAAAGACATGAAAGTGCAAAATTGAATACATATTGTTTTAAGGAATATTTTTAAAGGAAAAAAGGAAATGTGACCTTGAAACTTTTATGTTTTCAAATGTTTGCAACGTTTTTTTTTACCTTAATGATGATAAAAGATTTAATTAACAATAATAAAAATAATCATGGTTTTTTGAGATAAAAAATGTGACTTTATTTTTTATTTTTGACCTTGAATTTTTTTACAACATTTTGTCCTTTTAATGTTGTTAATAAAGTAAATGAACATAATTTCGTAAAATATGGAATTGGCAATGTAACATAACGTAGATACACCAACATCATTTTAATTAACTACATTTTTAGTACGCAGCCAAGTACGCAGCCAAAACATATTATAATGTAATGAAATCGTGATATTAGTGAAATTAATTTCAGTTGAAAACAAAAAAAAATAACATAATTTTATTTGTCTTTTTTAAAATTTAAAGTTTATGGTGGCTTTCAATGCCATAAAAAATATTATTTCAATTACTTTTTTTTACATAGCCATTCATAAATAATAAAAGCATTTATTTAAATCAATAAAAACGCAATAAAGATAAAAAAAAACTTTTTTAAATCACATTAGAAAAATGATAAAATAAACAAAAACAACTGTAAATTACAAAATAAACATTTTCGTTAAAATAAAATCAACAAAAATACGAAAAATATTTGGAGTTTAATAAAAAAAAATACAATTTACAAATCGGAGGAGTCCAAATTGAAATTACTGTTTGCGTTATTTGTTATTTGTTTGTGAGTATATCGTGTTTACTTGCCGTCACGTAAATAAATACACACGCGTGTTTAATTAACCCAATCCATAAATGTACTCAAAAATAAACAGCACCTACCTACTCGTGGCCCGTGGGGGTGCAAAACAAAAAACCCTGAAAAAAAATTGGCTCGTAATTCCTGCGAAGTAAATCAATGCAATTAAGCAAAAGCATCATGCAAAAGCAACTCAGCATAACTAAAGTCACGATAAAAAGCCTCAACACTGATTGCATTCACAAACACAAACAAACACACCAAAAAAAAACAAAAAAGGATGACCGCACCTCATGAGTTATGGGTCGCAGCACGAATCCTGGAATCCACATAATAATAAGAATAAGCCATTGCTATTTTCCGACTGAGTTGTTTACCTTGGACTACATCCAATTCCTTATACTGCAATGGGGCTCTTCCAAAAAAAAAAAACAACAAAAAATGCAAGAAGAAGAAGAAAAACGAAGGAACTTTAGACCAGAACATTCGCGTTGGCAGTTTATGTGGATGCAATGCCGCTATATTATAACGGCGCACCAAGCACACACCTCGCATAGACATACAGTGAACTTTTACTTGGCGGCGCCAATCGATTTGTTTAAAGTTTGAAGCGTCGCGCTTTTTTTTCCCCTCCCATCGCAATGTCCCGTCTAAACTTTTGTAATATAGCAAATCATATTTTTTATAACACAACTCGACTGCATCTTACAATAATTTAAGGTGCGGCATTTTATTTAATTAATGGACGTGCATCGTTGAAGTGCAATGGCAGTGCACACAAATAATGCAATGTTTTGAAAGTACATAATTTCAAAGCAGTGAGTTGTAACCTCGCTGGATTTAAATGATCAATAAAGGTTTGTAAAAGCTTAAGAGTCTTCCTTCCAGTGTTAATTATTTTCTTTATAGCGCATTTGGGATTAAGGGATTAAATTAAATTTAAGTCGATTTTCTAGACTTGCATCTTTAATCCTTTATTCTCCTTTTCAAACACATGGCTTTAAAAATTTATAGTTAAATTTACAAATGGAACAATATGTGCTTCAAAAATAGAATTGCAAAAAATTTAATCAAAACAAGGATTCCTTGTATTAAATTTATTTATTTTTGACTGAAAACATATTTTCCTTACAAAAAAAAAAAAAAAAATTCCGATTTAAAAAATTACAACCCCTATAAGTAAGCCATCTTGCAAATATTTTTACCTTCATAAAATCAAAATTACAACAAAAAATGCAGCTGTTTTAAATTTTTAAAATTTGAATCTACTACTTAAGGATCTAAAGCAACTCAATTCAATTTAAACCGGGAGATGGTCGGGATGTGAAATGCAATTACTTTGTGTTTGTGTCTTAAAAGGTATAAAATGCGACTTTCTGGTATAAATACGGGCGATGCAGAGTAAAAGTCCCTCAGGTGTGTTCTCATAATGTGTGCGTCCCGCTATTAAGGACGAAATTTCGTCATCACCATTATCACACAATGTGAACGCTTATATTCATTCCATATACCTAAGGGTTATCGGGTGGAATGAAAAGTGAAATTAAATTGCAACCAAGACATTTTATATCCTTGTGAGGGAGTGGGGGGGGCAGTCTGTGTATAAAGAGTTTACGCGGGAGCACAAAGTGCGGCGCCTTTGCACGTTGCACGTACTCGAACGTAATTTGCCACAGCTCATATTGTGATGGTGAGCGTTTAAAATGTGGTGTGGAAAATGCCCACATGTACTCAAAGTCGTAAAGTCAATATGCAGTTATTTACCATCAGGATCACATCACAATCATACACGTGAAAAGCACTTAACTTTGAGGCATTATTTTGTAGGTTTTTGGATACATCATGTGTTTTAAAGGTCACACCGTCACGTTGGTATTAAGGGAATGACATAAACCGACACCTTTGTGTAGTTAAATTTAAAAGCATCCCATTCCCCCCGTTTTTTGGAATATTAAAGGACGCACCCCCGTCGTCCCTTTGTGTCAACATTATAAACGCATGCCATACAGTTAAAGTGATGTGGTATTGTGGCTGTGACCAATAAATAATAAAAAAAACCCAATGAATCGCGTGATTATCGATGCAGGGGACCACCGGGATGATGGTTAATCATAAACGGTGGTATTCATTGTTATAGGGAATTCACATTTTGGTGTGGTATCAATGGGGGGGGGGGGGGGTTCGTGTCATCGCGCACTAAAATACAGTGACAGTTTTTGTTGCCACCGCTCCACTTGTAAATAGATTTTGGCACACAACTAAAATGTCGGTCCATACAACAATTTATAGTCAATTAATGTTATTTTATGCAAGCCAGCGAAATATTGTTAAACATGCGGGGAGAGGTCAAAATGCTATTAACAAAATTGTTTGTCCGCCATCATCATTGCGTAAACAAATTCCTAATGACAATAATATGTTGACTGACAAATGTGTTAAATTTCATTGGTAAAATTTAATTATGTTAATAAATTGGTGAAATATTTTCAACGTTAAATCTGATTTTAATTGAAATAGTTGAATTTGACCATGTTTTGACCAATGGTCAAGTTTTCCAATTTAAGTAATGGGTTTTTTTATTTTTGTAATAATTCTGAAGTCCATTATAAGAATATATTCCATCAAATCCCCCACTTTAAATAATTCTTTTAAAAGTAAAAAGGTTAAGCTCCTTAGATCCTGTTACCATTCTTTTAATATAGTACTCTCTGACCTCTGCAATACCTATAAACCTGTAAAGCGCCACGTCCAAAATATTCTGTGATTCGCTTCAAATATAGATGGTATCCAATTTACCATTAAAATCTAAAGTAGATTTTAAATACATTTTAATTTTATAAATATAAGTCGTCCCCTTCAATTGCCCTTTTCCGGTCAGGAAATTTTTTTAACGGTTCAAAAATGTCGGGACTCTGTTTTTTTTTAGTTTATATGGTTTCTCATCATAGTCGACGTCTTATTTTTCACATTACAAAATTTGGGCTATTTAAATTTTTTTACCGGTTCAAATTTTTTTTAGCGGTTTAAAAACGTTTCACTTTGAATTTTTTATGCGGGAAATACATAAATAAAATTAAATCCATTTTTTTTTAAAACCGTGAAATGTTTGCGGTAATAAATGTGCATTTTTCCGGTATATGATTTTTTAGCGGTTCTAAAGTGTAACATCCTTTGCTTAATGTAAACTCGATTAAAAGTAAATTTACGAAAAATTTAGGACAATTTGGACTAATTTAAATTAATCTATTTTGTTTTTTTTTAGGTTTGAGAAGTACTTTTACATAATTTGATCCTTGGCTGGTATTTCTTTTAAATTAATGTATTTCTATTTTGCATAAATTATCTATCTGACTTGAGGTGTCAAAAATATATGTAAAGGACATACAATTAAGTTTATTTATTTAATAAAGAGATTAAGTTTTGTTGGAATTCTATTAAAGACGACAGGATAATTGTTATGGATAAAGCCAACAAATACAATTAAACTACTTAATTAAAATTCAAGGAATTTCCTATTGTGATTAAATGTTAAAGAGTCCTTTTGGTTGTGGAAATACGTCGGCATTAACTATACATATTAAGCAAGAAGGTATATTCACATTAAATATTTATTTATAATAATTGAACAAAGATGCAATTGAATTTGCAAGGACATTGCTATATCAGTTCACATATTTACCACATGGAGGAATTATACAGTTTTATTTTTTAATGCTACTAACTCACTTTAAAGGGAATCTTACAAAGCTTTAAAGGAGTCATTGGCATAAGGTGCTGCAACCACAATTAATCAATGCAACTGCAATCCATTTCATTTACGCTTGAAATTTCCGTTACACAAGAATAAAAAAAGTCCTTCAAAGAAAAATCCCTTTTATTAATGTTTGTGCAAAAGTGTGAAATGAAAATCCACGTATACATGTGACACAAAGAGATAAAGCCAGTGAGCGTGCTTAAGGCAGCATCCCGTTGCTTGGAGTGAACACCAAAACTATATACATATTATAAGCAAATCCCTCAACCACAACCACATTTGTGTTCCATATCAATTTTACACACTCATGTCTACATATTAGAAGCACATTCACGTGCTAAAGCTTATTAAAGATGGAAATCTCAAACGTGTTCGCAAGCTTCTCACAATGTCGAAGTTCACTCATTTCCTTTAACCCCCACCCTCCCCAACCCCCTTTTTAAACTGTCGCTTTTCAGTCCTTGCACACACACACACACACACACACACACACACACACACGTAAGACTAAGAGGCACTCTGATGTGTACCTAATTTCAATTCAATTACCTTGCACGGGTAATCGAAATTGATGCAATGGTGCGAGTGACAAGACCTTAAAAAGGCGCCGTAGGACACTCCCGATGAGTGGCAATTAAGAGTGGGTGGTGGTGTGTTTCGGATTGAGGCAAATGAAAAGCAGTTCCCATAGTAGGTGTTTAAAGAAGGTGAAAGGAAAGCAGAAAAAATTGTTGTAATGAAACACGCACGTCTAACCGCATGCGGGTGTGAAAATTGTGTGGTTAACGAATTTGCTATTGCAACAGCTTCGCATTGTCTTGAGTTATCAGTTAAGGCGTTGTGTTTTGTTTCATTTCACTAAATTGTATGCGGATGTACGGAAATACAAATTTTGATTTCACATCTGCACCCCCAGCTCCCGCCTAATTGGATTTCTCAGGAGGGTTATTTGCATTATTTCTGCTCCTCTCGTAGTTCAGCGATTGCTTGAGCGACATTTATTTGCCGTGATATATTGGAAACGAATTTATACACGGGTATTGGGAATTGAGAGAATTTTGTGGGGAATGAAGATTTCTATTTATTTTTAAATTTATGTGACAAAAATTGATCCTGCTTGTGAATAAATTGCTAAAACAGATCCTATTTCATTGAGGTGATAATTTGATGTCGTCTATTTTTGTTTGCCATGAATTGGATTTGATAATCCTTTGTCCTAATTGGAAGACTTAAGTGTAAAATTTTCGTCGTCTTTTTAAGTATTAAATCGGAATATTTTAACATCCGTTTTACCCAGCTTAAGAGTTTTTTAGCGGTTCAAAAAATTCCAAAAGATTTTTTTTGCGGTTCAGTTCTGTTACTCTTTTTTTCTGACCTTAGACAAAATGTTTATGAAAAGAAATAAGAATAATTTATAGACAAATTGTGATTACAGCAGGGTTTTTTTCCGGTTCGAGAATTTTTTAGCGGTTCAAAAAAATTTGTATGACGTTATGCGGCTGAGACAAAAATTAAAGGATATTCAATTTGGGATATAAATCTTTAGTTTATGAAATTTTGCGTAATTTTTTCCGGTTTAATTTTTTTTTTGCAGTTTAAAATATGGCTTGTACTGTTTATAATTGTGAGAAAAAGAATTGCTACAAATTTAAATATGTTTTATGCGGGTTTCTTAAACATGTATTTTAAAAAAATATCCTTTTTTTAATTCACAACTTCATTAAAAGAAAAATCAAATGTCATGCTCTTTGCCCTTCTTAATTTTCCTCGCAATTTTAATGCATGTTTTATAACATTACAGATAAGAAAATGAATAGTTTTGAATCCTTTATATTAGGCAAGAACTCAAAAGTAACTGACCTAAAGAAATTGACTCTATAAAGTAAATCTTACTCATACTATTCGCCTCATAAAATAGCAAATTAACAATTCCAACTTGTTATTAAAGTGAAAAGTTTTAAAACTTCTATCACAAAACATAAATCTGGTCCTGCGAAAAACTTCTTCATTTCTCCAACAGTTAAGTTTATCTCAATGCATGCCTTAAGAAATCACAGCACAGCCATGAGCCACAAACAGTCGAAAAGTCTAACTCATTCAGACGGAAACAAACATTGAGAAGGACATTCCAGACGCACACTAATCTTCTGCCAAGACGGATTGTAAATATATTCAAACAATGAAATGTCCACAACAGGACTGGCTATTCCAATATAATCATATACATACTCAGTTGTTGAGCGTAATATTAAATCCAAATGCGGCTGGCAAATATTTTCTCCTCCATAAGACATAATCAATAATATTTATGAGCTTCAGCCTGAAATCCCAACTGTCACATGGCATATATTGTCACCACATCCTGCGAGTCCTGATATCCAAAAGCACACACACATTATTTTATGTACTGCAGTGAAGAAATGACAATAAACCGCAAAGCAGACGTGACGGTTGATGTGTTAAGCGAATTTTCCTCTTGTCTCAACGATTTCGGATATCATCAATCAATTAGGTGGTGCACACCAAAAAGGCGAAAGCGTACGCTATGAGAGTGTGTCCTTTGTGCCCTTGTGTGTGTTCTCGTACATGAAATAGTTCAACTAGATGCGAACTGGGATGGCAAAACTCAAGACATTAACTCAATCTTGAACTTTCTTAATACACACACACGTCATGTAATTTGTTGCAGTTTAACGGATGTGCACTAAAATGTGTCTGCATGGTTGTGAAGTGAGAGCGACGATTCATGTGTGCAGGGATGAGGAAACTGTGATGCAGTTTTAACTAGTTGCAGTAACTGCAATCTCTTATCGTAACAATAATTGTGGGGAATAGCTGAATAATTTATCTCTCGTATGTATTACGATAAGATGATAATACAATAAAAGTCGCTGCATGAGACGTTAATTAGTGAAAATGCTGTACGCTTGCATCTTGAAATATTCAACCCACTTCTAAAGAAGTACTCCTTTTCCTTCTTGTGATAAAATTGTAAATGCATTTGGCGCGAATCTTTGAGAAAAGGAGTGTAATTAAGATTATGTGTGCTTTATTTCTCCACACTGTTGTGCGTTGCTTGCGAAATCGTGTGCACATTTATAAGAGCGCAATTATGTTCTTTGCTAAAACTTATACGCCATGCGTCTTAAGAAGTCTGTGAAATAAAGCAGCTGTGTACGGGATAGTGAACACATAGCCAGCGTCGCGACGAAGGATAATTTTCAAAAGAAATGATGCAGGAACTCGTTTTAACACTCCGCACTGAAGATAAGTTTATTTTTAGTTCAAAGTTCAAACTGAATAAAATGAAAGTTTTAAAGGATCAAGTTGACTCAAAGTGAATTTGTAGAAAACAAAAAAAAAATCGTTGAAGCGAAACTATGTTATTTGTAATCTTTTATTGAATTAAAAGGAATATAAAGAATTAAAGTGCAAAAAGAAGTTCACTGGGTTTGATATAATTTTGACAACTCACACAATTAATTAGTTAGCTGTTTATCCTTTTTTTGGTCGGATATTTGTTGTTTACAAAAGGGTTGACGGTGTAAAACAATTTCCTGATACACCGTCCTGCTATTAAAAAAGCTAAAGCTTAAATTGCTTTAAAATTTTTCAAGGTTAAACTTACATTATTACAATTTTTTTACCTTGAAGAATGTTTACAGATTTAAAACAAAATTTTGTGTGACAATTTAAATAAAATATTTCAAGGTCATTTATAATTTAAAATTCTTTTTAAACATTAAAATTTTCATTTTATTTTCAAATTTAATTATTTTAATTCCGAAAAATCCAGAACACGATGTTATGCACAGAAATAAAATAAACGTCTTTAAAAGGATTTCTTTTAAAAATATTTCAAGTTCAAATTGGAAATTTTCTTCAGTTTATTCGAAATTCTTGTAGTTATTTAAAGACTTCAGTCATTTTATAAAAAACAAAAATCTTTGAAAAAAATTCAAGGTGACAATTTAATTATTTTAAAGGTCAAAAGTTTAGTTTATCTAAAAAAAAGTTGATTTCGACAATATTGAAGACGTGATTTCAATTGCAAACCAAATGTATTTTAAAGTCAAAGAATTTGAACTTATTTCAAGGTCGAAAAGTTTAAAGGTCAAATACGTATTTTTAAATCATTATAAAACAAATAATAAGTAAATTCTTAATATACAAAAAGGGGTGGGTTTAAATTGATTTCACAACCCTACGTAGTGTAAAATAAAGCTAAAACTACCCCTTTTTATATATAATATTTCATTTAATTATCTTTAAAGTCCTTATTTTTAAAATTGAATGCATATTATTTGGCAAATATAAAAATGTTTTTTAAAATATATAAAAAGCTTCGTTTCCTTTCATTTCCTTCCTTCTTACAATAAACCAATAACCAAAAGTTACATTAGCTCAACAATTACCAACAACTTGGCAGATGGTACACAAAATAAATTCCCAATAAATCTTCGAATGTCTTCGTCTATTTAAGTAAGAACCGTTACTTCAAGTACGTATTACATGCTTCAAATTGACATGATATTTCTTCTTCAAATTGTCGTAAGCTTTATTGCAAAACTCTGCAATACACACCCGGCAAAATATTGTGCACCAAAATATAAGATTTTCGAGCTTCCTTGAGCCCTTATATGCTCAACCGCATATGCAAACTTTTAAAAGCACTTTCACCGCGAACACGCGGCGCATCACTTTATAACACACAACGTTTGTTTTCACTTACTCTTTTATTGCGGTTTGGTTTTTCACCCCCATTCATAGTTAAAGACAAGAGAATTCGATTACGCGACTGACAATTGCTATATTCAAGTTTTGCTGAAACTTTTTGTTGTTTCTTTTAAAGAAACCGCCACATCTGGAATTATTAAATCAGCCCAATATGTTGATAGGAGGGTTGCACATTGTGGGGGATATTTGTCGGATTGCAAATATTTGCGTTGAGTTGTGCCACAGAGGAACTTGTTTAAAGAAGCAAGATTGTTTCGCAACCGCACAATATTATGTACAACCGAGTGTAAGGACCTATATACCGTAGCTTCGCAATTCTTAAGGATGCATATTCGAAGTCCTCGCTCAGTTGTATCGAATGCAAATTTGTGCGGTTGTGCGGAATTGTTTTCAAGTCGAAGCCCAACGTATGTTACTTGTTTGCCACAGAAAGGGTTGTTTTGCATTTAATCTTGTGGCAAACCTTAACTTTGGCATTAATGTATTGAAGGATATTTGTTTTGGCTGTCAGCAAGTATAACGGTACAAACAAATATTTTTCTCGAGAGCATTTTAGAATTTTGTGTATCAAAATCCACCAGCTGTGAAATTGACATGCCCCGTTACAAAGCGCCAGGATACCTTTCTGCAAGTATAACTACATATTCAGCAAACTTGAACATCCTTTTCAGGTTGCCAAGCTGTTGGAACAGAAAAAAAATATAAAAAAACTCGGCAGAGAATAAAAAAAAAATTGTTGCGGAAACTTTTTTACAGTGGAAATTGAAAACGAGCTTGTCGACGCTTTTTTAGGGCCCGCACAGACGAAAAGTTCGTCGGTATTCTACTGGTGACTGTTCAGTGTTCACTGCTGTTATACTTTGTGTATATATAAGACTGATTGCCAGTCACAGTACTCGGCAGTTGGGAGCAGCGATGGCATGTTAAGTTATTAGTGCCTCTTTTGCTGCATAGGGAAATGGAAAATGTATACAAGGACGAATTTCGATGCACTTTCCTGAAATTACAGTACAAATACAAAAACACATGAGTACGGACATGTTTGGGAATAAAAGAAATAGAAATTTAATTTTGGCAATGCCATGAAAATATCCTTTGCTATAATATTCATATTTGCTAAAGGATTTACATTATTTATGAATGTTTTCGTTTGATTTAAATATTCCTTGTATACGGTTTGTAGATGAATTATACAAATATGAAAAATTAAGTAAGCTTTTATTTTGTCTGTTTTTATTTCTATCAAAATGAATTAGAATACTTTTAATACAGACGTCTAGTATTTCACAGAGCTATTACAATTTGGGGTGGCTCCATTAAAATATTATTTATTCAAAATTTAAGAGATTTTCCATATTCTTAAGATAAACATAAATCTTCATTCTATCAAATTGGAGTCTGGTATTCTTCTTATTATATTTACTAAACTCGAATTTGATAGAATAAAGATGTGACTTCTGAAAACTGAGTATATTTACCTGCACAAATGAACTTTTTTTTTTTCCTCAAATCTGGAAAGTCGTAAAAAATTGTTTTCGTAAAAGAAAATCAAACATTTATTTCAATTAACTAGAGCTTCTGTACAATAAAAATATTAATATTTAAACGCAATTTCTCACAAAAGATCAACCATTGAAAGGAAAAACCGGAACTTTCATTTATTTTAATTTTGTTATATTGCTTCCCTCTGTTTTTAAAATAATAACAATTAAGAAAATCAGTTTAAAATTTTAAACCGTGCAATATAATTGAACCGTTAAAAATTTATGTATTTTTACCGTTACTTTCCCTGCTTTAAAAAATGTATAATTACTTTTAGTTCAATATCCTTTTTTAACGGTTGAAAATTATTTAATTTTTTTAATATTAATATATTGTGAAAAACAAACTAAATTTTTTATGAGAAAATAAATTTAATAATTTTGAATCTCTAAAAAAGAGATTGATCGGGAAAATTGTTGTAATTATTACCGTCATAATTTTTTTCCCCTATAATTAAGTCCTAACGAAGGACGAAATTTTCTAAATAATTTTTTTAATTACAAAAAACTGGAATTTTTTTATACCGCAACTTAAGTAATAATTGAAGAATAATTCATTTACCGATAGAATAGAGTCCTTATTTTTATTATTAAAAATAATTTAATACCCATAATAAAAGCTTCATTGCACCAAACCATTTCACATCCTTTTACGATAAGGATACATGTACATATAGTACACATAACACACGCATGTAGAACGATTCCATGTCGACCTTTTCACATTATAACATCGGAAATTACAATTCCGATTCATTGACCCGCAAGTAAATACAGTGACCCCACACATCCCACACACACCGTGTCCTTAATGTATACCAATCCTCGATACTGAAACATTTTAACGATTTCTCCTTAAGTACTGCAACCTTTCATTTCATTTTCATCCCATTTGATAAAATCAATTCAAACGGTAAACCATGTTCAGAATCGAGATCATACAATTTTTATGGTTTGTGAAATAACAATTTCAGGATGTCTCACCCTTAAAGGTTATCCCAAAATTTAAAAAAATTAAATTAATTTTATGTATGAACTATAAAATTGAGTTTAACCATGAAGATTGATAGTTTTTTTCCAATTTTATACGGATATAATTTTTAGAAATCCTTAGAATCTGTTTTTTAACAGTTCTGCATCAAAATTTTGAAGAAAAACGAAAGTTAAATTTTTGGTCCCAGAATTGTAAAAATCGCAAGTTCATTTTAAAATACATTTGTTTTTCCATTGAATTTTTGTATGAGTAAAGAAAACCTTAAACATAGCACAACAAAAAATACTCTTATAAATAGAAACCATATTTAAGGATTACCAGTGTAACGGCCCAAAATGTCGTCTTGCAAGAGTTGTGTAAAAGAAGCTGGCAAATCTAATCCTTAAAGATTTGTCTCGTACAAATGTATAAAGTCTGGTTGGGATGTAAGTGACAGAGCGCGCGCCCACCATGCATCGGACTGACTTGTGAAAAATCGCTCTGATCAAAATGGCCCATAAACACGACCCCCAAATGTCCGAAGAAGCTTTACCAACAAATGACACGAATAAAGCAATGATTAAGATGAGAAAAAAAACCTATTTATATTTGCAGCAGTTGTATATCGGTTTCGGTTTGTGTACTGTCACAGAACTGAGGACCGGTAAATTTGATTAGGACGACCTGGGAAAAAAGATGGAATAAAAGAAATTGAGGGGGATGAATGAAGTTGCTGGATATAACTAGTTTGAATGTGAGGGGGATGATTATATAAAGTTATTGGGCTTTCATAATGCCGAGAGTAGCTATGTCCTGTGATTTATGCATTGAGTCAATACGTTGTACGGATTTGGAACTTTTGACAAGTAATCAAATTAGTGTCATAAATTACGGAATTTATGTTATTGTCTCCGGTGGGATCAATTATCATTGGATTTTCATTATGTGGATTGTGGGTTGTTTAACAAATTTATGCAATATGAAATAGGGATTTTGTGTGTTGTGTCCTTTTGTATTTCGTCCTTAATGTGGAAAATATTATACGATAACAAGCGACTTATTGAGAGTAAGACTAAAGTGCTGGTTAATCCTGGAATAAAATCTATTACTTAATCCTTTTCAATGACTCATTATTGCGTTTATTGTATTTGTTAAGGATCAATGCTTCTCATTAAAATAAATAGAAGAATTACAAATTTTTTAAAAACATCCTTTTATGATTAAAAATATTATTTTCAGCAATATTCTTTACAATTAATAATACTTTGAAGTTACCTAAATTTTAATGACATATTTCCACATGTCGGATATTCTAAAAATTTATTTATTCCTCCAATCTTCCTTTCTAAATAATCGGTTCTAAAGAATAAGCCAAAATTGAAAAAAGGAAATCAAATTCCTATAAATAACCACTTGCAACTACTCGGATCTATTAAACTTGAAGTGACGCCCATGTTATCCTTTTGCATTCCCTCACACTGTGTTATGCATTTAAATAATAATATCATCCCTTAAGTCATTTTAATCCGCTTGTAAGCTATTTAGTAATCCGATGATGCGCTCATCACCCACCGGGTCCAGCCACCCCCCCCAGTTCAAATAATTCAAACGCAACAAAAACATGCTTTGAGAGGGGACAGGAATTTATGCGCAGTGAATATGAAGACTACAGACAAAAACTGAAGAAAAAAGCGAGCGCATGTGATCCCATTATCCTTATTGAGTAAGGCGTTGCTTCTAAAATTATTATGATTATTATTATTATTGTCTTTTTCATCATGATTTTGTGTAAATACATAAAAAAATGTGTAACAAGCACACAGTCTGCCGGAAAATTCGTTCATTTAATCGAATTGCAAAAGTCTTTATAGAACGGAATGCGCTGCTCCTTTGATGTTGTACTTTGTCTCGAGCGTGCACATGAAAAGGACGAGCGCATGAAGTTGGGTGTACGAAATTGTATAAGAACAACACTCCCAATTGCTCATTAAACTTTGTTGTCGCATGGTGCTGGCTTGTGTGCGTGTGTAAATTGTGTCCTTTGAAAGTGTGTTTAAAAAAGTGTGTCCTGTGTGTGAGTGAAAGTTAGAATGCTTCTGTTAAATATAAAACATCCCTGGAGATGGGGTTGTGTAAAGGAAGCCATAAATATTGCCACCAAATGAAGGAGGAATAAAACGGAAACAGTCGTCCTTGCCACCCCCACCCCCAATTACATACATGACAATGTACACAATCATTTTCTAAGATTAGATAAGTAAACGCACGCGGGACGATAATATGCCAAAAAACACACAAGATGTAACAAATAAAATGAAAATCAGCTAAATTGTACAGCAATTTTCCTTATGCCACATCCTTTGTTACCAACAATTCTTTAATACCAAATTATCTTATCTCAAGCATTCCTTTAAGTACATTTAATATAAATAGAAATATACACACATTTATTTATACAACTTTATTTGATTTCTTCCCCCCACATCCTTCCGCAGATTGAACCTCCATGCTTATAATTTGTAAATGTATCCTGCATTTTGTTTGTGTGAGTGTTTTGTTGTTTTTGTTTCTTGTTACAACAATATAATTGAAGAACATTATTCGACGTGGCAACAAAAATTAGTTTTTACAGAGAATGATTCAGCAACCTGATTATTTCTTGTTCAATTATCTTAAAGGATATCGGTCAAAGGATTAATTCAATTTTGTTCAAATGCAACGAATTATGTTGAGCTTTTCATTTAAATTAAATAAAAACAGCTAATTTAGAAATCATGTTTTGTTCTTTACTTAAATGTGGATTCGGGACTAAATGCAATTTGACTTTTTGTTGAAATTTAGTTATCGTTGCACATTTTGATGCAATTTTCGTTCAAATAAAATATTTTTCCTTGGAATTTTATAATTTCTAGAGAGGACAATGCTTAGAACTTTTCACAACACATATTTCAAAAACTTAGTAGTTGGAAAATGAAGAGGTAATAAAGTAATTAATTAATTACATAAAAAAATTAAATTTTTTTAAATTACTAATTATTCTTTTTAATTTAAAATTTTTTTTCCCCCAAAATCCCGGCTCATTTTAAATGACATTCAAGGTCATGAAAATTTACTGTCTTCGTATCCTTAGAGATTTTAAGTTTAATGTTTTTAACACTTTAGCAGACTTATACTGTCTATCGATCCTTTTATTTAATTTCTAATTCAGGCTATATAATCGAAAGTTTTTTAACCTTTTTTATTGAAAAATTGGTATTAATTGAAAAACTTAAAAATAATTTTAAAAACATGTTATTTCTATTCAAAATTTTGACAGTTTGTTATTGAAGGATATTCAATTTTTCAAATCAAAACTTTAATTTTTTTGAAGTTATGTCATTAGTCAATCGGATGTGGAGCTTGAAAAATCACCTAAGTATCTTTAAAAAAATATGTTTACTGTTGTTATGTTACAAATTGTTTATTCATCTACTTATATTACAAAAAACCTACGGGATTAGTGTCCTTTTTAAATAATCAACGATTGAATTACCGTAAGATTGTAATTAGTAACAGAAAGATTTGATATTTTATAAATTAAAACCAACGCATCTTAGATAATTGACTTATCTATTATTTAAAGCCATTAGGTAAAATATGAATCCAAGAAAACGTGAAATTGAAAAGGTCGTAACAACCCACAAAAAATAATGCGCGATGAATTTTTTAAAATAAAAGTAAGAGGTGAAAAAACATTCTTGTAAACAATTATTATGTATTAATTTAAAAAAAAAACAATAAGGACATTAATTCTCATTCCAATCCATCCACTTTAATAAATCAAATCCAATTTGTGTACAAATTTCGTATATTTTACGAAACAACAATATGCGCCCATGCACATCCTTAATTGATACATAAACACCTACATATTATGTTAGATAGATTATGTAGCGAGCAAAAATCAATAGTGGCAGTCCTAATTGGCAATTAATTTAATTTCAATCTGCTGCCCATTATGAAGTGGGTTTGGGGGTTGGTAAAATTGCGGCGTTACTGATGGGTGCTACATATGTTCCGAAATTTTCCTATTTATACATAGATTAAAATGCAAATTGTTACCAGGAAGGACATACAAGTGCTATTGACATGAAACAATCACGCCCTTACAATACGTCCCCCACTTCCTTTCAAATTGTACAATCAACTTTGATATTGACTAATCGATTGTTGCCATAAATGTTTACCAGACACCTTTCTACCACACTTATCCTTTTGTTTCGACTAAATGCATTTGATTATTAAACGATAATATAACTGTCTCAAGCAAGGACATTGTTTTGAAGGGTGAAATTGCCTTTATAAACCAATTTCTCTCACTTCCTTTTATCATTAAAGCCATTCATCATTCCTTGCAGGAACACAATTCTAATTTGTTTTTCACACATTCAAGCATTCATATGAAACGTGTGTAATAAGGATGCGAGTGCATGACCCCCACATCCTTGCTTGTATTCGCCGCCAAATTCCGCTAAAACCAAGTTAGCCCGGGAATGTGCACAAGGATGGGTGGGGAATTTTGGGGGTGGTTGTGAGCGACATCCAATTCCAAAAACACCAATTTAATATATGCGACATATGAGAGTGTACGTGAATGGTATCTCCACAGGATTACATCCTCGATGTGTGCCTCTTGATTGTCGCAAGGATACATGCGATGAAAAGTGCTCGAGGACTTGTACTTTAATTAAGATAAAAATTATATGCGTGTGTATTATACTGTTGAATAAAGAGCACATACATATATTATAGTGAAAAAAGCTTTTATATAACCTTTTATTATGCTCGTCCTTATACAGGACTAAAATGTACTCGTATGTTGTTTATGCAATTCTCCTAGATAAAAGCGAATTATGTAAGTACCAATGTAACTAGATTCAGTCTCCCTTCTATTCATTTAATATCATGTATTCTTAAAGGACATTAAGGACATACACACAATATGTGTACAAATGGAAGGAAAATTTGTATTAAGGTTGATTATACGGATGTGAGTGGAGCGCGGCATTTGTAAACACATTCATCATTTCATTTTTATTCCTTGTTCCTCATATTTGTTTACTACGAAATTCCAGCGATCGCTTCCTTTCCCTTTTTGTTTCTATATATGCGCGTGTTTGTCGTCAAATCCAAATCCAAATCAAGGCACGCTTTTGCACGACAATAAAAAAAAAGTTATGTTGTCACACGCAGGTAAATTCGAAACAAACAAGAGAGCTATTTTCACGCCATCGTCGTAATTTTTTTATTTGTGCTGCCTGCTGCATTAGACTCGGTATGTTGGTCCTCGTCCTTATTCATATTATTCGTTGATTTGATTGAGTTGTCATTTATTGGCTGGGCGGACGTGAGCTGGTTTCGCTTCCGGTATACACAATTCAAACAATTCGCGCAATGTTTCGCTGTCGACGACTTTTTGCTGTATATAGTTTCTCGAATTTTGTGCTCATCCCTTTTGTCCCCAGACGTTGACAAAACCGTGCGTTTACTGGATGTGCTGGTGCAGGCAGTGCGCTGAGCTTTTGTGCATACGTGACTGTTACTGTTGTCACACTTTATAGTTTAGGTATAGAGTAACTGCAAACTAGGGGAATAATGGGTTCTGCACTCGTGCATCAACATTTTGGGTTGTCTGTGTGTTATAACTTATTTATGCTGTTAGTTTGTGCTGCTTCAACTTTTTTTGTTTAATTCACATTGCGTCTGTTTTTGATTTTGCTTTTTTTGTTATTATGTGATTTATTGTAATGTTTGTGGTGTTAAAAAAAAATGGTTATAATCTTAAATTAGCACTATTTTCTCAATTTTAATATTAAAATAGTAACTTTTCTGTTATTTATTGTCTTTAAAAAACGAACAATTATGAAAACAATGCTTTTTTCATATGTTGCCACCGCGTAATATCTATTTCTGATGTCTAAGTGCTTTTAAATTTCCTTGCGAAAAATTTCGCAGACCTAACTCTTAAATAATCAAATAAAAATAAAAATTCAAAATCGCTTGAAACCTTTTTTGCGATATTGAAACATTTTTCCCTTAGTTCGAGTTTTATTAAAATCCTTGATCACCTAGCGAAAAATTTCGCTTTTATAAATTAAAGTAATGGAATTTCTCCCTAAACACTTAATTGTATTTGTTTTTGGTATTTTAAACACATTTTCATGACCTTGAGTAATACTACAAACTATCTAGCAATAATGTAAATCATTATTTAAATAACATCGCGAAAAATTCCGCGGATTATTTAATTAAAATATTAAAATACCTTTACTATAATATTACTAAATAGTTTCATGCAATATATTCTTTGATCTTAATTGAAACTTAAAAACAAATTTTAAATATTTTTAAGTGAATCCTTAATTTATTTATTTGATTTACAAGGTTAATTATATGCTTTTATTCAAGGCATATTTAAATATTTTTTAAGACTAACTCCCAATGGAGTTTCCAATTTTCTTAATTGACTTTAAAAAATTTTAATTCATAATTTTTTTTGCTATTTTTTAAACATTCCCACAAATTTATACATTTTAATCGCCTGAAGTTATGCACAAATTTTGAAAATATTTCCAAAAGTTTGTCACATTTTCCACTATTTGTTAATGTATGGCTTATAGAATATTTTGCGTGAGGCGCTGAAACCCTTGAGCACATGCAACTAATTCGCACAAGTGCAATTTGCATAAAATACTTTAGCTTTGTGTGCGTCATGCAAAGTTGGTTTATGTTCTCTCTCTGGTCTGGAATATTATAATTCACGTACACATAATACACCGTACAGATTGTACCTAATCTAATATCGTGTAGTATTAACTATTTGTATATTTTTGCACACATCCACCAGCATACACAATTTCTAAATGCATATATTGCAGCATGCAGCATGAAGTGTTTTCTTCTTCTTTTTTTGGGGGGAGTAATTTCTTCATTTCGCTCAGCAAAAGCGACTTTATTTCCATTTCTAATTGAACGAGTAGCTGTAGAATTTTTATGACTGAATTTAAATTAACGACTTCTTGAATAATTTTGCATAATGCACAAGCTTGCAATATTATTGCCCGCGTCTTGACTTTCGACTATTCAAATGCAAAATATTTTCTTAAATCATAAATTCTAAAGTAATTTCAATGGCGCATATTAAACATGAATTTTCTTATTATCCATACACCAAAATGTGCATCTTGGGATGATACATCTCATTACTTATTAAGTTTAAATTTACAATGGAACACTAGAGTTTGAATTTGAATATTATGTAAATTGTCGGGTATAATGAAAATGTTGTTTTGGATTTTCAGACGATGTGTAATTCGCTAATAATCTTTAAAGTTGTTCAAGCAGATTGATTTTTTTAATCTATGTTTCTTAAATTATAATTAAAAAATAAAAATTTGTTTTAATTTTTCTCTAACAAAGTCATTTTAGGTCAATTTAAAGATTAAAAGTACAAAATTTCATATAAATAAAACTACTCAATATTTGAGGGGAAATCACTCAAATAATTTTACTCAAAATTATAATGATGAGAGAATTATCCAATATTACTCGTCCAGCAAAAATATCCTTTTCAGATGGGACATTTATTTTCACTCTCCCCTTGAAAATTCATCACACACTCTCTTGGTTCTCACAATTTCCCGCACAACAAATACTTAGAACATATTTATGAAGTGAAAATGATTCATTTCCCCACATTTAAAGATAACACGCCAAATTTAATCCCGCAAGTCTTCATATCCACTGCTGTTGTGCCTACAACAAACGACATTGAGGCAATATCCTGTCGTCTACCACAAGCACGCTCGAGCTTTACCACAAAGTGTGGGTCAAACGCATTACAAACGACAACCCAAACCAAAAATTTTAATACATAATTTGTACTGAGAAAAAGAATTGCAAATATGCGACCGGTCATTACATATTCAAAGGTAATTGTGTTGTTAAAGTGTGAAAGGCTACACCCTCAGGGATTATATCAGCATCCACATATACACAACAACGACAAACAGCAGCAAAACCATGATAATAACGGCGTCAAAGGAAAACAAAAAAAAAAGGACAACAAAAGGCGCATTAAGTGTAATAAAAAATATGGCAAAATTGAAGCTCAACACAATTTCACATATTATAACTGTGTGCAAGGCTGTACAGTGTGTAACAGTTACACTGCCTGCAGTTAAAATTGTGTGATCCCGACAACAACAGCAACAACTATTCATAGATGTGGGGGGAAAACAAGGAGGTGGTGTTTGTGTGTTTATATTGTGTAGAGCGACTAGAGGGTGTTAGCAACTCCTAAAACTTTAATCTGACTTAATTAATGAATCTAATCCTTATTTTGTCCGTTTTCAGAGTGCCCGAATGTGTGCGTGTGTGTGTGTGTGTGCATTTATGTTTTGCAAGCAATGAAGGTCCTTACACATATATTTTTATGTGTATTATGTGCTCGCGCTTTCATAAGCTCCTCCAGGATATATTGTATGAATCGTCCTCCCTCATTTTGCTGTAGAAATACGTAAAAAAAAATAATGGAGCAAAAAAGGATCAAATAAAAAGAACACACACACAGCTACAATGCGAACTTGGATTAAGTACGTTGAATTTTATTTACTTGCCATATTTGATTGCTCCACTGTACAAGGATTTGACGCTGACGCGTCTGCATCCCCATATCAAGGCTGTCTTATGTGCACGTCATTATCCATTAAATGCGTTTCTTTGTGCTTTCGAGAATTTTTAGACATTGTACAAGAGCACACAAAATAAAAATTATTAACAAACAGTTTTTTTGTATACGCAGGAAAAGGATAAAGGATCATTTCCATATTAAGTAGCATGGTTTGTGTGTGCATCAGGCTCAGTTCTTTTGTGTAGATCCTTTTTGCAATCTCTTTCAGTGTTTACGTACGCTGTATTTTTATGTCAGAACAATTTTCGTCCTTTCTTTATTTCAAACAACTTCCAGGACTAATCCAAGCCAAACATTTCAATTACGCTGCATAATGCTTTCATACAACCAAAAAGTCTAACTTTAACTTAGTTGTGTTTGGAAATGAAATGCAATCAAAAGATTAGGTCGACTGAAAAGGAAAAAAGGATATACAGAAAAAAAATTCTTTACATGTAAATTGCAAAATTTTTATATTGCACAATTTAATGTCGCCCTCACATATTTTTAATTGCTTTATGAGTTTACTGACATTTATTGCACATTTTTTACACAACAAAATCCTTTAAATCGTATCACTTATCACTGATATAACAGCTCCTATGTGAATTAAATTGAATCGATGAGTTTTGTCGATTCCACAGCCGGTGGTAGAGTAAGCCACCACAAATCCCAGCGAGATAACCTCAATTGATGCAAAAGGAAGCCGCCCAAACAAAATCAATGACACAAACAACACCACCCCACGTCATGCCTTTTGCAAATGAATGGCAAAAGTATTATGTATAAAATCGTCGACGGTGTTTTACGTGTTTTTTTTGCCACCCAAGCAAAAAAAAAAAAAAAAAAATCCCCAACCCCTTTTTCCCGTTTTTTTTTTTTGCGACCCTTTTTTTCCCAGCCATCTTCCGCATGACCCACACCCAAAGGGGGCGCGTCGCACTATTTCAACGCGGCAATATTCAACCGGAAAAACAAGGAATATGCGCCACCCATAAATGTTTTATAATTCAATTTAAAGTGCAGCTTCAACAACATCCTTTTTGGAATACTTTCAGTTTTATTGCCTCCTTGTGTGTGTACACTCGATGTATAATATTGTACACAATTTCTGAAAATGTCTTGAATTTTGTATAACGTCGACGGGTTTTATAAATATGCAATAAATTACGTTTTATCTCAAAGAGTTTGTATGAGTGTGATAGAGACCCACTCTCAACTCCTTGCAATGAAGCATTCTTCTGCATCGTGATTAGTTCCATTTTAATATAAACTCGTACACAATGTGACCTAAATATTCATTTCAAACTTATGCTTGCACTCCTTTAAAGTTGCAGGAGGAAAGTCAAAGGAAGAAATACGGGGAAAGGATTATTTGATTTGTAGTTTTGAAGAACAATTCGTTTGAGGATTAATATTAGTGATCTGAAGTTTTTAAATAAAAAATTTTGTATAATCAATCTTTTTCAGGACTTTTTCAAAAGTAAATTTTTGCTAAGCAGAATACTTTTAAGTTTGTAAAAATTATTATTTTAAGTCAAACAGAAAAGGATTTTCAACAAAACAAAAATATTTTTCTAACAATAAACTGAATTATAAAAAAAAATCGTCCTTTTATCAGCTTAACATTTTTATTAATTTTATTTGTTAGTTGAAATTAAAAAAGGGCTTTCATTTCTGGTACCTTTATTTATAAAGGATTTAAAAAAGGACTATTAATCCTTGATTTATTTTTTTCTGTTATAAATCAATTTGAATTTTTAACAAATAAAATTAAATAGGGGAAAATCAATTTAAATGAAATTGCCAAATAAATCCTTTTCAACAAGTGGTCATTCTACCGACACCCAAATTTTCTCATATATCCTTTTTATATTATCGAATGCCATTGCTATCAAATCAATTAAACTGTTTATTGAGTTCAATTAAAATTATTTAGCATGAATGAACATTTAGCAAAAATCAATTTAATTCCTCCCAATTAAATTCAAGGTCATGAACAACCCCTACGCAAATAATTATTCATGCAACAACAAATCAAATCAATTATAAATCCTGCCGCCATTAATTCAACGACACAATGCTTTCGACCCAGTTTGCTTGACTGCGAGTCAACAACAATTCAAATGCGATGATGTCGGCATCAAAAAGCCGTAACAACTAAGTTCACCCCATCCCGAAAAAAATGTAACGGAAACAAATATTTATGGTAATGAGAAGACATTAACACCGCACTATAAATACACCAAATGTGACGTGGCACTGTCGCAATATAAATGTAGGGTCTCATGTGTGATTCAAAATTAAACGATCAAATGCAAAATAGTGTTGCGACGAGAAAGAGAGACGCCCGCACACAAAATGAAATTGATGCGAAACGTCCTTAATGTCCTGGAAAATGTAAATACTCGCACCAGCCATTTTGTTAGACACCGCAAGATTTATTTCAACAACAATTTAGATATAACTATAGTAACATTTTTGCTCTACACAATGTTTATAGTGAGGTGTGTGTGAATGTTGATGTACATGTGTGTCTGGAAAAGTGTACAGGATGGGGGAAAGATTCATATCTTCTCTGCAGCTAAAATTGGCCAACTTTCTGTTTATTCCCATCAGGCGCTAGCTATTCTCAACCCCGCGTGCACTGCAGGAACAAAATATCCATAAATAAGGAAGTTACGTACATGAATTGCTGACTCATAATAGTTTGACTATCAGCGGGATATTTATAGTTGAATCATAAATCTGAATTATATAAATTTCATTGTATGTATAATGGCATAGGTTGGTGGGTGGGTGCAGCGTTGTGCCTATTTCAGGTGAAAAATTGTTGACTAATTTTTGTTATTGTCACTAAAAATGGCTTATGAGTAATAATTTATTTGTTTGTAAAATAGGGGACTTCTCCAATGATCATGTCTAAAAACTATGTTTTTCATCTTCTTTTGTTTCATTAAATTTCTAAAGTGGTGTTGAATATTTTTACTTAATAATTAACGGCTTTAAATTGGGAAAAAATTCAAATTTTTATTTCCAAAAAAAAAAAAATTTATAACCTCAAAAAAAAAAATTATTTCTTTTATTTTAAATGCAAACTGAACTAAAACAAAATAATTTATTGAATTAATGACGACTAAATATTTAAGGTTAGATTTTAAATTAATACTTCGATTGAACATTCAAGGTCAAATCATTATTTTTTCTTATAATCTTTAAAACAAGGAAATATTTTGACATAACCTCAATTTTAAAAAAAATTAAAAAAATTGCTTTTGAAAGTTAATCAGTTTCGTGTGATTTTCAGCAAACCATAATATTTCTACCAACCTGACAACTGCTTGGTTTGTAATTCTTTCGACACAGTTGAATTAAAATGTGATTTACAACCTCTCCATTTCTTTAAAGGACGACACGAAATACAATGCAATTTTAAAATTAATTATGCAACAAGTATTATAAAATATGCAATTAACTACTCGTCAAATTAAAATGATTTTCTGGTACAATATGAAAGCAACTCCCTTTACTCCTTTTGCCTTCATTGTTAAACACAGTTCTCTATTGAATCGTTTCCGTGTATCCACTCTATAAAAACGTACAAAATATGTAATTCAATTTGAGCTTTCAGTATTAATTTACAATTTGCGGAGGAGATCCTTTAATTAAAATTAAAAATTTAATTGAATTTTGTTTTGGCGTAAAGTGAATTTTATAATAATTGCAGCACAAGCATGATGCATAAAGGTACGAGTACGTAAAATAATAACAAACCACTCTTTTCATAATATAACTAAAAGTTTTGAACAAATTTATATTTTTTTGTGTTTGAAATTTAATTATTTTTGGTAACAATAAGTGGATTATTGTTTAAAATGTTCAGAATTTGAGGATTAACTGTATATTGCTTTGTTGTCGAATAAACGGATGAGTTTTTAGTCTGTTCTAAATTAATTGTGTATTTTAAAATGGAGCCAAAATCACTTTGAATAGAGCAAAAAAGTGTGTTATCAGTGCAACAGAAATTTTAATTATTTATTTAAACACTTTGGTTATATTTTTGATTGTTAAAGTTGAAAACTAACATTTAAATTATTAATAGTGAAAACTTTTACCACAACAGTACATTTGAGAATTAAAATATAATTAATTTATTAATAATTGAGTGTTTTTATTAACTCACAAAAAAAAAAAATTATATTGAGCATTAATCAATGCAGTTAAATTTTTTATGTTGCTGAATAAGTCCCTTAATCCTGAATTAATGGCTGAGTTAACGTACAACTGATCCAACTGCATTGCTCCTTTTTTTCAATTTAACTAAATCCTTGAATTATCCCTTATTTCCATCATTATCCATAAATTTATTTAAAAATGCGATTTAAAAAAAGCACAATTTAAAGAAGGCTTACGGATCAAATTGCATTTATCAAGTGATTCATGTTAAATGGAGTCCTTTAAATTGTGTACCTATACACTTATGCATCATTATTGCAGCATACTTAAATCTGATTCACATGGGAATTTTAATCCATCAAGGATTAAATCCAAAAAAAAAGGTTGGATTTTGTAGAAAAGTTTAAAGCTGCAGATTTAACTGCTGGCATTTAAGGATGCAGTATGTGGGCAACGCGCGGATGTGGTGTTTGAAAGCTTTTTGGTAACAACTGAAATCGTCGAAGCGAAAAATACTGTATTTTAATCCGTTTGGAGGTTCAAATTAAAAGTTAAGGATATTTGTAAACGATGGGGGGATTTATGCGGCACATGGTTGCGTTTTTACTAATGTTCAAAGCGGCACAATTTAATTACAGCGTCAAATTGTGTTGTTTTGCAATCGTCCTTTTTTTGCTACAAAGTTAAACTAAAAATAAAGATAATCATGCCTTTATTTCTTTAAGTGAAATATTCATTCATCACGACTCAGACAGCGCTGTGTTTGCTTACGTTACAGAAAGACATCTGATACCACACCCTTGTAAGAATATACGCCTTAATAAGAAAAACAAATCAATTCTGCAAAGACAAGAAGACAATGAAAATGTGTCGTTTATCTAATTAATTAACACGTCATTCATTTCACAATCATGATCATTATATAGACTTAAAGTAAATATTCAATACTGGCGCAATTATCCTTTAAAAAGGAAATCTGTTAACAACATATTCCCGTAATATTTACACGATGCACGCTGCCAAAACTAATTTAGCATTGCTGCTCGTACAATACCGTTAAATATATTTCAACGCACTCGGCGCTGGCCAACATTCTAACGGGATCAACGAACGAACTCCGACGGAAATCACCGCCATCACTAGATTTAGAACATGCCGCACATAGCTCACACCATAACAAAATGGTGGAGTATGGAATTATTACAAAATGAACACTGTTTGTGGCGCGCGTTTTTATAACCACGTGCTTTTTTTCATTTCGAATTTATTTACTTATAGCGTCCGCGTTTTTTCGTCCTTTCTTTAATATTGCAAGTATGAATTCTTTTCAATTCTGAATCACACTCTTTTTTCCCCTCCTTCAACAGAGAGCCTTAGCGACAATAAGTTAGTGGACGCGCTTTATTTTCAGTGTTTATTGTATTTAGTGTCGGTGGTGGCGGCATTACTTGTTGGTAAGACCATTAATTTTGTGCACTGAATCTCGGGTTGTGACTTTTTTATTTTTTGTTTTGCGTTAAGCTTTAAAAGGATTTAAAGTATTACAACTTTAATTTGTGGAATTAAATTCACTTTTAAAAGAAATATGGTTTCTGCTTTTTTCAGTAATAAAAGAAGTAAGGCTTATTGTACTTTTAGTAAGCCTGCTAATTAAGTTACCTAGTTTTAAAAAGGATTATTGTATAGTGAATAACAAAAAGTGAGTTTTAATTCCGTTCTACTTCTTTTTTTTTCGCAGAAATCTCTGGTGTTTTTAATGCAATTTAATTTAAATCCTCCGCCTCTTCCTTTTTTTCGATTTAATTCATTTTTTTAATTTACTCTTTTCTTGGAAACAGGATTCAAATTATTATAAATGCTGCAATTATTATTTTTACAGTAAAAAACATCATCAAAAAATTGATGGATTTTAATAATTGATGAATCCCTAAAAAATTCATCAAGTTGAATTTAAATTTTCGGAATCAATCAATTATAAAAAAGCCTTTGTTAAATTGGAATATTGTGTACAAAGTTTCCATCACAAAAATCGTTAATCGGCGACACACACACACACACGTCATGAATTTAGGAGACATTGTTCCCAAAATCCCATTGTCGATATTTAATTTGTGTTTGTGTGGAAAATAAGCAAGTAGGTCACATAATTTTGCGGTGAATATAACAGCAATTTCAGGCGCGGCTATAAAAAAAACAGGACCAAAAAAAATCCAACACCTATTTACCCCTCGTCATTTGAGTTGACCTCAAGTATGCGGCCGAAATGTTCCACTTATCCAACGGTTATTTGAGAGTGAAATATTAATGGACCAAAACGCATCCTTTTCATTCCCGCACGTCGTATTTGTCATAGTCCAACACAATGCGAGTGAAGAGCATTTTTGCCCGCGTTATCCAAGGCTTCTACATTTTTTAGAGGGCAAAATTTTCAAATTAATTGGTACTTCCTTTGCATTTATATCCCTCATTTGAATGTGGGGAGATGATCCTGAATACGGAAATGTGCCTTAATACCCGAAACCGTGAACACACACAATAAGCCCATAAACTAACTAAACAGATTTGTAAAAAAAAGGAAGATTTGCGAGGGTGAAATTGGGTTAAAATTCACGTTAAGTTACCCAAATGTATGGTTGTTGAAATTTAAATAAACATGCGCTTCTTTTCCTTTTTTTTAGTCCTTTGAGCATTAAGGTGGGTAAAAGGAAAATTCCTCGTTGTCTGCTTCAGTATCAGGTACAACCTCGTTTTTATTTAATAACACAATAAAAATTAATTGAATAGTGACAATAAAGTATTGTTGTGATATCCTTTATCGGAAAGGTGGGTGTAAGGATTAATTGAAAAAAAAATACAACTACCAAGTGTACTTGGGAGAAATTGGATCGTGAGTATTGCTTCACTTCTATTGCAAACTATTGTAAAAAGAGAAAAATGTGTGGTGGAGACATTTTAAAGAGGATACGCTTTTGAGACAGGATTAATTTCAGACTGTGTGCTTTATGTCCCGTCTTTTAACGCAATTTTTGTTAAGTCGATTTATGGTATTTTGAAAATATTGTGATAATATTTTAAAGCGGTACAAATTTTTTTAAGAAGTTTTTCAACATATCCTTTATGTGTCCTGTATGTATAATTATAAATAATAAATAGGAAAAAAAATTACCCTCTCATTCATTTTTTTGTAATATTTAAGAATACCGAAACGAAAAATGAATCTACACAAAAAAATATAAAAGGACGAAGGATTTTTGTACATCATATTTTGTGGCATATTCTAGAAAATCTTAAACATGTGTCCAAGATTAATATTAATTTGTTGAACACACACACCTAGGTTAATTCATCCCAACCTCATGAAAAGGACGAAATAAAATAACAACTGTTAATAACTAGTTCGGAACTAAACAACAAGTCATTGTACATTACAAACACTTTTTCCATTCAATTTGAGTCTGCTTATCAAAGTTCAGCAATTGTTTCATCAATTAAACCAAACTCGCTTCAGTCCAAAGTCCAAATAAATGATGCTGACTGAGTAGAGAAGTTAAATTTGACGAGTCCAGGACACTCATACAACATTTACCTAACTAATTTTCCCAAACTTGTTCATTGCATGCAATTTCGCAACCACCGCACAAAAACCGAAATATCGTTCAATTTGAAAATAGCGGATATGAACCAATTTATCGACAGATGTAAGAAATGATTCAGACAAATGCCAATGCAATGCATGGGAATTTGGAAAGAGTACACGGACCTACATTCTGAAAGCGTAATATAAGGGTTGAAAGCTTAACTCACTCAATTTCCCACGTCCACTTCGAGTTTCCCTTTGATGCTGATTAATTGCATGGCAATAATTTAGTTGCTTTCCAAACGATTTCGGACATAGATCACTTGACATACATAGTATGCGGGCACCGGGCATCGAAAAATAATTGAGGAATGCTTCACAAGGTGTGTGTGTGTGTGTTTGGGGAACGCCGTTGCATTGGTGGCGCAGTACAGTTATTTGCGAGCTTCCCATAATAAATCTTTGACATTCCTTCCATTCATTTATATTACATCAAATTTAATTTAATTGCAATTATCATACATCAATTGAATGCAAATAATTTTATCTGTAGATTTTTCCTTTTTCATTTTAAATAACAGTAATGTTTTTAAGGTTATAATTTTTAAGGACTCTCGCAAGTTGCTAATTTTCTTTTTAAAAAACTTTAACACTTGTATTCAAAATTACGACATTTATTTCACAAAATAAGCTGTACTTTTTTAAATAACATTAGAAGTAAAAAACGAATAATTTCAAGGTCAAAAAAAATTTGCATTTAAACTTTAGAAGTGAAAATCACGTCTCTTGGACTTTGTGCGTTATTTTATTGAATTGAAAGTAAATCGTCTATATTTGCTATGTTATTTTAAGTCCCACTTAAAGCCCACTGTGATAAAAATTAACTAAAATTTCAAGGTCACAAAACAAAATAAATTTAAAATTTAATGTTCAAAAGAGCTTGATTTTAAACATTTTTACCTAAATAAGTAGTCCATTTAATTATGAGTGTAAAGTGTTTTAAATATTTTTGTTCAACCAATTTCAATTCAAGGTCAAGTTGAAGCTTTAAACATGAATTACATCAAAAATTACTTTAAAACCATTAATCTTTCAATATTGTAATATTTTACAATACATCAGGATTCGACATAACGCACAGAGAACAGTTTTGTTAAATATTCCAAGGTTATAATTCATTTTTCAAGGTCATCTAATTAAATGAATTGCTTTGATTTAAATTTTTAAAATATTTCAAGGTCAAGAATTTTATATTTCAAGGTTTCAAATGATTTCTGAAAATTTTCTAAAAATAAATTTAAACGAAAGAATAAAACTCAAAACAATTCAAGGTCACAAAACTTATATTTTCAATGTTTCCTTAACACGCATTTGTTTGCAAAGTGAAATTATTATTATTCTATGTAGATAAATGAAAATCGTATTAAATAGAAATTTCCTCTGTTCATTATAATTATAGTTAATTAGCAGTTCCCAGAAATGTATTTACTAACATTTCCACGTATTTATTTACTCCCTAGTTAAGTATACATACCCCTTTTACAGATGAAAACTTCAGTGCACCCAATTCCTTTTGAATTCGCTTCAAGCACTCCTAACTTATGTAATAGCTTTTCCTGTGCGAATTTGAATTACTTATAACATGGAAATGCGATTTTCTGATTAAAAAGTTGTTCAGGAATGAATCCTCGATTCTACTCAATATTAAATCAAAATTCAGGTTCCTTGAATGCAAGAAAAAATCATTCCAGGGTAGAAAAACGTGCGTCAACGCAATCTGTATTTAATCCTTAAAGTATTCTTTGAATATTGCAATTCCATTCCTTTTGTCTGATTTTATAGTTACGTTAAACCAGTTGTGATGGTGTTGAGGTGCTGCAACTCACCCCAATCCCCCCTCCCCACGGCATTTCACTTTAATATATTATTATCAAATTCGGTTGTGTGTTTTGGGAACGCCAAATGGTTAAAACATTTATGATTTCTCAACGAAACAAAATTTATGGTTCTCGTAATATTTTCCACAAATATTAAACACACAAGCAGCGAAGCAAGGACGCACACAGCACATGAATTTCTCTCTAAAACATATACGTCGTCCTTTTATACGTTTAAGTAAAACTGAACATGATTTATGGCCTTGAAAGTTCTCCCCTAAGTTTTAACACTGTCTCGACAGTCATCTTGTGTATTTCTTATGAACGCTCTGGCGAAGGCTGTTGATGCTTTACGGTTTTACAAAAAGCAATTTTTCACTCCAAGATTTCGTGATTCTACTTGAAGGGTTTAGGGAGCATTTATTTTTCCCTTAAAATATCAAATCAATGTAAAATGTATTTGATTATTCACTTAAAATCAGTGCAAATTTAATTTAAACACACAGAAAAATTGGAAAAAACAATTTGAAATTGACTTTAACTAATAAAAAATTGACAGTAATTTTACAGCAATCGTCCTTAATTTGTTTAAACAAGATGCATGCAACAGTCGCTACATAAATGCATGCAAGTGTTGCCCGATGCGCTGCATTGCATTGCATACACACGCACAAATGTCTTTTAATGAAAATCGTTACACGCTGCAAGTGTGTGATTGTGTGACGTCTTAATTAAGTTAGTTGAGGAAATGAGAATTGCGGAGTTGGAAAGAAAAATAGCAGGAAATGTGTGCATAAAAGAAAGGAAGAAGGTCGTTAAGCTACATATCGTGGGGCACCGATCTTATGTATCTCTCTCAGCGAGTGCAACTTTTCGCAATTACCACCCGAACCCCATCACGGGTGTCCATCCCCATCCACATTTTTAAATACACTCCGCACCACAATATTATGCTTTATGTGTGCGTTACATTTATTTTTGTATAAGTAAAAGGCGCGACACGACACGGTGAAACACTGCAGATATAAGAGGTGAAAGCACACAAATTTTCCAACACGGAATAACAAGGCAGGGGGTGGTTTTAAATACTTAAAATGTGTAAGGAGTAAGGACACACCGGTGTGTAGCAAAATATGGTAAAGTTTCATGCACTTTGGCTGCAAGAACAACAAATCTTTCTCGTCCCACATCCATACTTTTATCGTCCTTTACATTGTGTGTGTGTGTGTGTAAGTTTGTGTGCGGCTTCTTTACACACAAAGTCTTATCTCATTTTAGTTTGGTCGCATTTGCCGCATATTCTTCCATGGATTTCATTTCCCGGTGCTGTAAAATGTGCCGTTGCGTTGCCTGCATCCATTTTATTTATGTACAATAATGCAACAAACTGCTATGTGGAGGAGAGTGAACTTTAAAGCGTCGTCAAGAGCTTTATCTTGTCGTTATCATCGTTTTTCTCATTGCGCTGGATTTAATACATAACATAACTCTTTTTTGCTTTATGCTGTTTAATTAATTACTTAAGGAAAATTGTTTCAAACGCTTTGAGTGGAGAAATTAATTTATCTCAAGGATTTTATTAAGCTTTTTAAAGTATTAGTGGACCCTTTTTGATGTTCTTATTAAAGGAATGAGGCAAGTAATTTTATTAAATATATTTAAAGTCTATTTATATTGAAATGTAAGTAAATTCTTTTTTTAAATGTGCATGTGATTTTTTTTGAAGGAATGTCCTGTTTAAAGAGTATTAATTTAATGGAATAAAAGTGGATTGTTTTTTCCTTTTATTCCAACTCTTCCAACCCGATGAGCTAAGATGTTCATTTGCAAATTTAATCATCCTTAATCCTTGTATTTTGATTAAACATATTTTAGTCTGCTTTTGTCATTTAACTTTGATTCTTCAAGAAGAATTATTTAAAATAATGCAGAAATTTTTTGTTAACGTGTTCATTTTAAGGTCCTTTCGAAAGATTTAATAAAATTTCAACATAACCTCACTTAATTTTGAAAAAATTATTTTAAATTAAATTAATCATAGACTTTATGATATTTTTTTAACAAATAAATTTCAAAGTCAAACTATTATCGCTTTCATGTCAAATTTTTTTTTTCATCATTTTTAGTCCTTGTTAGTCAAGAGGTCCCACCTAATTTTTAGGATATCAAAAATTTTAAGTTTTACTTTGTAAAGACATCCTTGTTTATAAAATAACCAAACAAATAAAAATAATGAATTAAGGACACTTTTACAAATTTCAAAATTGACTTCCTCAAAGGCAAACAAAAAAATTAAAAGACATTTTGTTTGCTGTAAAAAAATGGAAAATCTTCACAACTCAGGCCACCGCTCTCATTCTCATAACACCCCCCACCCACGACACTATCAAAAAGACGAATGGAGGGTTGTAAATGTATATTTTAAACCAAGTAAATTGTCAAGCACGCAACAACATCCAACACATATTTTCCCGAACACACAATTTCTCATTAAAAGTTTTACTTTGTTATGTGCGCTCAAACAATTTAGTACTTTCCACATTTGTTTCGTTGGGTTATTTTAGTTCATTTTCATACAAATCAGCTTTCCCTAAGTTCACAAGGGTGCAGCACGTATTAAAATGAATCAAGGTAGAATAGCAAACTACGTATTAAAATGAGTTAAAGTTTTATTTGATCCAATTTGCAGAAACCAAACATTAAGTGGAAAATAATTTAAGTTTCATCCCTTAATTATTTCAAGTAAATACGGAAGTATTTATGTTTGGCAAATTAAAATGATATTCAATGTATTTTTAAATGAATGCAAATAAATTAATTGTGTTAAATTGTCCTTTAAATAAACTGAACAAATTATTTTCTAAAGGATACACATAAATTGTATTAATTAGAAACCCGCATTTTCTTCATGAATGCCACAAACTTATGAAAATTTTGCATTTCACAATGTTTATTAAATAAAGTTTGGTTCATCTTAATATTAGGAACATTTCACAAAATACTTAACCAACATTGTTGCAGCATACCAGTCACAACCCCCAAGGGATGTACAATGGTCAAAGCTCCCAATAACATTCTACAATATATATCCTTAATTCAACAAAACTATATCACGTTCATTTATCTACAAAATACTCTCGAAAGTTTGTTGAAAGCTGTCGCCTAAATAAACTGCACATCGAATGCACGCAAATTGTGTTACAGTTATGAGTCCTTGTTATGCACAAAAGCTCGCTACAGCAGCGATACACTTTGTCATAAACAAAATGGCTGCAAGCGAAACGTGTTGAAATGGCGCACGTGAGAGACGTATGGCTTATGAAATAATCGCGATGTGGGGGGAGTGGGTGGTGTTGCAAGGATCATTGAAATGAAAACAAAAACAACCCCAAAGTACACGCAGTTTGTACTCGTTATGCATATTGATAAACAAGTTTGACGTTATCCAACTTATATATGACAATAAACAAGTAATGACAAGTAAGTATCGGAGTAAGTGACACCGCCAGTTCGTCCTTTAATACTTACAAGACTGTTACAACTGACACCGTGTTTCAATATTATGATAAGTTGTCTGGTGCTCTTATAGCAATTTGTGGGTTGACTATACGAAACAACAAACTGTGTAAGACAACAAACGCTGAACTTTCTTCCAACAAGGATAATTAATTTTGGCGCTCCTAACGCTATGTGTTTACAAATTGGCAAACATCTTGCATTACTCCATTGCGCGGATTCTCAATTAATTAATGGAAACTAAAAGGATAGCAGCGTGTAACGGAATCTTAAATTATAAATGGGAACTATATAAGATGAAAGTGGATGCCTTGCGAGTATTTAATAATGAACAAGGTTCCAGCGCAGGTAGTTGCAATTAAAAGACAATCTCTTTTTGTGTGAAAGAAATAATGATTATACCAGCATGGTGTATTATTACCCACGTTAACTATGGATGCTCATTGCACATGTTGGATGTGAATATATCTTTAAACTATTCATTGCACCTTGTTGCAATGGAGCTAACATGTTACACAACACGTCTTAATTCTAACGATTGTAAATTACATCAAAATGAAAGACATTAATCCCTCTGCAGTCTATAACCATGTAGGTACTCGTTGTTATAATGAATTTCAAAACATGTTTAACATGACCTTATTTATACACATGAGTCTGCTGTGTTTAAAAGGATATAATACGTTATCGTTTAAGGAGTTGAGTGTATTTTGTAATATCTAAATAGTCGAAGTGTGTACCTGCATATTAATGTTTGAAGATTTGCTGTTGATTATATCAAACAAGGAATCTTAATTATTTTACAGACAACAGTTGTGCAAGTGGTAATTATTAATTCAATTATCCTTGCAACATGATTTCTGAATGCAATGTTATTTGTTAAATTAAAAATTAATAGTATTTACAGTGACTATGTAATTAGGTAAATATTGTATGATATTGTGGAAAATTTAAAGGATCAATAGAGAAAATAACAAAGGTTCAAAGTAATTCATTTGCTAACTTTAATTAACTTTTTAAACTAATCAAATTTTCGTGCATCCTTTTTGAAAATTAAATTCATTTAAAACTGATTTTAAATGAATCCTTAATTTTTTATTTCGCCCACCTGTTTAACTCCTTTAAATTTGTTACTTTAAAAATAATTTTAATTTATTTCATGACTTGAATTAACGTTATGCCTTAAAGGACCTTGAAAATGTTTTTTTTTTTTGAATTTAAAAATCAATATTTGTCAAGGTCACTTGAAGCTTAAAGTTAAATTTAAAAAATCCTTTTTTAAGATTTTTATTCAATACTAAGGTAAGAAGGAATTAATTAATAATAAAATCTCTTAATTTAAAAATACGTAATTCAAATCTTTTCAAGGTCAAATTATTTAAAAATTAAAATTTCGATGATTTACTTAAATCCCATATCCCTTTGTAGAGGAGTTCTAAGCTCTTTAACTGTTAAGCCTATAGTGAGGACTTATTCCAAGCATTACGCTTGTTTAAATAAATACCAAAAACAAAATAAATAAGCTTTTCAAGGTCAAAATTAATTTCCTTTTAAAGGATTCTTCTAACAAATAACAAAAAAAAATGAAGAAGCTTTTTAAGGTTAAAATCCATTTCCTTTTAAAGGATTTTCTCCATTATACTTCAGATTTGTTTTTTTAAATCCTTGTTTGCAATAAAATTACAAAAATTTTCTGATTAATTAAAATGTGCAATAAAACCGAAAAGAAATCCTGGATATATAATTTGTAAATAATATCCTTGAGCAATTTCAACATTCTCGCACTCACAGAAATGAAATCCATGAAAAGTGTGCCGAATTCCATAATTTTGCAAAAAACCGTTGCGCTGCATGTAACGCACCTAATTGAGATCATAAGTCAGAAAAGGACACACCACCCGCAATGTTTACATTAGTACATCATCCACTCAGTTAGAGTATAGTTATATGGCAATATCATGGACTGCCCTTTTGTCAATAATTGAGCGCACACATATTGTTGTATTTGTTCAAAAGTTGTGCACTTAACAAAAAAGGACACGTTCAGATTTATGTGGTTGAGTGTAAATGGCAAAAGTTAAAAGACAAAACTTCACTCTCCATGCTCTATGGCATTAAAGTTGCTCCTTTCACAAATAAACGGTCGAGAACACAATGGAGCATCCATTCCAACGTGCAACAAATTCATATGTTTAAATGAAAAAGGACACACAATGGATTTTCTTGCAATTGCAGTTTGATTACTTAACTTCTAAATGTATATAAAAGCACAGTGCCCTTGGCCCCAGAGTCACCCCCAACTCCGCACAACATAATAAGTGCAATCTAGGTAAACATGTATCGCTCTCAATTCAATTGAAGACGTGCGTGTTGAGACAATACAAACAAAATAGTCATCCTGGAAATGGGATCTACGAACAAGACGAATGTGTAAATGCTCTTTTCTGTGGCGAAATGGGTTGAGTATTTTGCTTTCAATGTGAAAGAGGGAATGTCCTTAAAATTGATGAGCGTGATTTGAGGGTGGCATCTATTTTTTTTTTCCCCCTCCAACTGAATCCTTTTTTATGCAATAAGAGCGATGTGTGTCATGTTATAAGGTTGATGCGTTTGTGGATTTGTCTTATTGAACTAGTAAAAATAGAAAAGGGGACACACAATATATTGTTGTAAGAATAATAGCAAAGTGGCTGGACAAGGGATGATAACGTTACGTCCTTCATCGCACGATGTTTCTTAATTTATTTACCAAGTCACCACATTTCTGTGCAAACCAACTCCTTGAATGTATAGGGCTTCAATCTCATCCCATTTAGCCACATCCCAGTAACAACAAAACCACCCTTTCCACATTGGCAATATGGTGTGTACGCTTTTAACCACGATGGAAGATGAGATGCGAGCACATCCATAGAATAAATTGCATGCAATTTTTGTGCCATCTCATTTAGTTTTTACACACATGGTTCTTTGCAGTTCCATGAATCTCTATAGATGCAATGTGTGTACTCAGTTAGAGTTCTTCGTGTACGTTTAATGTGTGCTCATCCTTATATGCACACATTAAACAATTTGAAAAATGAGTTCAAGTACAAAATCGGAAATTAAGTCGTCTTTTATATGAAGAGAGTCACTCAATACAATTCTACTTATTCCTTTTATATATAGTCCTTCAATCCTTTAGAGTATTTTAACTCCTTATCCAGTAAATTTAGATATTCTAGTTTCTGTAGCTTGATTTGTTCTTCCAGTCCTTTTATTCCCTATGTTAACCACTTCTGTCCATTTTTAAATTATTTTAACACATCCCTAGCTCCTTTATTCCTTCCCGTAAACCCAACTATTAAATAAAAGATAGTTTTCATATCAATCCCCATAAAAGTAGTACACTAACACGCCTCACACCTTTCACTCGTCAATCCTCCTTAATCATAAAACAATTGCCCACACTCCAGTACCAAATCTCCATCCGGGCACCCTCCCACTTTTTACTTAGTGAAGACAAGTTGGTTTTGCGGTTTTTATACCCCTTTCATTGAATTCATTTTACAAAAACATTCAACTAGATAAAGCGTCATCAACCCCATCCCCATTGCCACCCACTCTCCTGTAATCTATTATTGTCTTAAACAACGACCACCTTTGTCAAACAACACCACATTTTGTTATATTTACACAATAACAAGGCACATATTATCCCACCCACTTTTTGCACTTAACCACACTATTCCGCCCCATCCATTCCTCCCCCTTCCCCTCCCTCCCCCTTTTTCATTTACAGTAATTTAGGCTTGTTACAAAACACAAACATTATATATAATTAAAGCATCCCTTTTCCTCCACGCACAAAAGGTACAAATTTACCAAAACATAAGGCAGGCAGCATGGCTGCAGTGAGATATCTTTGTTATATGTAACGTCTAAGCAAGATCACGTCCTATAAATATCCGCATCGCCTTTTGTCTGATGTACGTATAACGCCGTGTGTCTGGGTGTGTGTGTGTTTGTGGTTTATGGCATTCTCTGGCCATACACCCACAATGTGCGGTTTTGTAGCTCTTTCATGCAAAACACACACGCCAACTTAACCTGCATACACCATAAATTGCCACTTGTCTGATTGTATGTGCCAGCGACAATTTGCTAAATAACAGATGTACGTATGCGGTGAGGAAAGTGGGTTCGCACTCTTTTTTTATAGCCTGCAAGTCCAAAGCCTTTCAGTTTTCACTTCTCGCATATAAAACCCACTTCATGTTCTTCTTTGTTTCTTCACCGTTTTTTTGTTGTCATCCCGCAATCCACTTTCGCCGCACTTTTGTCTCGATTGTATAAAAGCCTCGACGCGCCTCTCGACCTTTGACACAAAGTCTTTTTACAAGCAATGTGAGACAGAGTTGTACACGCGCAAAGAAAAAGGAGGACTCATTTATGGAATGTTGCTCAGGTGTTCAGTTCTCCTTTATCCTGCTTAGTAGTGAATTTAATTTTGTATTCTATTTGTTTGTCGCGCATTATATCCTTCCGTAAAGGCGAATTTGAAATTAACCTTCCTCTTGTTTCTTCAAGGAGACTTTATTTAACCCCCTTTTGTTTATTCTCCACCACCTGTTCCCTCCTACTCCTGATCCTTCTTTTCCTCCTTCCACCTCCTTCTATTCCTACTCCTCTTGCTAATTCTTTTTTTTTTAGCTTTCCCTGCTCTACCTTCTCCCTTTCCTCCCCTTCCTCCCCTTCCTCCCCTTCCTCCCCTTCCTCCCCTTCCTCCCCTTCCTCCCCTTCCACCCACATTCTAGTTAGCAATGTTGCCGCAGACAACCGGCGTCCTTTTACACAATATGCATAAAGGTTGGGAGGAGACCCACAAGGCCGGCAAATACGAAAAGTTAATCGCCACTTCCTTCCTGTTCAGTGTGCAAGACCAGAGCCAGCACAAAACATTACCGACAATTTTCCACCCGCATCTACCACCCACTTTGTATACAAATTTTATTATTGCCGGTTGCCCTCGCGACCCACAACCACTACCACCACCACCGTGTGTTGCGTCGTCATTGTCGTCTTTTACAAGCCATCTACGGTATAGTTGCTGCACGTTTATTTGTAACGGGTTTCCTCTAAGAACTTCCCCCCTCCCATCCTTTATGGAAGTTCATTGTGTTTGGTGTGTGTGTGTGTTCGTGCTGCGAAACCGCATGGCCCATTAGCCTATGTAAACAAAAAGTTTGCATACAATTTATGTATCAACGCGTCTTCGCTTCCTGGCTTTTGTTATTTCAAGAAAGTCGGATGGTATATCCTTTTGTATATATTTCACATACTTTCGATGCGGGAGTTGGGTGTTGTATATTATGGTGAAACGCCCGCATTAACAATCGATACGCAGTGTCCTATTCTATGAGCGATGTTTATTAATCTCGGGGTTTCTTTGAACTTTGAATATAAAAAGGAATAATGACGAGATCCTTTTTTATTTATATTTATTCTTATATAAATTGAACATTTTGAGCGGTTGTAAGATTAAACGTGCGAGATTACATTTATTCGTGGGAATGCGGCAGCTGGCACACAAGGCGTCCTTTGAGATTCCGCAGTATTTTTGTTAACTAAATAGCGTATCCTTAAAACAGGAAAAATTTCGCACAACTGTATTGAAAATAAAATATTTAAAATGGCAAAAATGTGTTTGTAATGCTTTCACCAACTTTCAATTAAAGGAACTATGCTATTTCTTCAATGTCCTTATTGAAGCAAATGTTTTTACACTTTTAAATTGCAACATTTTTTTAAGACAAAAAATGCTTTCTTTACTAATTCAAAAGCAATCAGTTCAACTGGACGATTTCACTTCAAAAGGAAATTTAATTGGCAGTGCATTTTTCAGGAAAACGCTTTCAACGTCCTTTGGGGAAAAAATTCAGTTGAGAATAAAGCAAATAAAAAATTGATTCATTAAATTAAATGTATATCAATTGAGTATACTTATTATATTTATAAAAGGATCAATAAATTTAAATTCATTTTCTGGCAAAAAGGACTCATTCAATATTTGTTCGATTTTTTTTCCAAAAGGACTCATTCAATATTTGTTTGAATTTTTTTTCAAGGGCCAAGTTATTTTAAAAAAACGTTTAAAAATAGTAAAAACATTTAACGACTTAAGGTCCTGTGTAATTATTCTCTGAAGGATAATTCATTATATTATGTATTATTTATAAAATATTGAGAATTTTTGTTGATATTCATTTTAATTTCAATTTAAAAAGCAGAATTGCGTGACTCTTTAAATTAAGACTTAAAGGACATTTTTTTACAGCATTTTAAATTGAGGCTGAAACAAATAAAATCAATTTAAGTACTTAAGTAACAATTAAAATTGAAAAAAAAAATTAAGTTTCAACAAAAGCTTCTTCAAAATTGTGAGGTTTTTAATAAAGCTGATGTGAAAAATAAAATAAACCGTACGTAAGCAATCAAAGGAGTTTACAATTACAAAAAAAAAAGTTATCGCATTTTAATGGTTTCTGGGAAAATAACTATTTTTGTAAGCTCAAAACAAAGTACTTGTACCGGTAAAAGGTATACATAATATTTATATTGAAATGAAGCACCCTCAACAAAAACTTTTAATAGGAAAATTGTTTGCTCGAATAATAAACAATATTTAAAATATGAATTCACTCGAGTTGAAGTGCAAACCACAAGTGGTTTGTGATTTCACGATTCAACTATGGCATCCTTTTTATCATTCTGTGAATATTTCCTCAAATGGTTGTGAAAAATTTGTTTCAAGTTAATTATTTGCATACATTAAAAGTGTGCTTCAACAATGAAATGGTATTTCCTTTATAGTGTTATAGTTAGTTTATTTAATTCAAAGCATAATATAAACTTAAATGAAAAACAAACAGGATAATTATTTGTTGTATTTTCGAAATATCAATAAAACATTTTTCATAATTTAAATATTACACAAAGTCCTTCGTTGTCATTGGTAAACAAAAATAATTGTCCTGCATTTCAATATTTATATTTCCCTCCCTAATATGGGACACAATATTTACCCAAAGTCATATGATCACTGTGAAAATAATGTGCTAAATTTCAATGCATTTTCAAGTGTCCTTGTGTCCTTGTGGCCGCTGGCACATCTGTAACTTATGTGTGTTGTCACACAAATCAGCTTTATTCATCCCGGATGTTGGGTCGACAATAAAAAAGGATATTTCCAAGTCACCGCATCTCGTTAAATTTACGCCAAAAGCTGTTTTGCATTATATAATTTCTCCCCTGTCGATTTGGTCACTCTCCATTGCATCCTTTTCTATGTATACAAAATTAAATAGTGCACAGTGCAATGCAGTTTTCAATAAAAAATAAATTGCTGAGGACTTATGCAGTGGTCGTGTGCTCGGGGGTAAACGCCAACAGTCAAACTTTATTAGAAGCAAAGCAATCAATTTTAAAATGGATTCTTTTTGGTTGGTTTAAATTGTGACTATTGTTGTTCATTTTTATCATCACAAATATTCATGCCCCAATTCCTTGAAGTATTTGCCAAATTATTTTATCGTTGCTTAATTTATTATTAAAAAGTATAACCCGACATACATTGTTTTGTCCTAAAATTTAACGGGGTGAAGTTTAAACAATTTTTTTCATGAACCGCGTTTTTTTTTTGCAGAATGTCGAAATTTATTTAAATCCTAATTTTTAGTAAATTTTATCCACTTTTAAGTCGACGTATATAAAGTTCTACTGTTCCCTCCATGCCTCGGTATTCTGAAATTAGGTTTTTGTTTAAACAAAACTCCAATCTCAGTTTTAATTAAATCATTGTATTTATTTAACAAAAATTTAAACAAATTTTGTTATTACTATCAGTCACATCTACGACGATAAGAATTATGTTTGAGTTACGAGCAATCTTCAATCGCATTAACAAGCAATCTCTTTATTTAATTATTAAAGTTGTTTATTTAAGTATTCCACAATCACATTGAGAACATCTTTTAACAACAACATTTCTAAAAACACATCACAATTTTCATTTGAAAATTAATTCAATTCATCATATCGTTTATTTCTTTTAAATAAAATAAATACATTAAAACGAAAAATACAAAGACTTAGGACACATTTAATTGACAAGAAGACGCAGCCTAAATAGTATAAAATACACTGGCAATTGTTAATTCAACAACACTGAACAAAAATGATCGGTAACTCTTGGAGTTTGTTCCACTCGTGGGACTTGAGAGGGGGGAGGGCTTTTGGTATTCGCAACATTATTAAAATATAAGTCTATTTTACAAAACAACAAGAAACACAGTCGATACAAGCTGACTACAAAATGCCACTTACAAGGAAACAAAGAGACGTTTCCATAAAAAAAACAATTCAAAATGCATCACATCTTGCTGCACCCGCATTTAAGCGGGACAATGTCTTAGGAACTCCTGATCAAAGTAGACTACTGTTATAGTGATGTCGTCCCGAAAGAGACGCACAATATCTTGTGGCAGTGATAACATGTGCGCTATCTTGGAGTGTTCAATACCGTATTCAGTTCCACCCAGTGCGTTGCGTAAGAGATGCGTGGCTGCATTTTTATCTTGGGGTTTTGATGAAAAGCCGGCCCTATTTTTAAATGGAATTTAAAAAAATTATTTAAGTTCAAATGTTAAGCCTGACTTATTATTGGTGGTAATTGTCTAACAAGCAAGCTTCCAACAAATTCAATTTAAAAACGAACTTACTTTCGATGTGTGAGCATTTGAGAAATTTCGCCCAAAAGTACGTCCCGTTTTGGCAGCTTTAATGGTTGCAAAAATGCCTTCCCCGACATGTGCTCACCCACCAATTTCACCACCTGCATTGGACTAATCATGTCCCAAAGGCCGTCAGTGGCGAGTACCAGAAATCTGTCACGCGGCGTCAGTGTGTGGTATGTGACCTCGGGGCGTGCAGTTAAGTAAGGTGGGGTTAAATAATGAGGAGGGATTACTTGTTCTCCGTACTGTGGAGCTACGACATTCATAAGAATGTCTTTGGACCACTTGTATCTGAAATGTTTAAAAAAATCAGTTTTCCGTTATAATTTCTTATTGTTAATTAATAGTTGTTATTTGTTTGGTTTATTTTTGTCATCCAGCAGTGAACTTTCACAGTAAACTACAACGTTGCTCCTAATTGGATAAACTTTAAAGTTTCAAACTTAATTTTGAACTCACTAGATGGAGTTGTTCGAATTCAAGAAGCTTTTAGATAAGGCTTAATAAATCAATTAAGCTAAAACAATTCAAAAAATTTGTTGATCCAGACTAAATAATTTAAATAACAATAATTATTCCTCACCTAAAATCTCCAAAAGCTCGTAACGGCATCAACTGCCCCAGAAGTCGCTCACCCCTAATAACAGTATCCCTCTCATTAGGTGGATGCTCTCCCATCAACCGCCTCACCTCTGCCATATTATCAGCATTATGCTCACGCGTCATTTTCTTCGCCTGCCACTGCCCAGTATCCGTAACAGTCCCCAAAACGGCCACACAATCACCAGTACTGGCCACATGCAAGTGTGGCCCATCGACATGAGCCAAACAAGCCACAGCACCAGACATTGCCACAGACAATGTGCGACTGTTTGACTTATCTAGCGCCTCTTTCGCCATATCATCATCCAATCGCAAGAAGGCATTCTCCAAAGTAGTAGCCATTTGAAAACCACCACCACCACTGTTGTTGCTGTTGATGTCATTACTACCACCACCAGTAATGCTGTTGTCTTCCTGGCACAACTCTTTGGCGTATTGTTGAAAGCTGCGCTCATAAATGTCCCTAATCTCGGGTACAAACTCAACTTTATCGTTGTGGCACTTTACAAATGAGGTACTCTTTTCACCGCTGTCCAAATGTTGTCGCAACGTATCAGGCGGCACCAGACTAGCCGCCACATAGCGTGCTAAACGCTTTGCAATGACTTGGGCACATGCTTGACCGGCATGTCCGTCATAGACCCCAATTAAATGACCTTGGGTTAGGGCGCAAATTGCTTCGCATCGGGTGTCCTCCACTGGGGAGTTGGATGCCAGCTGATTGGAGTCATAGCTTTTGATTGATCCTGACTCAGCGTACTCTTGTGTGAATTCGTTTTCTCGTAGTATTAAGTTGACCTTCAATAATTAAGTGAGGTTAGAGGGAGTTTGAATTTAAGCCAACATTTTATAATTGTAAGGATTAAGCGTCTGAAATCTTACTTACGTCATATGGCGATAGCTTAGGGACTATTTTCTCACTGCACCAATTCGCTGAAGTGTGGAACTGACGGAGACGTGCAACACCACTTCGGATTAGTAAAATTGACATATTTTTGGCGACTTAAGCCGCTGGTATTTTAAGCCACTGAGTTTAAAGAAATAAAATTGGATGTCTCCACCTACGCAGTATTGACACAAACAGCTGGGTGGATATTTTGTATGAAATTTTCATTCACGGCAAAGCATATTTTTATTATTATTGAACTTTTCTCAATTAAAAAAACAACTGTATTTTCCGCAGCAAGAAAAATAATTAAATAAAAATAACTTAAAAAGCTTCCTCACTTCATTTTGACGTCTCTTGACCAGCTGATTTTGACAGACAACAGCAAAATTGCAGGGATTTTTTAAATCAACGTCGAATTCTAGAATATCCCACTAATAAGGCGCTAAATTTAAATTCTTTCAGTTTTATTCAAATAATTGAAATATCTTAAATATTAACAAAAACGTATAAATAAATAACAACAACAATTACATCTACAAGAACAATAGCCAATAACTTTCTTTTTCCACCAAATAAGGTGGCCAAACCATTTCCCATTCCCCGTTTAACAATTACTGACTCAATTGGGCTCAAACTTCCGTTCTATTAACCATTTTTGTAGCCACGCGGTACTTAATTTCCGTTATTTCATCGTACACATCAAAATCCGTTTGATCCGTAGCAATGGCAGTTGGATTAATGACTTGCGTCGGATTGATTTGATTCGTTGTCGATGTGCTCACAACTTCACTGGGCATTGCATCTTCTGTTGGTATTGTGTCAATGTCTGGATTCTCAACGCCTGGATAAATTGAGTCTGGTGAATTCTCACCATTTGGTTTGACAAACGTCAGCCCACCAAATCCCATTTCCATGCAATCAAAATGCAGCACAAGAATGGGGGCCTGCTGAATGCGTGCCATCATGTCGAGGCACATGTGTAGTCGTCCTCCCGTTAAATGCACATCGTATATCATCATGCAGACGTCCACGGAAATTATGAAAAGTGGCAATGGCACTGGGAGGCACAGTAATGGTGGATTTCGTGCCTCAAATTTGTTTTCATAAATGGGTTTGTCATTTGCGGACACTTCCATTCCCACTTCCAGTTGCTCGATTGAGAATTTGAATTTGGTACACACTGAAAATTTGATTGCAATTTTTTTTAATGAAATGCATTTGGATTTTAAATAGCTTCCTTACGCTTTTGTTTAAAATTAACAGCATTCATGTTCATTCCAGCACAACATGAGCACGTTTCGTTAACACAAACACACGGGCGGCCCTCCGTCACACCTGTAGGTGCTTTTAAAGTCCCGTAATATCCCACTGGGGTCACAATTGGGGGCATCAAATTTTCATTTGTGTCTGGATCGAAGAATAGCAAAGTGTTGCGCCCAAAATGAAATAGTCGCTCCTCTTGCATCCCTATTTGCATTCCACTTATTTGCGCCGTCACTTCTCTTAGGACTCTCGTTGGACGAACTTTTTTTTTGTAAGCAATTATTTTTTTATTAATTTTTTAATACACCCATTTTTGCAATTAATTTCCATAATTTTTACTCACTTTCATTATTAATGGGACAACACAGGTCAATTGAAACGATTAGCAAAATGAACACCGCTGAAACAGACAAACGCTCCATCTTGTGCTGCGATCCGTTAGAGAATGGGAATTGGGGAAAGTGCTTGTTGCGGGCAGCAACGTATTGAAGGTACTTAACTTCTTGGCGACACACTCAGTCACTTAATGCGTGGTTTCTCTGGCTGTTGATCGGCGCGAATTCATTTAAATTCAAAATCAATGTCGCGCGAATGACAATAAAGCAGAAGGCGGTCAATAATTTCATTCTTGTGGTGCGACGTTTGCGACTTTATAGCGCAAACTGCAAAGTGTGTGATGGTAAAGGTGAGCGGCACACATCTGCACGAAACCGAGACCCAGAGTTCAACTCAATCTGCGATCATGATTATGCTATGCAAATTGAACATTTAACGCGGCTGCGCGTCATAGCCGATGAGTGTTTAGCGCGAAAGTCGTTAATTTGATCATTAATCATGGTTTATACAATTTGAATTAATTCAAGAGACGCAGACCCATAAAAGTGAATGCTGAAAACAAATAAAAATGTAATGTTTCGGTTTTTTAAGGATTTTAATTGAAATTTTTTGTTTAATTGCGTTTTAGGGAAATAAAATTGGGGTTTTCTGACTTTATCATAAAGATTCGAGACTTAAGAGGATGCACTTAAGATTCTGTAGAAAATATAATTCGCATAAATTTATTTTTGGGACAAGAAGGGAATTCGAATTTGGAAAATAGCATAAAATTGTTTGGCAAAAAAAGTTTTCTAAATTTTTTTAATTAAACCTAACTTAACTTTAATAATTGTTTTTAAAAAATTCATATCAGTCTAAAACTGAAACTTCCATAAACTAAAAATTGCAAAAAAGGACTAATTAAATTAATTTTGTAGTTAATCCTTTGACGATCAAAATTTATAATAATTATTGGGGGTTTTTCAATTAATCTTTTTATCGATTTCTGATATATTGTATTATAGTCTTTAGTGATTTTCATCCCTTTTGGGTGGATTATAATTCTCTGTTTTCGGCAATATATTTTTCTACTCTCAATAAAAAAGCTAAAAGCTAAAAGTCCTTTCAATTTTCCTAAAATTCTTCAAAATAAAAACAAATTGTGTTTGCAATTTTTATGGATTTTTTTTATAAACCAGAAACCAGAATATATTTTTGTAATATAATATTCAATCAATAATAATTATAATTAATTAAAAGATAGCAATAATTAGTATTAATGTTAATGTTAAAGAATTTAAAAAATATTTACAAAAAAATATTTCTCAATTGAATGTTCCGTTGTTGTTTGTTTTTTAATTTTAGTTTTGTATTTAATCTATCAGTTGCATCCCTAATTTCAATTATTTATTCAATTTTTGATAAACCAGAGACAACACAGCAGCGGCAAAAATCCATAATTTCCGCATTAAAACACGTACGATTAAGAATTAAGATGATTTTACATTAATTAAATATACTGGATATATATTCGTTTTTTCATTTTATTTAATATATTCTTAAATGTACGTAAGTAAAAGAAAATACGTTATTAATTAGTTAATTCGTTTAAATTTGGTTAATTGTATATTTCGTTTGTTTGTTTTCTGTAAAAATGTATTAAAAAGTTTCCTCCTTTATTAAATGTAGTCGCCTATACAATAAAACTGCTTTATCTTCATGTTTTCTTCCTTTGTTTTTTTTTTTGATTAAATATTTGTTTGTTTTTGCTTTATAAAATAGTATTTTTGAATTCATTTGCAGTCTAAAAAAAATGCAAACAAAATTTGTTGTTGAAAACGCATTAAGCTAAAAAATTTGATTTGTTTTTAAATATAATTGTTTATTACGTTCATCAATGCAAAAATATGTATCTTCCATTCTTAAGCCTAGTGTTTCATTTTTTTTTTCTTCAATTTTTCATTGTATGTGTTTTTATTAGGGTTTTTTTTTTTGCTAAAAAGGAATTTTCAAAATAATTCAATTCACCAGTTTGTTTTTGTGACTGCATTGCCAATTTCTAGAAATGCAAACAACACACACAAAATGCAACATTTAATTATGAATTATAAAAATCATAGAATAATAATAATTATATAGTAATGGCATTAATCAATTTCTATATATTAATTGTTAACGTGATTAAAGTGATAAGGGTCTCTCTGCGTTAGGCCCTGGTTTATTATTTCTACATGTTTTGTTTTGCTTACATAATTACAAATTAAAAACACGAAACGTTATAAGTATATAGTTCTAATTGATTAACTTCCGCTATCTCCGTGTTAAAGAAGGCCACTCACTCTTAATTATTACTTTATTTGCTTGTTATTCAACTTTGAAATAAATTGGAGTTCAATTTCATTTTATGTATAATATCAAAAAAATACTTCTTATTTAATAGTTAAGGGGACAATTCTTTCGTTTAACATTCTTTCGATTATAATATTTATTAATTCCAAAAAAAAAAAAAAAACATAAAAAATTGTTGTAAAGAAAAGAAACATTTAAACAAAAAAAACAAATACTGTTGATCGGGAAGACAGTAACAATATAAACTTTCCCGCATTCCGAATGATCCGTGCTCCCAATTTTATTACAATTAAATACAAACAACAAAATAATAAATGGCAAATCAATTTTTTGATTATAGAAAAAAAGTGCGATTTTTTTTTCATTAATGCAGAATTTTTTTCAATTTAAAAAAAAAACTCTGCACTAAATTTAAAAATTAACTCAAAAAATGGAAAATAATTTTTTTTATAAATTTTATAAACTCAATAACTAATTCATAATAATATTTTAATATAGAAATATTTAAGAAGCAGTAAATTAAGTGAAAAGAAAGGCTGAAGCAAAATATAATAGGATTGGACGACTTAAGAGTTAAGTCTTCGCCACTTTTTTTTTCTTATTACAAAGACAAATAATTAATATAGAAAAATTAGGAAATAGAAAAGAATAATAGTTTAGTGGTGTTGATGGTGTCTGCATTTTTGTTTCGCCTTAAATAATGTGAAACAGACGCCGAACACAACGTCGACGTCGTTGTATATTCTTATTTTGAAAAAATAATTTTGTTATATAACAAAGTAATACGTCCGTCTTTACATATTCTCGAATTGATCAACACGACGCTTTGTGTTTCCTTTACGAATCTCGCGCAGTGTCTTGTACTTGTCACGCCCCAGACGCACATTCTCGCGATGGATCTTATCGTTGACGGTCTCCTTGGTCTCGTCACGTGATTGTGCCAAATCTTGTTTGAGGGCCTAAATAAATAACATTTAATTAGAGCATTGCAAATATCAAATAAAAAATATAAAAATTACCTTAAGTTGATCAAATAGCCGCTCATTACGTTCAGCCAGTGTACGCCTATCCTCAACCGGATCCTTGATGTTATCATCAGTTTGCAGATCACGCGACACATCCCCACCACTGTTTTCACCATTGGTCAACTCCTCATCATTATCATCCTCAGCCACATGATGATGCTGTGGTGTGGCAGTTGCGGCCAACAACGCTGCGGCAGCATCCTTTTGCTTGCGACGTGCCTCCTCCACCTCATCCTGCAGGCGCTTAGTCTCACTGTCCTTGATGTCAACCTCCTCTTGGATGCGTTGCACCTCAATTTGCTTGGCATAAATTTCATCCTCCAACTTTTGACGCTCAGCCGCTTCCATGTGTTTGGTCTCCTCGAGACGTTGCAACATTGCAGTCAACTCCTTTTGGCTGAACTCCAACTCCTCCTTAGCCTTTTGCAGTTGACGCAGTTGCTCCTCAAGACGACGAATCATTTCTTGGGCCTCCATCAAGTCGGCTTGTGATCGCTCAATCTCCTCCTGCATTGACCGCAAACGGTCCTCATACTCTTGCTGTTTCTTTTCAGCACGCTCACGCGCAGCCAAAGCCATTTGCAACTTCTCGCGCTCCTGCTGTTTAGCGTTCTTTTCCTCACGTGCTTGCGCCTTCATTTGTTGCACATCAATGGTGTCGGGTTTGCGACGACGCATGTACAACTCATGGTTGCCCATGCACAATGCCAAAATGCGCTTGTTGATGCGAACACGTGGCGCAAAGAACACAAAGTCGGGCGCCTTCTTATCAATTGGCTTGATAATGAATTTGCGCTCACTGAACGAAATGTTTCTGATCTCCGACCATGGGAAGCCAATCTTTGGCGTCAACTTGTCGTCCTTCTCATAAATGTTGAGACCCAATGCGTCAACGCCCAACCACAATTCAGTGCCCTTCTTGTTGCGAATCTCAAAATAATTCACACCGTACATTTCCAAATCTTGGGCAATTTTCAAATACTCCATCATGGCGTCCTCACGCAACATGCCACGATGCTCTTGCCACCATGTCATTATGGAGTCCTCCCACTCGTCCTTGGACATCTTGTGTTGATCAATGACACGCTGCGGCAACAAACGGTCATTGGACAAGAATCCGGGCGCGTGCGATGATTTGTTGTGGTCACCATGACGCGCTTGCACAGCGTACGACGCTAACAACACGGATGTCTCGGGGGGACAATAAATCTCATCCGACAGAATGGCATTCTTCACTTGCAAGTAGAACAGACGCAGTGTGATGTCTTGGATCAACTCCTCGGCCACATCTTCCGGGTAGAATTTGGCGCGGAATTTGAATTGAAGTGGATTCTCTTTCTTGACATCTTGGTTCATCACCTAAGCAAATCATAAATAGGCAACATTAGTATGTGGGACAAATTGCAATGATTGAAGGTCCTTTAAAACAACAACACAATAAAAGGTTAATTAGTTAGTTACCCAATTCGAGAATGGCATTGACCCTGGCTAGTCCGAAAGCAAGCAAGGTAAAAGATATCAAAAAAAGACATCGATTAAATTCATTTAAAATGCTTATTCAATAATAATAACTCAAAATACATTTATACAGTTTCGTCAAAGTTAAACCTGCAACAAATTGCATTTAATGCACCATGTTTGGCGCTTGAGTGAGTAACGAATTTATTATATTTCATACACGTCGTATACGGCATTTTTACGTACCTTGACGAAATGAACATTATTATATTATTATTGTTGTGGCCATATTATGGCAACGTGATCTTAACCTCAATTATCCACACGCTGCACTGCAATCGGTGCAACGATGAACGAGAGTTTTTTTTTGGTTGGGAGATGAAAAACAGAAACTTTATTACATGGCCGGTTGAGCCGTAAAAAACACAATATTTTTAAATGAAAAAAATTAATTATATGACCTTGAAATGCGTTGGAATGATGCAATTGCAATTTCAGTATTATTGAATTAGAACTGAAATTGACATATTTCGAAAGATCTTTTCGTTCTCTTTTGCTTCCTTTTGATACGACTACATATTTTAATAACGGTGGTGGTCCAAATTTTTGCTTTGTACAATATTTAAAGGCTCAAAATAAATATGCAAGGTTTTTGAAAAAATTCTGTTACGGTATTTTAGAATGCCACAACACAAATAGCATCTGTAAAGACGAATGTTTCTCAATTTAAAAAAAATTATTAGACCTTGATTGTGCCCTTGGAAAATATGAATATTATTATGCTAATCCGTTAAGTCGTTTTCAAGCAAGGAGATTAACTTTCTAGTGAGAACATCATTTCGAAACCACGTCAAAAACAAAATTCTTCTTAATCAGAAAAATGTGGCATTGCAAGACTTTTTACAGTTTCTTTTCGAGCAGTACATGATCTGTCAATTCAAGACACTGCATTCAAATGAGTATATAATTCAATTACCATAAAACCATTTAGGCTTGCGCGTTTCCAAACGAAATGAACTGAACAAGTACAATCATACAATCAATTGGTCTTAATCATTGTTAAGGAATTTGTGAACAATTCAGCGATAAGACAACACACAAAATGCTCAAGCCTCAAGCCTATTTGTTTATTGTTCCAACAACAATTAAAAGTCCGCCGCATTGACATCAATTCAATTTGCGCGTTTGGAATTTTCGATGTCGTTGGCATAATACATATTTCCAAAGTACAACCGTTTTTATTTTTGTACAATTTTTTCAACAAAAGAAAGTGCGAACGCTGACTGTTGCCACAATACGGTACCAACGAAGCAAACTAACACTGCCACTGTGGTAGTGTCGATTCAGTCAATAGACAATACATATTATGGTGGAGGTCTCCAATAAATGATGTCATTTTCTAAAGAGTCGCGTACACTCGCACACACACAAAAACTTTTCCACTCATTTGGAAATACATGCACGTTAAAATGCCGGCCTGCCAAAGAAAGTTTCCAATAAATAATTATTCGAACACGCTGAACAGGTTTTGCCGTTGTTTGAGACCTGCAGGCCCATTAAACGCGTTAAAACAATCCGAACGAATTCAACCGTATAAGCTAATCCAAAATGCATCGCATCAAAATCGCATCACAAGGTCACAATGATGACTCACACACAGCTCGAGACTTGATTATGTGGTCGTAATTGTGAGCAAGCCTTTTGGAATGAATTTAAATTATTGCGGGAGTTTTTTTTATGTTTTTGTATAATTTTTATAATCGCTGGAAGTGCTACTGTCCGGGTAATGATTAGAATTTGATAACTATCAGCAATGAGCGTGAGCCACAACTGGACAATTAACAGTAATATACGTTTTGAATTGTAAAAAAGTTGTGCGGCAGGGAGAACCAATCGAGACTTGCCGCATAACAAGTTTCGATTGGTTACCGAAAATAATAACGAAAATTTATTACGCAAAAAGGGAGATTTTTTATTTAATGATGAAATTTAAATTTTAAAATTTGTAGTTAGTTTTTTAAATTCCACGTTATAAAGCTAAAATCTCGAACCCACATTTTTTGAAGCGACAGATCATGCGAGAATTAACTTTATTTCGTTATTATTTATTATTATTTAACTTTAGTAACGTTTATGACATTTTTAAAAACATTTTCAGAAGAATAATCAAAATTATTGAAGTCGCTTTTAAAATTTCGACAACATAATTTTTTAAACTATTTTTATTTGCCTTTCAAATCTTTCATAAAACAATTTTATTTTTTGAAAACAAAAAACCGTAGCTGAATGCTAAACTAATATTTATACTTCAGAAGCATAAAAATAATTGAAAAAAATTGACCCATTATGTAGATGACCTTTAATTTGTGTAACAACAATTACAATTGAAATCATTTTGAGTGATTAACTTCTCTTCCGGTTATTTTATAGAACATTAAAACCCCTGCAAACTATTCATTAAATTATTGAACAAAATAAAAGACAACAAAGTCGTTCAAATTTTTTAAATTACATATTGTAATTTAAAGTTTGACAATCTCAAAAGTAAATTAAATATTTACAAAATATTTTGGAGGTCTTAATACATAATAAATACAGGTACCGAAGTAAGAGGTCACAGTTATTATGCTGTATGTACATTAATGGATGAATGAAAAAAGAAGTTTAATATCCATTGACTCCAAAAAGCATTAACATTAACTCCAAATCAGTTGAGCAAGCAAACTCGACCTGAACTTCAGACTTCAATGGAAGTTAAAAAAAAAGACAATAAAAATATCCAACGACCTTGAAAATTTGCCAATCACCACCACACCAATACCAGGCATCGTTTTTAGCACATCATGATTATTATAATGAGTTACACGGGGCATTCATAACAGACTATCTCCGTCTGTAGTTCACTTTGCCTCCTCCCTACTAATCCACACCATTTGTTGGTTTATTAATAAAAAATACAAAAAAAAATCAAGAATAAAAATCAGTTAAGTCAGATGATGTGTGTGGGTTGACGTCATCGCGGTTAGTCGCGGTCAGTGCAATGTGTATCTTTAACACGCGCCCATACGTCGCGTTTCATTCAACAATTGTAATATTCGTTTATTTATATGCTTTTTGGTTATTTGAAATAATATAAAAGGCGACTGCATGTCGATGTTTTCCACATAAAAATGATGATCAGCTATTTTGAGGCTCCACCACATTGACCAACAATTATTCATGATTATACTTATAGATGTGTGTGTCATTGTGTGTGTTTCAGTACATTTGTTGGCCCGTTATTTAGACAACTATTGAAATGGTACGGTAACAAAATTAAAACTACTGAGAGTGGGATGGTATTAGGAAATTACTGTTGTAAATGACAAACAGGACAAATTTGTCTGTTATGAATTATGGAAAATGTAATTATGGGGATATTGGAATGACAGAAATACAGAAAGAAGAAAGTGGCAGGAAGCCAAACAAAAATAAAGGCAATGTTCCGTTTCAACAACGAAAAACTAATTTCGTCGCATTGTCTACTTAATGAGTCGTTTTTAAATTATTGTTCTAATTATGACCTTGAAGACGTCATTACGTTTCTTTTCAATATTTTGACCTTGAATAAAAACATTTGGATGTAGTTAATACAGTTTAATACAATAAATTATTAAGGATTAATGGAAGAGGCGTTCAGATAGCTCAAAATGTTTGGCTTAAAACAAAATTAAGGAACTTCTTTTGAAAAGGTCAAAAAAGCAACCGCTAAAATGGACTCAGTTTTAAAAAACAAAAAAACAAACGTTTACTTAAATCTTATTCATGTTCACGACCAAATCGGATTTTTAAAAAAATCCTGACAAATTACAAAGTTCTACTGATTTACGACGACTTGCGAGACACGTTTTTACAACTATGTATTGTATCCTGTCTGGATGCACTTTCATTGATGCGTGTTTTATTGTTACTTTATCAATTACAGTACTTGAAATGAACATTTTTAATTATGGAAATTGCACACATAAAAATAATGTGAAAAGTGGAGTAAACATTTTGTAAGACAACACGCTCACTGAAGAAAATAGAATTTATTTAATTGAAATGTTGTTCGAGTACAAAATAAAAACAAGGACTTAAGTTCTGAAAGCTCCTGTCAAAAAAATCAAAATTTTGACAGTTTGTGCTCTAAAATTAAATTAAGGAAAGAGCCCATTTTTAAGGGGAATTTTTTTTTCAAAAAAAAAACAAAAAAGAGTAAAAAGTCACATCAAGAGCATGTTTTGTAATCTGTATACAAAATCGAGGAAGGGATGGATTGATTGGACACATGTATCAAAAATTGCAAATAATATTTATTTAATACGTATTTTTAAAGCAAAAGGAATACGATTTTTTTTAGCCTATTTTATGATTTCGAAGTGGGGGAAAACCCTCCAGGCTCTACTTCATTTTAAATTAATTAGGGGATAAATACACAAAATATCCAGGATGGTAGTCCTTACCAAATCGTCATCATCAGTTGAATCATCACCTGTCTCAAGTTGTTGTTTATTCATTCGTTTTTTAAATCGCTTCATTTGTTTCATTGCTGAGCTAAGCGTAGTTTCCTTCTTTCATTGTAATATTTTTCAAAATATATTGGCAAAAATTGTTTTGATCACAAAAACAAGATTTAAAAAATATAATGCACACAAAAAATGTATGCAGAATATGAAGAAAAAAAAACGGAAAAAAATCAATCCAAGTGCAGCGTGCAAATTGAAAAAAAAAGAAACGCAAATTAATTTATATTCCAATTGAATTAAATGTATTGATTTATTCATACTGATATGGAATCAATCAATAAAAAAAAAATGAATGAATTTGTCTACGTTTTTCTACAATTAAAGCCATACAAGTTGCATTCGGTTAAGCACTTTTTTGCTGAATAAGGCTTATTTATGTACGAAGTCAATAATGGGATGGGGCAGCGCAACTATATTTAGCTATATTATGTATTCTGTTACTGCAAATGCATTTTTCAAGGCTTTCATAAGTTTAATTAAGAAGAATGAGTTACAGAAAATTATCATTACAAATTTTTTTCTTACAGCAAAATTTAAATAATGAAGAAAAACTATTTTTAAAAAAATTGGAAAATATTGAAAACAACCATTTAAGTACAACAAAAAATTTTTAAATAGTGCAAAATCATTTTCATATTAGGCTGGATGAAAAGTCCCCGGTCTGACCCATAGATGGCGTTACCAGAATTTTTTCCATATGATTTTCATTTAGTACCAACCTTCAAACGATACGTGTAAAAATTTGACAGCAATCGGACAATTAGTTCGTGAGTTATAGCGATTTGAGTGAAGCTACTTTTGTTATTGTTGAAAAGATGGAAAAAAAAGAATTTCGTGTGTTAATAAAGTATTGCTTCTTGAAGGGAAAAAATACAGTTGAAGCGAAAGCATGGCTTGATGAAGAGTTTCCGGGGTCTGCACCGGGAAAATCCACCATCATTGATTGGTATGCTAAGTTTAAACGTGGTGAAATGAGCACTGAAGACGGTGAACGCAGTGGACGCCCAAAAGAGGCTGTTACCGACGAAAACATCAAAAAAATCCATAAAATAATTTTGAATGATCGTAAAATGAAGTTGAGCGAGATAGCAGACATTGTAAAGATATCAAAGGAACGTATACATCATATCATTCGCGAATATTTGGGCATGCGAAAGCTCTGTGCAAAGTGGGTGCCGCGCGAGCTCACAAGCGATCAAAAACAACAACGAGTTGATGATTCGGAGCAGTGTTTGAAGCTGTTTAAGCGCAATAAAGCCGAATTTTTCCGTCGATATGTGACAATGGATGAAACATGGCTCCATCACTATACTCCAGAGTCCAATCGGCAATCATCTGAATGGACAGCAAGCGATGAACCCAAACCGAAGCGTGGAAAAACGCAACAGTCGGCTGGAAAGGTTATGGCGTCTGTTTTTTGGGATGCGCATGGAATAATATTCATCGACTATCTCCAAAAGGGACAGACAATCAACAGCGACTATTACATTGCTCTATTGGAGCGGTTGAAAGCCGAAATCGCAAAGAAACGGCCGCATTTGAAGAAGAAAAAAGTGCTGTTCCACCAAGACAATGCACCGTGTCACAAGTCTGGAAAAACGATGGCTAAAATTTATGAATTGGGCTACGAATTGCTTCCTCATCCACCGTATTCTCCAGATCTGGCCCCCAGCGACTATTTCCTGTTTGCGGACCTTAAAAGAACCGATGATGAAGTGATTGCTGAAACTGAGGCCTATTTTGAGGATAAACCGAAAGAGTACTACAGAAGTGGCATCGAAAAGTTGGAAAATCGCTATAATCGCTGTATCGCCTTCGAAGGCAACTATGTTGAATAATAAAATTGAATTTTGCAAAAAAATGTTTTTTACCATGGTAGACCGGGGACTTTTCATCCGGCCTGTTAATTGTAAAATTATTTGAATACACGAAAGTGCCCTTTAAAGTCACGAATGTTGTCACATGACACAATGGATTCATTATATATTATTTAATAAACAAATAGTTGTACTGTATCTGTTACTAATTACTTAACAAGTAACAACACACACACAGCAATAATTAGAAAATATGAACATTGTCATAATGAGCTACGTTATTAAACAACACTGAGCTATGTATTATTATACAATCAACATTCAACGCTTCACAGTAATATAGCTGTTATTGGCACAAAGCTTCGCATTATTAGTTACAATACCTTCTGAAATTTGCATAAATTAAACAAATAGAGTACACATATAAATAAAAAGCGACATAACCTACGTTAGCATGTTGAAAATAGTACAGTTTGTTTGACTTGATTTTATTCTAAATGACCAGTGATGACTGACTTATAGTTGCCAATATAAGCCGCACCACTACCACCACTAGCTTGTACAACTGTGGACTTGTGACTATTTGCCACGAATTTTGTAACAGTTCATTATTTTTGTGTTTTTTAATGTTTTTTTTTTTTTTGTACAAGCCGGGAGAACGCACGCAACATGCAATTTAATTAGCTTACTTACTTAATTGCGGCGTGGAACAAGTTAACAAGATGCGAAAAACACATAAAAGCGCATATCAACATTATTGTACAATTGTACATTAACATTTGTAGCAATTGCTGAATAAAGTCATGAAGGGGAAACGCAACAACAATTCCAGCACACTTTGGTGCGTATTTAAATCATGGTGTTGCCGCCATGCTATTGCGAAAAGCATTTACTTCGGCACCTAAGCCTCATTATCACAAAAAAATATCACGAAAATAAGTGACAGATTCATTCAGCAAAAAAATTGTCGGTAGAAATTAGGGTTTAAGGTTTTTCGGTTTAAGTTTAAATTGCTGGATCAAAATATTAAATAAGTTTCAATATTCAGCAATTCAGCAAAAAACTTAATAATTTAATTTTTAAGCATTTTTGGTTCAATTTTGATTTGATGAAAATATAAAATAATTTTAATATTCAGCTATTCAGCAAAAATTAACTCGGAGCGATATAAGAATTTTAAAGATTTTTTATTTGAACATTATCATACAACTTACAGATGAGAGAATATATTCAGCAAAATGTAACTGGATTAAATAATTTGACTTTATCAATATTTTCACATAAATAATGGACAATAAATTGCGCCACCTATTCCACAAATCAATTGACCTTCGCAATGTCTTTTGCCGTCCCTATCGCTGAGTAAATAAGACATATCCTAATTATTTGTGTCTACGCAGCGGCGACCTATTTATATTTGAATAAATGTGGAATGAAAGAAGCAGTGCCGTGTTATTTGTCTGTTTGTTTTCTTTTCAGCAATTTTTCGCTTACATGCGTTCAGCGTGTGCGTTATATTTTAACGCAATCGCCGATAAGAAACCATCAGCCGCACTTTTAAACTAGTGCAAGTAATGTGCCCAACACTATATTGTGAAGGTATTATATTGGAATGGAATTACGTATATGGATAAAGACGCTTGTTGCAGGCCAGACCCAGAACTGGGTCAATGCAATGTTGATTTATTTATAAATAACTTTTATAAACATTTTCATACATAATAATTTATGTATCCATTGGGGTGATTGCATGCGTCTTAAGAAGTGTATATTCTGTTGCACACAATTTCTCTTTATTTATGTGTTTCTCATTTGCATTCACTTCACTTGGTGCATTTTATCGATAAGTTGTCTTATACAAGATTTCTTCATTGTTTGAAGAAATTAAAGCGCAATTTGGGCCATGAATTGATTTTCAATTTGATTAATGGAAGCATACTGATATTTAAAGTGCAAGTAGGGAAATGCCTAATGTATTCAGCAATTCAGCAAACAGTTTTTTTCGGGTTTTAATGGGCTTTTGGTTTGACTTAAATGTTTTAATATATAGAAATAAGTAATGGAAAAGGATTTTAATATACAGCATTCAGTAAAAAAATGTTGAGAACATTCAACACATACTTTGAAGTTTAACAAAATTAAAAAATTACAAATGACAGTAAAAATGTATTCAGCAAACATTATTTCACTTAAAATACAACAAATTTTCAAATGAAAAATCAAGAAAATCAACTAAATATCATGAACATACCATTAATCAACAATAATGGTAAATTCCGCATATTAGTATACAAAAAGAATCATAAAATGCACGTCTTATTCAAAGCGACAAAGCCTTTCAGCTATCGGCATACGTGCCAATTTTCAAATGAAATACCCAAACAAACTAGTTCATATTATTATATTCCAACAAAATAAACGTTAATACAATTTTCTCGCTACTTTCGCGTGAGTGCCTCATATTTTCCGTGTCCCGCCGTGTTAATAATATTGATTGCACGTATGTTCAGCAAATTGCGGACATAATTTCTTGTCCGTTTGAAAACTAATCCAATTACTTGGTTACTTGATATAGCTGCGCGATGATTGGGCATTCTGGACAAGATTCTACAGTTTAATTCTTGATACAAAATGCACACAAACTATACATTTATTTGGGTCACAAAATACTGCAAAATTCTACAATTGTCACTGTGGAGTGAAAGCGAATCCCGCAGCCCCCACTTTTGCAGTGGCGGCGTGTTGCGGTAACATACAAAAATACGCCATAAAAGTTTTATCAAACTTTTTTTTTGATAACGTGAAATTAAACAAAAGACCCCGAAGATAACATCATTAGATACACAAACGTGTTGAATTAATTAAGACCCACAGTGTAATAAAGCTTTATTACTTTTAGCCACGTTTTATGTGGAATTATTTTCAGTGGCGCGCATTAAATTTATTTAATTTTGCAGTTTAATATTTGTTTTTACGCTTGAGTTTGGGGAGGAAATAAAAATGACATAATTTCAGTGTGATTAATGCGGTTAAAATGTGTGGTAAAAGTAACTGCCATTGTGTGATTCATGAAAAAAAATGCACATCTTCAAACTATGGGAATTTTGAATTCGGGGGGAAAAAAAGGCAACCAAAAATGGTGGCGGGCTAAAGATGTACAAACAATCATCTTGCAATAACGCGAGCAAAATAAAGTAAGCCAAATAAACGTGGCGCACAATATTTAAGTTTATTGCTGATCTCATTGAAAGCCGTTAAGTTTTGTCCCATCGCGGCAATATGTTTCAACAAAATAAGAGCGGCGTCTCCACCATTATCTATTTTCAGCAGTTTTTGCTTTTGGCGGTTTTTTTGATGCTGTTTTTAAAACTTAAAATGATGATAGATATTTGAAGAAAAAGAAGTTGAGGGAAGTGAGACAAAAACAGCAGCACGCAAATGAATGATTAATGTACAAGTGAGAGTTTGATTTAGATTAAGCAAATGTTGGGCAGTCGACAAATTAACAGATGGTCCGTCATAAGATGAAGAATTATGCTATCTTTGAGGAGGCTGAGTATTCTTCAATTTGTAAGACAAATTAGGATTTATTGCAATACGATTTAATTTTTTTGGTAACTCAAAATTGCTTAAAATTATCATGAAGGACATTCCAACTGTTAAGCAAGTTTGGATCACATGCTGTACCATCGAGAATGTGCCCTTTAGATTAGTGCCTTCAGAATATGCAATTTGGCACCACAATTAAACAAATTGAGCAAACTGAGCTAAAAAATACTTAATCTACACAGGTTAAGTACCACCTAAGTACAAAGGAAATTGGCATATAATTATTATGCAATGACACACAATTGTACAAAAACCTTCGCCCATTATACGTGGTGAAGCAAACAAACGAGTGCGAAAATGCGCAATTCAAGGGAATGACTCAAGATTTGCCTGGCACATAAATGCAAAAAGCAATGAGAAAGTGTAATATCAACAAACTACACTGCCACATGCGGAAAAATACATATTTTTCAAGCACATATTATGAAGTCATTTGTTTGTTACGACGCGATGATATTACAAACGCGGCAGATCTGCTGTTAGTTGGTGGTACTGAGCTTTGCAGGAGGCTGATGTTATTATAAAAGCAGTAGATTGTGGAAGCAGTGCGGGGTGTGTCAGTGAGGATGTCGATAAAAATCCACCACACACGGCACATTTTGCTTGGCAGATGTGCGTGAATACATTTTGCAAGAAAATTCATGAATCATTGGTGTTGTTTAAATTCACGGAATGACATCAATCTCGATATATATTATCCGATCGTATGTGTGGAAGGATGTGAGTTGTAAGTTACTGCTGTTGTCGAGCATTTACATTAATTTTTAAAAAGCGTTAGGGTAGCATGGGGCTTAATGATACACCAAAAGTATTTTTAGGTGGAATTTAATTCGTTAAAACAAATTCATAATAAAAAAAAAAATTTTAAAAAAAATGTTAATTACTTTTATGAACACTCCCTTTCAAATATTTGTCACGTTATTAGAAAAAATTTAAAGGTCGTATCATTATGCCCCAGTCTACTCTAAATGTTAAATTTATTCAAAAGTTTATAGCAATAATTTGTTTAGTTATTTTTATACGATTTTAAGTGGTTTTTTTCTTCATAAAACTTAAAATATTCAAACAAATTTTTGATGCACCCTCAAACGTTGCACACTTACCTTTTTATAAAGTTTAATCCATGTAAGATCACCGCGTGAGTCGGTGTATTGCAGCCCAAAGAACCACACTTCACGCAATCCAATTGTCTTGACCACTTGGTCAAATAGCTGTTTGCCGGTGGTCGTCTGCTGGATGGCAAACTCCAACTCGGCGTCCATTGTCGTGACGCGCACATTTAACTGCAAAACAAAATAATACACAATTAGTACATTTGTAATTTCTTTAAATGTAGTTAAAAATAATTATTAATTAGCAGGGACTCTTAAATAAGTGATTCTTTTTTTTTTACGCGAAACTTTTTTTACATTGTTGGAATTGTGGCCGGCCATGACTCACAAGTCACCCAATGACTTATGGCGCAGAGAATTTTTGCAGTTTTGAAAGGTAAACACATTTTTCTCAAGGTGAGTCAGTGGATCATCATTACCCGCACGATTGTAATAACAATACCGAGAGCGCTTTATGTGTGCGATTGCGGTTATTCGAGTTTATATGATGTGGTGATAAAGATGACACCATCACCGTTTGCGCAATCTATTAACTATGCGAGTGTTTAATCAACCTGTTATTAAATGAAGAAGAATTCTTGGAAGTTGAGCCACATTTATGAAAGACTTAATGGAATTTATTGATAAATAATTGGGAAGGAATATTTTGGAAGCTTCGGGAATAAATTTATAATCAAACTTCAGTTGTTTTCCCTATTTTAGCAAATGTTGATAACAACAATTAGTAACCATCGGTTTTTTTATTTATAGAATTTTACATCGTGCTTAACAGTTGATTTTTAGATTTAGACATTTTTGACGTGTATTAAGTACGCACCTAAATATAATGTTTAAACCAAATGAATTGAAACGGAATTTAAATGAAGGCAGGAATCATCCTATCCTGGTCATACATTTAATACAGTAAAATCATGGAAGGACAAAAACAGAATAAATCGAAACAAATATTTCGATTCAAATTGTTTTGACGTTTATTAAGTACACGTAGTCGTACTTAAAATTTAAAACAAAACAAATGATGGAATACAATGATTGGTATTAAAAAAAAAAAACAGCAAATCAATCAAAATAAATAATTGATAACAATAAAATCATCATCAACGTAACGGTACAACAAATTGCCAGCATTATGTCGTGATTTTTAAAAATGTAATCACACAGTTACCACGTGTCTATTTGGATTAGAAGATAGGAGATTTGATTGTTTTCATGGCTTATCATCTCAAATGTATTACATGACGCGTTATTGTTCTTCTTATAATTAAAGTTACATCTAGAGAAGACACAAAAAACACAAAGGTGTTAGATAATAATCAAAAAGAGCAGGTGCTTTAAAAAAATCACTTCAAAATAATTGTTATCCAATCATTTTAATTATAATTTTAATGATCCGTTGTTACAAATTCGAGTACAACTAGTTATAACATTTTATTATATTAGTCGACTCGATGGGCAACCTTCTCTGTCCCCATTTCACTTTCATTTGGCGTATTATTGCCTACACGCGGCCTGCATACAAATGAGTACTGTTGTGGTGGTGTAACGCGTTTTAAATGTGAATTCATGGAACGCTGCCCCTGCATCATGGCTCTTTCAGCGGACACACACAATAATTTCTTTGCAGATTGTTGTTGTTGTTGTTGCTGTGGTTTTAAGCGAAATAAAACTATATACGACGATATTGAGGAAGTTGTGATTAAAATGCGAGAATCTCAAGTTTTTGAAGTACGAAGGAGATTGGAAAGCTGCATGGGGCTTAACCAGCATAATAAACGGCAGTGCACGTAATTGTATCTTAAAATGGTGTTTAATTACACGCACACATAACACCGCGGTCCATAATGACGCACACACACACATTGATGGAACACTTTATAAAAGAGATGCGGTATTGATTTCAATTGCACACAAATTGTGATGCAGCATGCTTTTATGCAACAATGGCGCTCCAGCCTAATGTAGTTAGCGGACTCTTGTCTCCACCACTGGTGTTTTTTTTTCAGTTATTCAAATTCAATGTATCAATTCAACTTCCGGTTATTCGCACAAACAAACACATAAAGCATAATTGTTGCAATGCAACGCACAAAAATGTTCAATCAATTGATTGGATTAGAAGTATGTACAACTACTCCACGTTAAAGAGAAACTTCATTTTTATTAATTTTCTTTTAACTAACCATTTTACTGGAGGAAACCATTTTAAGTTTTTAACTGTTTTATTGAAATTTAATGAATAAATCCCAAAGAATGCGTCCACACGCACTTAATCCAATAGTGGTGGTGGTGACTTTTTTATTCCTTCACCAAAAATAAAACCGTTGCGCTTTTTTAGATGCTCACTTTTTCAAATTCAAAATTCAACTGACGCGCTTCATTTTTCTCTCTAACCGTCAAAGCGGTTGAATTGAAGCCTGAACTTTCCATGCGAGCGTTATTTAATTCCCGCCGGTGCGCTCCCCCATAGTATAGAAGAATAAAGAACGAGGGACGACGCAACAATATAATACAGACGCATTTAAGAGCGAATATCGTTTTCTTGTATAAAATTGTGCTTGTTGAAAAAGTAAAACCAAGTCAAAGGCAAAATACAAAATACAAAAAAAAAGAAGCAACAAATTAAATAACGAACTGAACGAGCGAGCGGCTGGAAAGTGGAAGTTCGAGACAATCTAGAAAACGGCGCGAGATTACAAAAAATAAAATAAAAAATCGAGTAGGTGCTTAAAAAGCGCTATAGTTTGCAGTATATTAATGCTGAGACTGTAATGTGGCTGCCTTTGGGGCTTGGGCTTTGGGCTTGCATGTGTTCGTTCAGAAAGAGCGAGAACTCCGGCATTATTACGTTAAATTTCCAATATATCTGCACCATGACGCGATCATGAGCAATTATGCCTACTTTAGCATAGTGACTGATTGAGTTACAACATAAACATCTAGCTAGATAAACGATTTGAGTGACAACAATTTATATAAAATAGCCATAAAAAATACCGTCATAACCAGTTCCATTCTAGAACGATATAAATTCTCATTCCGGGCAACATCAACATTAAACAACATTGGCGAGCATGACAGAAGCGTTGATATATAACGCTATATGAAGGATTACGCAACGACCCAGCCTCATTGCGGAATGGGCACGCAAACAGACAACACCTCTGCAATTTAACACATCAATTTGCGCTGTGTGAGACCAGTCACCACATCAGCATGAGCTGTGATGATGACTATTCAGTCGTGATGTCTGTGTGTTTAATTAGTAATGACGGCATTGCTGGAATATGAATGGTTGACTAATGGAAACAGATTTTTTTGCACGCACCAAAATGCGGATCATCATTATCGGTAGGTGGAGAGATACAGCTTTAAAGTTTAAATCAATAAATCCTATTTGATATTTAGATGCATCCAGCATCTGATATTTAATGTGGGATAAAATGGCCAGTGGTGCCGGTTTAATAATTATTCGGACTAGCGGCAATTTGAATTTTTACAGTAATTTAATTGAACAACAAATTGACTTTTAATTTAATTGTACAAAAAATTATGGTACATCCTTATTGTAGGTAATTCGCCCTAATGTCCGTCTTCTCATCCTCTAAAGCTATTCTTTCTAAAATCTCTACGCTCTCTTTCAAAACAAATAAGCTCATCAAAGACTCCCAAAAATTGGGTTGAGAATGAAAAGTAATAGGACTCTTAATGACTCTTCATTCATAATGACTAAAATCTTAAAAGAACCTCAAAATAAAAGGGCTACTAATGTTTTTAAAAAATATAACAACCGCTATTCTTAATCCAAATACATTTAGGAATGTCATCAAGTGACTATTCTAAAATGCAAATGTCAACTGCAGATGCATTTTTATTTAATATCACATTCGTGATGAAAATAACAACCTGCCTCCAGGCACTGCAGATAACAAAACCCGTCTCAAGTCGAATCACAAAACAAAACATTGGATTTAATCATAGACTCCCGGCACTTAATATTATGTGAATGAAATCAACCTGCAATAGGAAATGCATGATGATGGTGTTTGCTTTAATGTCGACATCGTCGCGTCATTTCATCGTTTTATTCTATTGAATTTGGTTATACTCGTTGTATAAGAGTTGGCAGACAACTTTGCGCTATACAATTTAAGTTCATATAAGAAAACTGGTTTCATCTTCTTCTGATATTAAGTAGGCATACCGTATAACTATATCCATGAAACAGTTCTTTAGTTAATTAAAGCACACATATTCAAAATACAACTGTGCAGTGATGCGTTAATGTTATACAACTATGAATGGGTCAGCCCCCATAATTTGGGAAATGTTATAAAACACAACATTTTCAACCCCTTTTTCAAAATTGTGCAGGTGTTTTAAAGTTTGCAAAAAGTGCAGCAATTCGATTGTTTGGTCTCCTTTAATTTCAATTCAACTTTAATTCCAATCCAATGCGAGAGGACTTCACATTCCAGTCACTTAATTTGTTCAACTGTATACATTTTTCGCGAGAGTGAAAATGCTCTTCCAAAAATTTTAACTACGTCACTGCTTACAACGCAACAATTTTGATCCAAAAAAATTATTATATTGAAAAAATCATCTGACAATTGGCACAAATACAGGGACACAATCTCCTCAGTGTTCGTGTCTCTGTGGTCAGATGGCAGATATACGATGATGTTGTGGTCACAGCTCAGTGATTCTGTTTTTGGCAGTCAAGTTGTGACCCTTTTTTCCACGTCGCTTGCTTTTCATTCAGGACTGAGAAGTGAGAAGTGAGAGCCGAGTACGGCGGAATACTATTAAATTAATATGGTGATGGTTGTTGTATAGTAGGTGCAGTCAACAGTTGTTTGGTTTGGAGTCATAACATGAGCGCATTGAGGCTTCGCGCTTAAGCAAACACATTAAGTGTTTTCGCGGATGAAATGACCGCAAGACCCGTCATATTCTCATGCATCGTTTAATTGATTTCCATAATATTTTTTGCATTAAGATTTATGGTCGAGAGTATCATGGAATATGACATGAAAGTCAGAAATGAGAGGAGATGTTGAGAACTCAATTTGCATTGTGGTATTAATAACAATTTAAAATAGCAGTAACTAGCATCTCTAAGCAGGTGATTTGTAATGGGAGTTAGTTCATTTTGTTGAGATACCTTCCCAGGATCTATCCCAGGTCTCTTACAATTGATTCACCTTCAAGCCTAGAGCTTCGGATGTCCTTCGCCGCACCAACAAAAATAATCAATTTAAATGCAACAAGCACCCGCATTTGTCAAAATTAATCATTGCAAGATTAGGGAAATCTTATTCGAACTTAGAAGCCTCAAAATTTTACAACCACACTAATGGATCAATCCATAAGGCAGAGCCACCAAACAAAGTCTACACGACAGCAAATGATAAAGTAGCCACAATTGATAAGTCTTAGACTTTAAACAATGATTTTTTTTTTTTTTTTTGTTAAAAAAAAACAACTCCCCACTCATCCGTATTGTGAATAGCCCAAGCAAGATTATAAATCACTCACCAACCCAATATTAATTGATGGATTAACGTCACGCTTTTGACTGTGTCGTTTCTTAAAAGCTCAGCTGCGAATAGATACGACGGTTCATTGTTTAAAAAAAGACATTTTGTGACGTGCGTGCAGCCAACGTAAATAATTATTTGGACATCAGGAAGTAGTAGCTAGTTCAAAGAGAATAATTTGAACTTGATGATTCCCGGATTCAGTCGTCTGCACCCGATCTACATTGCACGCCATTTGGATGGATGCCAAAAAATCTCCTCAATGCATTTGCTGAATAACTAGCTACATCGCGATGATAATGGTAAATCAACAACACATGCCGGGGATTGTTGACAAAATGAATTTAGGAAGGTCAACCTTTAACAGTGTTTTAGTGTGGCAATCCCTTACAATCTTAATAAATTCCAATGAGTCATACAGGACAGCCTTGTCGAAGTTATGTTTTAATACGTCAAGGTTGTCCTGTATGACTCATAAACTCCAATATAACCAGTACCAATTTAATTGTTTGCTTAAATTTCTTCACCTCCTTTACCGTAATGAATGAGTTAGTGAGCAGCGAGTATAATGCAAACAAATAATGAAATTATAATAACCGCAGTGAATGAAGAATTAATGCTCGTTGCGTTATCTCCATATATTTAAAGATAGGAAAGGGGGAATATATTTACATGAAAAATACCCATACACAGTCTATTTTAATCATACAGTGTTGTTATCTGCAAAATTGTTTCTTAGAAGTCTGATGATACCTACTCGCGATACATTGTAACAATTAACCACTTGCCTATGAAACCTATGAAATTATTTGTGTGTTGGTTCATTTTGGGAATGAACGCAGAATGAGGAGACGAAATTTTCCGCGTAGACAAAAAATGTATATTGTGGCGCACTCGAAAAAGTGATTTACTGTTGTGGCAACAATAACTACGTCTTTTTTACTTTGAACTCGAACACCAAGGAAAATACATAAGTTTTATAATCAAGTGGCAACAATTAAAAATTCTAGTGCAAGAGAAATTCGTTTTTATTATAAATTTTAAAGTTTCTTCAAGGTCACTCAAGGCCGAGCAATATTCAAAATATAAAACAAAGTTTTTTTATCAAAAAAAAATCCAATATACAGAATAAAACTCGACTTAAAACAATGAACAACTTTGCTAAACATTTTAAATGATTGTGTTTTCCCATTCTTAAATAAAAGTCCGTCGTAAATTTTTCGTTCTCACCAATACATATAATAAAATGTACAAAAATGCACACGATCATTTCTTAATTTTCTAAAGAAACGTCAAAATTTATTTATTTAAAAATTATTTTTAGGTTATTTTGAAAACGTTACCAATTTACCTCGAGCACAAAGTAATAAATGGCTTTCACTGCCATGTCGATTATTTTTTTATTTGTGCAAGTTTCAATTTGCCGATAAGCGCGATTTTATTTCGATGTTGAAACCTGCGATCGCAATTAGTTTGGTGTCGTTTTTTCCTATTTGTTTGCGTTTTTCTTTTTAAGCACCAATTTAACGGTATAATTGCCTTTCATGAAGTATGTACAATAATAATTATGATCCAAATATTTAGAAGAACTTCAATTAACACATGACGAATAGATAGGGCGGATTGTGTCAAGGAATTGCAAGAATTCTGTTTGACAATGACTAAGAAAATAATGGGGTTAAGGTATTTAGTTATTGATTAGTATTAGTGAAAACTTTTTCTCAATTTTTTGGACTAGAAATTTATTTATTTTGTTAAGTCGCAAAAGATGAGTAATAAAAATAACTACACGTATGGCCTACAATTGCAATTAACTAGTTTTAAAATAAAACAATTCTCATTAAAATTGAATGACGGTCAATGCATTATTTTTTATTCTAAATGGAACAATAATTTTAATTATTCAAGATATAAGTCCACAATTTGAACGTCTTTAAATAATGTTCATTGTTGTAATCAAAATTATGAATGAATTAATTTTATTTAACAAGAAAAAACCTATGATTTTATTCCAAAGTAAGCAACAGAAATATTATTAAATAGAAAAATTAATCATTGCATCAATTTACAGATTTAATCACAATGACGTCAAATTAATTTTTAAATTACTTTGAAAATTGAAAAATGAAGCTTAAACGATTTACCCCTGAGCCTTTAATAGCTCTTCTTATCTGTGCCAGGAATAACAGGAAAGTACGAACAACAACAAAAATCCAATCGATTCTGTTTGCTTGCGTTCTTCAATTGGAATTTAATTAGAAAAATAAAGGAGTGAGTAAGCACGACGACTTTAACGACAATCGTTATGCATTTATTAATCAATAACAAAATAACAGTATTGTTTTGCTTGTTGATGAAAAAAGTAATTGTAACGGTGATTGATATGGAAAATGTACATTAATTAGTTTCAATCAATACAACTTAGTTAACGGTTTTATTGAAAGTTCAATTTGCATACGAAACAAACGGAAGATAATAACGAGTTGATCAGGACCGTTTATCAATGATAGACGACTGCCTTTTTCAAAAACTTAAATTAAAAATTTATAAAAGTAATTGTCAAAGAAAGTCAATGTGCCAAGGAGCTAAAAGTAAATAAACGAAAATAATTTCCATTACTAATTTCTAAGTATTCCTTAAATAATTGATATTTATTCATTTTGCACATTGCCAAAATTCATGTTCTGTTTAGATTACGATGACATTTACATCAAAGAACAAAATGCCGTTGTGATAAGGAACAATTAAAATGGTATTGGTGGTATTTAATACGAAATAATTGATAACACAACAACGGTTTTAAGTGGGATAGAAAAAAGACCTTAAAGTGGGGATATTTTCTTGAATGAACTTTAATCATAATATAAATGTTATTGATTAGGTAAGATGATTTAAATTGCTATCTTCCGTCTCCTTTAATTTGGCATGATAAGCCCATGTGTTCCAGAAAACATGTGGCAAATTAATTTATTGTAAATTCCCGCCTAATTCTCCAGATTCCAAAATTAAAATTGGATGTCATTTAATTTAGTTTAGTAAACTTTTAGGTACATTATTGATGGCTATTTAAGCACTAGCAAGTTAAAGCAATCTTAAGATCCAAACGTACGCTTAATTTATCAATTATAGTTAAGTCAAATATTGCGAATCCACAAATTTAGTTTGGACCATAAACTTCATAAATAACATATACCATCGAGAATGTGTCCTGACAATTTTAATAAACTAAATTAAATTATGTACTTTCAGTGCAATTTAATTGATTGCAATCCCATCGTCCAGAGATGAGCTGATGATTATGCAATCAATTTCAACAACAACAACGCAACGTCAACTATAAAATTATTAGCATATGCACGCGAACATTTTGATTAGTTAGCAAAAGCGTGTGTGACCAACAACAATTATACACTTTGCTTGTGTTTCCTACAACAATTCCGCATGGTTCTAGTTAAAGTTGTTTGGGTCCTAATCAACATTGAGGCATGAGTTGGAAAAATAATATATTTTGCTATTTATGACAATAATTATAATTAGGTTACTAATGAGTAGCAAGGTTGGTTGGTATGCAGTGTTTCAGCCGCCACGAGGAATTTTAAAACATAAAACATATTTTATTTATTGTAATCGAACCCATTAAAGCTAATTGGTTGGTGTATTTACAATGTGTGCGCAGCCACAAAGATTTGGAAGTTAGATAAGATAACGCAGCGTGTCGCTGGGCTGAATTGTTGTAGTTATTTTGCACGAATGAAGTAAAATACGAATTCCTCAAATAATACGTGTTATGTACAGAATAATTTAATGCTATTATGTATATTTAAAAATGGTTTGTGCATTGGATAAAGGACGAAGGAAATTTATCTCCCGCCAAATTTTTTGTTTAAATGTTTTTACTTACAGATTTCGGCATCCTGAAGAAAGCAATAGTGGCTGATGGTGACTGTTGTCAGATTTGGTGTGTCCTTAAATTGTTGTTCTTTTAAACTGTAATAGGAGAAGAAAACAATGCTTTAATAAAAGAATATGAAATTAAGAAATTTTGACCATAGAGAAATAATCTCGATCTTTATTCGTTAAGAAATTTATGAGTTCCAAATTTATTTACTTTGTTAATATCTCAATTACACTTAAGCCACATATCGTGTATGGAAGTAAATTTGGACCTCAAAACTTACTCATTTATTAGCGGGACGCTTTTAAGCCCTAAAAGTTCTTACTTTTAAGTGTTTAAATATGATCAACTAAAAGGACTTGTAGGAATTATTACTTAAATTGTAATAACGTACAAGAACGCCACAACAAATTCGAATCCTACCAAAGATTTCTTTAAATTTCTTTGGTTACTAAAATATTAAAAAATAATGTTATCTTTTTATTGATCACCTAAGTAAAAAGTAATAACTACTAAGTAAGGTGTTGACTTTAGTTAAATTAGATGTGGCAACAAATTTGCAATGTACACTTAAAGTCCCCTTCCCCAAGTCCCACCTAAGCCCCACAACTTCAGCGTATTACACGAATTATTCAATAACGCACACACTTTGAAGTATTGTGGATTTACCTGAGTCAGCCGTCTCGCGGATATGTTTTATTTTTCAAAGGAATTCGAAGAATTTCAACTATTTATTTATTTGCCAATTCCCATTCAAATGATTGATCTTTATACTGCAATTCAGCGTGTGCAGTGTTGGAGTTAATCATACACCTGGCTAGAAGAGATGACAGCACGACAATTTTATATTCACTCAAGAAAACTATACAACGCGGACTCAGACGATTGACGGAATATCGCGGCTTAAACAACCACTTGCACAAAAATCTTTAGAGTTTAAAGACATTAGACCACTCTCAACATTTATTATGAAAAATATGTGGAAAATCACACATCGCGCGCAATCCATCAACATACATTTCAAAAAGCACACATGTAAATACGTGTAATCAAATTGATCCGAAGAAAAACAGGCAACAGCCAAATGGAAAAATGTGAAATGTCGGCGACGATGATGATGATATTTTCATATTTTTCTCGTGACCGCTTTTCTCGCGTAATGTTAATGTACAAATTCTCACACACAACAACAGTAGTCATCAGCACACATGTAAAATGTGCCATGGGCGATCCCCGCTGCTGGCTGCTGCTGCTGTTGCAGCCATCCAGCGGCACCTCCTCACACACATTCTCACACATTAACCACCACACCAACAAACACTTTCACACACACACACACACTGGGGTTAAGTCAATTTTCATATATTAAAAGGGGGCACAAGTACTTACCAAAAAAACAGAAAAAAACTGCTCCTCAAACGGGGTGCTCCAATCCTCGGATTGTGATTTTGTGTTTCCCAACTTTAATTCCACCTAATCACAATTTCATTAATGGATAGCTTTAACCAACACGAGCACAGCGAAATACCTCTAATAAATGTCGTCCGCCGTTTTGTACAAAGGTTTTCCAATTCTAATCGTCGTCTGTTTAACTGCTGTACACGCACTCGGCACTATACTCGGACTCGTATGAAATGTGTGTTTTTTTTTATTGCGCCTTTTCGGCGTTTTTCCCTTTTCTTTTACTCTTTTTTTTTTTTGCTGCAATTATTGCAATTGCGGTGGTCAGCCACTGCCTGATTCCAATCAACGGTATCACAATACAGGGAGAGCGTTAATTGGAGTTTAATAATATCCGTTAGGCGGGCGGATTGTAATTGGTAGTGTTGGTACGCGCGGTTAATTTTTATCAATTCAAAGGAAATTGCGAGGAATTGTTGAAAGAAAAACCGAAAAAAAAACTTAAAGTGACAACTCACTGGAATACAACGAAAGGTTGCCGTTGATGAGGTTTTTTTTCTTCTTTTGGTGTTTTTTCTCAGCGCTTTGTTGTACAGTTGTGGGATTTTTTAAAAATTAATATAGTGGTCATTTTAAATCGATGTAATCGATTAGATAATTCTCATTGATACTTTTTATTAAGATTCAATACTTTTAAGGATTTAAATATTTCAATCATAATTTTAATGTTTTTTTAATGGTTTAATGTATATAAAATGCTTTAAGTTTTAAATAAAAAATTGTGGCCCAAAATATCGATTTAAAAAAACAATTAATTACAGATTTTTTTATTTTTTAAGCGCATTTTATAAAAAATATATTTCATTCATCATCTGTCAAAAAAGGTGTTGGTAACGCTAAACTGTCATATTTGCGGCAAAAATTGACATTTACTTTTAAAAAATACCGTAATGTCAAAATAAAGAGTTTAAAACTATGAAATGTTGAATAATTTTTAATATTTAAAAAATAAATAAACAAATAAAATGGCATCAATTATAACAAAATCCGCAATATGTTTACGATCATTAGAAAATAGTCTCTCCAAATTGAGGTAAGTCTGCAAAAAGTTCTTCCTTCAATTGAAATCCCCATAATCATAACCTCAATAAAGAAAAATTCCCTCACCTTCCAGATTGGGACCGAATTACCAACAAACCTGCGACAAATACACGCTGAATCGTCCTCGCTTACGAAATCCCACATGGTTTGTCAGAAAAGAGCGCACCCTCCACAACGATTTGCTCACCGTGGAGAATCGGCTGTTCGTCAAAGATGTGGTACACGACAAATTTGGGGCACCCGCCTTAATAAAGGGCGTCCAAACGTTCGAGAGCAGTGCGAGAAGTCTTGTTAAAATGGACGAGTTGCCACACACCGAATGGGCAAAGAATACCCGCCGTACTGGAGTGATTGCCCGCAAAATTGGACAGTATCCATTGTGGCTGAAGGATGGCACCAAAATTAGGACGACACTGTTGCAAATTGTTGATAATCATGTTATCAAGTATATACCACCAGAGGAATTTGAGCCAATGCGGAAGAATCCGGTGAGAACTAAAAATCCGTTGGGTTGTTTACTTGTGGGGGCTGAAAGTGCGGATCCAACACTTTTGACGAAGGAGTATTGTGGATTGTTTCGAGACTCTGGTGTTATGCCGAAAAGGAAGTTGGCCAGATTTTTTGTTTCACCTGAATCGGTATTACTGCCGGGTACTCCGTTGGATGTGAGACATTTTAAAGTTGGAACATTTGTTGATGTTAGGGGAAAAACGTAAGTCCTTTTTTTACAAATTCAGTTGTTTTATAATATTTTAAATTTTTTTTTTAAATGACACTAGAATTGATCGTGGTTTCCAAGGAGTTGTAAAACGTCACGGTTTCAAAGGAATGCCAGCTTCCCACGGTGTCACAAAAACACATCGTCGTCCTGGCAACATTGGTGGTGGTGGTGAAAAGGGACGCGTTTGGCCTGGCACAAAAATGCCCGGTCACATGGGTAATCGCTATCGAACGCTTCGTGGTCTGCGCATTTGGCGCATCAACACTAAATACAATGTGATGTGGGTGCAGGGCAGTGCCATTGCTGGAGAGACCAACTCGTTTGTGAACGTTTATGACACAGTGCTACCTTTTAGGAAAATGACTGATGCCCCGCCTGCATTTCCAACGTTTTTCCAAACAGAAGCTGAGGATGACGCTGCTGAGGACATTTGGGATGATGAGGTGCAAAATTTCTCAGCAGGAACAATTCAATTCCAGCCAGAGAATTAATTTATAGTTTTAATTAAATAGCACATTAGTTTGCTTTATTAAGAATAAAATGTTAAAAACAATTTCTAAATGAATTTTTGTCTTACAAACTAGCAGTTGCCTTAAACTGCCATCGGTCCTCCACATTATCCTTAACCTCCACAATAATACCCTGCTTTGTAAGCTTACTCAAGTGGTGGCCAACATTAAAGGCAGCTGCAGGCCACAACTGCTCCGGCGTCTCGACATACACAATCTTCACAATGTCCATTGAAGTAAAAGCAATATCGGATTTCTTTTGAAGCACTTCTACAATTTGGGCTTCTCTCCTATTGCGATGATCAATGTAAAATTGAATTTTATCAACGGGATCATTAATAAGATTGCCATGTCCGGGATAAATTACATCCGGCTTAATGCCAAGTATTGTCTCCAAACTGTTCATGTAATCAAACAAATCCTCAAATACGGCGGTTCCCTCACCCAAAATGCAATCGCCACTAAAAACAGCATTTTCCTCGTTCAACTTAACCACTACATGATCTGTGGTGTGTCCTGGCGTGTGCACCACATGGAGTGTGGCACCTTCTACATTAAAAACAGCACCATCAGTTAATTTTTCAATGGGTGCTGAAATTTCGGGATACAAATCGGTGTCATCTGTGCGTGGAAACTTCCACACTGAAGACGATTGAGCTTCGGTGAGGTTTTGCACATCGGGAACGCCACCAATGTGGTCGTGGTGCCAATGGGTAACCAGAATTTTCTCAATGTGCGCCTTTTCATTTCGTAGCACTTCGGAGAGGCTTTGAACGTACTTTGGGATGTTGGCGTCACCAGTGTCCAATAGGATACGTCTTTATAAACAATTTTAGTCACTGTGGAATCAAATATTAAGTACCCAAAAAAATATTTACTTTTCTCCAGTTCCAATAAGATATGTGTTGGTTCCTTGTAGGGTCATCGGTCCTGGATTGCATCCCAGAATGCGAATAATTCGGGATGACAATCGCGTTATCACAGGAATTACGGGGATTGCAGTACTCATCTTAAATTATGGTGTCTAATTTAACAATGCAGATTCTACGTCTTAATTAAAATTAAATAACGCCGTTCCAATTCATCAGGTACAATGTCCAAATTTTAAATTTAGTTTAAACATAATTAAAAAAATTGATAAGAAAACTGTGATTTGCCTGAAAAATTGTGACAGCTGTCATAATAATGAAGCGCCAAAATTTAAATTGCAATAAAAAACTTAATTTTATAAAATGTATAAATATTTTTAATAACAACTGTTAATTGATTAAGAGAAAATAATTAAGAATAATTCTGCTTCAAATACTTCAATCGATCCTTTTTCTTAGACGCCGTCGATTTAAATGCAGGCGTAAAAACGACATCCCCTGTAGTTTGATCAACACGCCGCCAAGACACCCTCGATGTGAGCAAATCCTGTGTTCCCGAACTGTCCGATGAATTTTCCCAAGACACACCGTCCGAATCCCGCTGGTACCGATTGCTAACAGGAGTATTTTCCTTATTTTCATTAACGTCTCCCACTTTTAATGTTGCCAAAGTTGCAATCACTTCCACATTTCTATCGTCACATTCCTCCTCCTCCACCACAAAAACGCTCGGATCAAATTGAGATCGCATTGCTTCCAATTGCACTTCATAATTGTCAACGTCGCCAACAAACTCATCCAATAATGTCTGAAACTTTGTGGCGTCTTGTTCAAAAGATGTGCAAAAATTGGTGGCAGCATCAATCCATTCGGTGACATCGTTCAACACATCCTTGCCGGGCTTGCAGTGGTATTCGTATTTGTTGCAAACAAAACCGAATAATTGACGCAGGCGGGCAAGTTCGCGCTCAATGAAGCGGGCGTCCTCTTTATATTGGCGGAACATTTTTAAGTTATGTAAATAATTGAGTGGAAAATTGATTAGGCAGAATTTAATGTGCACAATAAAACAAGCTTTATTTTAGTTTTAAAATATTAATAAAAGAAAACACAACTGTTTCAACGGTTACTGTTATAATAATTGAAATATTTGACATTTATAGACGTGAATTAATACATATCTTTATATAAAATGTTAATGATTTAATTTCGAATATACATATATATTTTGTTTTGATTAATTTCGAAAATGTTATAAGCATTTAAAATATTGAAAATATAAAATAACGGCTTATACGCCGTAATTAGGTGTGTCCTTCTCGATGCACATTTTAAAGGATGTTTCGGTCTGCGGAGGATCCATTGATTTTACAATATTATTGCAGTCAGTATGTAGATATCCTGGTAATAACAAAAAACAATTTTTAATTGTTTACAATCATTTACAAAATTAAATTAACGAACCAAATTATGTTGACGATTATCCTTTCCAGCCTTATTGTCGGCTGCATTCCGATTAGTCCACCATATCGAGCTCAGAGGGCATAAAAGGAGTTAGTCCTTTTTCTCCATCAAGCTCGTACGGGAACACTGTGTTTGGTTTTTCATTAAAAAAATAGTTGCGATCTAAGAAATCAATTGATATGCCTGCATCCTTTAAGAAATCTCTTCCCAAAATAGTTTTATCGAACGTACCCTCAGAATGTGCTTTAAAAAAAGTTGAAACAAGCCGACCATTCAATTCCAGATCCGCTGTGGCCATACGGTAACCAGTGTCACCCACTTTTACTGTTTTCCCATTAATAACATCCGGGACACCATTGGGATACAACAACTTTTGCAACGCACTGCTAACAATGTTGTTACGCACATTCTCATCCAAATAAACCTTCACCATTGTATTGCGGACTTTTATGTAAACAAATGGAAGTTGCAATGCTTCCACTTCCACCTCCGTGGCCAAAGTGATCAGCTCTTGGAACGAGCCAAAGTCCTTTCTGTCCACTTTACGGCGCACCGCCTTATTCAGCTTACAGTAAATCATATCCAGTTGGGCATTCATTGGCAATTTGTAAGGCAAACTTTCAACGTTAAGGCGAAATTCGGCAACAAACATTGCCGTCGGCATTTTGTGTGGTTGAAATTGGTTCACCATGAAAAACATTGGTTCATATCTTGAATGTCTTTCATTACTGCTAGTTTGAAAAAGCTTTTTGAATGAGGTTCGCACCCAATTGACGAACCTGTTTGTTGGTTCCGGTAAGTTGCTGGGACCCCATTGATCCAGTTGCATCGCGCTATAACGGAAGTCTCCATTCAATGAAGAAGTCTCTCCGTTTTCCCTTTCTGGAGACCAGGTCTTCTCACGAACTTCTTGAAGTACAATGTTGTATTCATTCAGCCGTTTAATCAATTCATCTCTGTTGCCGTCGGTAGGGAGATCGCGGTTTTGCAAGCATTTCTTTAAATCCTCAAGATTCATTGAATTAAAGTCCAGGGAACACATTTTTTTAAGTAATTGGGACTTTTTTTTGTTTCACTTTTTTTTTGTAACAGTTTAATTTTTTTTGCAATCTGATTTTCGAAATCGTTTTCGAAATAGTTCTTTTTTAATTTCACTCAATTGCACAATTTTAACTGCGGGGGTTCGTTGATTTTATCTGCGAAAAAATAAAGAAAGCATTTTTAATTTCATTTTAAAACAAATTTAGAATTTTTAAACTCATTATTTTACACATTTTATAAATGGTTGAGGACTTTAAACTCTTTAAAAGAATTGTTTTGTTTCGTAAGCAGTTTAAATATGAAAAGATTAAGTTAACTAATTAATCAAAGGCACTTAGAAAGCGTCAAATAACTCGAAATGCTTCACCAACTGAATAATAATCCAACAGTTTAGTAAAACGTTTCGAAATAGTTGCCATCCCCATAATTTAATTTAATTGCCGTTTTAATTAACCCGCCACTTTCAATCAAATTTCACTCAATTTTCGAAAGTAATTTCGTCGAACATGCAACTTCAGTAAATATCAAATACTTTAACAAATTTATCACAAAACATTTTCCAAATTAACAGAAACTCACCATCAACTTTTTTAAAACTGGGTTTTTAACTTAACACTCACAACAATCCGGTTCAACTCTTCTGAGCGATCACTACTGCACAACTGAAGCAAATTTCAGATGCGCTCGCACCTTTATATAGCTTGCAGTTTGAGTAAAAATGCCTCCACAAAGAGAGAAAAGCTAGCAACGTTTTTATTATATTACAACGATTTAATCGTCATGCAGCCAATCACACATTATATAAAGTAGACTAATTGAAATTGGAACCACCCACTTCACATAATTTTTGTTTGTGGAAAAGCTTAAGTTTCAAATTCTTCTGAAAACTTCGAGAATCCGTTTGTCTCTCTGTTTTCGTTTGCCACAATTTCTTATGACCTTATATGGGAATTTGCAACTGAATCCAGCAGATCAGCGACTGATCCTTACTCCTCACTCCTTGTCGATATTTAAAGTTGCTGACGTTTGGGTATAAAATAACAAATCCGTGAAACGTTGCACAAACCAAATTTGGTTAGCATATATTTGTACAATTTAACTAAAATAAAAAAAGCTCATCCTTGAGTGAATGTTTTGATTGAAATACTGTACAGGATGTAATGTTTACTAGATTTGGCTATTTTTGATTTAATAATTTTTAACATAAAACCTCCGAGGAGTAAACATCTTTCTACGTTTCATGATATCTTTATTCCAGATTTTTGTGAATTCATATCAACAATTTCGAATTGAACAAAATAGAAAACCTGTAGTTTGACCCACAATAATAAAACATTTGCAATAATTGAAGAAAATTTGATTTTAATTGACAATAGTCTTGGCTGTTTAAAATATTCGTCATGAATCTTGATCGTTAAAATATGTAATTGTGAGATGCAAGCATGAAGCACGTTCCGATATTACACGGACATAAAACATAACTCGTTGATGCAGCGTACGAACGTCTTGACATGAACGTTTAGCCATAATTGCGAATGCATCAAAGGAATGGGCTGAGAGAGGGGATTGACTGAGGCGTGTGTTAAATTGTCTCTCGTATTGTGTCGATCACAGTGCTGTGCAAGAGAAAAGAATTTGCACTGCAAGTTTAACGATTGCTTTTCTTTGAAATTATATTATTGCACGCTGAAATTAACTCCAAGAATTAATGTCTTTGATGTTAATCGCTTTGTGCATTAAAAATGCAGTTTCTTTAAAGCTGGGGATCAACGACTTTTGTAAATTCAATACAATTCTGATAATATTAAGAATTGGTCTCGTTTTTCCACATGATTTTTAAGAAATTGTATTTGCAAGAAATGTGTGTGCACGTTTATCCGTCTGGCCACAAAATATCTTGCTTTTCATTATCTTTCGCAAATTATGCTACGATATTTCGAATTATTGAAACACTCAATAGTTAGGCGACCAAAGCCGTTCCTTATTACGATTCTTTAAGTTTCTGGCAATGGCAGGAACCGCGTAGTGGTTATTCACATTAGAAGATTACTTTCTTACTTTCTATTCGTTGACTGATCACGTTGCAGTTGACTCCCTGCTTCCTCGTAGCTCACTGTACAATATCTTTTCATAGGACGGCTAAAGGACCAAGCTTACAAGCAGTCTAAAGGAAACTAATAACAGAAAACCTTTAAGTTGGTTTTTGATCGCATTTTTCGACTGAAGCCTTTGAAGAAAAAAGAATAAATTCGAAGCATGAGATCAATTAAATATGTATTTGAAGGCGACACTTCAGTTTACATTATCGCAAAGTGCGTGTTGAAGTGTTGAATAAAATAAATGACTTTATTAAATTTATTGTGGAGCCGCATTGTTTAGAAAACAAAAATGATCGTCTTGGTCTTAAAGAATATGATAGCAAAAGGGACAATATAATTGAATAACATACACAATTAAAAGTTGAGCTGCGCAAAATCGCCGCATTGAAAAAATTATAGGTTTTATTAAATGCAAACCGAGAACATTATTTGTGCTAAAATATTTATTTAGCACTTGAGACGGATGTGGAGAATTTAATGACTTACACGCGCAGATGTTGGGCTCAAAGCTTATAAACATTACCAAGGGGCTGTAATTATTCTAGAAAATAAGGCTAAAAAAGGATTGACCAAATACTTTCTTATTCTTTTCATCGAGCTCTTTTATTTGAAATTTTAATTTTTTGTAATTTAAACATTTTCACGTCAAGTTTTTCTTTGGTAACGACATGATCAAAATGAAATGTCCAACAAAAGTCTGACATCAAACTGTCAGCTTTGAATTTTCAATTATTATTTTATTACAAAGCCAGATTTAAAGTTACAAACAATATAAAACAAAATCATATGAAAAGGATGAATCACAATAACAAAGATACTCAATATTGTCCTCTGTAAAATAGTGGTGAATACTTTCTCAAAAATTAAAATTAGTGGGAAACATTGTAAAATAGACCAAATTTAAAAAATAAAAATAAATAAGCAAAGAAATTAAGAAATATGAAAAAATAATGATGCATACAAGAATTCAAAATAAAGAAGTGATGAAATAAAATTCAAAACCGAGCAATCAGAACACTCAGAATAATGATAAAATTAAAAAATTGAAATACAATAATTAAAGTATAGCGTTATTACTTCAAACAATCACAGATAATAGTGACTCAATCAATGCGTGGTTTAATGATAGGAGCCAGCGTTTGACTCAAGCGCGGATCCACCAATGTTGGGCACAGTGCGCATGCCCACAACCCCAATTGAAAAAAACAATATAAATTATTTAAGTTGCAGAAACGAAAACAAACAGTTTTTAAATTTGTCAACAGACGCTACCTGTTTTTTAAAACAGAAAAAGGAATTTCGATGTAATTTTTTCTTCGCTCTAAAAAAATATTCCATCTTTATTTGTCTTGTATTTTTTTTAAACTGGAAATTTCAAATGCATTAAGTAAGAACACAGCCAATATTGTGGTCTCCTCCTCTGAAGGAAATATCCGAGCTCTGTTAAAATTTAGAACAGATGCATTGGACTCAGTTCTGGGAATCCATTTGTCATCAACAAGTTCTACAGCTACTTGCATAAGCAAAACTGTGCAAACGATATAATTGACAGTTGCAAAAAGAAAGATCCAGGAAACTGTTTTTAAAAATGTGTAAAAAGCTTAGTTTTTCGTTATTTATTTGACGACACTACGTACTAAACGTTCACAAAGACGTGAGCCTTATAGATGTAGACAGTGTGGCTATTTTGACTAGTTTCCAGTCAAATTTGAAGGAACCTAAATAATTCAGTAATATATAATAAAGATTCTAATTTCAAGTGCGCGTAAACGATTACTGCCAAAAAGATTTGTTTGTCAAAAATGTTCGGACGTTTAGTTTATGTGTACGAGTTCGATAAGCTTAAAGCTTTAAGATCTAAAGATGTTGTAGTTATTCGTCCGTTTCATTTCCTCTAAAAAGAAGCAACCGCTTGATGCAAAAATAAATGATTTCAACATATTGCGAAATACGTCAACATTTCAAACTGTTTTAGCTACTTGTCGCTTTTAAAATGTGTGGAACCATTTCATTCAACTGAAGTTGTCTAGTTTTCTTCATTTATTAACGAAACCCTGCATTTTTCTGTTTAAGATTATCTACGGAACCATGCAATTAGGTTTTTGCTAATTTGTCACATTTTGAATTTACTTTTGAAATCAACCCAAGACTTCTAATTAATGTTTTTATTTTTAATTGTTAAATGTGCTTTTTTACGCCATTTAATATCCAATTTAATACACGAATATTGTTTTAAACAAATAAATTCAATGTGCAATAGAAAACACGTTACGCTTTAAGTTGTGTCTTAGGTAGACGTGAATTAGATTTCAGTTAAGTTAAACAATAGTAACTTCTAGATTCACTTTATTTACATTATGCATCTGCCACATCAAAGCTTTGAGTCCAAAAATTTATTGTGTTAAGTCATTAAATTCTCCACATCCGTTTCAAGTACTAAATAAATAAACATTTTAGCAAAAATACTATTCCCAATTCGCATTTAATAAATCCTATAATTTCGTTACAGCAGCGATTTTGAGCAGCTCAACTTCTAATTGTGTACGTTAGTTAATTTTTTTGTCCCCTTTGCTATCACATTCTTGAAGACCGAGACGATCGATTTATGTTTATCTAAACAATGCGGCTCCACAATAAATTTGATAAAGTCATTTATTTTATTCAACACTTCAACACGCACTTTGTGATAATGTAAACTGAAGTGTCGCCTTCAAATACATATTTTATTGATCGCTTACTTCGAATTTGTTCTATTTTCTTCCACAGCTTCAATAGCGATCGCACATTACGAAGAATTATAAGTCATCATCATCAAATTGCAAAGCGTAAATCAACTTCAATATTGAAGAGTCTGTTTGTGTTAAATCGAACAACAAATGTCGATCAAAAATCATTAAATTATATATTAGATATTGTTTGTTATCTAATATTGTTCTAATTCTTGAAATTAAATTGTAAAATATTTAAAGCTAACCCTTAACCCTTCATTTCCGATTCAAAAATGATCGACCCCATCTTCTCACAGTCGTACTTCGTTCAAGCTTCAGGGACATTGTTTTCATCGCCATTTATGTGCAACAAGCGTTGTGTGGCGAATTATGCGAATGGCACAACAAAGCAACACACCAATTGCAGAGGCGATGCAATCGAGCGTTTTATAATTCGAATTTTAATGGCCGCAACTAATCGAGTTTGTGCAACGTTATGCTTCGACCTCATTTTTACTATTCGCAGACGACTCTTTATTGGACTGTTAATTATTGTAATGGCAAAGATCGGCTTTCAATTGTAATTTAAGTTTATTGCTGAGTCTTTATTCCATTTAATAATTAATTACATTACACGTAAAGAAATCCTGTAAAAAAATTTTTGAACAACGAAATTAATAAATGCATTTAATGATACAAACCACAAAGCGCTTACCAAACTCTATGAAAGTTATGAATGACGAATGAAGTTATGTTTGACAATAAAACAAATGGGTTTTCTGCTAGTTTGTCAAATTTTTTCATAGGAATACCACTTTTCCTGAGTTAATTTGCCTTCGTAGGATTTCTTAATTTTAAAACGCAGCAAGAAAAATTAAAAATATTTAAATATTTAGATAGTTATTACGGAACAATTTACTAAACCAAATTTAAACAGTTTCTACACGAAGAGTTACTCCTCTGTTCCTTAAAAATGTTTTAAAATACTTAAAAAAAGGAACACACATTTACAACTACGAAAAATAATTTAATTACAGAAGTCCAAACGATTAATATACTTCCATACAAGTTAAAATTTATTCCAGAATGATCAATAATCATTATATAATAATTGCTCGCACCTACAAATAATTTTCTATGCAGTAAATATTGCTGTGAATATTAAATAAGAGCTATTTCTAAAAAAAAAGAAGTCTGAAAGAATTCAAAAGACTAAAAGAGAAACAAAGTCTGGAAAAGAAAAAATATCCTAGAAAATACAAAAAAACTGAAAAAGATTTGCAAAAGTTTAAAAAATTTCCAAATAAAATATTTTTTCGCAACCTGCTTGAAGCATTTGAATAAACGAGCAGCATCCTTAATTCCTCCTGTACCTAGTTAACATTCATCTTGAAAAACTGAAAAAAAAAAATGCAAAGCTGCAAAGAATTTGAAAAATGTCTCGAAAGTCTGAAAAAAAATGTTTAAATTAAAAAGCAATTATATTTCACTCCCATTTTCTGACACATTTTATTGATTTTTTTGTTGGTTATTTTAATACAAAGTTACAATAGATAAATGCTTACATTAATTGGTTATAATAATAATTGTCACTTAAACATAATACGAATAAAAATGAAGGTAGGGTTGTATATCCGTTCAAAATACTGAAACGTTTTAATATTTTGATGTTCACAATGAACTGTAAATTGAAACAATGATTTCAGAAATAAAAAATATTTGATATTGAAAACAATCCGAATTTAAATGTTGCAAAGTATTGTTTTAAAAAACGATTCTGTCTTTTAATTTAATGATAGAATAAACTGATTTTTCAAAGGGACACTGAATTTTAGTTGTTTAATAATTACAATAATATAAAAGTGTAAATGATTATAATATGAATGTAATATGTATTATGATAGAAATATAATGGATAATTATAATTTAAGTAAAAATTGTTGTTTTATGTAATATAAGTTGATTATTTATGAATAATTATTTGAATATAGAATAATATTTGAAGGAAATCTTAAAACTAAGTTGATTCGACTGCAGCGACTTAAAATATGAATAATTTTCATTGTACAAAATTAAATGAAAATTAACAAACAATTTGACAGATAATTTAAATTAAATCTTCTATTTTAATTAAAAATTTCACATAAAATGAATTCCAAATATTTAAGTGAAGTTGTTGAATTTATTTGATTATTTTAAATGAAGCAATTGATTAATGAAATTGAGAATAAATTGAAATTGAATTAAAATTAAATATTTAAATATGCTAAAATGCACTCCGGAGCAATTTCTTTATGTACAATGAAAACTGTGTAGAAATCAATTGAATTCAAGGGTGAAAAGGATTGCAAAAAAATTGTTTCAATTGGGAAAAATGTTGCTGGAAAACACAAACATTCGCGAACAAATCCATTTTGATACGACACCGGCTTTTTAATTCTGTAGATTCCACAGATCCTGGGTTAAACCACTTTTTATGAAATTTAATTTAAATTGTAATGTGGCTTTTTGAAAAATGTGTGTAAAATAAAAATAAAAGTCAAACAAGTTAGTAGAACTTTACAATTCGAATTGAATTAATTTCGACACCGCTTTCGTGAAATGCTCACTACGTGGAAGTGCAAAACTATTACTAATTGCGTTATAGTGCGTCACGATCCATATCTTGCATCACAAACTTTATCCATCAAAGTTTTACAAAATGCATAAAATGTTAAAAAAATAAGATAATAAAATTAAAAATGTGTATTTGAAGCAGCAGCTTTTTACCAATTCATCCACGGATTGTAGGCAGCATCGCGATCGTGTCCAGCAATATCGTCTAAATCGTCATATCCAGATTGAACCAAACGGGAGTGGTAAGAGTCCTGTGAGTTTCTTGTAACACCTCGGGTAGTTCCTTGCGACAGTTCTGGACGCCTCGAAACCACGAGAAAAGGTTGCACACTTTGTTGGCTGGAATAGTGATAGGGTGATTGAAAGGCATGCTGGTGTTGGTGTTGCGATGGTAGCGGGTTATACGGTGGCGGCGGTGGTGGAAACATACTTTGTCGTTGTAGTGGAGGCGCGGTTGCATGTGCTTGCCCAAATGATACTTGTGGTTGCGTTGGCTGCATTCTTTGTTGTAGAAGTTCTTGCGGAATTCCTGATGGTGGTGGAGCTGCAACTCGTTCTTGCGTGGCAGCAACTACTTCCCTTATCAATTGTTTTATCATTCCTGGCACATCCATAATTGACGTTTGTATCGAGGATGGGTTTCGCTGAGATTGGCTCTGTTGTTGGGATGCATCGGTTGTCACAGGCTGTGGTACTTCTTGATTGGGTGGTTTAGATGCAGTCGATGAAGTGTTTTGGTTGTTGAGGATATTTTGGCCGATTTCAACCAAAAGCGAAATTGTTTTTAACAATTCAATTAAAGTTTTGTTAATTTTGTCCAAGCTTTTAGCTGTGGAACTTTTCGTTACTCTTTTTTCATGAGCTAACTTCTTTTTTTTCCCTGCAGAATCGCCTGGTTCGTCTGAAATCTCACAATCTGTCAAGAGATTTGAACCAACATCAACGGACGTATCACCATTATTGCCAAGCTTCAACTCCTCACCATCCAATTGAGGATCACATTGCGGTGATTGTGGAGCTGGTTTGCTTGTTGATGGAAAATTCGACATTTTTAAAACTTTAACTTGATTCACCGATCACAAAAGTTTGGGGACAAATGTTAACACTTATTTGCACAGACACTTGAACTTGACACTTTACTGGAAACACAACTTATTCTGTTAAAGATTAAACTGCAACTGAAATTCAGATGAGTTTTAATTTCGAGCTAAATTCAGGCTTCAGCGTTGACTATAATTAAAACAGAAACGTTACAACCCACAAGTCGTGTTCCCCCACTTTGTAACTTGACTGTACTCAACTCACGCAACTCGTGTGGGATTAAGTGGCCCGCGCAATCCAATGAAATTGCGTTAAATCGTGAGACTTTACACTCCTATGAATTGTTTACTTAATTCGCTCTTTTTCATTGGGGCTTGGGCGTGAATCTTGAGGTTGCCGTACATCGCGGCTTTGAAATTGAGGAAATGGGGAAGCGAGAAACATGATGTGAGTAGATTGGGGCGTTTATACAGTCGCTCTTTAAAAAAAAGCTTTTTGTGCTTTGAGCGTGAGGAAATCCGAAAGCTTTTTAAATGTATGCGAGATAAGTAAGACACGTACATTAAGCTTTTGAGTATGACGTGACTTAAGCCATGTAAATTTTGTCAACTGTAAGAACAACTGGAATGTGTATTATCGATTGAAAGCCAATCATTAGTTTTATTTTTATTTTTAAGATTGAAAGTAGACACTCAACAATTAATTTATTTCCTGAATTCGTTTCCAAAAAATGTCCTTCTAGATCTTGCGATTTGTAATTGCTACGACAATGAAATTAAGAATATTGGCATTTATTTTGTACAGAATATAGTTAGTTGCTTAACCGAATAAAATATTGCAACACTCACAAAGATGTTCGTTCTTGAATTTTGGTTATATTGTTAAATATAATACGTTTTGTCTATTATAAGTAATAGAAAATAAAGTTATCTTACAGATTCGCTTTATTTACATTATGCATCCGCTACATCAAAGACTTGAGCCATTACTCGCGTTAAGTCATTAAATTCTCCACATCCGTTTGAAGTCCTAAATAAATAAACATTTTAGCATAAATAATATTCCCGATTCGCATTTAATAAATCCTATAATTTCGTTACAGCAGCGATTTTGAGCAGCTCAACTTCTAATTGTGTACGTTATCCAATTTCAATGTCTCCTTTGCTATCATATTCTTTAAGACCGAGACGACCATTTTTGTTTATCTAAACAATGCGGCTCCACAATAAATTTGATAAAGTCTTTTATTTTATTCAACACTTCAACACGCACTTTGCGAAAATGTAAACTGAAGTGTCGCCTTCAAATACATATTTTATTGATCGCATGCTTCGGAATTGTTCTATTTTCTTCTATAACGATCGCACATTACGAAGAATTATATTATATGTTATCATCATCAAAATGCTTTCTCTTTGCGTGGATCAACTTCAATATTGAAGAATGCAATTTATTTGTGTGTAAATTAATATTAATTTGAACAACTTTCTTTAGCATTTTGAAAATGCATTTTATTGCGTTAAATTTTGTAAGAAAAAATAATGGTTGCAGGATCAAGCATTGCAAATAAGTCACAAACCGAATTTGAGTATCACGAATTTAAATGAATTAATTTTGGCAAAATACTAAATTATTGCACCAACAATACAAATTTCAAATTTAATTATAAATAAATTACGAACAAAAATAACAATCATAAATCGTTAAATGTGACTTAATTGAAAACATCTTTACTTTCATTCAGTTTTAACTCAGAAACATCCTTTATGAATTTCAATTACCAGTTTCCGTTAGACTTCTAAATCTTTTTCAATTGCAATTCAATAATTATCAAATGTAATTCATATTTTTAAATTATATTTCTGGATGATGGAAAGGTGCTAAAAATAGCTTATCATTTTAAAAGTCCCAAAAAGCTCATTCAAAAATGTTATTAAACGCATATATTTCATTAACAAAACGGCTGATTTCTGTACAGCACAATGCTGCACAGCACGAGCACAATCTCCGCCAACAATTGTCTATATTTATTTTAATATAAGCTAAACGCTGTCTATCAAACTAGGCCCTGAGACATAAAGTACACGCATCTTGTAATTTACGTAAGTTTTTATTCTCGACCATATGTTTTCGATTGGATTTAAGTTCCTCTAGTTTTTTCTTGTATCTCTGCATGGCAGGTCGCATTATCGATAACAAGCAAGAATCTTCAAGCTTTTCCATATTCTGCCAAACTGGCACTAAATTACCAATCCAAGCTTTCGCCAATTCAGAATTATAGGAGCCACGTTTAAGGTTCATTGCTACTACCCCTTCAGCAGCACATTTTGGTTGAATTCGGCGTGATATTATCTAGAATCTTAAAGAGTCGTAATAAGAAGTCGCCTAACTTTAGAGTGGTTCAATAATTCGAAATGCCGTAGCATAATGTACGAAAGATAACGAAAAGCAAGATATTTTGGGGACAGACGGATGAACGTGCACACACATTTCTTGCAAATACAATTTCTTAAAAATCATGTGGAAAAACGAGACCAATTCTTAATATTATCAGAATTGTATTGAATTTACAAAAGTCGTTGATCCCCAGCTTTAAAGAAACTGCTTTTTTAATGCACAAAGCGATTAACATCAAAGACATTAATTCTTGGAGTTAATTTCAGCGTGCAATAATATAATTTCAAAGAAAAGCAATCGTTAAACTTGCAGTGCAAATTCTTTTCTCTTGCACAGCACTGTGATCGACACAATACGAGAGACAGTTTAACACACGCCTCAGTCAATCCCCTCTCTCAGCCCATTCCTTTGATGCATTCGCAATTATCGCTAAACGTTCATGTCAAGACGTTCGTACGCTGCATGAACGAGTTATGTTTTATGTCCGTGTAATATCGGAACGTGCTTCATGCTTGCATCTCACAATTACATATTTTAACGATCAAGATTCATGACGAATACTTTAAACAGCGAAGACTATTGTCAATTTAAATCAAATTTTCTGCAATTATTGCAAATGGTTGTTGTTGTTTTCTTTACTATTTCCAATCTGCAGTCAGCATTCTACTTGAAATGCATTTTCCCATTTTAAATTAAGCTTTTCAATGTAGATACGTACCTTACATAATTGCATATATTTAAAAAGCTTTCGAATCACCTCGGATTCATAACACAAAAAGCCAAAATCTTCTCACATCTTGTTTCTCGCTTCCCCATTTCCTCAATTTCAAAGCCGCGAATGTACGGCAACCTCAAGATTCACGCCCAAGCCCCAATGAAAAAGAGCGAATTAAGTAAACAATCCATAGGAGTGTAAAGTCTCACGATTTAACGCAATTTCATTGGATTGCGCGGGCCACTTAATCTCACACGAGTTGCGTAAGTTGAGTACAGTCAAGTTACAAAGTGGGGGAACACGACTTGTGGGTTGTAACGTTTCTGTTTTAATTATAGCCAACGCTGAAGCCTGAACTTGGCGCGAAATTAAAACTCATCTGAATTTCAGTTGCAGTTTAATCTTTAACAGAGTAAGTTGTGTTTCCAGTAAGGTGTCAAGTTCAAGTGTCTGTGCAAATAAGTGTTAACATTTGTCCCCAAACTTTTGTGATTCGAGAATAAAGTTAAAGTTTTGAAAAATCAGCTAAAATGTCCAATTGCCAACAACCACTGCAAGTTGATCCTCAAACCATAATGGAGGATGGGGAGTTGGATCTCAGAATTCATTGCGATCCATTAGTTGATGTTGGTTCAAATCTATTGACCGACGATGAGATTTCGGACGAATCAGAAGAGGCTGCAGCAAAAAAAATGAAGTTGACTTCAGAAAAAAGAGTTACGAAAAGTTGCACAGCCAAAGGCCTTGAAAAAATTAACAAAACATTGATTGAATTGCTAAAAACCGTTTCGATTTTGGTTACAATCGGCCAAAATATCGTCGACAACCAAAATACTCCGACGACTGCCTCTAAGCCACCCAATCAAGAAGTACCACAGCCTGTGACACCCGATGCACGAAATCCACAACAGAGCCAATCTGAACGAAACCCATCCTCGACACAAACGCCAGTTCTCAAAAGAATCTGCCAAGATGTGCCTGAATTGATAAGATCCATACTGCGAGAAGCAGCTGTATCAACACGACCACCAGTGCAACCGCGAGCACAAGCTGCACCATCAGTACTTCCGCGGTCACGTGTACAACAGAGATTACAGACGCGACTTCAATTGCCGCTATCATCAGGGCCAACCCGGACAAGTGCAACACAATCACGACGTCATTGTGTGTTTAACCCACCACCGCCACCTCCGTATTATCAATTAATTCAACCGATCTGTCAGCAGATGATCCCACAAAATTTGAACTACAGTTTCACGATGACAAGATGGCCAGAAATGTGTCCAGGAACTTCTCGATCTGGTCCAATAAATGCGCGGGGTGCCAACCGTGTCATGTCGCATGTGGTTGAAGTGGAGGATGAGGATAACAATAATGTTGAGGTCCCAATGGACAATACTGAATAAAATATATGGGCAACTGTAACAGCTTCTAAGTATTTTCGTTCTTTTTTTAATATTTTTAAAACATTTATTTTGCAAAACCATTGTGTTACATTGTGTTGTAGAAGATGAAGCAGCTGATCAGAAATCAAACAGATTTTTAAATAGTAATAGTTTTGCACTTCCACGTAGTGAGCATTTCACGAAAGCGGTGTGGAAATTAATTCAATTCGAATTGTAAAGTTCTACTAACTTGTTTGACTTTTATTTTTATTTTACACACATTTTTCAAAAAGCCACATTACAATTTAAATTACATTTCATACTAAAAAGTGGTTTAACCCAGGATCTGTGGAATTTACAGAATTAAAAAGCCGGTGTCGTATCAAAATTATTTTGTTCGCGAATGTTTGTGTTTTCCAGCAGCATTTTTCCCAATTCAAACATTTCTTTTGCAATCATTTTCACCCTTGAATTCAATTGATTTCCACACAGTTTTCATTGTACATAAAGAAATTGCTCCGGAGTGCATTTTAGCGTATTTAAGTATTTAATTTTAATTCAATTTCAATTTATTCTCAATTTCATTAATCAATTGCTTTATTTAAAATAATCAAATTAATTCAACAACTTTACTTAAATATTTGGAATTCATTTTATGTGAAATTTTTAATTAAAATAGAAGATTTAATTTAAATTATCTGTCAAATTGTTTGTTAATTTTCATTTAATTTTGTACAATGAAAATTATTCATATTTTAAGTCGCTGCAGTCGAATCAACTTAGTTTTAAGATTTCTTTCAAATAATTAATCACAAATAATCATCTTTTAATAACTACTTTAACTTAAATTATCTTACATGATCATATTACAATCATTTACTCTTTTATGTTATTGCAATATTTGAATAATTGACATTCAGTGTCTCTATGAAAAATCAGTTTACTCAATCATTAAATTAAAAGACAGAATCGTTTTTTAAAACAATACTTTGCAACATTTAAATTCGGATTGTTTTCAATATCAAATATTTTTTATTTCTGAAATCATTGTTTCAATTTACAGTTCATTGTGAACATCAAAATATTAAAACGTTTCAGTATTTTGAACGGATATACAACCCTACCTTCATTTTTATTCGTATTATGTTTAAGTGACAATTATTATTATATTCAATTAATGTAAGCATTTATCTATTGTAACTTTGTATTAAAATAATCAACAAAAAAATCAATAAAATGTGTCAGAAAATGGGAGCGAAATATAATTGCTTTTTAATTTTAAACATTTTATTTCAGACTTTCGAGACATTTTTCAAATTCTTTGCAGCTTTGGATTTTTTTTTCAGTTTTTCAAGATGAATGTTAACTTGGTACAGGAGGAATTAAGGATGCTGCTCGTTTATTCAAATGCTTCAAGCAGGTTGTGAAAAAATATTTTATTTGGAAATTTTTTAAACTTTTACAGTTCTTTTTCAATTTTTTTTTTGTATTTTCCAGTCTTTTTTCTTTTCCAGACTTTGTTTCTCTTTTAGTCTTTTGAATTCTTTCAGACTTCTTTTTTTTTTAGAAATAGCTCTTATTTAATATTCACAGCAATATTTACTGCATAGAAAATTATTTGTAGGTGCGAGCAATTATTATATAATGATTATTGATCATTCTGGAATAAATTTTAACTTGTATGGAAGTATATTAATCGTTTGGACTTCTGTAATTAAATTATTTTTCGTAGTTGTAAATGTGTGTTCCTTTTTTTTAAGTATTTTAAAACATTTTTAAGGAACAGAGGAGTAACTCTTCGTGTAGAATCTGCTCAAATTTGGTTTAGTAAATTGTTCCATAACAACTATCAAAATATTTAAATATTTTTAGCTTTTTTTGCTGCGTTTTGAAATTAAGAAATCCTACAAAGGCAATATTAACTGAGGAAAAGTGGTATTCCTATAAAAAAATTTGACAAACTGTTTTATTGTCAAACATAACTTCATTCGTCATTCATAACTTTCATAGTGTTTGGTAAGCGCTTTGTAGTTTGTATCATTAAATGCATTTATTAATTTCGTTGTTTAAACAATTTTTTACAGCTTTTCTTTAGGTGTAATGTAATTAATTATTAAATTAAATTGCAATTGAAAGCCGATCTTTGCCATTACAATAATTAACAGTCCAATAAACAGTCGTCTGCGAATAGTAAAAATGATTTCGAAGCATAACGTTGCACAAACTCGATTAGTTGCGGCCATTAAAATTCGAATTATAAAACGCTCGATTGCATCGCCTCTGCAATTGGTGTGTTGCTTTGTTGTGCCGTTCACTACGCTTGTTGCACATAAATGGCGATGAAAACAATGTCCCCGAAGCTTGAACAAAGTACGACTGTGAGAAGATGGGGTCGATCATTTTTGAGTCGGAAATGAAGGGTTAAGGGTTAGCTTTAAATATTTTACAATTAAATTTCAAGAGTTAGAACATTAATGATTTTTGATCGACATTTGTTGTTCGATTTAACACAAACAGACTCTTCAATATTGAAGTTGATTTACGCTTTGCAATTTGATGATGATGACTTATAATTCTTCGTAATGTGCGATCGCTTTTGAAGCTTTGGAAGAAAAAGAAACAAATTCGAAGCATGCGATCAATAAAATATGTATTTGAAGGCGACACTTCAGTTTACATTTTCGCAAAGAGCGAATTGAAGTGTTGAATAAAATAAATGACTTTATCAAATTTATTGTGGAGCCGCATTATTTAGATAAACAAAAATGATCGTCTCGGTCTTAAAGAATATGATAGCAAAAGTGACAATAAAATTAACTAACGTACTCAATTAGAAGTTGAGCTGCGCGAAATCGCTGCATTGACAAAATTATAGGTTTTATTAAATGCGAATCGGGAATATTATTTATGTTAAAATGTTTATTTATTTAGCACTTGAAACGGATGTGGAGAATTTAATGACTTAACGCGAGTAATGGCTCAAGGCTTTGATGTAGCGGATGCATAATGTAAATAAAGTGAATCTAGAAATTAGCTATTGTTTAATTTAACAAAAACAATATTAATTTAATTCTGCGTATTATTGTTAAGGGATTTTGTTGGCTGATCATTTTACACATACGTGCAACAATTATAATAAGTACACGTCGACTTAAGACGCAACTTAAAACATGGCGTGTTCGCACAGAATTGATTTTGCAAAAACAATGTTTAAGTATTGAAATGGAAATTAAAGTTTCGTTAAAAAACACAAAAATATTAATCAGAAGTCTATGGTTTAAATGTGACAAATTTGCAAAAACACATAATTGCATGGTTCTTGTAATCGGTTTGATATGAAAAAACATGGCAGGGAGAGCGAGATGTGAATTTATATACGACTGTTACTTAACTGTATTTTAATAAAGCTTTAAATTAAAAATGCAGTATTTTGTTATGAAACACATTTTAATTGAAGCTAATATTAAAAAAGGAAGACAACTGCACAACTGTGGTTAAATTAAATGTGGCCACACATTGAAAAAGACGACACGTTGTTAAAACAGCTTGAATTGTGAACGTAACTATTTCGCAATATGTTTAAATTACATACACTGCATATAAATTAAATGTGTGTACTTCTTTTTAAAGACACACAAACGGACAAAATATTAAACATCTACTGATTTTAAAGCTTTAAGCTTATTGTACGCATAAAATTATAAATAATGTAATTGAGTAAAAAAAATAAAATTTTAAGGTGACTTGGGAATCCATTTTGTGAGGCTTTAAATGTTTTTTTCAAGGAAACAACGCAATAATAAATAAATAACATCGCAGGGAGAGCGAGGTGTGAATTGACGACTGTTGCTTAACATATTTAAATAAAGATTCTCGGAGTATGGAAAATGTGAGTTGTTACCTTGAAATTTATGTATTTTGACCCTGATTTTTGGCCAAAATTGGTACTTTTTTTAAGTTTTTGAAAAACATACATTTTCTCATTATAAAAATATGGCCCCGAATTTTAAAATTTTGACCTTGAAATTTTCAGCAAGTTTTCTTATATTATTTAACCTTACAATATGTGCAAAAAAAAATTCAAACATATTGAAGGTTTCTGAGATATAACAAATTTGACCTTGAATTTTCAGATTTTGACCTTAAAATGTTCTGAAAGTTTTCTTATATCATTTAATCCTACAATAATGTGAACGAATTTTTTTGATATTGTGTAAGGTAGAAAAGTGGGGTTTGTCTTTGTCCACCCCTTTTTTCGTCAGAAGGAGCATCTAGCGAGATATAAGACATATGCAGTTTTCGTTAGAATACCTTGAGCCCCCATACGAAAAAAACTGATTTTGGCAATAACTTTGAATAAACTAAAACTGCATTCTTATTTTTTCCACCAATACTTTACAAAAAACATTTGCACATTTTTTCTGGACCACTTTTTTGGACTTAGGAGGTGTCACAACGAGTTTCTGCATCGTAAACTTTTTTTCCAAAAAAAAGTCGGAATGCAAAATCTATATATGCCCTTGGGTTCGCATCTAAATTATTAATTATTAAGTGTGAAGTTTCAAGGAGAGGGTTCGTAAGCGCGTCAAATCGTTTCGTACCGTGAAAATTGTTCAAGTGGCAAATTTTCTATAAAAACGGCCGTACACCAGTAAATCGACAGTTACATTTTCAAACTGTGGTCTGTGGTGAACCTGCAAAATAAAAGGTGAGTAGTAAAAATTGTTTCAATTGTAAAAATTTCAAAAAACATTTGCTAAACTAGATTTTTGTTGTACTTCGATGTTGCAAGTAAATTAAAATTAATTTTAATAAACGTGGTTTAATTTTAAGTTGTGTTTCCAAAAAGAGTGAGCAAATAATATTTAAATAAAGTGTGTAATTTTCACAAAAATCAAACTATTGTGATGTTTAAAAAATAATATATTGACTAAATATTGAACAAAAAGTGATTGCGTCAAGTTTCAATTAGGGATCGCATTTTAGTCTGTATTCTGCTGTTACTGTGAAAAATTAATGTCAGGTAAGAGCGGATTTATAGATTTAAATGAGGTCTTCGGCAATTCTTAGATAATTTAAATTATTTTTTTTTAATTTATCATGTAAAGCAAAAAAATATCGTTTCAGTGATTTTAAAGTTTGTGAAGTTCCGTGCAAGAAAATTAGTCTTCAATTATTTTTAAAAGCCAAAAGTGTTCATTTTGCTGTGAATATTGAGTGAAATTTTATTAAATTTAAATTATTTTAAAATATTCTATTGGGTTTATAATTAATAATGTGTGCGCTGACTGTTGATCGCAATTAGTTACGAATTCTTGTTATATTACTGTGAAACTTTGAACAGTATTTGAAGTATTCGAAACCTTTTGAGGTTATTAACCACTAACCAGTCCACAAACGTCTTCAGAATTGCAATTTAAAATCAAAATTTAATAAACTTATCATTATTTCATCATATTAAAAACAATTCTTAAATTCTTAAAGCCCTAATAGACGATAAGTTTTTCAAAAGTTTTAATTTTCTCTTCGACTTATTTTAAAAATATCAAAAAAATGGTAAAAATCCACAAAAATGGATTTCTTAAAGCTTTTTGTTTGACTTAATATGTAATAAAGAGTATCGAATATATAGGAAATTATACATTTCCACAGAGTCGATTGATAACACACATTTATTTTCTCTCAAAGCTTTTTTCCTAAGTTTTTGTGTTTAAAGGAAATGTTAAAAAACTTGCAAAAAAAAAATCATTGGACAATTTTTTCTTAAAATTTTAAGCTCAATTATTTTTTTCTACTCGTTTTTTGTGTAGTATTATTACGATTAAGTAATTTAAATCCATTAAAGTTACTTTTTTACAAGTTTTTTCGCAGTTTTTTTTTTGCAATATTTTAATTTATAAATTTTTGTTTAATTTTGATGGGAGATAACAAAAAACAACTTGTAAAAAAACTTATTGTATAATAGTACTGTTTACTTTAATTGATAGAGAAGTTATATAAAAATTGCTGTCAACGATTTGTCACGATTTGCGCTGTTGTTCCTTTCTTGGGCTGTATTTAACCGAGAAGTTCTGATTATTATTATTTTATTGCAACTGCAATTTTTTAATTTGTTTTTATACACCATTTTATTTTTATTTCAAAACTCGAATATTGCTTTTGCATAATGAATTCAGTGCCCGGTTTTGTAAATATTTCAAATATATTTTCTACAATTAATTATTTCATTGCATCATAATTTTTCAGTAAGATTATTCTTGGTTAATATTTCTATTTCATTTAAATTGTATCCTGTGTTTAAATCTCATCACAACGTTTTAAAGGCAACAACAAAGTCCCTTAACAAAAATTCTCAGTTATGATAAAAATTGATTTCCAAAAACCTAAAAAATGATCAAAGCCAAATTTTTACTTTATTTGAATTTAGCATCCGCCACATCAAAGCTTTGAGTCGAAAAATTGATTGTGTTAAGTCATTAAATTCTCCAAATTTGTTTCAAGTGCTAAATAAATAAACATTTTAAAATAAATATAATATTCTCGGTGCTATATTTAATAAACCCACACATTTTGTAAGTGCGGCCATTTCGCAGCTCAACTTCGAATTAAATTTTATTGTTCCCTTTGATACCATATTCTTTAAGATCGAGACGACCATTTTTGTTTATGCGGTTCCACAGTAAATAAAATAAAGTTATTTATTATATTCAACACACTCTTTGTAGTAATGCAAAAACAAATGCCGACAACACATTCATTGATCAACGGCTTTGTCTTTGTTCTATTTTAGTCCAAGGCATCAAAACAAAAATAGCGATCGCACAAAATAAAGCATTTAAAAGTTATGATCATAAAGCGAAAACGCAATGCAATAGCAAAACTCGACTACAATATAAAACAACTAAAAGATTTGCATGTAAAAGGAATTTTAATATTTCTCTTATTGCTTGGAAGATTTTCCTGGAATTGTCGTATGTCTGAAATATCAAAGCGAATGGATGGTAACGCTCGCTTTGATATTCCAAAGATTTGCAGCACCACAATGATTGAAATTTAGTGCGCTCGTAAAATTTTAATTGTCGAACGCGAGCTCAAAGATCCATCACTCATCTGGGTGGAAATGCAGTCAATGCAGGTGTTGCGTTTCGCTCTTTATGCTGGGTTATTTTTGCAGACGCTATTATGCACATTAAAATCATAAAACATTGAGCGCATGTCTTTTAAATAATCCAACAATTAGTTGTGGTTATTAAAAATTTAATGAAATTTTACCTAAACTAATTTCTCCTTCTTTTATAATTTGCGCGAAATTAAAAAGATTAATTTTATTCATGCAATTTATTTCGTTAAATCGTGAATTAGAAATGTCTTGCCTTTTAGACTTTTAGGAACAATGAAGATATTCGTGGTGTGATCGCAAAAAGTGTTGATTCTCATGTAACTGAATACGTAGAATTTGAACAATGACCTTTTTTTATGTTTTCAATGTTCTTTTGGCGATTTGGTGCGATTTTTTTACAAACCGTTAAGAAAGGCGGTTGAACTTTGAGAAATGTGAAAACTACGATAATAAGTAACAAGCGATTAGGATTAAAATTAATAAAATTAAGGGTTTAAAATTCTAATTAATAACACATCTGAAGTTTCTCCCTTTTTGAGCGTTAAACCACAAAAGTGGGAAAGACAAATTAACAATTAAGTGAACAATTTAAAATAGAAAACCAGGAAGCATATTTCATTCACTGAATTTCATTGGAGGAGTCCAAAAGATAAAAAAGGCATACACAAGCCATTAAAGTTCGGACACAAAACCAACATTCTGTACTCCGTTGCTCCGTGCTCGCAAGTCGCACGCGATTTATGTTCGTCATATAGTAACTTTAATACTTAGCTCTCTCAGAGTTTATAAGCTGGTGCGCTGCTTGTTGAATCGTCAGTTTAATTTCTAACGTCAGTAGTGAAGGGTTTATTTAATGTCAGGTGAAAAAAAAAGTCGCAATTAAAATGTGTTTAATATTTACTATTTAAATAAAATAAGTGTTAAATTAAAATTATTTAAATTTAATAAATATGTGAAATTGTTGAAACCGTGCAATTTTTAAATTAAGGAACAAATTTGTCTTTTATTTTCAAACAAATTTTAAAACAAATAATACTTTATTATTAATTAAATTAAATTAAATTTTAAATTTAGGAATATTAAAAGTTTTATTAAAAATAATGTTTTTATATTTCAAAGAGCAAAACATGTCATCGAATGAGCAAGTGAACTCCAGTACCCCCCGGAAGCGATCCCACAATGAGAAAAAATTGGACCAAGCTGCTGAGCAGCAACGCCCATCCCTTTCGCCTCATTCCTCTTCCTCAACCAGTCATCGTTCATATAGAGAGGAGATCGTGAAGACCATTCGCGAAGAGTTTTCCAAAAAGCTACTGTTGAACAATTCTGAAATCACTGATTTCCTCACTAAATTCAATGTTTTCAGTGAAAAATATAAACGGATTCAACAGATTGAGGAGGAAAATGAAGCAAGGGAGGAAAGATATAAAAGTATAAATAACTACAACACAAAGGACATTTTTCATAAATCAGATTTAAAATAATATCCCTTGTTTCAGAACTGGAGGAACGCGTTGACAAGTTAGAGAAATATATTGAATCTGCTGAATTCATAAAGAAGATCAAGTGCCCTCCTTGTCGTAGATCTCAGGCCGGCAAAACCGATTATGAGCAGGAGTTGAATACTAGGTTCGAGAGCTTGGAAACGGACTTGTCGAATATTGCAACAACATTGCAATCGATGAAAAATCAACAAGTAAATATAGATTTTAATTTTACCATTTTTTTTTTTAATTTTAAATCCCTAAAACAAGATGTTGCACTTGGAATAAATTCAATTATTTTGTATAAATTTCAGGCCCAACAGATCCAGCAAGCTGCAATGGCGCAAAGATCATATCAGCACCCAACTGTGGCAACTGTAATATCGACACCTCAAAATCTATCGGACAACTGCGTTGCTACATCACCGGAAGTGCCCACGCAAAGTTCGCCAGCAATTTATCAGCAGCCCATTCAAATACACAGACAAGTTGATGAACAAAACAATCACGTTGGACATTTCGTTCCTCCGCGCTGTATGTCACTACAGGTTGTGAGAAATCCCAACAATCAGTTCAATCAGGTAATTGATCAGTATGGTGTCGCAAGGAATCTTGAAACTCAAGGGCCGGGGCGTGCGAATTCACAAATGTACTCTCACGTACCAAATCTACAGACTGTTGAACAGAGGATGGCTGCAATGCGCAGCCTTCAAAATCAATCAGGGGCGGAAGCTTCAACTCCGCAACAACCGAGGAGAACAATCCAGACCAGGTCGACACGTCTGAACAGCCAAGTGGAGGGTTGGTATAATCAGTAATGCATGAATGCAAACAACTTAAATTGCGAACTTAAATTGGTTGCAATTTAAATTTAAGGGAAAAGTTTCCGCATTATGTTTCAATTTATTTTCATTTCTTAACACTTTTTAATTATATTGCGTGTCTTCATTTGTAAACTTAATTTAGTTACATATTTTTGTTCTAAATAAACATTCAGTTTTTAGAATTTTTTTTCTTAAATAATTTTTTTGTGTGTCAAATAATAAATTGAAAAGATAAATTGTAATTTCAAGATAATAAATATATCTTTTACTCCAAAAAAACAATTTTTTTTATATTTAAAACTAAGGAACTTTAACCGCATATCCCTCAATGTGATTCTTCTGTAAAAAGAGAGTGGACGCCGAGAAACCTCACATTTTCCTATCACAATATTAGAAAATTTCTTTCACATGTTTACAGCGTTTTATAATTGGAAAATCTTAGTCAAACATTTCAAGGTCAACATCGGAAATTCAATTCCAAAACGTTAAATATTTTAGAAAATTTACAGAATACAGTGGCTTCTCATTAAATGAAAGAGTTAGCTAAACTTATCAAGGTCAAAAAAATGTAATTCAAGGTCATTCTTTTTATATTTCAGACACTAATGCAGCATTATATAAAATAAGAAAACTTGCCAAATATTTCAAGGTCTAACTCTCAAAATTCAAGGTCAAATTTTTATTATCTCCGAAATGCTAAATTTTTTAGAAAGTATCTTTTACATTATTATAGCCTTTAATAAGACAAAATATATTGTCGAACTTTTTAAGGTAGAAAACATGAAAATTCAAAGAAAATTCTAGATATATATCAGAAACCAAAAATATTTTTGAATTATTTATATCACAATATTTCAGCATAAAATATTTCATAAAACAACTTGCTAAATATTTCAAGGTCAACATTCGAAAATTCAAGGTCAAATTTTATATATCTCAATAGCGTTAAACATTTTTGATTATTTTCTAATCAATTTAATTAGTCATTAATTAATCAAAATTAAATTATTATAGCCTTTAATAAGACAAAAAATATTGTCGAACTTTTCAAGGTGAAAACATGAAAATTCAAGGTCATGCTCCATATATATCAGAAACCTTAAATATTTTTGAATATTTTTTCAGCATAAAATAAGATAAAACAACTTGATAAATATTTTAAGGTCAACATCTGAAAATTCAAGGTCAAGTTTTTTATATTCCCGACACGTTAAATATTTTAAATTATTTTCTTTCCGATTATTATAGCCTTTGATTAGACAGAAAAGATTGCTTTAAGTTACAAAGTCAAAAATTTTAAATTCAAGGTCATCCTTTTTATATCTCATAAACAATAAATACTTCTGAATTATTTTTATCACATTATTGCAGCCTTCAATAAGATAAGAAAACGTGCAGAACACTTCAAGGTGAAAATCTGAAAATTCAAGGCCAAATTTTTTATATCTTTGTCACGTTAAATATTTTAGATTATTTTTTTTGACATTATTAAAGCTGTTTAAAAGATAAGAAAATTTGCTCACAATTTAAAGGTCAGAATTTTAAAAATCAAGGTCATATTTCAACTATTCAAAAAGTTTTTGTTTCAGAGTATTATGATGTTTTACAATTTAAAATTTACATTACGGTAAAAGAATTGATTTTCAACAAAAATGCAAGGTCAAATTTTAAAAAATTGAAGGTCACATTCCATAAATTATTGAATACAGAATATTAGTAAAACTTAAGCAGCCTTTCCACTTGAAAAATTGGTTTCCTAATTTTTGATTAAGAAACCTTTGAGAAAGAACATATTTTGAGGATATCTTTTTATATCGAATTTTTGCTTAATAATTTTGGGTAAATAAAATTAGTTTTATTTAAATTTTAAAGCAATTTTTAGTGCACTGTAAAACTTAAAAAGGTGCCTTCTTACAAAGCATTTTTGCATTTCCTTAGAATGATCTTATTTAGCTTCAAAAAAGAATTCCAAGTACTTTCGCATTCGCACATAATCTTAGATATATAAATAACCTGGACACAAACGTTGTATTTCAACACTTGGTGCAACAAAAATCACACACAAGCCCCACAACTCAAACATTTGCATAAAAATTTTACGATCGTTTCCAATGTGCTTAAAATCACGATCATCACGTATTATAGTCAACGCGTCTTACAAGTAACAGCGCACATCAACAACGTTTCGCTCCGCTGCACATGCAGTTTGATGTTTAATAGTTTCCAGCGAATTGCGCTAAATTTGAACGCCATAAGATTTGCTGAAACAAAGAACGTGTTGACGAAGGGCTTGTCCATCAACACGTTGTAAGACGCAGCGCTGTGTATCGAGGGTAATGACTTATGTTGTTAAGGATTATGTTAACATTAAAGATGAAAAGACGTTATAAAGAATTATGATTTCCCTTGAGTTTGCAAAATACAGCTAAGTTGAAGACGGTTGCGTTTGTGCAGCGTTTACGAAAGTCGTTAAAGGTTTGTTCTTGCGTTTGAAAAGCAATTCCAAGAAATTTGTCGGCATATGTAACGCTTTATGTGTTGTAAAAATGCATTTAGAAACACGATCTTTAAATCATATCAAAGAAATCCGTTGAAACATGGAATGGTGACAAAAAATTGCAATTTTTTTCAGTATTTTTTTAATGTTGCAAAGTGTATTTTTGTGGAGTTCGTTAAACTTTATTTAATTGTCACAATGTTTATGCTATCGTTGTGTGATTGCTTCAAATGGAATGGTGTCACCAAATGTGGTTTAACAGATACATTTTTTAAGCAAGGAAACTTAACACTTGAACAAGCTTTTAAAAGAAAAAAACAATTTAATATAATCGAAAATTGAGTTTTATTTGAGAGAAAAATGAAGAAATTGTTCCTTCCAGTCTTTTAAAATATTTAGATGTAAAGTATTTTTAAAGCATTTCCAATTAAGGCAGTTTACTAAGCCGGATTCGTATCGCGATCATCGGAATTAACTCACGCCCCACCCACTGCGTCTAAAAAAGCAACCAATGCAAAGGAGTGAAACGGCTTGCTATTCCAACCATTGAATTTGTTTAGTTTTAAAAAGAATCTACATTCAAAGAGGAATAACATATCTGTGCTGCTCCAAACGTAATCTATTTTAATTATAAGCTGAAGCCTAGTTTACCTCAAAGTTAGAAGCACAGAGAACGATCAGTTGCAGTCAGCAGCTCATCAGTGAAGCAAGTGCCTCTCTTTAATAGTTAAATCATAGTTTCAAGTGAATAGATTTTAATATTGTGACGAAAAAAAAAAATACTTAAGAAAGTTTTCTTAATAACAATCAACATAAGTTTGTAAAAACTGTTCAAAAAAAAAAAATTAAAGTTATCAAAATGGAAGACAACCCATCGACAAGCACTGAACCACAATTTACCATCGAAGTTGAGGACATGGATCTTGTCCTTAGATGTGATTTGTCTCAAAATTTTTTTGACACAAGTGCACAATCAGAATATAAAATTACAATCGAACAGAAACAAACACCAAGGCGTACCATAAGGAAGAAAAAGAAAACAAAAAAACAGGTGATAGTGAAGAAGTTGAATTGTGCCTTGTCACAAATTTCTGGGTTGACGTTAACTGCCCAAAATTTGGTTGCCAAATTGCAATCCACTGCAATGCCGTCGAATTATCAAGGAACACGTAATTCGGTACAAAGTGAATCGTGGAATTCATCACCAATAGGGCTGCCAGCGCCACAAACAGAGCCGTTATCGCTTGTCAAACATTCAAATACCGATTTGGAACAAACCATTGAAAACGTACAATCTAACGAACCTAATTTGGAATATTCACAAAATTCATATTGGCGTCCGGAATACGTTGGTTATTACTTACCATATGTGGGTTTAAATCGCACACCAAGTGTTTGTGAACGTTTTCCGGGGTCTCATAATTCCTACCCTTATTTCTACGCGGATAAAGACGAAGATGAATTCGTTAATGTTATTAATTAATAATGGAAAGAAGTAATATCCTTACAAAAGTAAGCTTTTTTTTATAATTTTAATATTTTTTAAAATTTTTGTTGTGCATTTTTTTTGTTTTGTAATTACGAAAAGCCGCACACTCACAACTCACAAGTATTAGTGATAAATCATAAAGCTGATGGCAGGAATATTAATAAAATAGTGCACTTCCTGATGGAGAATTTCAAGAAAACTTGTGAAAACTTTTTACTTAATTGAATTAAATTATTCTTCTCTGAATTTCTAATTATAAATATTTATTTTTTTACTCATACTTTATAAATTAATTGATTCAAAAAGCAAAAAAAAATTTAAATTGCACTCAATTATAATTTAATTTAATGTTTTCTCAATTATAAGTACAATTTCATTATTTTTAATTTACATTTTAAACAGTTTGTTCGTCATGATTGCAATTTTTAAATTACTTTTAATAATCATTTAAAATTTTCACTTTCACAAGCTTTTTAACTGTACATTAAGAAATTATCTCCGAAGTGCATTTCTTTCAATACATACATAATCGTCTATTATATTGCTTAATATTAAATACATATTCTTTATTCTTATAATATTCAAAGTTCTTAATAACATTAATTAATTTAATATAATTCTTAAATTAAGATGAAGCTGCGGATAATCGCAAGTAAAGTTTAAGTCACTTTGACAAATGTATTAATAATATTTAAACAACAAATACTTGAACATATGAAATTAATGAAGTTAATCTAACTTATTAATTATCTATTCTTAATAATTTTATAAAATTTAATCAAAAATATATGCAATCAACTTTAATTGCAGTAAATATACAATATAAATAATCATTATAATTAATAACTTATATAATAATAATTTATTACAATAATTAAATTATATTATTCATTAACTTAAGAATAATTAAATACATCTTAAGTACACAAATCCGAGAGATTAAAGACAGAGAGTTTAAAGAAAATTAGATAAAATGTTAGCGATAAAATTTTTTCAGACGATTAAGTACTAAATAACTTCTTATTTCATCAAAATGAATAAATTCAAAACCACTCTCTTATTTAAATATTTTTTATGCACCTTTTTTAGCAATTTAAATTTGATATTTTGTTCATTACATTATTTAAATAAACTCAAATCAGTTTTTACAGATTATGATTTATTAGCTTAATTTACACCTCAACAAATATAATGTTTAGTTTCTGAACAGTTGACAAATAACAAATATTTCTGGATGCAGCTTTCAAAAACAAATTTAGAGTTTGGATAAAAAAATCAGCACAAAAAATTTAATTTTTAAAAACATCAATGGAAAACGTACTTAATTTAAATATTTGTTATATACATTCGCGACACATTAATCGACTTAAGCCTCAATGTAACGCACTGAAGTCGCGACACAATGGTTAAGAAACACTGGATTATTTGGAAACCTATTTATTTTATTAATTAAATGTAAACATTTTAAACACAATAATTATAATCAATATTAATTAAAAATTATTAAGTACTCAATTACCTACTAAAACACATATTTGTATAACTGTATTAATTCTATTTGTGTAACAAACCCCAAAAAAAAATTAATAAAATGTGTTAGAAAATGACATTGAAATGTGTTTTAATTTTTAATTATTTTTTTAACCATTCCTTACGAATATGTTTTATTTAAACACAGCAACGACAACAAATAGTATGTTCGTTGGCATTGATTCATGATTCATTATGATAAATTGTTATTCCAACAAAATATCCATATTTACGTGTCAAGTTTTTTTTTACAAAAAAAATAATATTCTTTAGTTGACTTGTTTAAGGAAAACATATTTAAAAAATTTAAATAAAAGTGTGTATTTCGCAATGAAAAACAAATGTGTTCTTGCAGGAAACACTTGTTCATAAATTCAATATTTCAAAGACATATTTTTAAAATTATAATTCCATTGTAATTCGTTGCGAAATAATTTCTCAGAAGTTTTCTTTGTAATGCGCCTTATGAGTTTCTAACTATGTAATTTAAATTGCAATATTATCAGCCGACAAAGTTCTTAAACAACAATTCACGGAATTTGATTAAAATTGATTTTCTAATGATTTAAATTAAGAACAACCAACTTCTACATTAAATTTATTGAATTATTACAACCGCTTCATAAAAGCCTTGAGCCCAAAAAATGAAGCGTGTTAAGTAATTAAATTCTCCACATCCGTCTCAAGTGCTAAATAAATAAACATTTTAGCATAAATAATGTTCCCGATTCGCATTTATTAAAACCTATAATTTCGTTACGGCAGCTATTTTGCGCAGCTCAACTTCTAATTGTGTACGTTATTTAATTGTATTGTCCCCTTTGCTATCACATTCTTGAAGACCGAGACGATCGATTTATGTTTATCTAAACAATGCGGCTCTATAATAAATTTGATAAAGCCATTTATTTTATTCATGGTTTTAACACGCTCTTTGCGATAATGTAAACTGAAGTGTCGCCTTCAAATACATATTTTATTGATCGCATGCTTTGAATTTGTTCTATTTTTGTTCAAGGCTTCAATGCAAAAAACGCGATCGCACATAATGAAGCATTTAAAAGTTATGACTTATGAAAATTAAAACCGCATTAATACAAAGCGTTTATCAACTATTGTGCAATATTGAAAATTTTGAAAATTAATATTAAATATTTTGTAATTTGTTTGAAATACATATTTTCCTGGAATAAGCAAAGATTTCATTCCTTGCATCAACTGAAAAATGCATTAAATGTGCTACATTAATTACTGCACATAAAATTTTAATTGTCTGCTCAAAGATAAAAATAGTCTTACCGTAAAACATATTTTGGATTGCAAATCCACCAAGAAACAATGGTAAAATTATTCAACAAAAGCAATGTACGTAGATTAATGAAACATTAATTTTCAGCCAGACCATATTTTTCTGATCAAGTGCACACTTCTGTCAATTCTCACTCTCCGAAAATAATTGTGAGCATTAATTTTAAGTGCAATTGAGCATTTTCACAATCAAATCTGCAGTAATCACACAATGGGAGGATCCAATTTGTAACGCATCAATGTGATTGGCTATGACCAGCTTTTTTCGAGGTGACAAAGCTGTATAGTAAATAGTTGCGTGTCAAGCTTACGTGTGGAATACACTTTATGTGCAGCGGACAGCGATACTCGTTGAGATGATCAGTTGGATTAAAAGTGTTGAAGTGATAAGTCTTATTTAAAATCGCTCGCGTTGAAGTGACTGTAAGTGAGTTGTAAATTTAAGTATTGTGAATTGTCATCTGTGTTGAAGCTGCAAATTAAAAGGTGAGTTCTTTAAAAATTTATTTGTTTTAATTGTAAAAATTTAAAATAGTGCTTGACTACATTTTTTGTTGTATTTTGCGTTGCATGTAAATTAAAATTAATTCTAGGGAATGTGGCTTAATTTTATGTTGTGTTTAAAGAAGGATTAGTGAGTGTACAATAAATATTTAAATCAGTTTTTTGAAAGTTGCTAAATTTATGTAAAAATCAAACTCAAAAACATTAAAATATTGCAACTTCGATGAACATAAAAGTGATTGCGTTTCAATTTTGGGGATAGCATTGAAATCTATATTCCGCTATTGCTGATCTTAATAAATGTCAGGTATTAACGGCTTATAGATTTAAATGAGGTCTCCCATAACTCCTAGTTGAAATATTATATAAAGCAAATAAATATTTTTTCAGTGATTGTTAAAATAAGTAAATTATGTTGAATTATGTTTGAAAGATGGTGATTGGTGAAGAAGATCTAGTTTTATTTTGTATTTTATTGATTGTTTATCACAATTTCTTTCGAATGCTTCCTAATCTGTACGAAACTCTGAACAGAATTAGGAGTGAATTGAGATATTGAACAATTATCAAGGAAAAGCTTTAATTTAATGAATATATTACGATTTTAGAAGGGTCCTTTACGTGATTTGTATTTTTATTATTTTTATTTAGGTTAAAATTACAAAATGGTGGAATAATCCTTTAATTTTTTTTTATTTTTAAACTATTTTTTAAAGTTTAAATTGTGTTTTATCTGCTTTTACTACAAACAATTATTAAGTGCAATTTAATTTAGACTCCTTCGTTAAGCTCATATCCCTCCAGCTTTTGTAATTTGAAAACAATCTGGCGGGTTAGGCTTATACGAATGTGTTTTACTTTTTCCACATTTCATAACATTTATATTATTTTTTTATTGATTTGTTTCAAATTGCTGTGAATTAAATAATAATCTAAAATTTATTACAAACATTAACTTTATCAAGAGCTCACAAACTGGGCGTCAAGACATTTGAGTTTCTCTTGAATCATTTATAAACAGGAGAACTCATATTTCTTGATGTTCAGGAGTCTCAAAATTCAACATAACTAAATTTCTTTATAAAAAATCGTTTAATTTAAAATAAATTCGCTTGTTTATGACCATTTTAACAATAAAGTGATTTATATTAACTTATTTTAGCTTTACTTAATTGTAAAATGAAATTCTTATGATTTTAAAGACCTTTGCCGGATTTTGTTTGGTTCATCCTCTGTTTGTATAATTGTTTTTAATCAAAGAAAGTATGACTCAAACTCAATTTGGTAAACGTAATTGCATCAATCTTCATTATTTTAATTGTATTAATTATTATTGAATTAAATTACGGCAGATTCAAGTTAAAATTAAGGACGAAAAAATATTTAATAGAAAATGTAGTCTTTTACGAACATGTACGTTCAGTTGTTGAATTTAAATTTAAGTAATTTAGTTACAAGGAAATTAAATTTCAGTGATTTTAAAAAATCTGTGTCTGTGGTCCGAAATTTTGTGATTTTTTTTTTTTTTTTTAATAAAAAGTCACATTTTTTAAGATCATGGAAGCCGGTTAATTTTTTTACAAAATACAAACAACTTTGTGAAGTGTTTTGAAAAGCTCTTAAATGCAATTTAAAGATCCTCATTTTAGCGAAAGAAATTTGATGAATATTTTAACAATTTTCCTTAGGTTTAAAGTATGTTTTAAATAATTACCTACAATCATTATTCACTGCAGTTTAGTTTAGACTCTTTTGTTAAGCTCATATCCCGTCCGATTTTGTGATTTGAAAACAATCGGGTGGGTGTTGAGCTTATACGAAGGTGTTTATTTTTCTAGATTTTGTGTTGTAAACTCAATTTGCTTAAAAATACAGTACGATTGATTTAAAATACATTCCCGATCGCAATACGTTCAAAGTTTATTGGTTGCTGTTGCTTAATAAATAAAACAATCAGTCATTAAGGTTTCTGGTAATATTGACGTCAAAATAAGACGAAATTAGAGACAAAAATAAATGAAGTGAATTTAAATACGTATAGTTTAAAAATAAGAAATGACAAAAGTTGTAAATGTGCTGACAATTCGAAATATTAGTGAAGACTCCACCAACTGGGCGTCAAAGCTGATTGATCTCTGAGTTTATGCGAGTTATATTTATTCCCACATGGACTCAGCGACTTTCAAATTTAGGTGTCTCTAAATCATCATAATAATAAATAATTTAATATAATTTTTAAAAGTGTTTTTAAAATTATATTTATGTTTCATTGAAATGACTGTAATTGATCTTTTATTCTTTTCATTAACTATTTCCTTTATAACATTATTTTAAAGGGTTTTATAGACTCAATGAGTTCATTTTTCAAGGACTTTAAAGACCTTTGCCAGATTCTGTTTGGTTCAATACAGGTTTGCAAGTTTTAATCAAACTTGTGCTGAATCAAACAATGTTTTGTGAAGGTAGTTGTCTTCAATTACATTTCTTATTGAACATATTTCTTTAAGAAATACCAGGTAATTGTTGTGACTAACATTTTTTAATTGTAAACTGCATTGCTTGGCTGCTTATAACTGCTGCTCGCGTTTTTCGCGTTGAAACCTTAGATGAAAATAGAACAAAGACAAGGCATGCGATCAATAAAATATGTATTTGAAGGTGACTTTTCAGTTTACATTAACGTAAAAAACATGTTGATGTGTTGAATATTAAAAATGACAAACCGAGAATATTATTTATGCTAAAATGTTTATTTATTTAGCACTTCAAACGAATTTTGAGAGAATTTCATGACTTAACTCGAGCAATTCTTCGGATCAAGGCTTTGATGTGGCGAGTGCAAAACATAAATAAAGTTTATTTTGAAGTTGGTTTTGTTTAATTTAAAACATTAGAATATTAATGGTAATCAAATTCTGTGAATTTTTGTAAAGAGACTTTGTGGCCGATGATTTTGCTCGCATGACTGCAGGCCCGGATTTAACCATTGAAAGACTAAATAAATAAAAGCAGAAACTGATCAGAGGGTCATTATATCTTTTAAAAAAATTGAAATAACAAAATTTAAACTCGAACTGCATGATTATACCAAAGTCCATTAAAAAATTTAATATTTTTTGTGAACAGTTACATAAAAAAATTATTAAAATCTTAATAAAACTTTTTTTTTAAGTTTTTGCGAGAAAAATGTCCACATGATTTTTATTTTCAATTAAAGGCTTAACTCTATGAACATTATCGATATATTACTCAAACACTTCAGAACAATTTCGCTTCTAAAATACTTTTCTACTCTACGAAAATTTTAGTCTATAACATCGACAAAACCCTTTCGCAGTTTGAAATCAATAATTATCCCACCATCATTCATGATTACCAGAGACCGTAACTGTTATAACTTTTTTTCAATTAGTTAATGAATAACAGTTAAAATCCAATTTTTAATTTTAAATTACTAAATAACTCTTAAAAAAAGATTTATATTTTTTTGATACCAAATAATTATTAAAAAAGATTTTTATTTTTTGAGTTAAGGAATAACTCTTATCCAATGATTTTTATTTTAAAAATTTTTTGTAAAAAAATTTATCGATGCAAAATGTAAAATGGAATATTTCTTGATGACCTACATAATTTTTTTTGGAAAATTATCTTTTAATTGCTTTGTAATAACATTAAATATAAAAATCCCATATAAAAATCAATCAGGTTTGTCAAGAATAATGTTTTTTTTTTGTATGTAATTTATGTATGTATATATATGTGTGTGTTTATGTAGATTTTAGGCACACGAAAACGCGAGAAAATCCGCGAAATCCGCGAAAATTATCGCTAGCTGCAATAGTGCATGGCGTTCCTGCGACCCAAGTCAGCGTTGAAAAAGCGTTTTCAGCACTGAAAATAACATTGAGAGATCTGCGTCACAATTTGTCTAAGCAAAACTTGGAGAAAATAATGTTTGTAAAATTAAATATATAAATTTTATTGTGGTAGCAACACAATTGTACAAAAAACATATTGTATAAAACTTAATATACATTTATTAAAAGTACCTATATATGGCATAACATTCAAAATTGCATAGCAGATATGAAATGTTTTATTTAATATTATACCATATATAAACTACATCACACATAAACTACAGATTTTGAAAAAGCAAAAAAATTATTGTGGCCGCGATATTTTCCGCGAATCTCGCGATAATTTTCGCGGATTTCGCGGATTTTCTCGCGTTTTCGTGTGCTTAAAATCTACATAAACACACACATATATAAACATACATAAATTACATACAAAAAAAAAACATTATTCTTGACAAACCTGATTGATTTTTATATGGGATTTTTATATTTAATGTTATTACAAAGCAATTAAAAGATAATTTTCCAAAAAAAATTATGTAGGTCATCAAGAAATATTCCATTTTACATTTTGCATCGATAAATTTTTTTACAAAAAATTTTTAAAATAAAAATCATTGGATAAGAGTTATTCCTTAACTCAAAAAATAAAAATCTTTTTTAATAATTATTTGGTATCAAAAAAATATAAATCTTTTTTTAAGAGTTATTTAGTAATTTAAAATTAAAAATTGTATTTTTTTAAATCTTGTGTTTATTCGAAAGAACAAACAAAAATCTTCTGATTACTGAAGTCCATTTTACCCAAAAACCTCTTTAAGGCAAATATTTTTTTCAATTTAAAAAAAATAATAACTCTTATTTTCGGTCCCTGATGATTACTATCATATAACCAGTTACTGGTGTTGTTTTATAGGGTTAATATGAATTTAAATTGAACAAACTCCTCCATGAATTCGATTTAAAAAAAAAAAATTGACCTTGAAATTTCTTAATTTTTACCTTAATTTTTGTCCAAAATTGGTACTTTTATTGAGATTATCAAAAATGTAGAACATCTTAGTACCCTAAAACACACAGTCTTTCAATTACACATTTTCATTATAAAAATACGACCCTGAGTTTTCAAAATTTGACCTTGAAATGTTCAGCAAGTTTTTTTGTCTCATTTAAGCCTACAATAATATGAAAAAAAATTTTAAAAATATTAAGGGTTTCTGAGATATAAAAAACTTGACCTTGAATTTTTCGATTTTGATATTGAAACGTTGCGCAAATTTTCTTATCTTATTTTATCCTATAATAATCCGAAAGATTTTTTTTGATATTGTGCATGGTGGCTGAGATAGAAAAGTGGGGTATGTCCTTGTCCACCCCCTTTTTCACTAGAAGGAGCATCTAGCGGGATGTAAGATATATGCATATTATTTAGAATATCTTGAAGATTAATTGTTGTGGAAATGAAAAAAATCGTAGGACCCATTTTTGAGCACCAATACGAAAAAAAATTATCTTGGCAATAACTTGACCTTGAAGGATCTGACCTTGAAAAATCGAAGATTCTATTCTTATATTTTTGTCTAATACTTTACAAAAAAAATTTCATACAAATCGATTCAGTAGTTTGGCAGTTTTTTTTTTCCACCATTTTTCTATAGTCCTTTTGCACATTTTTTCTAGACCACTTTTTTGGACTCAGGGGGTGTCAAAACGAGTTTCTGAATCATCAACTTTTTTTTACGAAAAAAGTCGGATTCCAAATATTTCTATATGCCCTTGGGGTCGTATATAAATTAAAAATATTGATAACAATATTTGCAACACATTTAGTGCGCCCGTAAAATTTTAGCTGTCGAACGCGAGCTCAAACATCCATCATTCATTTTGTGTGAATGCAGTCGATGCAAGTGTTGCATTCAGTTCTTTATGCTGAGTTGTTTTTGCAGACGTTATTATAAACATTAACCGTTAAACATTGAGCGCATGTCTTTTGAATAATTAAACAATTAGTTGTGGTTATTAAAATTTAAATGAAATTTTACCTAAACTAATTTCTTCTCCTTTCATAATTTGCGCGAAATTAAATAAGTTTTATTTCATTTATGCATATTTTCCATTAAATCGCGTTAATTATGCCAATCATCTTGCTTTTCAGACTTTTGGGAACAATAAAGAAATTTGTGTGATCGTAAAAAGTTTAAGCACATTAAAGTTGATTGATTGAAGTTTAATACATTTGAAAACTGCAATTCGTGCTGTTTGTTGAATCGTCAGTAGTGAAACTGTTATTTAAATTCGGGTAAATTATTGTTACAACTAATATGTGTTTGGTATTTAGTATTTTAATAATATAAGCATTAAAAAGATTTAAATTAAATAATTATTTGAAATAGTGACAACAATGCAAAAATTGGTTCTTAATTTTTAAACTGAAAACACTTTTAATTAAAATTTCAATTTTTAGAAGCACAACTTTAAATATTTTATTTTTTAATGACTTAACCCGTATTAAAAAAATCTGTTTTTATATTTCAGAGAAGAAAAAATGAGTACGCCGAATAAAGAAGTGCACTCGACCAGAAGCGGAAGCGGAAGTTCCAGCCGGAAGCAAGGACACAGAGAAGAGCGAAAGTATCACACTACTGAAAAACACCGCTCAGGCCATTCGTCAAGTTCCTCAACCAATCATCATTCCTACAGGGAAGAGATCGTAAAGGCCATTCGCGACGAATTTTCAAACAAGCTAATCTTGAACAATGCTGAATTGGCTGATTTCAACTGCAAAATGGCTATTTTTGAAGAAAAATTCAAAATAATTGAAAGGATTGAGGAGCAAACCCAAATAAGGGAGGAAAAATATAATAGTAAAGAATGCAACACCAATTTTATTAGGCGAGAATTATTAATGACATCGCTTGTTTCAGAGCTGGAGGAACGCGTCGACACTTTGGGGAAATACATTAATTCAGCAGAACTTGCGAAGAAGTTAAAGTGCCCTCCTGCTCGTAGATCTTCGATTGGAGCCACTAAAAAGGAAGCGGAACAAAAATTAAATTTACGCTTCGAGAAACAAGAAGCCTCCTTGTCTCAAATTATTAAGGAGCTGCAAGAAATTCGACAGCAACAAAAAGATCAAGTAAAACATTAATTTCATTTAAAGCAATAATTGTTTTTAATTATGTGGAAGATGTTCTAGGAGGTGACTCCTAATTTTATTATTTAAATTTATAATACCACAGTCGCAAGCACAACAACGACAACATCCAATTCGACCCAGCCCAATAATGGCTAGGCAAATGTATCACCATTTGGAAAAGCCAATGCCGCCAATAAATCAAATAAATGCAAATCAATCGTCAATCGAAATAATTTCGGATGAGCAAGTTCGACCACCCAATCCGGAATTACTCCGGCATCTCAGGGAGGGTAACAGTTTTAACATGCAGCGCAGCGTGCCGATAACTCGAAGCATGTCGAATCAAAGACGCATGAGCACACACCAATGCGCCCAGCACACAGTTACCATAGATGCAGATCCTGTTCATCAGATGTTGCATGAATTGCATCACCCAACAATGAGCTACTGCATTCAAATTCCATCACCCCCGCCTGTAAATTTGAATTAAAATGAGAACTGTAATCAAAAAATGCAATTTTTTTTATTGATTTTTAATTTAAATTTAAAAATAGTTTCTAAAGTATTTTGTGGAAATTGTTAAAGACTTATTATGAAGGCTTTAAACTTAATATAACTGATTTTGAATTATTTTTAAATAAGAAATTTTATATAAATTAATTTTAAAGTCACTCAACTTAAAATTTAATTTAATTAAGAATTAATTGGCAATCATTTTAATTATCCCAAAGTAATTCCCAGTCATTATTAAACTCAATTAAAGTTACACTAAATGTGGTTGCACTAAATAAAAGAAACTCACCACGTTTTCCCCACAAAATTCAAAACAATTTTGAGTGAAAGTTTCAACCAAAAAGCTTAAAATGAACTTTCTTCTTAACCGCGAAATAATTTTCCCAACCCGCATAAAAAAAAAACTACATCCTATTTTAAAATTTCCATACACCCAGCTCCTTTTCCTTTTTTTATTAAATGCGGCATATTTTTGAAGCCATATTATTAAAATTTGCCAGTTTCACCTCAATTTCATAACAATGGGTGAACAAGCCCGCCCAAATTGTTGATTAAATTATTATTATTATTGTTATTTACATCCTTTTGGCATGTATGCGCGCTTTTTTACATTGCGATGTAATAACAAATTCATTGTGGAAGACTTTAAGTGGTTTGTGCCTAAATTGAATTGATCCTTTAAATGTTATTGCTGTTTTTTCATATTTTGTTTTTACGCAATTTGGTGCAAATTGAATTCAATGGAAATTATGTAGAAATGTTATCTCATTTTGTTATAAAAAAGGATACGCAATTGCATTGTAGTTATGATGAATTAAAAGTGCACTGCAGCAATGAAGTCAGTTTTTCATTCAAACTAATTAATTTTGGATTATGTATAATTAATGATCGTATGATGGAAAATTCATTAATTGTGTTTGAAAAGGACAATTAAGGATTGTAGTTTTAATAACCACATACTGTTTTAATATTTCAATAGTATTTAAATATTTAAAAGTTACAGCTATTGAAATTAATTTGCCTTTATTGTCCTTGGAAACAAACAAACTTACTTACTTAACCTAAAAACTTAACTAATTTTTTAAAAATGTTCATTTTCTGTTTACAGATTATAATAAATGCAAAATACACTTGATTTTATTACGAACAATTATGAATTTGGTAAAACGTACTTGAAAACAACAAATTAAATTTAACGATGAATAAAAATACACTTTTCGTTGAATGAAAAATTTTACCAATTAAAATAATTAAATTATGTAATTGAATTTAAATGTGTAACTGAATGAGAATTTAATTGGGCAATCCTTTTAATTTATAGGGTGCAAAATCCGTTATTTAAATTAAAAAATAAAGTCCATTATCGATTCTCTCCTTAATTTGAGCGATTCTTATCCTTCTTTGAAGTCGTTGATTAATAAGTTGTAATGAAATATGAATTTTGTAAGTCAATTCCTTTAAAAATAGAGCCTATGCAAGAAAGTAGAGTGCGAAGGACTATGATTATAACGGTTATAGGCTTAAAAATTACTGGAGTTTCACTAAAAAATGATTCAGCAAATCATTAAATTTCCAACTTTTCCAACAGCTTCTTTTTTTAATTTACATCCTTAAAAGTGACGAGGATATAACCACACAATTCATAAAATAAATTCTAATTAGTAATAATCAATATTTTTAAATTTAATGTTTAAAATTAAAGATCATAAAAATAAGCATAAAAAAACAGCCAAATTTAAAAAAAATTAAACTTAAAAAAATGCACGAAAAAAATTAACTAAAAAGAAAGAAAAATTATAAAAAAATTTAAATAATCCTTCAAAACGTTAAGTCAACTGCTTTAAATTTGCAGTAAGTCTCGACTTAAGTCAATTATAATTATTTAACTACAACAATTGTTTTGGTAAATCGCATTAAAGGTTTAATTATGTCTAAAAAGCAAAAGCTCATATTATATAAACTTTTAATTGTTTAAAAAAAAATTAAACCAACTTTTTGAGTTAATCTTAAGAGAATTTGTTTTTACTTATCTCCACATTGCAATTAAGGATCAATTATGATGCGTTCAATGTGAACTGACAACGCTTTTTTAAATACAAGGTGACAATGTATTTTATGTCCTTTAGTCGGACAATTAAAAAAAAAAACAAAAAAACTTTAAAAGAATAATTGTAAACATTATAATGATATAAGCATTTCCAATAAAATAAATTCTAAGTTTATTTTTGTTTATACAAAAATGTCAACCCATCAAAAATTTCAACAAAACGATCCCATCTCGTTAATGCCTCACAAAAATAGTTTTCCCCAAAATATCAGATTAACCGTTTGAAGAAAGCTTAAATATAAAATAGCTCTGCAATCAAACGTCAACTTGACTGCTGCCGTGAAACACCAAAAGGCCACATTTGTCCAAAATAAATTCGGTGTGTTTGTCGTAAATTGAGCGACATAATGGGTCGCAGAGAGATCGTTTAGTGAAATTTTACGTATAGGTTGTACAAACTTACTACTCGTATTAGTTAGACACATTTTTTGTATTTATTACAACGCTGCAGTCTACGCCAGCCATGTGGAATGAATATCCGCACGCTTTGTATTCATGCAACACGCTTTTCCTTAATGTTAATGTACATTGTACCCACACAACAACAACAACAGCAAAAAATGTGGGTGAAGAATCAACAAACTGATGTGTAGGTTGGTGAAAAAGGAAGAATAATTACGACACACATCGCACAATTGTTTGTTTGCTGTACGCATTTCAATGTCCTTGTGACTGTTATACAGTAAACATAATATTATGGTGAGGAAAAGCACATTTTGTGTGTGGAAGGAGCTCGATGACTGTGACCATATGTCTGCGCTTGCTGGTGGTATGAACTATGAATACACTCGCTGGATCTCCTATTGATCCATTGATTGTAATCAACCCATCCGTCACCCTTCCGCCTCGTGTGTGCGTGTATAATCCTTTTTGCAACTGTACGCGGATATGCCGATGCTTTCTGCACATATGTGTGAAAACTCCCGCACATTTTGGGGATGGGTTTGCTAGTCACATATCGCGCGTCTTATTCGTGCAATGCTCCGTTTTAGTTTGTAGTCGACTGTTCCAATATAGGGAAGGGATAAGTTTTGTAATCAGTTTTTAAAAAATAAATTAATAATCTGAGAAAGATTGAAATTCAGTTGACAGATCCTTAAAATGTGTGCTTTCAAAGTTTTGACGATAGGGTTTTCCAAAAAAGTGTTTAATTTTGAATAGAATGACATTTAGGCAGCTGTCAATTTTGAAGCTGCCATTTTTTGACATTTGACAAGTAAAAACAACGCCATTACTAAAAATTGTAAGATACAATCGCAATTTTGCAAGAAAACTTTTCTGATCGTGTTATTTCTCGAAGAGGTGATCACAATTGGCCATCGAGATCTTGGGATTTAACATCTTTCAACTTTTTTCTTTGAGGATACGTGAAAGATAAAGTCTTTGCCAATGCTCCACAATCGATACAAGACTTTAAAAATGGAATTCGTGAAGTTATCGAGGACATACAGCCGCAAATGTGCGAATTGGTCATGGAAAACTTTAATCAAAATTAATTTTTTTATTGGAAAACCTAAAGGGTTGAAAATTTTACAAACTTCTCACAGACAATAAAACTTTTATTCATGCTCAAAACGTTTTTGTTTTCAAATTTATTTTACGAACCCTTTTTTTAAATCCAGTTAACTACCAAATTGAATTTTCTAAGGCCATAACAAATTTCTTGAATGTCAAAAAAAATATTTATATAGACTGACATTTTCAATAAAACAATCTCCATTTTGGTTTGAGTCTTTGATAAACTACAAACAAATTTAACACCAATTAAAAAGTATAACTTGCCTTTCCCTACCGTGTGAAAGCTTTTTTTTGTGCTCTCCCAATGTGTAGCACAAATTGGATTTGTGAGTGTCCTATAATAAGCTGTAAAGACGACCATTTCTTGCGTACATTTTAGCCGTCAAAACTTTGGTGCGCCTTTATATTCTTGGAGTTTAGGCTACATGATTATATAATGTGTGACACTCAATGGTATGTGCCTTGTCTGCTTGTGTTTGTACAGTACATTTTTGTGGATCTGTTGATTTAATAGCCATGCTGCAAACAGCTAAATTGCCTTCAGGAGAATACTTTGTTGGCGTGTGCCTGTGTGTTTGTTTCAAAGTATGTGTGTGTGTGTGTGTGTGAACAAACAATTTGCCTTTAATACCAGATGCTGTGTACCTTCTCCGGAAAAAATTACGTTCATAAATGACAGGGACACAGTTACAATCGTGGATCAACGGATGAGCATTTGAACTGTAAAGTCGGGAAACTTTGTTGCACATGTCATGTTTTTCAAAATGAAAAACTTAACTGCACGACTACAATGTGATGTTGTGCAAATTGCATTTTCGTTGCAACAAATTAAATTGAAGATGTTGGGACGATGAGATGTGGGACTGTCTCAAATGGCAAACGCGTTTTTGTGTTATTTCTGCAAACTTTGGTAGTTTTAAAATGCGTCATTCATCGACTAAAAAAACATAAATAGAATTCTTTTGGTTAAAAAAGGGTTCAAACTGTTTTATAATTTATAATCATGTGCTTTATGCAGCTAAATAATCAGAACTAGAACAAAAATTGTTACAAATCGTAGGACCTGCGGATCAATTTGCTATAAGCCAGGTAAAATGGGGAAAAAATTGAAAATAAATTTTTTAAACTTATCAATAATTCTCCTTATATTGATTGCATTTTAGTAGGTTGCCTTAAATATTGTCAATACTTTAATCATTTTTAATTTTTAGTTAATTAATATTGTGAACAAATTTTAAGCATTTTTTGCAGTATTGACAATATTATTTAATTAATTTCAAACGATTTTAAATAATGACAATAATATTTTAAAAGTGTTTTCTAAATTTCAGAAAGATTCTAGAAAAAAAACTCATTATTGTCAATAATTTGTTAATATTGACAATATATTTTTTAAATATTGACAATATGTTTAGGATGTTAAAAAATCTGGTAAATTTGTTACAATTTTTTTTTTTATGATAACAAAAGTATTGAAGAGTTTTCAAATTATTCACAACTTTTCACTGCACTTACTTTTCGCCTTAAAAAAAAATTCCCGCAAGCTTCCAGAAATCCAAAAAATGGCATCATCTTTCACACCACATGCACGAACATTGCCTCCCGCATTACAGCGCACAAATTTCACAAGTGCTTTCTCGTGTCCATATCATCCATTTTTATAGACCATTCATTTAATTGCCATGTCCCATTATAAATCTCTATTCCCACCTCGTAACCCAACTGAATTTCCTTGCTAATCTGAGGCACGTACAACTACACAGAATCACAAAGTTTTTGGCAAAACCATCTCGTGATCATCCACCCCCGCACTCACTCCCACACTCATCCCTCTCATCCGTTGTGTCACGGTTAAAGAAGACGCACACACAGTGCGAGATCCAACAAGTGTTTTCCTTTTCCACTTTATATGTGTGGGGGCCCCACATCATCGCATGTACTCGTGTTATAGGTCGGTACACCTTTGAGGGTATCCACCATAGACTACTAAATTCCACATAATCGCATATTATCTTCCCCCAAAAGTATACGGTTGAGTGAACAGAGCACAAGTCCAATCACCTAATCGACGCCAAAAGTTCATTGAAAGTAAAGGTGGAGGTTCTCATGATGCGGAAATGAGGTGAATTCATCAAAATTGTGACTGTACAAAATTAATACAGAAAACGTGTGGCACTTTTTTTTTTGTTTTCTTCGTCCCTTTTTTCCTTTAGGATATAAAATAATCTCTCAATGAATGTAATTTATGAAATGAACATCCTTTATGTACAAAATGTACAATAAAGGACAAACAAATACGACAACAGGAAAAAAATTGAACAATAAAAGCACACCGTTGTGTTACGTCTGTGAATCCTGAATTTCCACGAAAGCATACATCAAGGCGCATTGAGCAAAAGTACGTGTTTGCTTTCTAAAAATTTTATTCAACTTTAATTTAATGTGTGGTGCATTTGAATGCACGACGCTAAATGCAGACTGAGTTTTTTTTCATGTAGACCATGTACAATAAATATAGGAGTGTGTGTGTGTATCCTTTATGCACTCACGTAAACTCAATTACTGTCAAGCGCGGTATCCGGCTTTTAGATCAACTCGTTTCATGTTCAGATTGTATATGCGGGCACACTCATTGTGCATGAAGACATTGCTTGCTTTTACGTATTGTACCTACGTTATGTGGAGAAAGGACATTAAGGGACATTGAATAAGGTATAATGAAGGCGCACCCACTCCACTTGTAATTGTGTAAAGCATTAAACTGCTTGAGTGATTGACCTGCCACCAACAGTTAAACGTGCCCCGCTTGTGTGAGTGTGCAATCTCTAATTGTTTTATTCAATAATTGGAAATCCTTTTTTATCACAACAAACATTTCGATTGTGCAAAAATTATTGCCACCACCATGACAAATTTAATTAAAAGTTGTGTAGATTTTGTCTTACAGCAAAATGGTTTCCTTAACTATATCGATTTTTGCCGCAACATACAAAAGGTAAAAGGATCAAATTAAATTAATGGTGCTGAGATAATGCCGAAAAGGGATATCTGATTGTGTATGCGCCTTTCTGTAGTTACACATATGTATTGAAGAAACACTCGAAACACGTTGAGACGTACATCCAAATATAAAGCAATTAGAAGCACTCCTGAATTTGATCCTGCGTCTCCTGCAGACAGAAATCCATACACATCATTTATAGTTAGTAGATATTCTGTACAAATATCAAATTGGCACAATTAATGTCAATTCCAGTCGGTGTATCCTGGCAATTAATAACCGTCAATTAAATTGTGTTTCAATCCTATTTTAAATCGCAAATTATTGTCATCGTATATCCTTTTTTTTAATGTTGCTGTTTATTCAACTAACACACGTGTGTCGGGGGGTTGATAATAATTATTGTTGGGGTTGACACGACACGTCACTTATCAGCTATTATACTGTTGTTGTTTTTTTTCCACTTTCATACAGATCCTGCAGGATTACAAAATGCAAAGTCATGACTCACAAGGCACGAGGCACTGCATGAACGGAAGGAGAAGCTGAAAAATGACTTTTCGCAACTGGTAGGTAGTTAATTTTTTATGGAGCGTAGTGTGAGCCATTTTTATGGCGTGATCAAGGTCAACTTCGCCCTTCTATTATTTGCCGTTTTTATGTTAATGTGAATGTTATGATGTTGTTTCAAACAAAATTATGAAATAGAAAAGTTGAAAACAATATTGAGAGCTTTAACATTTGTTTGCTTATGAATTCCCTTCGATTCGGTGTACATAATTTAATAAGTTCAGGACATTGAATATCGTGTATAACGTGTGCTTAAAGCGAACTTGTAATAGTTTGTTGAACTTTAAGTTTTAACGGGAACTGTTTCAGATATAATAATTATGAAAGTACAATAAGGACTTTTTGTTTAACTTACTTAATTTAAAATGGAGAAAAAACTAAATTGTTAGTCAATTTAATCTTGAATGCTTTGAACTTTAAACTGTATTTATATAAAAAATTAAAGGTCAAAATTCTGCAATCCTCAAGGTTATCATTCTATTATTTCCCAAAAGGACTAAGCAATATTTTTCTGGTCATTTTTTCAACTGTTTTAAATGACAACTGACTGATTTAATAACTTATTGTTGACTGAATATTTTTAAGCCTGAAAATTTCAAGGTCATTTTTGAATAAATAGCGTTAAATACTCGATCAGATTAAAAAGAGTATAAGCCCCAATCTTTTAGTCCTCAATAGGAAAAATTTAATTTTTATTAATATGTACTGCATTTTTTAAAGGTTATCAAGGTCACGGATAATATAATTTCAAAGTTAAAAATGTATTTTCAATGTCAAAGTTTATTAATTTCAAGGTCACACTTGATTATTACGAAATATCCTTAACAATTGATTGATTAAAATCGTAATTTCCGAAATGACGGCTGACACGAAAATGTCTACAAATTTTTCAGAAGGCAATTTTCATATTACATGTAATGAATAAAAAGGATAAAAAGGATATTCACCTTTAACGCCCTTTTCTTTGAAATTGTATTTCTTCGCACCTTAAATATTCAATCACATGGTTAAAATGAAACGGATATTATCAGAATATTAGGTCCTGAATCTCGATTTTAACAATGAAATTTTCATCCTTTGGTGCACGTTGTTGTGTGGTTTCTCCGTAACATACATAAAATATTCAACAATCTTGGGAATTAAATAAATGTAGAAGTGAAAATCGTTATCGTTATGGCAAAACAACACATATGCAGTGCATGTCCTTTTTTTGGCAACACACAAATTAAATGTATAACTGTGAGTTCTGACGTATTTCACTTAAATATAAAGCATCGGGACTAAAAATTGCTATATAGGAAATCGATGTACATTTATTTTGAGGATATAAAGGAGTGCCCTACATTGGCTTGATTTGTGGCATAAATATTTTAAGGGCTTCATACAATTATATTTAACAATGAACGATGTTAAGCAATTAGTTGTACTAACACGTTTAAGTAGCCGAACATAAATATTTCAACAGGCAATCCATCTCAATTAATTACTTTACTTATTAACACACGCATATATACATTTGAAATGTGGAAAATTCAATTAAGGGATGAAGCCTAATTTTGTGTGCCGTTAAACATTTCCACATTATTTTAAAATATAACATCACTTATATAAAAGAAAGAGAAAGTCGGCACCCACGTCCCACACACAATATTCTTTTTGTTTCAAAACCATTTCAAAAATTGATGATGATTGCGTAATTTAAATTAACTCAATTTCTATATAAAGTTGATGGGGGGGTGTCAAAAAGGAGCCATTAATTCCAAATGCAAAGGGATTTCCAAACATCACAGATCAAGTCACGTTTACTCATCATTAGTCATGACACTTTTGGTCCTTAAACACGCATTCAAACGAAACGCTGAATGCTTATTTGTTCATATTTAATTCCGACAACAAAAAAAAGTGGACAAAATAAAACACCCAAATGACGTTTTGGCAGATTAGTAGCAGTTCATGTCATGTTTATTATTAAAGAACACAGTGGAGCAATTCTGTAAGCAAAATGTCCAAAAGTATTAGGTTTGGTTAAATAACCCCACAACAAACTCCCACGCACCCCCAATCCTCATCCTTTCATTTTTATTTTTTCAGAGCGCACAACGGTGACGATGTCGGTGTCATTAACAGACAATGTGCAAACATGAGCCATAGAAAACACAACAACCCGCCACACACCGCATACAGACTATACAGTATACAGTGTGTGTATCGTCCTTTTGTGGGTGGGATGATCAGAAAGGGGGCGCATGTCATTTTAACAGCAATGTCAATGTTTTCTCCTGCACTTTTATTTTTCATTTTGTTTCATCATTGTATTTTTTTTTTAACGAAACACCGTTTTCATTGTTTTCATTTATAAAAAAAAGGACGAAAAAAATATGACTCAAAAAAAAAAAAGTCACAAAAAACGGAGAGGAGACGAGAAATTGGGTTTTAAGCAAAAAGGGAGAAAAACCTGAAATAAAAGGCGCCCAACTGTTGTTGTTGTATTTAGTTTGCCATCGGGCATCCTTGCGCGCCAACACAAAATTTAGTGCAGGCTCATAGATGTCGTGAATTTGCATATTCACACAATTCCATCTATATACATGAATACAGATAACTTTAGTGCAGACTTTACCACGTTATTGTTCTACATCCTTTTTGCACCACACCGACATTCCGTGGAATGTCCTACCCAAACCACTGGGCGTCGCACAGTACAATATAATTTATGTTACTCCTCGCCTATTGTGTCTAATAAATGCCTCAACTTTGTTTTTTGTTATTTTGTTTGGCGCACACTTTTTAGTTTCATCGACGTGTCCTTTTTTGTTATTGTTTAAAATTTGTGCGAACCTCATATCGTGCTCCTTGCAGACAACTGTGTGGAACGCGTAGCATGAACAAAAAAAAACAATTTCGCAACAAGTGCTTTCAACCCCTCTTCATCATTGGTGGTGACGCAAAACAGCGTCAATATTACCGAGCTTTTTGTGTGTGTGTGTGTGTTCGTTTGTTATAACTTTTGCAAAGCGGCAACCCGAAACGGGAGACACAACGCCATACCAGAGAATATTAAGTTCACAACGAGATGGTATTTGTGTAATTGTGTGTGTGTGTACGGTGTAAGTGGCAACTTGTTGAGAAGCTACGCGCAATCAACGCGTTCAGGATCCACAAACAATCCGTTTTTATTATTTATGTCCTTTTTTGTATAGATGAATGCATTTATATTCAGTCGATGACCGATCGATTGGACCAGATAGAATTGTGCAATTCAATTCAAGTGTTAAGTCTGAAGCGCGCATATAATCCTCCTCACAAATGAATCCTGAAACACATATGACTGCAAATAAATATAAACGGACACTCGATGGGTATTTCTGATGTTTCCAATTCAAGGACTTTCCACAAACACTGCACACATAATATGTTAAGTGTGTCCAACTGATTACAGGCGAGGACACGCATCGTTTCCATCAATCAGGACTCCAATTATTTATTATCTTTGTATGTTATGTGCATGTGTGTTTTGATACGTGACTAAACATTCCTTACACAATGTCCTTATTATAAAATTTATATCTATACAGAGAAAGCATGATGATGAAGGTCGTTGGACTGTCGCACGCCATATACAATATCCTACACAGTTATATTATGGTGTAACGGAATCGATATAACATTAACGCGACGCATTACTCACACAACTACCCAAACACCACCACCCCCCCCCCACCCCCACATTTCCCAGCACCACTATCTGCATTTTCACATTTTAGATGCCGCATGATTTGTGACCATTTATTAATAGTTTTGTCTGCGTGTTTGTGGGCGCGACTTCTCCTTAATACACTATAGTCGTCCTTACAATATTTTTTTGCTTCGTATTATGTAGAAAATTTACTTAGCATATTTTCATGACAAGGATTCGCCCTCCATGATAAAAGACGACTGTTCGCTCTGCCTTTTGTGTACAGCACAAAAAAATAAAATAAATGAACGCAGGTGAATCAACCACATATAAGTCAATTTGTTGTACCTATGTTCCATTGGAGTTTGGGCTCATCAATTTACTTCAGTCACGTACGTATATCCTTAATACGATTCCTTTGAAAAAATTTTGTATCACAAAATTGTGGGTGTCGCGAGAATTCATGGAAAATGTTATGCTTTTATGGGATGTGGGGGGGGGGGGGGACAACAAATTCAATTGTGAAATTGAAAAACAATGAAATGATTTGCACGTGGTTTAACGGTGTGTGTGTGTGTGTGGTATATCCTTTATGTTTTAACAATGGAAATATTATGATAATAACCGTTATCATGCGGTATACCGTAATGGTTGTTTTCCTTTTTAACTCATTTTGATTAAATGAAGAGTTTGAAAATTTGTTGTGCTTTTGTGTGAGTCATCAAATCCTTAGTGTACTAAGTATTTAATGAGGATAATTTACCGTTGAAGTACGGCTTTGTTAAGGTTGGAATTTTTGAAATTCGGGTGGGTAGTCAAATTGTGAAGGGAGCAATCAGCAGATTTGTCTACAATCTCGGTTTTATTTCAACGAAAAAGTACTTTAATATTTATTTTTTTGAAGGATTAAAATAATCCTCCATCCTTTCTTACTTTATTATTCAATTTTAAAGTTCGTAGCTACTTTAATTTGCGTCTAAACTCGTATAAGCTTCTCGAAGTGGTTTGTCTGGAAAATATCCTTTTTTGTGGATGTAGAAAATGAGTTATGTTTCATTAAACTTTCAGCAACTTCAACACATAGAACAAAAAAGGATGTTTTTTAATGTTATTTACTATAACAACATGTTTCTTAAATTTATAAACTTATTTTGGGAAAATATCCTGTTTTATATATTTTTAAGTTTTAATGGACTTCAGAACTATTTTATATAAGTTTAAATGAATTATTTTTAAATAACTTTCGTAAAGTCCTTTGTTGTAATTTTTAATTTGAATGTTTATGATCCTTAAAAACAATTCTGTAGTCGTTGACATTTTCAAAGTTTATAATTTCTGCTTTCAAAATCCCTTCAGAAAAATTAGCTTTTACAATAATTTGGTAATTCCAATAAACTTTGTTAAAGGATATTTGTAATTTTCACTCTAAAAAAGTGTCATTAATTTCGTGGCACTTTTTTTTACATAAAGTTTTGTCCTTCTTGTAAGGTGTGTTTAAAAGTTTAATTATTTTCTCTATAACTTCAGAAAGGACATTTTTCACTACTGAATTAATTAATGGTTTTTAAATTTATTTTTAAAGATTTAAAAAAAAGATAATGTCCTTGTTAAGGATATGAAACTAATTATTTTCCAGTTGAAGTGAATAAATAAATATGATTAGAATAACTACTCTCCAGTCCAGAAGACAAATTCTATTTTAAATTTTCGTCCTTTTTATAAAAACTGTGATTCCTTTTTTCAAAATTTCTCCCCGATAATTAAAGGACGGAAATTTTTCTTATGTAATCTAAAACACTGCTTTAATATACAACTTAATTTATAAGCCATCCCTTTCAATCCCTATTCAAGCTTTTTTTTGTTAAGGATCAAAAAGAAAATGGTTTCGTCCTAATTTTTTACTATATTTTATCTATCATTGTAAACAGGTAGCACTAGAAAAAAAACACCGTCAAATAGTGACATTTTATTGAGTACACAAATCAATTAACAAACATGTCATTTTACAACCCTCCATCCCCTTCTCATGTTTTTCCCTTGGCTATCCTAGTAGCTATATCAAATGTCCGACGAATACACGCTATGATTGGTAATTTACAGCGTCGTCCCTACACAATATCATGAAACAATCTCAAACTAGGTCAACGCAACGAAGAAACTTCAACCATTCCCAGTTGTTTCCTGCTCGCTGCACAAGTCTTCCCGCACATCAATTCGACATAAGCGCCAAAAAATGTTATGAAACATCACACACATAATAAATAAATGTATGTACAATAAAAATGCGATTTTATGGCGGGGTCCAACATATGATGATGCCATCATGTACTGGAATATGTGCACTTAATTCCTTTTCATCACACACCACCATTATGGTGGAGTAAAAGACGCGATGGAGGAGAGAGTTGGGGAAGGCGTGTTGAGAACATGCTTCGCATAAATCCGCTTAACAATATATTGAGGCGGAAAATGTATACAAAATTATATTAAAGATTAAATGTATTTCCAGAACATGCGCGCTTTGTGGGCGAAATCAAATGGTTTGGGGTTAAACAACAAATTTTTTTTCTTTTATCGATATTTTCATTGATTTACATGGTTTTTTGCTATATTGGTGCTGCCTACCCCCTCCTCCCCCACCCCCTCCCATCCCACCTCGCTGCGAGAGTTCTTCATGTCCTGGCACCGACATACTTATGTCACACAAAATCAATCGACTCATAAATTGAATGTTATGGTTGTAACATAACCACCACATGCAGAATATGTATATCCAGCTGCTTTTGCGGCACTTATGTGTGTCCTCCTTACATCCCACCCTCTCATGGCATTTCCCTATGTACACTTCCGCTCACATGTTATTGTCTATATTTAGTTTGCATATTATAAAGGATCGGATATGTGCGCAGGGACGCCTCAAATGCGGCTCGTAATAGGTGCCTCTTCAATAATTTAAAGAAGAAATGCATGTTTGTTATTTACCTATTTTAAAATGAGTTCGTCCTTTATTTAAATGCTAATTAAAAAATTTAATATTGAAACGGATTTTTTTCAAATTGCTTAATTTTAGCGTAATACAATTATTAACTAAACTAAAATTTTAAACGGTTCAAAAAACAGGACGACATGTCCTTATTATTAATAATTATTAAAGTCCTTTAAATGCATATAAATTTTAAAAAGGATAAGTAAGGAGTTTAAGCCAGTTCAAATAAAACAAAATGGTTTAAAATACAGACGTTCTGTAGGTCCTTTATCAATAATGATTAAAAATATAAAAATATTATCAAAAAGGATTTTTAGCTGTTTTTCAATAATTATTTTTAATTGAAACTAAATTCAAAAACAGATTGATTACAAATATTCACAAAAAAAAAAAGAGGACATTCATGTCCTTAATTAAAAAGGATTAATTGATAATAAAAAAAAATCCAACTTATATTATAATAACGAGCTTATAGGATTAATGTTTGTCACAATAAAATGATACCATTTGTCCATTATCATTGTTCGTGTGTCCTGCAAATCTTTCAAAGCATTCCATTATACACAAAAAACGGAAAAATGAGGCTAAAATCCTCTACACACATGTGCATTATAGTTATTACTCAAACACGATGCCATGTCAGGATGATCAATAAATGCCCCGTTGTTGATTGCTGACCATTATTGAATATAACAAAAGGCCGCGTCAATCGCTGTGACAAAATAGCACAAGTTATTCAACATAATATTATGAATGGCCGCTATGTAACGGAAATATTAATTAATAATTTAATAATTAACAATGCTATTGAAATGTAGAACCGCATGTTGAATGTTGTCAGAATTTCATTGGGTTATTCGGATACATTGTGCGGCGTGACGCGACGCAGCGCGGGCGTACTGCTCCGCTTTTACAGTACGTAAAACGGTTTCACTCTCATCCTGATGCGGGGAATTTACTTTTTATTGTCATAATATGTATTATGTTTCTACACCCACACACATTGTTGTAAATTGTGTATGTTTTCAATAAAATCCTGAGAAATATGTCGTCGGTGTTTTTATTTTTATTTTTTATTTTGTTAAACATTTTACAAGCTGTAGTACTTAAATGAAATTAAAATACTGGAGATTTGCTGTACCTACTCCTTGTAATATAAACAACTGGAGAACATTTGAATCCTTAAAACCCTTCAGGACACTGCACACAAAAATACCGGTTTTTCAATTTCTTTCATTTATTTTCTTCTTTTTTCCAGACATTCAAAGAATAATCACAAAAGCCCATATTCAATTTCGTTCCATTCCAAATCGATTTGGGGATTCCACTTTTTATATATTTTTGTGGCATGAACGCATCAAGTGATGAGTCTTCCTCAGGCTTCATACGCCTTTCACTTGTCCTTGCTCCTACTTACCCATTTCATGCACGAGCTTTTATCAACAACAGTAAATAGTGATCCTTTCCAATAATAATAATTTTTCGACTAGTTATTCAACTACATAACGGAAGTACTATTCGAGAAGTGAAGCACTATAGCCGCCAGTACACATACAGGACGAAATAAATCGATTTTTTTCATAGTTCCACTTACACATCACATTTCCAGTGTACTTTTTATCATGAACTTTGGTCGGTTTTTTTTTTGAATATTTCATAAATAGAAGAATTGATTTTACCATCCCCGTTAAAAGCTACTTGCGTACTCGAATACTGCATACGGCTGTCTGTCTGATCCACATTTTTCATATTGCACTTGCCATTTCCAATGCATGTTGCACTTTCATTGCAACAAATTTTCGATTTATAAATTTTACTTCCTATTTGGGTCAATAAACGTTGTGCCGTAACACACAAAAACATTCCTCTGTACCATGTACAGTTAGAAACAATAAATGTGTAAATATCCTTTGTTTTTCTGATCCCTTTAATCAAAAATAAAGCATATTCCATGCAGGCTTTCAAAGATTATGGCAAATGATTTGGAATTTAACGCACGACTTGTTAATTCGTCCTCGTAATTTAATTTCCCCCTTCAACATAGGATAAAAAAAGGATGCTTTGGTGTTTGTTTGTTATGAACATTGGCTTTTGTGATAAACAAAAATTAGCTGTATGCGTCCATGCTCAAAAAGGGAATTAGTTATATAATAAGGCAGCTAGATATCCTGATCCACTTTTTTTTGTTGTTGTTTGGAATTCCTTTTTGGCCTTGATTACCATTTATCTGTTGACTGTTTTCTGTCGTACGGAATTTCAGTTTATTTCAAAATAGAGACAACAAAAAAGGATACATTTTTTTATTGGAGATGATTGATGAATTTTTGTGTTGTCCTATTTCCTTTTAACCTCCTTAAAAAATTGAAATGTGTAAAATTTAAATTGAGGTGAATTATTTTTAAACTCTAAAATTTACTTCCCTTATTCTCGACCAACCCCATTTCTTGCACCACAGCAAGACTGCCATTAGAGAACAATGTTACAATTAGTTATTTTGGGAAATGAGGACAATTAATGAAATCCCCAACCACTTTTACTACACGTTTACTATCATATTATTAAATAATCCTGCTAGACGCTTTTCAAACTGGAAACAAATTTATGTCAATTAGATCGTTTCCAGGCTATTTTGGGCGGGTAATAAAAGCCATTTTGGGTTGATGGATTGTCGGCTTTATGGATTATGCATGAATTTAGATTTTTTATATGCATTCACAAATTTTATTATCCTTTTTATACCAAATTTTAAAATTAAATTAGCATAATATGATGTCTGCATCGACTTGTAAATTTTGCGATTATTATATTATACAATTATGTCATCAGTCATTTTTCTCTTAACAGTTATTGTGTCGTCCTGATACGTAATCAACAAGTTCATATAATCTCCTGTCACTTTAATTTTTTTAGATATAATTCATTAATGCGTCCTTAAACTTGTATTAAAAATTATGAAAAATTGAATTTGAAAAAATGTTCCTTAAAATAACAATTGTCAATGTCCTTAAAAATGCATATTGGATCTTTTCAATTTTCCTTAACTTTTTTCTGCATTTGTATGCACAGCTTCCCCATTAAATTTTTTTTTCATTGATCCACTTTCAACGTCCTTAAAATAATTTTTGCCGATGCTTGTTATATTTAGTTTCACAGGAGTCCTCACTGTAATAGTGTTAAAATGAAGATGCATGTCAGCATGTTCAAACAATTTGATTTAAATTGTACACAATGATATGAAAAGGACATTGACGAATATTTTCTGATACTGCTGAAAAGGATATTTGCTGCTCTCAGTATTTCTTTATAATTTTTACAGTTTTTATGATTTTATTTATGTAAATCATTACTTACCATATATTTAAATAATCCTTGTTATTTTTTATTTATAGTATTAAAATTTAAAATGTCCTGTTTGAAAAATTTACTGTTTTGTGTTCATCATTTTGGGTTTAGATATTGTTTTTCTTTGTTTAACTATTGCTTAGTTCTGTTAAGTAGTTAATCGTTTTCGTCCTTTTTGAGAGTTTTACTGATTTAATTTAAATAAATTATTGTAAATCATATCTTTGAGCCCTACTTGTTATATTAAAACCAAGAAGTTAAGAAAGTAAGTGTTATTTAATGTTAAATTTGACCTTGAACTAATGTGGAAATATATTAATTGAAAACACTTTCATCGTTTTTCAATCGTTGCTGTTAACAACTGGATTTAAACAAATTAATAAAAAGTAAATAAATAGTAATTAAAATACAAATTAATATTGAGAAATTAAGGATAAAATACTAAAGCTTAAAATATTAAATTAAATCCTTTAAAAACTTGACCTTGAGGAGTTCAACATTTCTCAAACAAAAAGGCGCACTTGCTGAAAAAAAAATATCAAAAAAAAGTCCTTTCACTTACATCCTTTTTTACATTTCATCTGTAACTATACAACATTTATAAGAAAAATGATATTATGTAAATTTCATTGTTGCATCCAAGCACCAATGTTCCAGCTCTCACTAAATTGCAAAAAAAAAAATGTAAAAGCTCTCACTCCTGTCAGCAGTCAGATAAAAGAATTAACATAATACGAGTACATGCAAACAAAACAAATCCGAAAACCACCCCTAACTCAATTTCTACAAATCACAATGAGATTGCTATAAATAGATGACCTTATGGCGCAAAATTTTGTACACAGCTTTTGAAGTTGCATGTGGCATTACAGCATTCACCTGAATGCGAGTGAAATAACGTCTTGCAGGAATATACAATTTTCATGAGCACTTGACGAAGTATCACTCCGAAAGGACATGCACCGTTTGTTGTGTGTAGTTGATGGTGCCTGTGGTGGTGGTGGTGGTGGTGAGATGGCTGTTCCAATGCATGGTGGCGATGGGAGTGGGTAGTTGAAAGAAAAAAAATGCAAGTTTATTGATCAAAACGTTTGTTTTATTCATGTCAATATAACGCTCCCAGCTTTTTCCCCAACAATCGAGTCTCACCCATCACACACGCCCCCCAACCACATATAAATACAGAATACTGCTCTTGTTAGTTATGTAGAATATGAAAAGTTGTACAAGTACACTGTATCACTTTCTTTAAACATAAAATTTCCATTTCTGATTCAATATTCCATTGCATCCCCTAAACAGAATGTTGTATATTAATTTTTTTTAATTTTTTTTTTTTATAATATGTAAAGTCTGTGAGGTTTTTTTTTTTTTTACATTTTCATAAATATACGTATAATACGACTAATTGGCCTAGATGTGTTGTGTTTCATTTACATTTAATATAATATAATATCTTTTTATCCATAACACTTATACCAATATTTATTCTTTAAATCTAACATCTATAGCATTCTAACAACAATATCTATAATTTAACATTACACTTTAGTCTTAATAATATGTAGCGTCATTTTAAACAACTTAACGTTTTTCATCGTTTTTCATCGATTTTAATCGTTTTTCATCGATTCCTTGTTTTTGCTTATTTAATGCATTGACAATGATTTAAGGGACAAATTTATGTAAAAGGACTTCTATTCAATGTGGTAACAATATGATTGCATTGGATGAAGAATTTATATGCCAATTTAATTCCTGTGCCTACATAATATTTGATTTTGACTATATTATGTACATTCAACTACACACTATTACAATCCCATCATTACAGTGATTATGAGATAATCGATTCTCTAGGCGTCTCAATTTCCATCAGCATTTACATCCAACATCCATTAATTTGTGTCCGAAGTCGTAACATCGCCTTTATTACATCGTTCTTTTTACAATACACCAAATTTTAATTAAGGTTTCTGAAGCGAGAAGACAACAAGCTGCGGATAAGGTGGGATCTTTTATTGCATCTTTCTCTATATATACATAAATGAGTAGGTACGTTAAATTTATATCATATAAAGTTTTCTTTCAATATAACATGGCGGTTGAGTTTCTATTTTCTGTATGCGGAAGAGATTAAAAGTAGTACATGCGGCGCGCGGTTTCATTTGATTGCAGGTGGGGCGCATTTTTAACGACCCCTTGAAGAAGTATTATAGACCACCCTTGCACAACGGTGTATTAACGGAATTTAATCAGTTGTATATTAAAATAGAGGAACGTTGGGATTCACCAGTCGTTTAGAGGTTATAAAAAATACATTATTTATTATAGTCGTCTGCAGTAGTATAGGTAATTGGATTGTGATAATGATTATCTGAGAAATTTGTACTAAACATTATTAATTCCACCCTCATCCCTTGTACAATAAAATTTCTATATAAATGAGAGTGAGTTGTTTTGGATCTGATTGTGCATTAAATTGTTTTGGAATTTTTTTTGTTAATTCATTGTTATCCTTAAATGTGAATGTGCTGATTGAAACCGAACTTACACCAGGACTTTACACGCAAGGACACATTAACTACAATATATTATAGAGCAATTAAGAAGATATGCACAATTATTTAAGGTTATGTTCAATTCATCGCGCGTTCCTCAATTTAATGTAAATCCTCACAATCTACCAAATATTTAGCTAACAATTCCATCTAGTCACAACTTTATTTACAATACATAAATCCTTTATACCTACATAGTTTAATCCTAGATACTTAAAGTATAACCTCCTGATGGCCGCCATTTTGTTCATCAAACTTACGATGTCGATTACCTTGCTGATACTTTTTGCGTGTGGTTGGCCAAGACAACAGCAATTGTTGCTCCTCACTTTTGACACTGCACGAGTACTCCTCCAGCGATGAGTATCGTCGAGACATCTCAGAAACGGTTGTTGAATTACTGCTGGCTGTGCCAGCGGCACGTGTCGACTCACTCTCGCTGTCACTTTGTTGCTGCTGCTGGTCCTTGCATTGCGTTGTTTGCTTCCACTTGCCGGATGGTATCTCTGGCAATGTGCCAGACGACGAATACTTGCGGTGTATTTTGGCCAAACATATTTTGGCTGGAGTGTTGGGTTGGGATTTGTCACTGTCTTCGGAGAACGCACGCGTTATCAGAATCTTTGGCGATTTGAGTGGAATTGCTTCGAATTGCTGAGCTTGTTTGGCGGGGTCAGCTGCCACCGCTTTGCGTGGTGGTGGTGGCTTGCGATTCAATTGAAAATTCACCACATTGCGGGGATTTTCCATTTTCATTGCCATGCGAAAAGAGTTTTTTAAACTCAAATACAATTCCCTGTCCTCCAATGAAGCGGGCTCCGCATCAGAGTTGGGCACTTGCAGTGTATTGCAACTGGCTGTTATTTGGGGATTTGTGTTGGGACGATCCAAACTGGCGAATGTTATGTTTATGGGACGCCACGCCAATTCGGATGCGATTCGCTTGATTTTTGGCTTGTCACGAACATTTCCCAAGTCGAAAAATGTTTCGGACAGACGCCGTTGCAGCGTTGGCTTCTGGAACATGGCACCCGAAATGGAGGGACGCCGTGAGCCACACGTGGATGGTGTCCTTGCTTGAATCTCATTGTTGATTTCACATTTTGTTCGCTTCTTGCGCCAATAGTTTTGAAATGTTTTGCGTATTGTTTTACTTTTGACGCCATACAAAAGACCATTGATGGGACATGAGCAGGTTAGAAGTGTCGACGCAATCCACATTAAATACTCGTTGAAGGATTGCGATGGAAATGTGAGTGGTGACTCAATGTTGGGCACCACTTGCAACGAACTCTGCCACATTATCGTCACATAGTAGGGACTGTAAAGGATCACAAAGGATCCAATCAGTTGCAGCATACTGCATACGGGTGAACGTGATCGAAATTTCGGCGGCATTATCGGTGATGGTATAAAGAATGGATTGCGTTGATGGGTGATGGTCACCTGTGCTGATAGGGTGACCTGATAAATGGCGGACGCGATTCTGTGACGGTGGTAACGTGCAATCATAAGTACCTTTAAAAAAAGAGTTTGATTTTTTTTTTTTTTTTTAATGAACAAACATTTTGAATGAAAAAGGATGTGACAAATGTTTTGTCCCACCTTGATGTTACTGCCAATGATGAGCACTCCCGGAATGATTAGAGTAATGATTGTGTATACAATTGCGTACCAAAGAGAATTTGGGGTGAAAAAATCGGGAGCACAAGCTCCCAGATCTGGAATGTATTGATATGGGGCGACACGAATCAGTGGCGGAATGCACAGGAAGGTAGCAATTGCCCAGCCACATGCTAATCCAATTACAACCTTTATTGGTTTGAGGGTGGAAAAAAAATGGTACTTAAAAAACTGTAAAAAAGGACATTTTGAATGTGAAAAAAATTACCTTTTTTGTATTTACAATTGCACTGTAATGCAGTGGGGCTGCAATTGCATAAAACCGATCACAATTGAGGCCGCAAATTGTCCACAACGCCATCGGATGCAGCAGTGTTACCAAAAAGCCATGGCACGAGCACAGGAAATCAATGGCGGCAATCCACTCACCAGGACGAATTACACTCGGTAATGCAAATGCCAAGTACAGCAGGCACAACACGGATTCCACCACCCCCAGATGAATAAGAAGGATGTTGTTGGCTGAAACCTGTTTTTTCGAAATTGCAGAACAACAAGTTATGAATAATTTAGTCCTTGGAAGTAATAAGCTTCAGCGACAAAATGTCCTTGCCGATGGTGTAAACAAAACATGAAAATGCAATTTAATTTCAAGCGTCACCGCATAATTTTTGGTGGAATTTGTTGCGGGTAATTGTCATTATCGAAAGTTCCCAAATATTACGGTGCAAGCCAGGAGCACGTCTACATGGCATCGATAAAATTTTAATTTGATGTTATTAATAGGAATTTAGGTCGGTTCCAATAACTGCATCAATATTTGAGTTTTGTGTGACTTTTTGAGGTTATGTCGGGCAGGAAATCAATAAATACACTCTTCATTTCGTGTATAGTTACGTTTTCAAATTAAGGATGTGCCGAAATAATTTGACAGCCTCCACAACGTATAAATGCCCGCACATTGAAAATTGAAAATAACTTCAAATTGATTGTTTGTGTAAAATACCGTTACTGTAACTGGCAACTGCATCATGACTTCATTCAGTGCTCCGTTACCTGAGCTGTATACCTTCGTTTTTCATGTTACAATTTTTAAATTCCATATTACATACATTGAGGATGTACACAAATTGAATAACGGCGCTTTGCGAGCAATAACGATTTATTCGAATTGATGTGGATGAAATGGTAAGGAATAGTTTAGTTGAGTCTCAACTCTCGGAAACCACACAATAAATACAACTACACAAAACCGGCACAAAATCTTTTAAAAGCATCGTCCTTTTTATATGAACATCCCTGATGTATATCCGTTTTTTGTGAAATATTTGTAAAATTGAAAAAATTGCAATTGGTCTCGGACTTTGCTGTACTTAACGGCCCAATACTAAATACATGTACACATTTAATAAACAGGATTCAGGACGAACCGTTGCAGCATTAAAAAAAATGGGGACAAATCTGAGTTTGTAAAGAAATTGCCCAAAGCAATGAACGAAAAAGTGGAGCACCTAAAATCTTTTCCAGTAATTGCGGTTTTTATTTGTCTGCGTATACATTTTTACAGTTTTAAGGATACACATTGAACACAATTATGTAATACATAGTCATGTATGCTAAAGGAAGCTTTCAACAACGAACACCGCGGTTACCGAGGCGACCACATCCACAAGGATTGCAGATAATTTGGCGAGATGAAAATTAAATTAAATATAAAACATGCGCCCGTTGAATGTATCAACAAGTCAAGCGTGTCCTAATCACTTTTTCATTATCTTTTGATTTAATGCTCCGTCATAACGGCTGAGATAATCCTTATAATGTTGATGATTATTTGATTTTCCATCCAACAACCGAAGGAGCGATGATACATCAAGTTATTTTGGTTCAGTGATAAGTGAATTTTTTAATGGGTGGAAAGGGATGTGGCTTAATCAAATAACGGTTGAGTAAGGAGCAACAAGGATTTGAGTTGTATAACAAAATGTAATTTTTTTATTTTTTTTTAGTGAATAATTTGGAGGTTACATAAAAGCAGCTGAGTTTACCAAAAAAATAAATAAAAAAATAACGAAATCGATTTATCAGTTGAAGAAGTTTTGGTTCATTGTAAAGGACCGCATCAAAACTCCACAGTTGGCTGCTTTAAATGAGGATTTACTTGAATCAACGACTGAAAGGATGCTGCTTCACCCACACACAAGGCCAGCTTACTTACAAGACATTATACCTGCGATTGATGAAGCTTCTTTCAAAAAGGAGTAACAAAAAAAAAATCGATTGAACATAAAATTGAAATGGATTTCTATATTATCTCCATTTTGTTATTAAGTGCCTCGAGAGTATTTGAGTACTTCCATGTGTTCTGCGCCTTTTGCCTTGTGGCTTATAGAAAAGCGCCTTCAAAGTCCGTATTCATACGCGCACCTGCACATTATTTAAATTGCGTCCCTGATCGAAATGAAGTAAAAAAAAAGGGTGCAGAAACTCGCAACCAAACGGAATGAGGGGTGTGAGAAAAAGCTCAAATAGCGACAACACGATAGAGATTAATTTTATAACAATATAAATGCCATCACATAAATTTTACAAAATGTTCATTAACATTGTGATAATAATGTACGCACGCCATCCAACAATGTACATTGTACATTGAAGTATCAAGCCGGGCTTTAGGATTGCAATGTCGATTATAGGTGCTCGCACATTGGTTCGGTGTTGTACATCCCAGATGCAATCAATTAAAATGTCAATTATTGCTGTCATGAGGGAATTTGCCACCTGCGGCACGATGGCTTTTCAATTTCCTCATTATCGACACGGGCGGGCCTTTTCACGCAAATATAACTAACACGATTGCATGTGCACTTGAAATTAACGTTTTAATCACCTGGGGTCAAGCGATTTGGGATGATACAAACGTACCTGCTTCGTAAATAGAACGGCTCCACAAATGAATGAGTTCATCAGTAATCCGATTATTGAAACTATCGCAACTGGTATGCTCCATCCTACTGGAATCATTTTTTTCCGTTCGTGACAATTGCAAGCGCTGCCTTTGACTTCTGGCTTCACTGCACTATGATGACCAGCAAGACTTTTCAGCCCTCTTCAAGTTAAATCGGCATCCATCAACATTGCCTTTCTAGATGAGGGTGGGGTTTCTATATGTGAAAAGAGAGTAGCAGTTAGATTTGTGAAAATGCATTTTGGAAGCTTTAATAAAATTAATGAGTATTAAAGTCACACTTTTCCAATGTATTAAGGATTTTAATGGCCCACCCCCTCAAACTCTACTTTTTACTATGAAAACTGTTACATAGTATTAATTGTTCTTCAATGTTTTAATCCTTCTAGTTCTTTCTTTTCGGATTAATTTTGTTTTTGTGTTGTAAGGAAAAGTTTTAATTCAGAAAAGGGAGCCAAAGTAACAAGTTGACATTGAATTTTTTTAATTAATCTTCTTTAATGTCCTTGAAAATTCACTTTACAAATTTTCATTTACTGTTTCTCTCTCTCCAATTTTAAAATATTCAATTAAAAACAATTTTCCATTTAAAAAAATTTTAATAACGAAGAAAAGATAAGGACTTTCAAATACACTTAAGAAAATTGAGTCCTTTTTATAACAAAAAAACTTTGAAAACTTGTTAAAATAAAGGACTTAAAGTCAAGAAATTATGAAACGTGAAATAAAGAACAATAAAAGGACTTAAAAATATAGTAAAGAAAATTGAGTCCTTTTAAAATGGAATTTTGGAAAATTGGTAAAATAAAGGACTTTAAAAGATGTTAAGGAATATGATGAAGAAAAAATATTTTATGAACTTTAAACCACACTTAAATACAAAAAGGAATAAATTTCTCCTTGAAAGAATTGAAAGAAAATGTATTCTTTGAAATTTCCGCAATTTTGTGATTAAAATTGAAGGATTAAAAAATTTAAAAAAAGGATTGTATGACCTTTAAATTTCACAAACACTCAACAAATTTTTTTAAAGTTGAAATCCTTAAAATCAATCCTTAAGTTCAAAATAAATCAAATGATTTTAATTTTTTGTCGAAAGTCATTTCAACCTTAAAATATTATTAAAACGTATTTTAAAATGAAAATTGTTCCATTTTAATCCTCCATACTTATTATTGCATATTTACAAAATACAAGGAGAAAGGATTTAAAATTGCATATCGCTCAAAATAATGTTCACAAATCCCCAAAGGCCATATTGTTGTGCAACTTTTTAAAATCAAATCCTTAAGTTTAAGCATACGTAACTGTAATAATATAAAAACCACATCAAAAAATAATGAAGCTCTTTCGCATCATAAAAGACACATTTCAAAGGATGTTCTGCACAATACCGTGTAACTAAATAACAGAACTTATAAACAAGTACATAAAATCCATAAAAAAAATTATTTAAAGACCATACGAGATTGTCCTCCTAAGTTGTTAAGCTCCCAACAATGCAGTTACATTGCAATAACAAACCCATCTAAAAATCAGTGGGATATCCTTGTGGAAAATATTTCCAATTGTTGAGTGCGCACTCAACGAGAAAAAATCAATTAAGCTTTACACACACATACGCGGAAAGAAAAGTTTGCTATTTCAAGAAACATAACACACTTGTGTCCTTAAACCATCCCTTAAAAGAGCATCCCACTTTTTCAAGTCACTCGTCTATTGCATTATGTCAAACCGCATGCTGCATGGGTAATGTTGGACGACATTTTTCTAGCATGCAAATTGCTCAATATTACAGAGGGGAAAAAAAAGGGACGAAAACCACAAACAATGCAAGCTCCTATTTTTTATGTTGGAAAATAAAATAACGTTATTACAATTGTCCTTTTTGTTTGCTTGTACATCCTCTTATCCTGTCACTTGCATCTTGTTGTATTAAAGTCATTGTTAGCATTATAAAGTGGGGTGCAAAATTGTGTGTTGGCGGACAATAATGATGGGGTGGGGGGTGGTTGTTGCCCCATTCCATCTTATGTGTTCGGTGTGACGTATAAATAAACGATGTATACAAATAAGCTGAGTTTACGAAAATTTTCGCAATTAACATGCCTCAATAAAGCTGAGGAATTTGCCCTGACATACATTGGCTTTACCTACCCCTGCAGTACAGATAGATACATAAAGGACTGCGTGAAATTAAAGCCGCAGTACCAGATCACAGCTTCAGTTTATAATTACAACCGACAACACAATTTGTGAATTGTTATTCTCTTTCTCTACCCCTCATCCCTCCTTTTTTTGTGTAAAATGTGCTCCCCCAGAGCAGACTGCTCATTGCATGCGGTGGCGAAAATACGCGTACATTCTCTATATGCAGTGAAAAGGATCACATAATATATATTTTATAACGGAGCAGGAGAATTTACTGAATAGAGGTCTCATTACAACAATTCCGTTCATATACGAATTCAATTAACTTCTATGCCACCACAGGATGAGTATCGAATGACTGACTGACTGATGCGTTGTGATTGGTAACACAATACGCGCGGGAGAAATAACAGGGGTGGGAGATTGGGTTGTGGAGAAATGTGCGGTTGTTGATGTTCGTTTGGGGAATTTGTTGGTGCACGTAAAAAAAAAGGAGGAAAATGCCACCACAATGAACATGGAATTTAAAGTGATTTTTAATGTTGCTCCCTTTCATTAAGGTAACCCACCCCTTTAATACGTTCATAAATATTTTTAATGACATAAGAATGGGGAATCAATAAAAGGACGAGTTTCGATTATATATTTACTTTCATTGAAGTAGTTCAAGGACGAACATATGCACTTGTGAATTGTGACAAATTATTAATGTCAATATTTGGCTCATTAAAGCAGGAGGAATGTTCAAGGGTTGGAAAACCACTTAATAACCATAAATAGAAAATACATAAAAAGTCAATATTTTTCATGTTACGATGGTGAGGGTTATTGAATAACTTTACTTTATAAATTATTTGTTTTCTCGTACATATAAAAGCCGTCATTATACGAGGACATGATTTTATAGTCTGCCCCCCTTCCGGTTAAAGCTCCGACAACCGATATATTGTGTGTGTTCAGTATTTATGTCCTCAGTTGTGGCACTAACAAAATGTACATCACAGACAAAATCAATGCGGGTGATAAAATTTGAGCTGTCGCACTTCACAACTACTATAAAGAAAGCTTATTCATGCGGATTTTGGTTTTTGTATAATAAAAGTAAGTTGTATGAAATGTGAGACGCTGTGCTCACATCCTTAATAGTTAGGTGTTGGGCAGGGATTCAATTTATCTAGCTGATGGACATTTCTATAGCTGTGTAGTCATTTAAGGCAGTTTTATTGTTATTTGATGGAATTACTTTCAATGTAATAAGATCCTTGGTCTTATTCAATCAAAATTTTTTTTTGGGGGGGGACCTTTTCTGTACGTGACACCTGCGTACTATTTGAGAAATAAAGTGGACATACGGTTTGTTTATCCTACTAACACACATTGTCTTAAAATAAAAATTAAATTATAGATAAAAAAAATTTGGAAAAAAAGTTTAAGAAATCTTTTTAAAATTTTAATTTTGATCAGCGTTATTTGTTTTTTTTAAGCAATTAAAAAATTAAAGTTTTGATTCACCATCATTAAATATGAATTAAGTGACTTAAACGCGACCATAAATGTTGCTTAACTTTTTTTTAAGTCAAAATCTCGTATTTCTAAAAAGAAGTGAGTTTTAATTTTCGTCCTTGAGAGGGAAGTATTTGACTTAGAAGTTTTAATTTAAATATAATTCTTTGTATTAATTACTTATAACTAATAAAATATTTTTTTAAATCAAATCTTTTCGTCCTTTTGGAGATTAAAAAAAAAGTAGTCTAAAATTAAATTAATTTTTTGTTTCATTTTCCTTCAATTTAGTTATACTAAAAAACATATTGACTTTTTTTTACCTTTTCGTCCCTTTTTTTATATCCAAAAATAATAATTTTACATTTTAAATTTTTTTTTTATACTTTAAGGTATAATTTAAGGGTTTTAAGGATCTATTTTATTTAGTGATTTATTTTAAAAAATATATTCGAAACTTCTGTGAAATAATTATGTCTTTAACCATCCTGATTTCCTTGCCATTTAAATTTTTTGCCTAAAATAAGACAAAATTTATCTTGATTAAATGAGCGAGAATGTCCTGTATTTTTTTTAAATGTAAATATTATGCTCTTTCGGCAATTAAGGACTAAAATTTAAGAAGACAAATTTATTAGCAATAAAAAATCCTTTTAAACACCGCGACAGCATGAATAATGTGACAAGTCTAAATTTATTTTAAAATTGAAACAAGCTTTTTTAATTTCTTCTAAAACTTAAAGCATTCATATTCATCTCTGCAACTTTAAGTCAAGCTACATTCTGATGAGTGATGGCTAACTTCTCTATCCGGATGAACGCTTAAGTATATGAAAATATTAAATAACACAAACACAATAAAAGAAAACAGTGCCGAAGGACTTAATATTGCAGATATTGTCCATCCATATACAACATTTATGCTTGGCTGAAAGTGGAACACTGCCCTATAACACAACAAGTAAATATATTAAATTGAAAAAAGTGGGAGTTTGTGGATGTTCAAATGACTGTGTAGTCGGCGGCCAGATTTTTATTACATACTCGTGTGTTGTATATTTATTTAGTTGGTGTGTAGGAAAACCGTGCGTGTAGTTCATATTACAAAAATCATCACGTCAACCGAAAATGTCCTTAAAGCTCGGCCTGACCATATAATATATGTTTTACTCTGCACTCGTGACGCACTTTTAATATAAAATTACAGAACTAAAAAGTTATTTTTGGCCAAAGCTATGAAAATGTAATAAATGCTTCTTATTAAGGATAACAATTTATCGTCCTTGTAAAGTATACTAAAAACAGCAATTTCCCACCCCTCCTTTTAATTTTGGGTTGTGTGCGTTTAAGTGCGTCCTTATTGAAACTGTATTAAATTCTAGTTCGCAGGTATTTCTGTGATCCTTTTTAATATAAAATCCTTAAGGATAACTTAATTTACAATTGGAATTAAACATTGCTTGAAATTAAAGATAAATTATCAATCAATCTTTTGCTGAATGGGAAATAAAGTAAATATAAAAATAATTAAGCTTTTGATCCTTTTTCAATCAATAACACTTATTAATAAATATTTACAGTTGTAATATTTATTAAATCACCTTGACGTTTTTTTCTTAAATTGTGTACAAATTCTCTATTAAGGAAAGACGAAGAAAACAAGAAACAAATTAAGTCTGTCTGCCATTGTACAGAAGTCATAACAACAGTGGGAGCGACCTTTCCTAGGTTACAACAGTTTTACGTACCAACACAGCTTTTTATTTTACCTAAAAGCGTATACGCCTCTATCACTCTCATTCCCTGTGACAATAAACAACAAAGTACTATAAAGGTATGCTGCCCCAAAATGCAGGAAGCGCAGGAGAATGGGGGGTGGATTAATAAAGTCAATTGATTTTCTTTAACTCATCAATTCACTTCAGTCACGCAAGCTGTATATACAGCCAAAGTCGATGTAACTGTAATTACAAATTGAAGATGGTGTGGATGGGGAGGGGGGGCTGGAACATTTCATATTTTCAACACGGTGCAGCAAAACAGTGAAGAACAAAAAAAAAAAAAGCACATTGGAAATGGAAACATTTTCAATTTAAGAATTCCTTGACAGTAGCCCTAAAATTGACACGATTACATTCCGTTATGTTTGGTAAAGTTTATCTGTCGACGAGAGTTTTATGACGCCGAATTTCACTGCTGCATTCCATTTCCCAAAAACGCTATGGAGTTTTTAAAACTTTCGCCGTTTTTATGTGTTTGCAGCTCAACTTTATTAATTCAACTCAAGTCACAAGCATTCTTATTACATGCAAAAAATTTCCAAGGATGCCAAAATTCCCTCTTTTTATGTATTTGTTGCAGGGGACCCAATCTCTTTTAGCAAATATGAAATGTTCCGGATTTAATGCAATATCAACAGAAAGGTTCTTACTTTACAACCAACACAATAAAACTTCTAGAAAATTGTGCAAGGTCACGAAACCCACAGAATAATTCATTATATATTGCATAAGATGTGATTTGTGAAGATGTGGAAGACGCACCCCCACCCCCAGCACCATATTCATTACTTTCCGTATACTTATAAAAGAAAGTTAATTTGACGCTATATAAAATGGTAAACACAAGAACGTCGACAAATCTCCATCAACCAGAGCAAATAGTGCATTTTAATGAGAATACCAAGCCCTAACTAACTAACTGTAAGAATTCCACGCACCCTTGTGTTACCCACTCGCTTAATGCGCGGTGTTAAATATTCAACGATTTGGCACCGACTATAACAAGTTGGCCTTGATGGTGTTGATCAAATATACGATTATATTGCTCCTCAAGTGTCCACAAGCATCAGGAATTAAAATGGATGCTGAGTATTGTTGATCCTTGTGATTTAGCGCGAATTCATAATCATCGCAAACAGGTGGTGGAACTCATTGGAGCGCGGTGCTGCGGGTGTGTAAATGGAAAAACTGGGTTAAGGTTATATTGGATATTGTGCTTGAGGTGTTTTTGTGCATATGAATGGGAATCGACGCGGAATTATGATGAATTGCGTACTTCTTTTGTACTTAAGAGGCATCTTTCCGGATTTGCTGTTTTGCAAGTTGCACTATTCACTCAATACGGCTTAACTATTATTTTTTAAAAGGGAAATTAAAGGTGAGCCATTTGTGTTAAACACACAGGTTTTGTTTTTCAAGTCAAAAATACAGTTTCAAGGATTTTGACTTTGAAGTAAAACCTTAATAGAACTTCTATGTTTTTTATTTTTGATGCATTATTATGTTTGCGATTTCAATTCTTTTTTCCAATCGATCTGAGAATATTTTATGTTAAGTTAATCTGTAATGTTATGATTTAAAAGCAGTTTTTCTGACTTGTCTTTGAATTTTGATCACTAACCGTAAACTTAAGAGGCTAAATTGATGTGCAATAAAATTACGAAATTACGAAAAATAGACAGTTTTAAAACCTTATATCTTAACTACAAGTAAATTTAGATATATTCTGCTTTGATTAAATATTAATGTAGTCCTTCAAAAACACACTACCAAAAAATTATACGAAAAAAAGGATTTTTAATGATAATTTTACAGTTTTGAATGAAACGATATTTCTATGTCAATTTTTTTTTTTAAACTAATCGCTAATAATGTAAGTAGGCAAATTTGGTTCAATTCTGAATCTACAGCAAGGATTTGAAAAAAAAAAATGCAATATGTCGTGTAAAAAAAAAACGAAAAAGATTTCGTTTCACTTTCATAAACAATAATTTCCAAATGAAAATAACTCACTGAAAATGGTTGTAAGGCTTCAATTTAACATAATTAGAATGTTAAAGTGCAGTTTTAATGAGACACATAATTTTGTAAAACATTTCAAGGTCAAACTTTAAACAGTTCAAAGTGTAAGATTTTTATATTAACTTTAATGTTTTTCATTAAAACTCTTGCACATTTTTGTTTAGTCCCAAAAGATTTAAAACTTTTTGAAATGAATTTTAAGGTCAAAACATTAAGTTTTCAAGGTCAAAATTTGTTATTTCATAAAAATTCACCTGAAACTCCGTAACTTTTACAATTTAAACGCAATAAAATCTTACTGTAACCCTCCCTGCCAAGTTTCGTCCTTTTTTTAATTCGTACATATAATTTCCTTAATTACTTTCTGTACGTCAGAAAAGTGCCACAAAATAAATTCCATGAAAAGGCATATTACACTCCTCCTTTTATATGGTAAATGAGTAAAACACCAGTACATCCTTGAACACGCCATTTTGACTGTCTTAATTGACAACTCCTCTCGTTTCCTTGTGCAGCACACCCCACCTGCGCGACCCTCACACGCATTTAATCATAGGTACTCTTAGGTATTCCTTCAGCAGTTTAATGATTACATGAAAAGACGGTTGTCATGTCAAATGTCAACAGGACATGAAGATAACGAAAGGAGCAATTTTTTATTTTGTAGCAATTTGAATTTAGGGATGACAATAACGGTATTCCAATTTGAATGATCACTTAATGTTAATTGACGCCCAGCTTATACAATTTAAGTTCATTGTAGAAGCGTGATGGTACCTCGTTGGTGTCTGGCAATCCTTTAATCGTTTCTTGACGCTTTTTATTCCAATTTCATGAAACGTTTACAAATAAATAAGTACGCAGTTACAGGCTGTAACTTACAGCAACTATTTGTTTGACAAATTTATTTGAAGACGTTTTGTTTATGCGAGTAAAATTCGTTGCGACGCACACTCGTGTGAGTTTATCGCTTCAGTTATAACGGAATACGTGCGTTGTGGGAATGATGAATTTGATTTCGATTAAGCTTTCACAATTTCATAATGCACACAAATAATATAAAATGTGAGAAATGAAAAAGAACACACACACGGCCTTTGGAACTGTTCCAATTAAAATGAGACGAACCAGCCAAAAATAAACATTTCGACTTCAACGGTGAGAATTAAATACTATCTGCAACCACACACATTATGTTTCTTGTGTGTGTGTTTGTGTGTCTCACATACGTGAATTGCGGCAATTGTAACAATAAAGGGGAACCCCGACGACTGCATGATGTCGGAAATGTGGTCAAAATGGGTACTGCTCGACGCACGTTCTGTGTCTCGTATATGTGCTTCCGGTCAACCACTTGTACTATCTAGATACAAACTCTTATAAGCGACGAGATGCTGTTATACGCCACATTTACAGTTTTAGTGTGTCACCGCACTAAGTGCCCTTAAACAATTAAATGCTGCTTGTTCGTACAACCCGTTTCGTTGTTAAGTTTGTTTCATTTTACATTTCATTTTCCTTATGAGCGCATATCCTTTTGTGGTTGAGGGTTATTTTAATGCACAATAAAAATATGAACAGGATTGGGTGGAGGAGATTTCATTGTGTGCTGTAAAACAACTTTAAGTGCATTTTATGATGAGATTTTTCATCATTGAAATATACTTTTTGATGCAATTTAATTGTTTGAAGGGGAAAATTGTTTATTGTCAGCTTTATTGAGTCAACCAATGTTTTGATGTGCTGTCAAAAGTTTGATAAAGATTAAAGGACACTTTCATTGCAATCAAATGTCCTTATTTTTTATAAATAATACCTAAAAGCATTAATTAAGGATGTGGCTACAAGTTTCTAACTGATTACTTCGATTATATTATTCAGTTATTATTGACTTCACTTTAATCTCTTATATTTAAATCCAGTCAATAAAAGGATAAGAAATTTAAATTCTATTTAATCCGTTTTCAATGTTGGTAAATAAAATTTATTGCAATATTCTTACAATAATTGTTACTAATAGTCTTATCCAACCGAGTAAAAATTATTGGAAAATTTAATAATTTTGAATTAATTTTTTTTAATCCTTTTTAATATGAAAATATAGCTTTATTGACAAAATGTTTAAGGACCATGAAAGTTTAGATGTGCAAAAATTTTGTAGCTTAACCAAAGTCCAAAACAGTCATTTAAAAACTTTTAATTTTATTTAAATTGACTTAACTCTTCAAAATTTTCTTTCCACTCTAATGAAAATAAGAGAGAAAATTTTGGTTAATTGTTTCATTTTTAACTTGGAATAGTTTTGAAATCAACCACTTTAAAAACATAACATTGGATTATTATTAAGCCGCAAATTATTTGAACCGGGAAAAAAATTTAAAACGTATCCAAAAACTTTATAAATCCTTAAAAAAATTGATATACAGTTTTTTAAGTAAAAAAAACTCGTGAATTATTTTTAAACCACAAAAAAAAAAATCGATGAAAAAAGGATTAAAAGGTTACGATCTAATACATAAAAATCGTAACGACCGTGTCAATGAATCGCGAAAACCACAAAATAAATCGCGGTTCATAAAAAATTGACTAATTCCAAAGATTTTTGTGGAAATAGATTTGTGAATGTTTGATTAGTGAAAAAACATTGCGAAAAATTCCGCAATTTTCACCCAATATTTAAAAATTTAGACGATTGTGCTGGTACTGGGTGTGGGATTTTTGAAGCTAAAACTGTAAATGAGATCACAACGAAATTTTATTCACGTATTAGTTAACATTCTGGAAGTAAAATAAGCATATTTTAAATGCGGAAACCTCGAAAAAATTTGTGGTTCGTGAAAAAATTCACTAATTCTAAAAATATTTGCGGAAATAAATTTTAGAACCCAAACTTATTTAATAACATAATTCCACTTTTCAAAACTTAACATATTGTGTGTCGAAGCAACGCTAGTTTAAACAAAAAATATGATTTTAAAATACCAACATGTTTTAAAACAAGAAATTGGAGACCGATAATGTTATTATTTATTAAGCAAACCACCATTAATATTTATGAAGTAACCATCATTAGTGTACCTAACTTTATTTTATGGCCCAATTAAAATAGTTTATCATGCGGTAGTACTTTTGGAGCACATCATGCCGCTATAAAGTTTAAGCTAACAGCTCTGTGCTAAATGCAATATTAACATCAAACTATGTAATGGGAAAATTAATTGTGGTTTCATCCACACAACCCGCATTTAACAACATTTACAAGTTCATTGAAAATTTTATCATGTTAAGGATTTTCCACTTGTTGAAATTTGCTGTGTTTCCTTTATGCTGTTCTTCACTTCACATTAAGGAATGAAGCGCAAATTCAACAATGTATACAGTATACACATTACGTAAATTGTCTTAAGTCTTTTTACTTAAGTACGTTTTGTGACTGCACAATGTTTCTGCAATTACGTGAAGTTTATTCGTTTTGTACATTACAGTTACCCGGGAATGAATTGTGTCTTGCGGTGTGCACGGTGGATAATCCTTTTGGGTATATAAACAATAAAGTTACTTTGTGCAAAAAGGAAACACACCGCAACAATTGTGAACAATGTGGGAAGTCGTCAACTGTTAATGCTTTTTGCTGATTGGATCCAAAATGCGGAATGGATTGTTCCGCAACTCACATTGCAGGAAATTTTAAGTTATTAAAAGTGTACGAGACTAACTTAATAAATATAGGAACTTTAAAATAAAAATTGTTATGGAAATGTTTAAAAAAAACTATCAGACAAGTTAGGATATATTTTGTTGTAAGCACTTAATTGTTTTAAAACTTTCAACAACTTCCAACATTTGATGATAAACTCTTAAGAACATACACAAATTAGTTCAAAATGCGTCGTATTTTGGGTGAGGCGTGTGAAATTCATGTAATCACACTTAAATGCAGTAAACTTTAAAACAAAAACGAAAAAATCAGCACAAAATAGCAATAAAGTTTGGCTTGGCGGGGTACGGAAATTGTAATTAATTAATTCAATCCTCTCTTTCTAATCTATCGCTGTTTTGTGTTGTTTATACTTAATCGTCGTTTTTTTACAGTTTCATTTTATTTTGCATGTATACACGACGCAGGGGAGTTTCAAATTTATGGACTTCCAATCACATCCTTAATTAGACACCTGCTGAGTGGGAAATTAGTTCCCGGAATTTTAAGCAGCACTAACACACAGTTGAGAATTTTATGGATACCATAAAAGCGTTTTAATAAGCATCGGAGTGTTTTTAAACAATTTGTGTCCCTGAATTAAAATGTTTAGTATCCTTTAATATTAATTGGCAATTAAAATCCTTTATCATGTCTCTTTTGGATAATTATTACAATTTCATGTGTTTTAATTAAGTGGAAATTCATTGGAAATTTTATTTATATCCTTTTTAGGGTTCCTATTTTCAGTTAATATCCTTAATCACAGTTTATCATTTTAATTGGCTTAAATTTATCAAAAACAAATGAGTAAAGTAATTTAAAAACTACTGCTTGTCTGCTTTTAGTCTTTTAGTTTGTAAATTTAGTCCTTCGTCCTCTTTTGAGATATTTGTTTAAACTTCTTTGAATAGTGGACAAAATTTAAAAATTTACTGGAATAATTTAATTTTAAGTTTGAGTGAATAAAACAAAACGTTTTAATAAAATAAAAACTTTAAAAAACAAATATCCTTTTATTGTATTTTTGTATTTTAATTTCCACAAAGATTACAAAAAAAAAATTAATTGTAGATTTAAAAAACAGTCGATTGATGTTTTTAATCAAACATGTTGTAAAATAATTTTGGAATGTCCTTAATTGTTTTATAAACCCTGCATCCCTTTTTTAAATTGCACACTCATTTTCACTGATTCTATGAAGTGAAATAAATTATAATCCAATTACATAATACACAAAAAAAATTGCTAATTACCTCAAGTGATTAAAATTAAATTATAAAAACAAACAAAATTATTTTTTAAATCAAAATAAAAAATTTAAATTTAAACAAAACCTCCCACTGATTTTTCTTTTCCCACAGATTTCTTCCACCCCCACAGTGGGCCCACACAATACAGTTGATTAGGCTTCCACAAAAATTTGGCAATCCTCAACTGTTTCCACAATGCATTATTATAGTCCTTGCGTGAAAAAATCACATAAAGCCATGTTAATAAATTGCCACTAAGCTTTCGCTCATGGAAAAGGCACAGTGTGTGTGGTGTTAATGTTATTAGGGTGATATTATAAAAAAAAGTGAACATCCAGCAAGGATATTTGGAATTTAATATATGCACAAAACTCATAAACGCTGAGGTCCTTAAATTTAATGAGCCACAGATCTGTACAGTAGACTTTATGAGTTTTGAATTACTGCCCCATTTATTTCATCTTTATTATTATTTATTATTATATAAAAAGGACTAAATTAGGAGTAAAAGGACATTTTTGCGAAAAAAAAGCAGTAGATTATAGAGACACTTATAATCCGAACATAGTCATGAAAATAATGTGAACATCAGTTTTGTATTCAATAATTTAGGAAGCTAATTGCACTTAATCCCACCTTTAATTCTTAAGCGTTGATGTGGCGACTGACTTATAAATCCGTTTGCACGTTGCAAATTGTCCTCAATTTCTGGGATCACTCTTGTATTTTTATAACCGTGTTATTCCACCAGACGGAGTAAGTAATCTGTTTGCACTTCCACTACAAATTTTCACTTTATTTCGCTGCCTTCTTTGCGCGCACTCAAATGGCAACACATTTATCTCCACTTTCCGGGCAATAACTTAACACTTTACAAACGTCTCACGCTTTTCTTATTTAAAACTTACGCTCGATCACCTACACACATCCGTGGAAGTCATGAATTTTCCGGATGAAATGAAAAATGTACGAAACAACACAAACGAAGCGTTTATATCACCGAAATTGAATCGCGTCCAACTGGTTTTTATAATATATTTTATTAAGCGAGAACACCACAACCGGGGACGAACAACCGGGGACGAACAACCGCGTTGTTCTTGAGTTGGCGCGAACTGCTGTGCTACTGATTTCCGTTTGACTTGTGGGCCCTACGCTTTTCCAAGCATCGGATTTTCCTCGCTCACACAAAATTCAACTTCTCTCTCTGAAATTTTCTATCTCTCCGGCCTCTGCTGATTATAATTTTCACTATATTGCGATATGAAAAATGAAAATCCACAAATTTGTGACGTGTTGAAATGTTTGGCTCTCATGCGTTGCCGCGGCTCTCTCTCAAGCGATTCGGCGTCATGTTAAACGCGTGGCAAATTGCAACGTTGATGACAAAACGAAGATGTGCAGGCGATGAGTATCACAGGATTTGGCGCCAAACATTCTAAAGTGCATAGTTACTGAGATGATTGCATTTTGGCAGGGTGCAATTAATCACAATTGCAGTAAAACTGTGTTTAATTCGTGGCGAGTTGCCACCCACACGCGTGGATTTTGTCGGCCACACGAATTTTGAAGGTGAATTATCCGAGTTTATGAATTTTAAGAAACGAATCTTTAATTTATTTTTGTTTATTTTATTGTTCTTTGTGTTTAAACGTGCAGCTATATTCAAGTTTTCCGCAAAATTATAAAATATGAATCGTCGAATGTTTGATGCTGATTCTGATTACTCAAATGTTTTGTTTTGCTTTATTTTATTTTTGGCAATTTTTCAAAAGTTAAGCGAGCATTCTGTTGTATTTATTATTTTATATTTATACGTTTCAATTGTATGATTATCATTGTGTGTGGTTTGCTGCAGCTTTTGATGTACGCGAGCGACAACCCGGCTTTAATTGAAAACCAACATTAAAAAAAAAAGTTTGTCGTCGTCTCAAGATGATAAACAATTTGTTGAGACTTTTTTATTCTATTTAAAATAAATCATGCTGCAGGATTGAGATAAATTTGTGTGTAATGGCAACAAAGAATGCTATCTATTTTAAAGAACGCTGTAGGTACACATTTTTTCGTGTTGGCATGTTGAGTGCGTACTTAGACATGAAGTATTTCTTAAATTGTTTTCCAAAACTTTTAATTTATTTTTATTTTTGTAGGTAGACGCAAGTACTTTCATCTTGAAAACAACAACCCTTATTATGTACAACACATTAGGTTTGACGCTGTTTTGCATGGGGGCTTATGTACATAAGAATTTGATGGAGATTTAACGTGGATTTTTGTATTGTCTTACTTGTCTCTTTGCATTTATTTCCATGCTATCGATTTGTGGGTGTTTAATGCGATCCTTATAAGGATGAAGTAATGTATGAGTGTGTTTTTATTTGCAATGCTCCTTTAATACAGCAAAGGAAAATAATGGGGTGTTGCAAAACCTGAATGGTTGATCTAAGCTGTGGAACCTTGATACATCTCCTTAAAAAAAATTTATCCTTTTTATCGTGAATCATTATTAAGTTCGATTCAAGCTCAACATGCAATGAAATTTAAACTGACTTAAAAAGAGATTTTATTAATTGACCTTAAGTTAGTTTTTTGAATTTTATAGACACAATTCAAGGTCAAAAATCAAGTATTTAACGACCAAAATATAACGAAATAAATAAAATATTTTATTAGTAAAATTAAGGACGAAAAATAATTTTGACCTTCAATCATCCTTAAGACTAATTATAATCTAATAAATAATAAAATAATTTAATTCAAAATAAAACAATTTATAGTGAGTTGAAAAATAATTCTTGCACTTAAGTATATAAATAAGAAGAATTAAAAACCTTCAAATCCTTTATTTTTCGTCGTTAAAAATAACATCCTTATAAAAACACTTTTATATGCAGTTTTACTGTTTTTTACATATTTATTTTTAACGAGTCCTTCTTTGAATTCTCCTTTTATTTGTGTGTCACTGCTCGTACTCAGTCATCAACGTACCTGTAAGTGTTCATCAACAATAACGTACCGTTTCCATCTTGAAACGTATTAGAGAAGTCCTCCTGGATATTTTTTTTTGCTTCCGGAAAAGATAAAATCTAGCAAAGGGTTGACATTTTATTTCCAATTATTTCATTTTCATGCAAGCTATTCCATTTAAAAGGATTGAGCGCAAGTATGCTACCAACTGGATGACGGCAGTACTCTGATTTTACAAATCACAATTTTTACAGGTGTTATTTAAGGACGAGACAATATTTTGAGGAAAAGACATTCATCTGCAACATTTACAGTCTTGCATTTTGTCGAATTTCATTTTTAGTTCCGTCCAGGACGCGTTATACTTTGAAATAAAAATTTTAATTAAAAAAAGTGAGGTTATGTCAAATTTTAACATGTTTTTACACTTTTGACATTGAAGATGCAAAAATTTGACCTTGACTTCTTTAGAGAAAATATTGGTTTTATAATCGTCAACAATAATTTCATACACAGCTTTTTAAAATAAAGAAGGGTTTCTGTAAAACAACAAAAACATTTGAAATGACCTTGATTTGTAATTTATTTCACCTTGAATTCTGCAATTGTGCAATACAGTAGTTTACCTGTGTCTAATTTAGTCTTCATAATTAAATACTCTAATTTATTGTTAATTGGATTAATAATTTCACTTTGTGGCTTAAATATAGCCTTAAGTCACGTTACATCATTAATATCATTCAAGGATAACATTAATTTAAATATAGAATATTATTTTACACTAACAATTTAATAATTACCCAGCTTTGTGTCAGTAAGATGCATCTATTAATAAGTATAAGTTTCCCTCTCTGGGAAAACAAATATTGTCTGTATAACCTTGCCTCATTCAATTTGTGTTGTGAAATTTCAACTTGTTGAAATGCGTTCTCAAAACTTCTGGGTAATTTTCACTATGAAGGCAAATAGCTTGAAACTCAAGGTACTTTGAAGACGCTGGTAAATTTCTTACGTAAGTAAATCCAAGTGATTAAAGGCAAACTTCTTTGCAATGTTTCCCAACAACATTCAACTGGTAGGTATAGTTAAATTAGAAAATATCAAATTTCAACAATTTCACTTATTTTCTTGCATTATAATCAATGAGGTTAATAAATAAACTTCACGTCACTCGCCTTAATCCTGTATAAGGGTTTTAGGTCACTTCAGTAATTTAAATTCATCTATTTTAGGAACGTCTGACATATGAACATTCAAAACCAAATTAAAACAAATGTCTTTTCAAAATGTACATTCCACAAACAACAGGTCAAGACGTAACAAAAATATCCCAAACACGTGACAGAAATTACAATTCTTGAGAAGTAATTCTTTCTTACTAAAGCCACAAACTATTCAAAGCAGAAGAGTTATTTTTAGAACACACAATTACGTTAAACCACAAACAAACACAGTAAGATCTTAGTCTGTGGCTTAAATATTTTGCAGGTCATCTTTCCCCCCTCTCCTTTCCAAATTAAGGGTTGGAATTGACTCCATAGCATCTTATTGTGTTGCTAAGAAAAGTATTGATGATTGCCCCAATTTTTTTGTACTTACTTCTTTATTTTATAAATAAAATGATAATGACCTTCTTGTTGATCCCTTTTGAAATAATGCATTGAAATTTCACAAAGTAATAAATCACGATGCATGGCAGCATGACCCTTAACTTATCAGGGATCAATTGTGCGTCATGCCGAGTGCAGTCTACCATCAAATCACATGCGCCCACCCACAGAGCGGTCGTCCAACTCATCCAATTACAATGTATTGTGCTACAATGGTAATTTTCTTGTGTCAATATGACTTAAATTCACAACATTGTGCATGTGTGTGTTTCGTTAACATAAAGATAATTTGCATAAATTAAAAATTCATTTGTTTCCCCTTCCCCCATTGATTCTTTGTGTCGCCATTTGTCTCATTTATTTAACATTGTTGTCTTTTTCTTCTTAAACTTTATTGTTCTTGATGTTTTGTCCCCACATGTACACCTAATTAACATTTACATTTGAATTCTTGTGACTGCAGAAGAATGGAAAGTAAAGAAGCAATGCAGCACGTGGTCAATCCAACATTTTGTGACTTTACTTCGTTCAGTCTGTTGTCAGCAGTTAGGCGGTGATCACTTAAATAAGACAATTGTTTAAAGTGACTTTCCATCAATTCCACCGTTTAAAATCTTATTATATTAAGTGTAAAATTACCGTCACAACAATTTTAGTGACGGTTAAGTGTGCTTTAGCATAGTGATGTTTGTTTTGTTGAATTAATTTAAAAGATACACACAAATAAATCCTTGTAGAAGACGCTATTTCCAAGAATTCTGCGCTGTTCAAATAAAACATTTCAAAAAGGTAAACATTAAGCGAGATTCGTAAAGAATTTGTGTGTGTGTGTGTGTGTGTGTGTGTGTGTGTGTGTGTGTGTATGGGAGTGTACCTTTGTCATCGCAGGTAAATAAAGGGGAATCAAGTTTAATGTGTGGAAATGGAGCGCAGATTTAATGCTAAATAAACAAATTGTCTACCATTTTCATCATCGATTTCATTTATATGGATAAATGTTTCAACATGATGTCGCTTATCTTTAGCATTTTATTGTGATATCGTTGTTTATTTGTGATGTTATGTTGTTTTAAGGGCGATGCTATGTTTAGTTTAAAGCCTGTGAGTGGGCATTTCACAACATTTAGGCGTTTTTCACATGGGGAATTTATTTGTTATTAAAAAAGTCGCCTAAAGTTAGTCTATTTCGGTTTATTTGTCATTTGATGTTAATTCGGTTAATATTTTAAATTGCTTTTTTTGAAAGTACATTAATCAATGTTTATTAATTAACTTTTTAATCTCAAAGTATTTATTAACTTAAAAATAGTAACTATAAAATAATTTCAATACTTTTACTTTTATTATAATTATCACCAAAGAACAATGAAACGTGCATTCAAACACCAGTAGGTAATTAACATTAACAATAATTGTTGGATTAAATATTAAACATTTCCGGTATTCCTAATCTTTCTCCTTATTCTACTTATTCCCTGCATGTCGTCAACTATTGTATTAAGTATCGATGTTTGTGTTTTTCTTTTTTCATTTCAAATTGTTTGTTTCTTATAAACAGCCCATTTGTCATTCACCGCACGCAACGGAAGTGGAGGCCCAAAATTTATGAAAATGAATCCAGACGACGATAATTTCTAAATAACTCGCGAGACTTTAATTAAATTTAATTTTCAACGAGAGTGAATTGACGACCAAAACTGAATTTCGTATAGTTACTCGTATTTCGAATGTGAGACATTAAAAAGAACAATTTTTTGTGCGGGAAGAATTTTAAATTAGAATGACGAATTGACCGGTTCATCATATAAATTATGCATATTGACGCTTTATTTGATTTTCGTTCTTTTTTATACCACGTAATATTTAAATGTTTTAAAATTTATGAGTGTTTTATACATAATAGCCATTTTATTAGTTTAATCCATCGATTTCCATTATTTTAAAATAATTATTAAAAGTTGTTTTGCTCATCAAGTAAAAATTAATAATATTTAAGTACAGTAGTTGAAATTCAATTACTTTCACTCTTTTTAAAGATTATTTATATTTCTAATTAATTCCTATTTTAATTAATTGAGTAAGGTCCAAAACCTAATCACTTATCGTTTCCTTTGATATTGTCAAAAAAATATTGTAAACTAAATTGAATTTCAGCTACTGTAGACGGTATAACTCAATATTTTTCAGTACAATTTTTTTTTCTATTAATTTAAATAGAAACCCCAAAATAGGTTTTAAATTTAATCGCTTATAAATACACGCATTTTATGACTAAAGATCGATTAACAGTGGACGTGAACTTTACGACTTTTTATGTCATAATAATAAGATGAAGGTAAAATTGCGAACAGGGCGTTATGAGACAGCTTAGATGATTTACGAGGAGCTTGGGATGTTGTTCTCTATATATGTTAACGTCATTTGCATTTAATCGAAACGTGTGGGTGGTTATGAATACATTTAGTAAAATACGCAAGTCCGTTTAATAATATTTAAGGATGTAGAAAGAAGTTTGGCAAAAGGGCGTCACGTTATAAAGGATTCGGAGAAATAAATAGAAATGTTAATTGTTTCGGTTTTATAAACCATAATAAAGGTGCTTATCAATATGAATATTTATCGAAATCAATTACGCTGTTTACTTTAAAAGTGTTTTGTTTAATTATGAGTTGTTTTCTTATGTAAATTCAGTCTATGTAAAATTTTCTGTAACACATTTAATTTCATTAATAATGTTTTAAATTTGAATGAAAAATATTGTTTGTTATTTTATGCAAATTGTTGAAATGATACAAAAATTGTGTGTGGAAAAATATTTGAATCAACTGGTTTAACGCCTACATCGCTGCATTACTTAATTTAACTGCTGGATTCGTTTCAGAATTTAAATTAAACTTTTATTAATTGTTTTTGATGAAAGAGAATTCAGTATTTTTCCCAAGAATTTAATTCTTCAATCTTACAAAATTTAAGAAACTATACTAACTTAAATGTTAAGCCGATAATCATTTAATGAACATTGTTTTCACTACTTAACTTAAGATGAAGAATGCCGGTAAATCAAATGTGCATAATTACAGGCGATTAGTTTTAAATCAAAATTATTCGTATATTTTATTTGGGAAAACTGTTTTCATTCAAATCCTTAAAATTAATATAAAAAATGCATTTTTAAGTCAATACATTTTTAAAGCACCATTCATTTACTAAACAAATATAAGGAATTTTAAAATTAATTTGTGCAAGATATCAGGATTACAAAATTAAAAAAAAAATTATTTAAATTTTTATTAATTTTAATTAATTATATTTCAGAATCTGTTTAAAAATTTATAAAAATGAAAGCATAAGCTGGCTAAATTATCAGAGATTTATTAGTGAAATTACGGTATTTTAAAGATCACAAATAAAGCAAGAACTGTGTGAATTAATATCAAATAATTCGAAAAAAATAAGCTGGTAGAAAATCTTTAAGTTCAAAGTCAAAATCTCTAATACGGAATTGTTTCCTTTAAAAATAAAATTAAATTAAATTTAAATAATACATTAGAATTATCTATAAGTTAATTCATCTCAAAAAAATAGTGTTAATTGGTGATCGCCCTAATTGAGCCCCAACGAGAAACGCAAACCCAAAACAGCCTCCTCTTAAGTATTTTACATATTTACTTTCAACACCCATTCCTGTACAACACATCGCCAAGGGTGCCGCTTCTTAAGAAAATTAAAACTAATGACTTTCCTTTAAACTGCATAACTGCATGTCATCAGCATAAACCAATTTTTTAAAATCATTAACATAAAACTTCAATATAATTAAAAGCCACACCGCGTTTACGTACTTTGCAGTGCAATCACAACGCCCGCGACGCGACGCTGTTGTCAATCCACGCGGGAATCTCACCGTGTGTCTTTTATCATGTGTTGTTGTTGCCCGCGGTTCCACATATTATAATCCAGATTCCAGTGTCACTATAAAGTACAACATCATTTTAATGTGTACCTTCCTTTTTATGATTTCATGCCTCCATGGTGCGCCACAACATAAAATTATGTTACGGAATTTTTGTGATTCACGGTGCATGCACAATGTAGTGTGTGCGTCCGCTGACTCTATACAAAAATTGCTGCACAACTCCACGTGTTTTAATGAGTTGTATTTATTTTATCTTTCTGTGTCTTTTTGCTTCTTTTTTATTTGTTGTTGTTTTATGTGAAGGTGCACTTGTTGTAGGTCAATCAAATTGTCTCATATTACAGCGATCGTTGCGGAAACCAATATAGAGAATATCACGCAACAACACTAATTTACTGACTGATTTGCGAGGTGTTCATTCATTGGGAAGTCATTGTGGCGAGAACATGAAGGCTGATGTGTTTTTAATGAATAATAACAAGAGTGTTTCTTTATTAGAAAAGTGATTGTATTTATTTTGTGGTTTTAAGTAATTTTATTGAGTGTCCTTTTATTTAAAAATATCATAATTATTTAGTTAACAATGACGGAGGACGTTGAGTTAAACCACGAAGGAGTTCCACTGCAGGCTACTACCATTGAAGGTTTGGAGAATGCTGTAACAATTGTGCCAGTGAAAAAGGATGAGCCTGAAAATAATAGAAAACATGAATCGAGGTGGGTTTTAATTAATTTAATTTTAAAAGTGTTTTTTGGCTTAACTGTGGAGTGTAAAAAATTGTTTAAAAAATCTAAAAAAATATGTGCAGACTACAATTGGATAAAAAAGGATTTAAAATTTACATCCTTCTCCCTCTTTCCAATATCACAACAACATTTTAAAAAGAATAGAAAAGAGCAGTTATTTTGTTTAATGGCTTAAAATAATTATCTTTATACTTAATTAATGCTTTAATTCCACATCACTTAAATCTGAATATTCACTTTATTTATCCCGTTTAAATGCGATTCATAAAAGCTTTTAAAGTTTGTTGGTCTTTTTGCCTTTTTGGCATCAACGATATTTTAAAGAAACATAAATAACTGCGTTTTCTGCAACAAAACCATTATTTTAATTAAATTAAAAATTACAACTAAATTCAACGGCTCATTTCAACATCAAAAAAAAATCCTTTTTATACATCCCGCCCTTCGAAATTTGATATCAAAGCTCTTATTGTGTTTATAAGCTTTTAATATAATATCCCAGTGGTGAATACGACGCCGAATCAACGTTGAGTTCCACGCCGAAAACTACGTAGCTTTCGGCGTTGAGCATGTTCCCTTTACTCGGCGTCAAAAAGCTTTAAGTGAATAAGCTTAAAATGAAGCATATATATCCGTCTCTTTCTAATATTAAATGTTTGTCTCGCTTTACCCTATTCCATATTCTATTTTGATTTTGTTTACTGAAATAAAAAAACAAACCACAAAAACAAAAACAAAAAACAATACATCTCAAGTACATAGGCATTTGCTGCAACATTATAAAATTTATTTGCGTTTGGTAATGTAATTTTTTTGGAGTGTTAGAAATCTCATCAAATCAATGCATTTTTTAACAATAATTCATCTACAATACATGTCGGTGTAAAACGTCTGCATTTCCGCCACATATTGTAATTTTAGTCCAGCGTCCTTACATGAACTCCAAAAAATCAATCTCACTGGTCGATGGGCAAAGACTAAAATAGAATTGTTTTCCTTGCACCTGCATTTGTTAAAAAAAAAAATTAATATAAAGTTATAGATTTATACAATTGTACTTACTTGGAACAGCTATTCCAATTAAATTTGTTTTATTTGGAGCCAACGAAAAATTTATTTACCACTCCATTCGTATAAAATAAACGAAATAAAATAAATGAACAAAGAAATGAACGTATAAATATTTCTCAAAACGTATGGTAATGTGATCAAAATTTGTATTTGTATGCATGCAGGCGTTAAAAATGCTTAAATTTATCATAGCTTTATAAGGTAGAGACAGGACATTTTTTCACCCTTAGTGGGAAAGGAAAAACTATAGAAAAAAATGTATGAGCTTTAAAGTTTAGGAGCTGGGCAGAGTCTTTCACCACTGGGTATCGAAGGAGAAACATAACAGAAAGCTTAAACACGTAAACCCCACCCTACTTACATGCGAATCTGTCAAAAAGAAACGCCAAAGCGCAGCGAACATAAACACACGTGTGTCGCACTAACGGGATTAAAAGTTTAACAATTAAAGACGGCTCATTTTAAGTGATAATAAGAAGCAATACAATGGTGATATAAATTAGTACAAAGTAATACAAAGTGAAAATGCCGTGTCTGTGATAAAAAAAGTTAAATTATTTTGTGTTTCTTAAATATAATGTGCCGTTGTGGTGGAAGCTTTGAGGATGATCAGGCGCCGCAATGTCATGAAACGACCGAAAAATTGCACACAGCAAATGAAAATTATTGCACAAAAGCAGAAAATTAATCGAACTGCATGCGGGTGCTTTGTCTGCAAGTGAGTTGCATTAATTGTTGCATAATTTAAGGGTTTTCCGATATCGGTTGTTGGAAATGGAATTGGCTTTTGAAATTTCAATATTTTTGATAAACTCAACCCCTCGTCCTGCATGTTGCAGTGGAATATAAGCTTGACGTGACTTAGTTCCCCTATAAAGTGAATAAATAAAATATTTTTGTCGAACGTGGCGCCATCTTTAAACCAGTAGATGAATTTTAGTTAAATCGAATTTGATTTACGCGGGATTTCAAAATAACAGAATTTTAGATTTTGACTTAAAAGTTGTTTTTAAAGCTTACTTTCTTCTTTTTATTGATTTTCAAATAATTTGAAATCATTTTAAAAACACGTTTTCTCGAATTAGAGACCTAAAACCCATTTAAAATTTTATTTTCCTAAAAATAATTAATTTTTAAAATATAAAAGATGTTTTTTTATTTATTAAAAATATATTTTCCTTTCTCTTTCCTTCAAGGGGCTACCGAAAATGGTGGCGCAAATCCTCTAAATGCACCAAAATTACCATAATTGCACTGCTCACTTTGTGTGCGTGTGCCATTGCCGCTGCAGCCGTTTATTACCTCCTCATCGAACCACGACTGCAGCCGAAAAGCGACATCCCGAGTGGTGGTCTCAAACCTCCCAATCCAGAAGTACCAATGCCACCATCTCCATCAGTGCTGCACGTCTTTAAAAATGCCGCAGTCTGTTCGGACTCAGATGTTTGCAGTGAAATTGGGCGGTAAGAATTTAACTTTTGATCATTTTACTGAAAAAAAATCATCCCACAAAATGTCTGTTGTTTTTTTGTAATGAGGCCAAATTATGAGCCAAAACGAGCCGGTGTGTTCAATGCTACAGCGGAGTGATGATTAGACAGAGTATTTGCAAGTAAATAGGTCAACCGTGATAGGAGAAGGTGTCGAAATGTGTAAATGCGTCAGCAAAAATATTTTGATTGTGTTTCGTTTTTTTTTTTCTCGCAGTCACACTTTTTATTTTTATCGCATTTAATTTTATTTGTTGTGATTACGCAAGAAGTCTTTATTTAAGAATTCACAAAACACTGCGAATTTAAATATTGTTTTGTTTGTTCGAATACGTTTATGGGATTTGCTGGATTTTCAAGTTCAAAAAAGTTCTCCACTCTTCATGTTTTTTTATTCTTGTTCACGTAATGCGTTTTAAATTTTAATTATTTTATAACAAGCCACATAGTTACTCGCATACACGCATTGAATAATCATTAACTAAAATATGTGATGCGATGAACAATTTGGTGGCCCGTGGCAGAGGTAAACAAACTCGCCGCTTGCTTTACACTTTTGTGTTTCACTTCTCGTTTTGTATTAAATATCTAAAAATGGATGAATGCTTTTGCTACAAAATAGCAGCAGCAGTATAGATGTAGAGGAGACACCGAAGCAATGCGGTTGGTTGAAGCAATCGCCAGTTCATTGCATAAATGGGGATTACGTATGGGGAGTTGGTGGAGGATGGCGGGCATCGGTCTCCCCATTATACTTTATGGGAGAAGCATAAATAACACGAAAACGCATGTGCGCATTTGGCTCAGGCCTCACAGTCACGTACAGCAAGCATAAGCTCGACTTCCACGTCGAATTCTCAAAATAAATTTATAAACAAGGCAGTGGCGGTCAACCTTTCAGTACCTACATGTAATTCGATTTCAGACAGCTGTTTGGTTCGCATTTTTGCCGCTTACATCACCACTTCCTAGTTGTTGATTAAGCGGACGAGGACAAATGCTGACTTAACTTAATATTTATTTGTGAATTAAACTATATAGATTGCTGTATTATTAAAGTGTTAACGTGGTTCGATTGTTATTCATTGAAAGTTAAATCGAACGTTGCGTTGTTTACCACAAAATTTTGTAATTCGATTTACTTGCTTGTAGGAAATTTAAATAGGTATTTAAGTACGTCAGGTTCATGGCCAATTGACTTAAATACAACGGTCCTTTAAATTTTAATCTATCCTGCATTAGACTTAATTTTAATTGTCTGACTTAAAAATACAGTCTTTAAATTTTTAATACTAACAGTTAAATTGATTTAAATTAATTTCAGACGGAAATCAGCTTTTTGGGTGTTTCTAAAAATTCGGGTTTTTATAATTTCAAGGTCCTCAATTCTCAAGGTCACATTTTTAGCTCACAGAAACCATTAAAAAAAATGTTTGGAAATTATTGTAGTGTCCTTAAAAAGGCAACTTAGCTTAATATTTCAAGGTCAAAACATTTCAGTATTTAAGACAAAATAAATTATTTCCTTGAATGTTTTATTCGTTAAGAAAACTGTAACAAAATTAATTGACCAAGTAGCTTCCTCTACTAATTTCCTGTTAATTTGCTTGAAAAAAAAGTTTTAAAAATCCTTAAAAAATATTTTCGAAGAACCTTGAAAAAATCAATTTTTGACTTAGAAATATTTTTTTTTTTTAATGATCTTTATAAAATGACTAGCTGTAATTTTAGAAAGTAAATTAAAGAAAACTTGCATTTACAAACAAACGTAGAAACTTATTCCTTAATCGATTGACTCGATTGATAATCGCTTCAAGGTCAAACTTTGAAAAATCCTTATCAAGGAATAAAAAGAAAAGCAATTTAATGAAGCAAAGGTAATGAAAACAAACAACAAGACCCCAGACTTTATCATCAGCATTTAAAGCTATAATTAGACTCAATTTTTAATATGGTTTGTAAATCAATTTGTTATCAAATTAGTTTTGCAAACAGTGGAGCAGTCCGTAACTAAACAATTCGCAACGTTTGCTTGTTTACACAAAACGTTTACACAAACTTGTTATAGAAACTACAAAATCAGCATTTTAAAAAGAATAGCTCACGAATTTTGAATAATTTGTCAAGTTGAATCTTCAATTTCAACCGGCTGCAAATAAGGCAGCTCGTATAAGAAGCAACTGCGCACTTTTTACTCCCTACAAATATTTAAAACAACAACACTTTTATGAAGTGTACTCATATTAAACTGATAAAGCCAATTTTTATGCATTCAACCTTAACTAATATTGCGATAACTGCAGATAAGAAACAATGTAAAGCTCGACGTGCACAAATTTCAATCCATCAAACAGTTAATCGCGTCACAACTGCAACGCATCGTGCGCAATTAAATGCAGTTTTAACAACAAAGTTGCTGTTGCAATTTTACGAAATATCGAATGTTCTGGATTGCTATTCTGATTGATTTTTTATTTTAGATCACTCTTTAAATATGATCATAGATTTTAAACTAGATGATCTTGAAGTTGGAATTCAACCGATACGCCACAATCAACCAAAACAGCTGCTGTTATATTAAATAATAATTCACAAAATATCATTCATCTCACAACAACGTTAAGAATTTTGGTAAACAAACAAAAATCAGTTGATTAAACATTAATCATTTTTTAAACAACGCCAGCCACAAGCGCAAGTGTTTCTTTAATACGGAATTTCAATGCGATGAGCCACACGTTGCATTGCATTTTAAATTTCACTGCATCTCATTCAATATTTACAATGTCTGTTGGTTGAGAAAAAAAAAATTAAATTGGCACGATGATGTGACTTCAAAATTTTTTTTTTGTGGCGCGTCAGGGAGGTGAAACCTTCAGGATCACAATTATTGTTGTAATCCCGCAGCTTTATATAAGAAACTTGCGTTGCGTAACCAACCTTGAACCGGTTTCATTTTGAGCAACATCATTCCTGTGGAACAATGCGTGCGATGTTGATGGAGAGTAAATTCTGCACACCAAACTGGTATTATCTTTCAATATCTGTATTCTGCATCTTTTTATTCATTTTTGTTTGTAAAACCGGCTTTATGTTGAGTCAATAAAAAATGTTCTTCATACATTTTAATTGAGTGATGTAAAGGAGTGACAAATGTGTCAATCAGGGAATTTAGGGATTAAAATATAAATTAGGATAATTAAATTGTAAAAGGATTCATCTGTGTGGGGTAACAATTTCAATTAATGAATTTTATCATTTCTCTAATAATTAAATAAACTGCTTATTTAAATAATTGCATTAAAAGCAACTTAAAATAATTTTCATGTGTAAAATCCAAAGAGATGGCAGGGAGAGCAATGTGTGAATTAACTACGACACAACTTTTTTAACGTGAAAATAAAATGGTATTAAATTTTATGGAAAAGTAGTTTAGGACCTTGAAAATGAAATATTGACCTTGAAATGTTTTACACATGATTTTCTTATAACGAACTTTAATAATTTTGACATTGAAATGTTTATTTTCTTGTAGTGAACTTTAATTTTGAAATTTGAAAGATTTCTTAAATATTTAACCTTGAAAATTCTAGGACTTTGGCCTTGAAATGTCAAACAATGACTATATGTTAATCACTTTAAATCAATAGGATTTAATTAAAATAGTGAATTAAATAATTTTACTTTCAATACTTGATTTTGGCTTAAGTACAAAAGAAAATAATTCAAAATTTTCAACCATTTTTCAATTTTAAAACAATTTTTCTCTGTAAAATATTATTTTTTGATAAAAACTGGAACTTACATGAAAACATAAAAATAAGAGATTCCCCGAAAGTTTATTTGAAATTAATCAATTTTTTAAAATAATCATGAGATGCAAATCCGTGTAGTTAGTAGTAGTTCATGCAAGATCTCAATGCAGACAGACGTTCAGACATGCACTCAGTAGAAATAAAATGCTTTCTTTGAGAAACAATTGTTTATTTAGACTCAAAATGTGACAAATCGACTTTCTTCTTCATTCCCCATAAAAATTACAATTGAATGAATTTATCACTCGAATAGAAATAATAAATTAAATTCAGAACCCATAGACCATAACACATAAAGTCACTGTACGCTACAGTTCGAGGCCATTGATGTTGTTGTTTATAAGCCGCTGCCAAGACGTCTCTATAGCCAATTTAAATTATGCGATTACATATATGAATTCGAAGGGGGTTCAGAGATCGGGGTAGAGACACTTAAGACGTCTCAGCTGTATTCGCTACACAAGTGGAGTAAAAAGCGATGTGATTGAAAATAGCCATGTATTCCGTAGTTACGTTTATTTGATGTTTTTGAATGTGTCTGAGCATTAGATCACATCAAATTATGCTGTTTTCTTTTCAGACGTATATTGCAGATTAAATAATCACGATTACTTTGTTATTTACTTATGTAGGTGTATTAAAATAACCTTGGCTGTGAGACACAAGTTCTAACTTAAATCAATTTTCATTGAAAAATTGGTGCAACATTCTTTTTTGTGCAACAATATTTTCTATTTATGTAACTTTTACATAAACCAACTTGAATATGTTGTATTTTATGACTGAAAAATACATGTGCTCTTCAAAAAAAAGGGCAAGGAAAGAATTACGAAAGGCAATGTCATTGCCAAAATTATTTTAAGTGCATTTATGCAATTAAATTTGCATATAGTTCCTTAGTTTGCATCATAAATTAACTACAGAAATTTGAAACGTTCTATAATCTTCGAGAAGCATGTAAAATGTAAATGCATGGTCATTGAAATGCATAAGTGTAGAGTGCGTTCTTACACAGACAACAATTAAAATAGAAAATATAATATCGAGAACGAAAACATGATAGGGAGAGACAACTAAAACTTTTCTGCTGTATTTCAAATCTTTAAATTATTAATTAAGCAACTAACCAATTTTTTATAAATGAATTTTAATTATACAAGATAAACGTAAAAGCATGTAATTTAATTTATAAAAATATGGACCTTGAAATATGAGTTGTAAAAATTTTCAAGATTTTTTTCCTGAAAAGAAGGTATGTTTTTAATTTAATGAATGGTGTACCGTTTTAAATAAATAATTATAAAATGCATAAAGATGACCTTGAAAATTAATTAATTAATTTTATTTTATTGAAAATCATTAAAATGTTGAAAAAGAAGAGAGTTGAGAAGAATTTCTTGGCAGGAGGAATATGCAACATTTTTCATATGACTTTAATCTACCAACCAAACTTTAATCTGTTATGTCTCAAAGAAATTTTTAAATAAAATAAGATTTAAAATTAAATCCACCTTTGTTAAGATTGATTTTTTTAACCTTTTAAAATATAATTTGCATCAAAAAATTTAAATCAAAGTCTTTTGTCTTGCTTAAGTGTTCAAAAAAAAAGAATTTTTAATTGGAAAATGTGCACAGTTTTTTAAATTTAGTCCTTGAATTGTTTTTAATAACATTTTCGTTTTGATTTCAACTGTAAGCGATGTTTTTCAAAAAATTTAAAAACCAAAATTCGAAATTAGTTCATTTCCTAAACCAATTTTATAATAATCACATCATAACATGTTATAAAATTTATAATAATTAAGGCACGAGAATAAGTGCACCAACCTTCAATGACTCATCTGAGGAAAACGGATTTATGGTCTAAACATGCATGCACAAAGTGCACACAAGACAAGACTTTTCTATTCTACAATGCACATACATTAATTGCAGTTTACGCCTGTTTGAATTTAATTGTGCGTTACTGCACATAAGTACAGCATTATTCAAAAGCGCAAGGCATCGACTCGGGTGTTGCAATGTCTTTCATTCTTATACGAGCATAGACTTAAGGAAATTGTTGCTGCTTTTTTAGCCATGTGTGTTCTTATGACTATGATGTGAATTTAATATGAGCTATTTATGTTAATTTGAAATTAACACACCCATGGAAAATTGTATGTGAAATACGAGTGCAGTGTCTGTTAGAGATTACAGATTGCTGTGGTCTGCAGAATAACGTTAAGTCCTCGAAATGGGTATTCAATTTCCTGAAATTTATTTATCCTTAATAATATTTAATTTAATAGTCTTTACGCGCCTTTACCAATTGTTTGTTAAAATCAATTTTTTTTTACTCGAATGCAAGAATAACTTACTCAAGTATTGTGGGTTATAATAAATTTAAAAACAATTATTTATTTTATGTCCGAAAAGTGGTATTGGTTTTGTTTTTCCTTTCTATTTATGTTGTATTTTTCCACACATTTTTCTTTCATAACAAAAAATCGATATGGAAAATTTTCAAATTACATCTATAATACTTCATTATGAGTTGGATTGTGTAAGCACATCTATCTAGTAGAGTAGGGCCAGATAGGATACACTTCAACATAAGATTATTACATAAAAAACAAGTTCAAGTTAAATTAAGGTAGTAAATTTTTTGAACGCCAATGGTTTCGTTTAAAAAACAAAAAGTTCTTGAATACGAGCACTTACAACTTCCCCTGAATTCCCGCTTGGTGTTAAAATTTTAACAGGCATATACATTGCGGTTCAATTGAATCGGTTACACACCGTGATTCTCCTCCATCATGGTTTTCTGTAATTTGCAAATGTACGAACCATCTTACTGGAGTGTATGAAGATTTTAGTTTGGGGGTACCAATTTTTAATTTTGAAAAATGCTAAAAAGTTGAGTTTTCATCTCTATATACTAAAGGGCTTTTATTAAGTTAAAGTAAAAGGACTAACCAAAGTTTACAAATAGTTTACAAAGTTATAATGTTGGAACTTGTATATGCGATTGGACCTCTTGTTTTATCATACCGTGTTCAACGTACTTTCTCTTTTGAAGGGATTTTTTTCGGATTGATTTTTGAGCTAATCCTAAAATTATGGCTTTGTAAACCTTGCTTTAAAATTTCTCATAAAAAAGATCGAAAGATTGTCTAGGCTTTAAACAATTTTTAAGGAATTTTTTGGTGCTTATAAAATGATTGCCATTAAGTTTGAAGTCTTTAAAATGACATCAAATAAAAAAATACTTTTCAAATTAATTTTTTTCTTTTGTATAAAAAGTGTTTAGTTGATCTCCCTTCCTAACCTCACTCCTCAATGCATATGTAATTCTTTTGACTAAAATTTTACTCGTACAAATATTTACGCGTCACACAACTGCATTTTTTGTCGATGTATGTATGTATTTATAATTCTTGTGCAACTTGCGTATATGTTTTTATTATTTGTTTTTTCTTCCTTTATTTATTTTCTTCTCTCCATTTACTTTATTCAGTTTTTTAATAAAAATTCCCATACACACACACACATTTCCTCACATATTATGTTTTGATGCGCAGTTTGTGGAAAAAAGAAAAAGAAAAAACTGAAAATGCCGGTGATAAAAAAATATGTATAGGAAATTAACTCTAGACGTGTTGACATGAAAATGGTTAATGGAAATTTTTTTAAAACATAACATGGTCCTAAAATGTTAAGACGCATTTTCAAATTTCTTATCTAAAAAAAAAAGTCATTTCCCAATAATTATTGAGAGCAATATAAAGATTTTATCGCGGTGTCTGTTATAAATAATTGCCGGCATTTCGCTACTTTATTTCTTATGCGCCGTTATAAATAACATGACTCACACCAACTTGTAAAGAAATCGATTAGTTTATCATTTTCAAGGAAACACAAAAGTTTGTTTTTAAACATAATGTGCTGATGCAACATTTCATTAAATTTTTGTATTTTAATTTGAAAATTATTTTTCTAGATTCTTCTAGTTAAAAAAAAAATATGTAAAATTGCCGGTTTATTTCTTTATTTATTTTTTAGTAAAAATTCTTATAGACGCATATACGCACACAATGAACCGTGCAATTGCACACATCAAAATCTTTACGCAACACACATCCACTGTAAAACACAATAAAAATACTTTTCCTTTTCCTCACATTTCCCCTCATTTCGTTCATTGTGCAAAGTGCAAATGAACGCAGTAAATTGGAAAGAAAAAGCACAAAACCAACCGTTTCGAACCGATTCACCCGTTTTGTATAAATACTCGCGCAAGCTTATTTTTAAAATTAATCGTGTCAAAAATTTTCACTCAAGTGGAAGCAGGCAGCAATTGAAAACCAGTTATAATAAACCAATTATTTAAAAGTACAAAAAATTGTAATCTCAGTGTACAATAAAACAGTTTGAAACAACAGTTCAAAAAAAAAAAATTTGTGTAAATTTTTACCGTAATTATTGTCAGTGAAGAATTAAATTTCTGTGAAACAACGCCGTTTGATAATAATCCGTGCAAAATCATGTCCGAGGCTCATTTTGACGAATACGAACACTACAACTTTGATCACGACAAGCACATCCACTCAAGCCATTCCGGCAAGCAACGCTCAAAGAAGGAGGCCAGCTTGAACACCAACCACTTTGATCCCAGTGGCCACTCACGCAAAATTCTTACCAAATTGATGAACACTGAGAACAACAAGAAGCACCAAACGAAACAGTGAAAATTGTGTCCATCTCGTGCCAGTGTTGACTCCACAATAGTTGCAGACAAGGAGGGGAAAGTGGAGGTGCAGCTGGTGACGAGCATTGAGGAGGAATTCTCACAACAAATTGGGTTTAAAAAAACAAAATCCCGAGGAGAAAAAAATTCATAAGCAATTTAATTAACAAAAAAAAAAACTTATACCTACCTGAAAAAAAAACCTGAATAATTAACAAAAAAAAATAAAAAAAATCACAATGGATAACAACAACAGAATCATCAATGTAAATGGAAGTGCGTGCAAATTGGGTAACTAGATGGCCAACAAACAGCAGGAGTCAAGGGGTTTGCCCTTACAAGAAGCAAGCAAACCCTATGTGGGGGACAACGATGGTAGCAGCAGCATCACCACAAATAACTGTTGGCTTCAAGGACATGGCACCAGTTTGCTGGAGTCCATCCAGACAAAATGGCTGCTGTGGCGGGTGTTTTGCGCCAGCGCTCTCCACTCCAAGTATCGGATTTCGGATCGAAATCGCATCCACTCCATCCATTTCCTAATTTAAAAACAAACACCACCATAATTCCTTTTTAATTTGTAAGATTGCACGCCATTCATCTTTCAAAAAAATATAATAAAAACTCATCGCATCCATTAAATTTTCTTAATATTTCATAAAAAAAATATAAATATAACTAATCGTTGTTTTAAAAGGATTTAAAATTTATAAATTAAATTAGAATTAAATGAAAATAACTGCGCAGTTAAATTTTCTTTGATCATTTTTTAATAATTATATTATTTTATTCATTATTCGTCTTTTCTATATTAAAATATATAACAACAATTAAATAAACAACAAAATAATGTTTTAATTAAGTACCTACGTATGTTGAATTTTGATGATAATAAATGAAACAAAAATATGAATTTTAAATTTTCGTTTTCGATTAATGCGTTTCATTCTCTTTTAAATAGACATTTCGCTTCCGGTAATACTAATTAAATTTGTAAGGTTCTCGAACTCCTTTTCTTCTTTTTTCCAGTATACGTGATGCGTCTTCTTCTATACAAATAATTGTTAATTCCGTTTTTTTTTTTTTCAATGAAAACAAAAGGTGACCTTGTTTTGACCATTTCCATTTGTTTTTTTTTCGTTTCCCTGTAGGAATACACATTTTATTTATTTATGATAATTTTTCATGCTTGCTTGTGTGCGTTTGCTTTGTTTTCAAGAAATAAAAACAAAACCAGCTTCGTATACAACGTTTAGCTTGTGCAAAATATAGGGAGCAGTCAGCAGCTCGGCGTACAAATTTGACGCACACACACTCAAAAATTATTTGTTTTCATTTTTTTGTCAGCTGCTAAATGTGCACACATGCGCAGTTGATGAAACAGTATTTTGCCTAGGAAAAAAAATTGACATCTTCTTTGTGTTGCGACTTGCGCGTGAGTGAGATACAAAAAAAATTACTTGCGGTTTTTTTTTAAATTGAGTTGAACCGGAAAATTAAGCTTTCGTATAAGATCGTTTTAATTAGAATTATTCTGCTTAAGTATACCATGCAGTGTGAATAAAGTATGTACTTAAGCAACGCGAATTTAAATAAAGTAATTAATTATTTTAAAGTAAATTATTCTTAAAAACTTGGCTTAAAACACTCTTTTAAATCTCACTTTAAATTTTGTTATTACATATTAACACAAATTATAACTAACATTAAACTTCGACCGGATCACTTCCAATTTGCAGTTATTTTATACTTAAGCAATAAAAAACGTAAAAAATAAATCCGGTTTTAATTTAATTGGTAACAATAAAATAAACAAAGAGGTTGCTAATAAAAATGACCTTCACATTAAGATCGTTGAGACCTCGTGTCAAGATGGTTGCGGTGAAAGCCTTTCTCTTTGGTTTCTCTTCTTCCAAATATCAATGAAAAGGTTTAAAAAAAGAGAACATTCAAAAAACAACTCAAAGAAAATTAATGTGATGCAGTCATTAGCAATTTAATAAATGTGAGTCATTGGCTAAAATTTAAAAGATCTCAAAGCATTCGCTGTCGTCCGTATCATAAAGTATCTGATTCTCCAAAAAAAAATTAAGGACTTTGTGGTCCTAGTTTTGAGGTAAATCTTTATGCCCTACAATTTTCGTCCTGCTTACTTAATTTTACAGTAATCCATAATAAAATTTCGTCCTGATGAATTAAGTATTAACTTCAATCCACAGATACTTACCAAATAATTATCACTGTTGTAATTTAAATCCATCATCCCCATTCCAGCAACATCCTCCAACGCAACGGCAACATTGTGGACGCCGCAATCGCAGCCATGTTCTGCAGCGGTCTGACCTTAATGCAAAGCATGGGCATTGGCGGCGGATTCATAATGAACATTTACAAAGCCAACGAGAAGCGCTCCTACACGCTGGATGCCCGCGATGTGGCACCAGACGCCGCCACACCCGAGGTGTACCAAAAAGATCCGAAAGCAACAAATGCTGGCCCCCTAGCGATTGGCGTGCCCGGCGAGGTGCGTGGCTATTGGGCCGCCCATCAACGTTTCGGCGCAATGAACTGGTCCGATTTGATGGCACCCACAATACAATTGTGCGAGAGTGGATTTGTCGCGTCCAAGCATATGGCTGACTCGTTGCACATGAATTCGCGGGTACGGGCTGATCCGAATTTGCGGCAGTCATTTGTAGTCAATGAGACGGGTCAGTTTATAAGGGAGGGGACGCACATCAAGCCGCCGGCAAATTTGTGTAAAACGTTGAGACTTTTGCAACAGAATGGAGGCGATGATTTTTATAATGGCACTTTGGCGACTTCAGTGCTTGCCGATTTGGAGGAAATGGGTAGTTTTATTAAGAGGAAGGATTTAAGGAAGTACAGGTAAATTGGGGGGGGGGGGGATTCGAAAGTGTTATCAGAGACTAAATTCATTTTTTTGTAGGGCAAAATGGCGAAACTCCATTGTAGTGAATTTGGGAAACCAATCCGTGCATGTTGCCCCACCCCCAGCTGGTGGTGTTTTGGTGGCATTTATTTTAAACATCTTGAAGGGGTACAACTTTACAAGCGCTGATGTTTCTACGGAAAACAGAACCATCCAAACGTACCACAGAATTTCGGAAGCTTTTAAATATGCATTTGCGCAACGCTCCCGGTTGGGGGATCCCGATTACAATGAACTCAGACCGGTACGAGGGTTTTTGTCTTTTAAAGTCTTGGTCAGTTTTAATTTAGAAGCTTCTAATTCCAGCTTATTGATAACTTAACATCACCGGAATACGCGGAATCCATAAGGCAACAGATAAATGACCACACCACCATTAATGATTTGGATTACTATGGTGCACGCTTCTTTTCCATTCAAAATGACAATGGAACCGCCCACTTGTCGTTCGTAGCACCCAATGGAGATGCGCTTGCTGTTACAAGCACTGTCAATTACTAGTAAGTATCATAGATGTTGTTTAACAAGGTTCCATTAAATTTAATAAAACAATTCATTTAAAGCTTTGGATGCGGATTGACTGGAACACGCACAGGGATTGTCTTCAACACGGGCATTGACGACTTTTCCATTCCCGGCCTGATTAATTACAATGAGTGGCCGGGAGCGGCTCAGAACTCCATTCAACCGCAAAAGAGGGCAATTTCATCAATGGCACCGACGATTGTGACTGACAATGAAAGTGGAGATGTTCGATTGGTATTGGGTGCGGCTGGTGGAACCAAAATTATAACAGCAATTGCATTGGTGAGTGTGGATGTCTTTTTGGTTTTTAATAAACTTAAACATCTCATCCCAAAATTTAGACAATAACAAGATTCCTTTGGTTCGGGGATGACATCAAGCAGGCTGTCGACGGGCCACGCATCCACAATCAGCTGTTCCCTTTGGAGTTGCAGTACGAGTTTGGCACAATGCAACAAGTGGTGGTTGGGCTGGAGGCGCATGGTTACAACACAAAGCGCTACAAGGGTCGTGGCTCTGTCGTTTGTGCAATTTCTCGCAACGAAACTGCCATCTACGCCAATGCGGATTACAGAAAGAGGGGCGACGTGTATGGCTTCTAATTTTAAAATACAATTTGAGCACAAACCAATTTACTAAATCGTTTTCAAGCACAATTTAAGCAATAAATGAAATTAAAGAACAGGCCGAAATGGGTTTTGAAAGTACATACTTCTTCTTCTTCTTATCTTTGTAAATTTATTTCAAATTTAAATTTCCGGGAACACTTCAATTAGTATTGACTAATGTGTCCTATGCCTCAACTTTGGGTTCCCTTTTCTTGCACACTATCTCGTCTTCCTCATAGCCATCGGGAAGAGCGTTGACTTTTGGGTTGTGGAAAAAGCTTTGGACGCCGTCACGCCATGGATATTTCTTGACACGCAAATACATGTAGGGCCACTTCACGAATGGCGGACGCTCCTTTTCGTGATCAGCCATATGTCCCACGTAGGCGTTTATAAAGCACAGAAATATGGCCGGAAATCCCACGAAGAATGATATGCGCTTCCAAAACTTCATGCCACCTTTTTATTGTAGTAAAATTAAGTTAACGGAAGCTTTATTTAAAATTTGTTGTGCAATAATGCTGGTTTACCTATTTTGACTGCGCCGGCAGCGGGTGGCGGAGAGGCGTACGACTTCATGGAAGTTGTTGTAAATCGGCGGACCGCCATATTTAGCACAGTGTGTGCCATTTAAAATAAAAAATTTTCTGAAATTGAACCAATCGCTGAAATGAATGTGAAAATTTGTGATGGTCAAAGGTTTTCTTTTCAAATTGTTTTTTGTTACTTTTGACACACCCAATTGTTTTATTGTTTTTATATTCCCGATTGCTAAACCAAATTTATTTAAATCGAAGGACATCAAGTTAAAACCGGAATTTTTAAACAAAATTAGAGGCAATAAAAGGTGTTTGAAAATTCAAAAAGGAACAAGCACATTTACACCGGATGGAGAAAATAATGTTGCGTTTCTGTTTGAAGGAACGACAGAGAAGGAGGAGTGACTGAATATCCCAAGCAGTTTCCAAAAAAAACGTAACATATCAACTTTTAACAATTGTAAAACGCCAACCATCGTTTTTAAGGCCTCAGTGAATTCCTGCATTTAAATTACCTCGTCCAGCTCCACTTCTATTTCGTTGAAGACGTCAAATGAGACAATTTTTCCGAAATATAACGCCATGTCTAGAGTGAATTAATATTTAGTATTCTTTTAGGATATATGATAGAGTCTCTTCAGGCTGGAGAACCAGCATTACAATATTATTTAAAATTAATTTAATAATTTTTAAGGACATTTACCGTAAGTCGGGTTTTAAAAAAAAAATCCCGCTGAAAGTTGAGTTGAACCGGAAAATGGAGCTTTCTTCAATTAAAGTAAGTACTTAAGTACATACTTTAAGTAATATAAAATTATATTTTATTTAAAAAATAAAAGAATATAATATTTAAAGAATTCAGAATTAACAAAAATAAAAATATTTAATTAAACCTTTTAACATTGAGAGTTGAGGCCTTAATTTTAGAATTGAGAGATGTTGCAGACTGCAGTAAAAACCTTCTTTGGTATTACTTCTTTCAGATATTTACGGTGAATGTAAATTTAACAGTAATCACAAAAAATATAATTAAAAATTTCATTAAACGGATCGTGATCATCCTCCAAAACTAAGATCTGAAACAAAGGACTTTTTAGGCGTAACAAGGGTTTTTAAAGCATCCAACGGTTTTAAGTTTGATCTTCCTATTGCATCTCAATTTAATTTAAATCTTGTCCTTAATAGATCCTAAAATATAAAGGATTAATACTTTAATTCTCAGATACTTACCAATTTCTAAACGAATGCTTAAAATTGCAACACCGTCAATTCTCAAAGTTTGCAACACTCAGAGATGAACAATGTAGAAATTGGTCGCTGGGTTGGAACCTGGAGACACATCGTTACGATACCACGCACTACGCAATACAATGGTTGTGGCTCTCCTTTTTTGTGTTTCAAGCACAATTCACGTGAATCAAATTAAAAACGAACCGAAATGGCAATAATTACTCCTTATCTTTGTAACTTTATTTCAAATCTGAATTTCCGACAAATTTCAATCAATATTGTGAATGTTCTACGTGTCTAAATTTGGGTTGATTTGCCACGCTGCTCTCCACCCCACCACTCTATTCCTCATAACCGTCTGGAAGGGCGTTGACGTGTGGGTTGTGGAACAAGCTCTTGTTGCCCTCACCCCATGGGAATCGCTTGTTACGTACGCGCAAATGATCGTACTTGATGAATGCTGGACGTTCCTTGTGGTGATCTTCCTGGTGCTTCAAGTAGGCGTTCAACATGCACAAGCCAATAGCTGGGATTCCAACGAAAAATGAGAGGCGCTTCCACAACTTCCAGCCGTCTGTTGCAGGGCGATGAGAAAAAAGTCACGACGACGCATTATTACATAACCAACATTGGTGTGACAGTATGTACATAAAATTGGTTGAGTGAAAATTGGGACTTACCTTTGTGGCCTCCAGCGGTGGCGGATGGTCCAGCGGCAGCCGCTGATTGCATGGAAGTTACCATGAATCGGCGGACCGACATATTCAGCACAGTGAATGCCATTTAAAGAAAATTTACACAAATTGAACCACTCGTTGAAAGGTGAAAAAATTTATGATGGGCAAAGTGTTTTTTTCTTTTTTAGTTTTTTTTTATCTTCTTGACAGTTGACACTTGACGGCTTAAATTTTTATTGTTCAGTGGATTTTGTGACAGTTTTGGTTGTCAATTTAATGTCAAAATAAAAAAATTATGTGAAAGAAACGTCTAAAATTTGATGTAGAGATCATAAATTCTAAACGTTTGTTGTTGTCTTAAAATAAAAATATTAATTTTTAATTATTTTTTAAATAGATTTATTATAAATTACTATAATTAGTACAAGTATTTTTCCTACTGCATCATGGTGAACACTAATAAGCTGCTGGACAAAGATTTGTACGAGTTACTAGGATTACAAATTACCGCCAATGATGGTGACATCCGCAAAGCCTATCGAAAAAAGGCGCTGGAATGCCATCCCGACAAAAATCCTGACAACCCCAAAGCGGCTGAACTATTTCACGAACTTTCATCAGTATTGGAAATCCTCAGTGATGCAGCAGCACGTTCTGCATACGACAAAGTACTAAAAGGACGGCAGGCTGCGAAAATCCGAACGCAACAATTGGATAGTAAACGAAAAAAATTCAAAGAAGATTTGGAGGAACGAGAGAAGCGTGCCCACGAGCGTAAACAAACTCCAGAGGAAGCACTTAAAGCCGAAATTGAACGTCTACGTACTGAAGGATCCAAATTAGTGGAACAGGAGCTAGAGTTAATGAAGCAGAAGTTTATTGATGAGGCAGTTCAACGACAACACGAACTTCACAACACGGGTGTGTGGCGTGTGAAAATTAAATGGCAGGCTGATAAAAAGGACGAAACAAATGGTGGTTACTCCGATGAGACATTGCGGCAATTCTTGAAAAAGTATGGAACCGTCAAGGAGTTGGTGATGTCGAGTAGGAAAAAAGGTAGCGCTTTAGTTGAATTTGAAACGAGACAAGCCGCAGAGATGGCGATCGCTTATGAAATGGGAGTGTCAAAGAATCCGTTAAAATTGGCATGGTTGACGGAACCGCACAGCACCGCTACATCAGCAAAGGGACCAACGACGGTTAATGAACGGGACTATGAAAGTTTAGTTTTGCGACAAATGCGGCAAGCTGAAGAGCGAAAAAAACTTATTGAGGAAATGCTTAAAAATGAAGACGAATGATGGAATTAATTAAAAGAATTATTGTGTTTCATTATTATTTTGTTGTGTATCATTTGAAGAAGAAGAAGAGGATGCAGGCGAATGTTGCCTAGGATGAACTATGTTTTCTGGCAAATAAGAAGTTGGTATTCGTTGAAAGTCTTCCTGAGGCAATCCATGCAGGATAACACCAATTGTGTTGACGTCTAGTTTGGACCAAGTTTCTGGTGGTCCAAATGCATTACTCCTTGTAGCCAAATTGGCAAGGGATTGCAAAACTTCTTTAGGACAAAATTGAAGGCCACCCAATTCAGGAGCTGCTCGTCTTAAATAGAAAGTGAATTTTTATTGTATAATACATTTATTGAAGAATAAGGAATTTTATTTGATAAAAAAATCCTTTTGTAATGAATTGATTTTTTTTAATAATTAAAGGACTCACTTGTAAGCATCTGCATGAATTTTAAGGATCTCCGTAGAATTGTATGAGCACAGTATTTGATTTAAACTAATTAAATCAAAATGCGACAATCGTTGAGGTGTTTTCCACCACCAGTCCGTACGAACACGCTCTGCTATGATCCTCAATTGTTCTGGACTGTAATTTCGGTACTTCCCAAACACACGGACAATATTCACATCACCCAAAGTCATATTAATCAAGTCCTCCTTTGGAATACCAACCAAAAGCCATTCCATTTTTTCATAAATTTCAATTGGTATCAAGGATACATCCGCATAAGCCCCCTTTATTTTTGACCAAACCAATTCAGCACTCTCAGGATCGAGTTGGGATCCACTGATTTCGGGAAGGCAATTGTTGAGGTCATCCTGACTTATGGCAAATTGGCTTGCATCCTCCTGCGGTGCAAACCAATCAATTTCAGAGCAATCTAGAGCCCACAAGGTGGCGCATAATGCAACCAGAATGGATGCCACCAATAACATTTTCCGTTACTTTTTACCGTCAAAAAATTATTAAACTGAAGGAATTTTCTTGGATCCTTCGTATTTATGTCTTTAAAGACTCAATTCGCAGATAATTAAAATTTAAAATTCACTGTGTTTTAATGGAATTTAAAATGATGCACTTTAAATTGCATTGCATGTCAGTTGCAACTTGCATTGATATTTATTTCGCATTTAAAAGTAATTACAGTTTTAATTGATCACTGAATAATAATACATATAATTGAAGGAAAAGGATTAAGAAATTTCATTACATAAAACCAATAACCTAGAAGCTAAACTTCCCTCGAACCTTGAAGAATCCAAAATTGTGTTTATTGTGGACAAGCGCTCCAATACCCAAATAGTTGCTCAACTGAATTGGGGTCTCCTCAAACTCACAATTGTAATTGACATCTCCTGACTCAATGGTACTATTTTTAAACACCTTGCACAGCGTCTGATAGAAGTTCTCCACCGAGTAGATTAATCGTTTCTCCTCCAAATCGGCCTGAATGGTCGGCAAGGAATTGTAGATGTCATTGTATGCGAACAAGGGATGATCGGTGACCGTACGCCATGGAATTTGTGTGGCAAATGGATTCCAGGAGGTGAAGCCAGATAGGGGGCGCCCTTTGTTCCACATCAATCGTACTCCAGTATCGCCGCGGTCCCTAGAATTAATTTGGATTAAAATCAAAATCGTTCAAACTTATTTAAAGGAAATATAATAAATTTAAAGGACATTTAAGAAATATAGTTGTCTTAATATAATATTAAGGACATTTATGGAGGAATTGCTTAAAATCTTAAAAACGAATCATACAATGGCTTAAACTTTGTTATATCCACCCTTGGTGGTTGAAATCCACCAAAACACTTGTGATCCCTAGGAATTAGCTGCAGCCCACTTAAATCAATGGAAGCCAAACCATTTGTAATTCCCTCAATGCGTCTTAACAGTTCCATCATTAAATGCAGTGTTTAAATATTCATTAATTGTAATTTAAATAAGGACGATAACTTTCTGCACTTCCAACTTACGGTATTAATGAGGCACTGGGATAGGTGAGCATCCCCCTAACAATTTTGTCCATTTGGTTCAATTTGAATGAAGACTTTTCCAAAATCCTCATCGCAATAAAATCATATTTAACAATAAGGAACGTCTTTGACGTCAAAATGATGATTCGCTCCTTTTCATGGTCCCAATGGCTGATTCTGGAATTGTTGCAGAATATTATTAATAAAGGACATTTTAATAAATATGATGCTATGTACTCAGTAAGTAACCAACTGCCTTGAACGTGGGTGTCATTGGATGGCATCAAAAGGACATTAACAATATCTTTGGTGGCTTGTTCAAAAAGTCCAGAACGAAATGAAAAGAAGTGTCTGGGTGATCCCACTTTGGGCTTAACAGTGTCTGTTGAGGCAACTGCCCTGGATGATGAGGGGGCAGCTGATGCTTCCACTGGAAAGGATTAAACAATTAATTTTTAAGGAGCACATTCTCAATGGCATTGTTATTAAAGTTTGTTTAACAAAAGTAATCATTGGAATAACATAATTTGGTTATTACTAGGACGTCACTTACCAAATTACTCACTGGATTGATTACTTCTAATCTTTTGATACCCTTATCTTTATTAAATCTTATTAAAATGTCTTGTTGAGATTTGATTAATTGATTTTACAAAAAAAAAAAACAGCATTTACCATTTTCTTTCATTAAAAAAAAAGGGGAGGCACACTTCCCCTGATAATCCCCTAAATTAAATTAATGCAATTAACTATATGTGACGTGTCCAACAAAAATCACCACACCAAAACATTAACACCGGAATGCTACTTCTTATCAACCGCCTCCCATTTAATTTAAGCCCCTTAACATCAAAAAGCATTTAACCACAACACTCACCCGTTGGAGTTTCCGATGGGGTTGGTGACAAACAATCCGTCCCACTTAGCACTGCCGGTGGGTCACCACCATTGAATGAGGATGACATTCGACCCACATTATTTGGGGAGCTTCGCGTTGTCGGTTCATCCAAGTCGCTGAGTTTTAGTGTGGCACCGGAGAACTCGTAGTCGTCATTGCCATCCAGGTTGATCTGCTGTTGCCCATCCATTTGGGTACGGTACATTATTATTGTGGAGGCGTTTTTGGTGAATCTGTTTTTCTATTCTTTGTGTGACACAATTCACTGCAGTACACTGCGTGTCAAAGCAATTCCGATAAAATATACGTTTTGTGCTTAAAAATGTTGACGCATGCGAGTTGAGTACTGTTCCAAAGTTTTTCTTATCACTTTTTTTCGCTGTTATCTTTTGTGTTCTCCACATTTGTGGAACATAATGGGTGTTATGTGGGAAAATGTGGCAGGTGGAATAATTATTAGCAAAATGACCGTTAATTTGGATTTGCGTTTGACGTTTAATTAAGGAATCCGTTAAAATTGCCATGGTTGACGGAACCGCATAGCACAGCTACTTCAACAAAGGGACCAACGACGGTTAATGAACGGGACTATGAAAGTTTAGTTTTGCGACGAATGCGACAAGCTGAAGAGCGAAAAACACTTATTGAGGAAATGAAGATGGAATTGATTAAAAGAATTCTAGTGTTTCATTATTATTTTGTTGTCTATCATTTGAAGAAGAAGAAGAAGAGGATGCAGGCGAGTGTTGCCTAGAATGAACAATGTTTTCTGGCAAATAAGTTGGTATTTGTTGAAAGTCTTCCAGAAGCAGGATAACCAGTTGTGTTGACGTCAAGTTTGAACCACATTTTTAGAGGTTTATATGCAATACTCCTTTTAATACCTTTTAATTAAAGGCCACCCAATTCAGGAGCTGCTCTTCTGTAATCCCAATAATTAAACAAAAGTCAAATACGAGTAAAAATCATTTTTTATTTTTTTTATTTACAATTTTATTAAAGCTTTCTTTAATAATCAATATTTCACTTAATTGTTTCAAGGACATTATAATTGTCCTTTTCAGTTTTTTAAAAACCCTCTTTCCTAATTTCGAAGTTATATTTAATACCAGTCTTTTTAAGTTAACATAAGAATTGACCACCAAAAGAATTAAATCAAATTAATCCTTGAGCACCTTGTCAATAAGTGCAGGAATCCCAGCCAAAGCCGATGGCACATTCGTCTCACCCTTTCCCGGTATTTTCTTAATTGGACCAAGCGAAAGTATTGCGCTGGAACCCAATGCTGACAAATGGCACACCCCATCGTTTGTAGCGCCTTGCACCGACACAATGGGAAGCCCGTAAATGCTGTCGTGTGTCTTGTTGAAACTGCCCAACGGTATAAAATTGACAATACCCAAATCGGCCAATTTGGCTTTAGTCTCCTCATTTCGCAAATCAACAATGGGAATACCGATCTCATCGGGTGTCGTCTTGTGCAGGCGATGATTACGACGATGGTGCAACAGCAATGCTTCGTTGGAGACAAATTTGGCGGTGCACAGGCGACACTTTAAAAAGGCATTTTTATGGTTCTTTTGGATGTGCCGCGAGAGTGTTTCTCGATTGAGAAAACGCTTCATACAATTGACAATCGGGCAACTGATTAGTTTGGGCACATTTGACATAGTGGAGCGCAACGTTGAGCCACGGCGCTCCAGTTTGTTACTGATGCGACTCACATCATCTGATGCGGGTAACACCGTCTGATTGTTGTTCTCAACTATTCTGTTAGCTTCTTCCGAAGTTAAGTCAATCGTTTTTTCTGGTAATTTTGCAACGGATGTGGGACGCTTTGAGATAATGCTGACCGAGCTGTTCAGCTGCAACTTTTGGACTGCCTCTTCGGTGGCACGTTCTTTAGCTGGTGAGAGAGCGGCTGCTGGGGAACCAGCATTGGAAGTGGATGGAGATGCTCGAGCGATGCTGCGCGTAGCGTCCGTCATAATGTGGTTAGATGGATTTTTCTTTGGGGTGAGTGATGGTGATGTGGTTGCAATGGACGCACTGCTATCTTTGTTCAGAACGCTTAATGTGATTTGATCAGACAGCTGAATTGTTTCCTTAGAAAGTGGACGCGAAGTGGTTGTGGTTGAATTCAGCGGGGATAACAACGGGCTGGTGAGACTGACTCCACCCTGAACATTTGTTATCCGCATTTTGGGAGGGATTGGCTCTTGGAACACATTTGCAATACGCAACCTTTTTTGGCCCGCCTGTTGTTGAAGCTGCTGTTGCTGTTGTTGCTGTGATTGATGTTGTTGCATTTGCTGTTGATGTTGTTGTGCGGCCGGATGCGATGGTCGAAATGGCGGCCTTGTGATTAGTGAAGCTAAATGGGGACCAGAGATGTGTTGTTGCATTGGCATTTGTTGAGACGATGGACCAGCAAGTGGCGGACTAATGTGTTGAAATTGATTACTTTGTTTTGCTGCCACTTGTCGTCTTTGCATTGCTATGGGCGGTGGCATCGGTGTTCGCATCGATGATATTGGTTGGCCACCATGTGGTGATGGAGTTCGGATCATTCCGGGAGTACCAGCCACCGCTGACATGCCATGTCCCCGCTGTTGTGCCATTGCAAAACGTTGCTGATTTTGCTGCAGTTGCACCATACTACGTTGTTGTTGCGTCAATTGGGGATACGCCATGGAGGAGGAGGGTTGTGGATTGCGATGGACTAAATGCTGATCATTGGGGAAGGCATTTGTTGGTGTAGACATACGCTGATTCAATGGGTAGGCAGTTCCATTGGTGGGCACACGATATAAAGGCGGTGGCGTCCGACGTACTGCTGGCTGAGATTGCGGTTGAGTTGGTTGGAACACATTGCCTTGTGCTGGGGCGCGCATTCGTGCGGGACCGTATGGATTTCCATTAGGAGCGTGATGAACTGTGTAGGAGTTGGCAACGCCATTCATTGGAAAACCCATTGCATTTTGTTGCTGTTGGAATTGATGTTGTTGCTGCAGACGTTGTTGCTGTTGCTGCTGCTGCTGCTGTGGCTCTAATCGCAGTTGTTGTTGCTGCTGCTGCTGCTGTTGAAGGCGTTGTTGTTGCTGCTGATGTTGTTGTTGCTGCTGTTGTTGTTGTTGGATTAACTGTTGCTGTTGTTGTTGATGCTGCAATTGTTGCTGTTGCTGATGCTGCTGACGCATTTGTTGCAATTTCCGCGTCTCAATACTTTGAAGCTGCTGTTGATGAGGATTCAACACTGGCGCGTTTGGCTTGTTATTCATAACGTGTGACAAACGATCAATGGAAATGTATTCGCTGGGAGCGTCAGCCGTCCATTGATCAGCGTCCTGTTGCGGATCGTGCTCCAAATTTGAAGTGTCATTTTGTGCTTGCAACATTTGTCGCAGCAATTGTGCGCTGTTATCGCCATTGACAAACTGTTCCAGTCCATCGAGTGTGGGACACTCGTAGTATAATTTTGAATCAGTGGCGCTACTCATCTCGTTGGGCATATCAGCAAGAACTACCATAGCGTTCTTTGGCAAATTGACAATGTTATTGTTCCGCGTTGGTGAACTTGGTGGACTTTGTTTGATCTCTTCAGCACTTAAAATTCGTATACGGTTTGTCACTGGTGGTGTTGCATCAACTGTGTCAGCCGCCGTTGGAGGAGCTGGTGTACTCGTGTTTGATTGACGTGTTTCTTGCTCTACTTGCTCCTCCTCTGATTGGGTTGAGTCTTCTTCTAAAGGTTTTGTTATTTCCTCAACGGTTGACTGTTGTTCCTCCTGCTCGTTCTCAACATTATCCCGCACAACTTCGAAATGTTTGGTTCCTGATGAACACTTCAATTTCAACTTAATACCTCCTTTCGGATTGGAAGCTGTTGGAGTAGTTGGCGGCTCTGGTGTGGTAACTACACCGGTGGTATCACGCAAATATTCACGCAAATAATTTTCCTCTTCCGTGATGCGCTCTAATCGAACAACTGGCTGTTCCACATGCGTCCGGTGATGGGCTAGAAATTCGGATTTGCGGCGAAATGTGAGACCACACTTGGTGCAGCGACGTCTTGCCTTGTGCTTGTTACCGCTTCCACTGCTTTCACCACCTGATAGATTGTTGTTTTCCTCACTGGAGTTTGGTGACGATTTTGGGGATTTCCGTATAATTGAAATTCTCAATTTGTCCACTTTTGGCACAGCGTCAGTTGACTTTTTATGCATAGGGGCTTCTCCGTTTTCAGGATTATGGTCGCTTATAGAAAAATCTGTTGGGACAGAAAAAAAAATTCATTAGTGAATGACATTTCGTAAATTTTGTTTTAGCCTATTTTGCCAAACAAAAACAAATTGTATTTTGTTTGAGCGGAACCACGGTAAAGGGAAACAAGGTATTATGTTCCTTTCAAAAAATGTTTGTATACCTACGTAGTGCAAAACTAGCCCAAACTTTTTGGATCACCCTTGGTTCTTAATCTCTATGCAGATTAGCATTTTAAGAAATTTTTTCAAACACATAAAAAAAATACCTTTTTTGTAAAAAAGGGTGTTTTTTGGCGATTACAAAATTGTATGATTGCTACAGACAGAAGCTTAAATACTTTAAAGTATGTTTCACAATATTTTTCAAAATTTCAACATTTTCTTAAGTTTTATTTATTTAAAAAAATTATTTTTGTGCGTTTATTTACGTTTTTTCAAAAACATTCATTGTTTTGACATTTGTAAGGATGAAATTGTAGGAAATGTCAAAACATCTTTAAAGATGACTCGCATTATTATAAAAACGTTAAATTTAAAAAATCGTTTGCGTTCTAGCATGAAAACTAAACAGACCAACACATCTATCAAGTTAAAAAGGAGACTTGATTGATAAACAGGTTTTAAGTAAATTTCAATTCCCAAACATGCTCAACTGCAAGGCTTTTGACATACAGATACACGTTATGAATATGTTAAAAATCATGCAGTTAAGCAAGTTTGGGAATTGAAATTTGGTTGCTTGCAATGAGTGTTATTACGAGAAAAAAATTGTGATTAATTAATAACAAGAATTCTGTTTTGAAACTGACAATTAATGTTTGGAATTGGTAAATTTATTCAAAAACCACGTGATTTGTTTGCGGTATTCATTAAACCACAAAAAAAAACGCGGTTCGTGAAAAATTTAAACTATTGGAAAAAGATCGAAATTATATGTAATTTAAGTTGTAAATAAAAGGTTAAAAATTAATATTATTTTTTAATTGAAAAAACATAATTTTAAAGGACAAAAGAAGAGGTTAAAATAATAATTTTTTATTGAATAAAATAATTTAAGAAAAGGACGCATCGCAGAAATAATCTTGTGCAAACAACCAAGTTTGTAATACTTTAGAAGCATTTCCTCGTATGCAATTAATAAAATCAACGTATTTTAAAGTGACATGTTTCATTCAGAACGATTGGTTTGCTTGTGACAATTTCTGCAACATAATTATGAAGAAATTGTGACAAGAAATAATTTTCATTTTTAGTTTGAATCCTTAAGAGAAACTTACCATCTAATATGTGATATTCCAAATCTTCAAAAAGACCACTTGCATCAATTGAATTAACGGCGGAGGCTGTGGAGGAAGATGATACCTTCTCCTCAGACGTTGTCATTTCTGATTATTCCTAAACCAACATAAACAACACACAAATTAGTACCTCCTAGTTTCCCAAAAAAAATATAAAAAAATTAAGGAAAAAAAAAAAACCACTTACATTTACCATAACAGTAAACGATAACAGTAAGACACCCTTACTTTAATTGAGCCACATTTAAGTATAACAGAATATCTGAGAAAGAAAAGAAATAAGATAAAGAAATTAAATATTAAACAGATAAAAGTAAAAGAAGTTGTGATTTGCAAAAAAAAGAGATGTAACTCAGTTATTCACCCTAATCATAACTAGAATGCAATTCAATTAATTGCAACGAGTTGCATTGAAAACAACAATAACTAAATGCCGGCAAACACATGCAATAATAATTAGTAAACACACATAACAACATAAACCCAAAGGGAGACAACATAAACATTACACAACGAGTGAATACATCAAAAATGTGACAACAAATTGTGTCACGATTGCACATCCTTTTTGCACTCACCAGTTTTAAATGGATGGAAGGGGTAGCAGTTATCACGTTCAATTTTGAAATTCCTTAGCACTATTAATTTTAATCGAGACAACAACGTAGTCAGATCAAAATTTAAGAACTTTAAACGCGTACCGTTTCTTGAAATTCTAAGATTTTTTTTTAACGATTTTCAAGGAGAACAAAAAGACGCCATAAATTACGTAAAATCTGCCGGCTCCTGAATTCGGAGCAAAACCGAAATTTGAAATTTGAGGCGACCAAATAATTGTACTATAACGCCCGACGTTGCGACGTGTTTGCTTGCTCTCTTCCGAATGGCTATGGTATGAAAAACGCAGATGACGCTTCAGCCGTCTCAATAAATATACACTATTGACTATACATCCACACACAATGCACACTTGAGTCTTCGCTACACTGTAAAATTATACGGGAGCGAACGAACATTTTCTTCAACATGTTGCAGTGCTGGGAAGTCGTGGGAAATTTCCCATTTCGTGGGAATTTTCACACTAAAATTATGGAGAATGGGAAAAAGGGAAAAAACGGTCAGATATGGGAATTTTTAAAATTTTTGATTTATAGTACATTTTTGGAATATTTTTAAATTTTGCGCCAATTTATAAGAATCTGCAAAGTTTACAGTTTTTCAAATTAGTGGAAGAACCCCATAAAACATATTTATTGTTTTAAAAATCAATCTGTTTTAATGTACTGTAACGAAATCAATAACATATGCTCTTTCAGAGTAAACGTGTATTCATACACAAATATTGTGAGGTAATGAAAAGTTTCTGAAGACGAATTGTCTGATGGTGTGATGACCAGATGTGGTAAATGTTCAATTGACAGAAGAACTTATAGCAGACAATTACATTTTTTTCCATTGACTCGGTGTATTGAGGGCCGGATTATATAACATAATAATATACTTCATAGAACTTAATGAAATCGTCAAATTAGATATTCGGGAGTATTGTCAATCCTTTTATATAACGGCACTCTCGGAAGTGATAGAACGACTACTCGTTCAAAAAGTGCTCTTTTTAGAAATGAAATTCTTGGAGTCTTTATCGATCGGGACGGGATGTTGTTCCTAATTTAAAATATCTTACCGCTCATTTCGAATTGGACGGGACCGACCATCCACAGACATCGAGTCAAGAGATATCGTCATATCGATTTTGATCATCGACATTTATGTCAACAAAAGTGTTGAAGAATTTTGGGGACGTTATAATTGAAAATTTACACCGACATTAAAACAAAAGAGTTAATACTGTCCATCGAATTTGTGCTTGAAGGGAATGTGCATTGTTTTCACAACTTGCCAATGAAGCGGCCTTCAAATTGCGTATCTTTTCAGTTTTCAGCCAGATACTAATCATATAAAATTATCTTTTACTACCTTACTAATTGTGATGATGTTATGACTGAATTATACAATATGTAATAAATAATAATAATGATTTAAACTTGAAATTAACGTGCATTTTTTATTATGGGAATTTTGAGGGAAATTCGTAGATTAGCTGTGGGAAAAAAAGGAATTTTTTCCTTCGAATATGGGAATTTTTGCCATTAGTAGTTCCCAGCACTGAGTCATGTTGTCTGTTGAACAACTCGGTTGAATGTGTGCACTTCACGGGATATGCTTGTGTGCAGTAATGTAGCGCACTAAAAGCTGCGCAGTGCGCAATGACGGATCACGGACTCACAAACTGCATACAATCATCCAACTAGCAAAAGCAAAACTCTTCAAAATTCTCATGAATATCAGGCGTTGGGACTTGGGATTTGAGAACATAAGAATGAAGAATCAAGATAATATACAACTTTATACGTGTGAAATGTGAATGTGCCCCGTAACCACCACATTCATGAACTATCAACGAGAACCACCGATCCGGACGAAAACATTGCGTTTAGGGAGAGCGAATTACAACTTTATACATATTATAATGCGCGTTATAACCTTCAAGAGATAAATAAAAATTATAATCCTGCGCTCGATTAAGTCACACACAATGTTACTACACGCATAGTTGTGACATAACAGCGAATATGTACTCATCTACCGCACACTATGAAACGAAGACCCGGCGCGCAGTGACTGGCAATGCTGGCAAGTGGCAACAACCGTAGTACCCGGCAACACAGCGTGGCAGAATGATTGATGATTATTTACCCGTTAATGAAACAGTAATCAGCTCTATTGTTGCGTGTGTATGCGGGGTAACTGCTTTCTCATGGATTACACAAAATTACTTAAAGTGCGCATGAAGTGAGTCGATTTAAAATACCAGTTATGGGTCGCACTTTAAAACAAAGCAGGGAAAATTTTGCGGTACTTAAATTTAACGTTCTGTGCGTATTTAACGTGGAATTAGGACCTAAAAAATTCCACTTGACTTTATGTAATGATGATGAGATGGACTTAGGGAAATAATGTACTCAAAATTTTATTTAGCTTTTTTTCGATTAAAATTTCATTTGAAATTAACTTTTTAGGCGTTTTTTTTTTGGATTTCAGACGATGCCGATTTGATTATGACAATGATCCTGTAAGTTTCTTTTTAATACGGAATCCAAGGTATAAATCAAATAACTTCTTGACAGAATTTGCCTTGGGAATTCTAATTAAAATAAATAATTTTCACGAACGTCAAAACCCAAAGCAGCAAGCACGCTTTGCATTCCATAATATATTAAAAAGCAATTAGTCAATGCCACAAGCTTTTAATGTGAGACAACAAACCGCTAACCCCATTAGCAAATATTTAAATAAAAAAGTTTTCCCGTTATAAATTATAATGAAAAATTCCAGCAAGCCATAAACCCGCAAGCGCAAACAACTCTCAAAAGTTTCTTTGTTCACAATCATTTTGGACTTTGCATTTGTGGTTTTATTCCCCCACCATGACCCACAGCGCTATATTAAAAAAAAACGCTTGTTCAAATATGTATTAGGTTCAATCCGAACTCCGAAGGCCAATCCTCGAACCCGTACACATTATAACATGACAATCGATTTTGCCTTCACACACACACACACACACGAAGCCCATAAAATGTTCGTGTTTTTTGTACCCTGCAGTTGCGAGGCAAGGCAACCCGTAATAGGGGAGCGGAATGTACGGTGTATGTCATGCTGACGCCTGATTGTACGCGCTGAAGGTTGAATGCAAGATCAGATAAAATGAAGATATGAAAAAATGCTGTTGCGCACACATACAACGGAAACTTTTCTGAATTATATTTTATTTATATTACAATGTTACTAATCAATTTGATATGAAGGTGAAGCTCTAAACAAACCGATTCCCAGCCGAAGTTTATTTTGATGGCATGCGGGCTGTCGCGCCAAAGGAGATAGTTCTATGTCTCGGGAATTTGTCAAGAGGAGGGGATTAAAAATGCACCATCTACACACCATTTTTTTTGTGAACAAGGCTCAAAGTTTCATCACGTATTCCACTTCAGGCCGAGTTCGCCTGTTTGCCGACTTTATGTGTGCGTGCGTCTTGCAAGTGTGTTGCAAGCGGGCTTTAAGATTCCAACAAAAAGAAAACAGAATCACGTCTCCGGCCACATGAATAAACATACCCACAGTGTCTACATGCATGACTTAGTACAAATTGCTAGGCTACATAATTAAATATATTTATGGGGTATAGTAAAAGACGTGTTGTTTAACTGCCTTTCGTTTGTGTTTTATTGCACAGCTACGGATCTTTTCCATTCAATAAGTACGTTTTTATTGCATTTTTTTATGGCCCCCAAAGCTTTAATGCTTCACAACATAATGGAAAAGTGGACGTACCCTCGTTTATCGAATAAATCACGCTTCATAAAGTTTTCATTTATAGAAGGGCGTCGACTCAACTTTTTTTTCTCGTTATGCAAGAAGGGATTTTTTTTTATCCGGGATCGCTTATAAAATAACATAAAACTGATAGTACGTCATGTTTTATAAAAAACCACATATGAGAATGTATCTGACGTCGCGCATGCGTCACACTGATACGGTATGTTAAAATTGTGGCGAATCGTTTTTGAGATACCTACACGACGAGGCTTTATCAAAAAGAAAGGAAAGTGTAAATTTACTACGACCTTCTGCAATATATTCAGTAAAAATTTTATATTTTGACCTTGAAATGTTCAGCAAAGTTTTAAATCTTATAAGAAACTGCTAAAAAGTGAAAGGATTAAAAAAAAAACGCTTTCTGAAGAGGCGTTCTTTTGTATGACCTTGAATTTTTTGATTTTGACCTTGAAATGTTTTGCAACGATTTTATTTTGCTATAGAACATTATAATTACGTCAATGACTTTTTAACGACTCCGTTAAAAAAGTTTTTGACCTTTACCTTGACTTTTAAAATGGTGACCTTGAAGCCAGAAAAAATTGGTTAACCCAAATTATATTTTACGCTACATTATATCACTTATCAGTGTTATTTTCAATAAATCCATTCAGTGGTTTTCGAGAAAATGTCTGGATGTGATACACACAATTTTTTGTGGACCACTTTTTCAAAGTCCCGTTATGTGAACACGTGATTTGAAATTGTTGTTTAAAAATTCGAAATTCATCGAAAATGAATCAACCGGAACAGAGCCAATTAAAAATATTTAAAAGCCACATTTTGTTTGCAACAACAGATAACGGTATCTATTTTTATGACTTTAATGGTATTACAGATAAGGCAAAGATTATTTACAACTTTACTTTGAAAAAATGCAATTACCCGTTCCCGGCATATAAATTAATAAAGATAACATCAAAAGTGATAACAATTATAAAAATCGATAACGCAAATTGAACTTTTTTTGAGAATTTTTCGAGTGTGAAATGTTATGTTAAACTTGTTTACTCATTCCAAATTGCGCATCGCATTTACAACTGTACACACTAATCAATGTGTAGGAATTACATAAATATTTAAAAGCAGGGTGATTTGTATAATATACAAAATATGAAGATTCGGTTGATTGATTGCCAAATACGAAAATTTCTGAAATAAATAACTCGATTATAATTTATACCGTACACACACAAACACAGCAAAAGAACATTGCGAAATGCGAATCCATCATCATGACGTGAAATCAATTGCGATATTTATAACTCGACTGTGTGTGAGTGTGAGTTGTACGTTGCGAAAAATATATACCGTTGATCTCATGCCAGGCGATTGTGATTTATGATCGTTTATTCATAAATAATTATAACTGGCGCACATTCCACCTTTTAATAGGAAGTTGTTGATTGCATAAAATAGCGTGGCGAACAATAAACTCATACACATCTATTTGTAGTAATTAAGCAGTAAATGTTATTACTCCCCATTATATGTAATGAAAAGCTTTGTGAACTGCATCCCACAGTTAAATTAATTAATGATGACTGCATGTACCTAATTGAGATTAATAACTGTCTTTTAATGATACGTTATGAATGTAGTTCTCAAGCGTCAAAATTTATTGAGTAAATTAAAATTTAATTTGAGCAATTTAACATTTGAAGCAAACGCAATTTTTTGGCTTAAAAGCATTTTTATTTATGTTCCCAAATTTGCCGTACTATATTTTAAAACAAAAAAAATTGGAAATATTGAGGTTAAGTCAATTTTCATAAAGTTTTAATGTTTTGACCTTGAATAAATTTAAAAAAAAACCGACTCTCACCAACAATTGAACAACAACTGTTTCGTTCAAATGAATTACGACAAATTTTCCAAAAAAGGAGGTTTCTAGATTTAAGACCTTGAATTGTACATTTTTTGACCTTTAAGAAAAACTACAACATAAAAATCAATATCTATTTAAGTTCGATGGGATTTTAATTGAAAGTACAGTAAAAATTGGCCAAAATCGTTTAAGGAATAATCCCAAGCATAGTTGGGATCGTTGCCAAATAAATCGTGAGCCTACACAAATAATTTTTAGTTTCTAACAGAAAAATAATACAAACGGGACTAAAAAACGGTGCGGTTATAAAACGAGCAGCAGCGATATAAATAAAACAGCTTTCTAAATGAGTTATATATTTTATGCAGGTGCCACGTCAGCTGGTAACTACTTAAATTATAGACTTTCTCTAAAAGCTTTCTTACAATATTTTATACAATTGCGTGACATACATTACTTAAAAGTTTACATACTTTCAACTACAGCCGTCAACAAAGTTGTAACTGTTTTTTTTTTTTTTTTGTACGACAAATGTCTTGTATCTACTAAGTGAAGCTTCGTTTTTTCGTCACGGTTGCTACTAATTGAGGCGAAGAGCTTAAGCAGGACGTCCCACATTTATTACATTACTCAATCGTTGCGCCACTAATGAATGTACTTGTGAGTGACGTGATTTATGTTTAAAGTCATTAAAGGGGCGCCGTTATAATGGATGGTACTGTACGTGCTATACACATTAAAACCGAGACTTAATTGAACGTATGCGAGTCGATGCACACATGCTACAGGCTACAGCATGAAAAATTTCGCCCGGTTGCACTCTGCAGGGGTTCTTTTGTTTAGCTATTGTGCAGACTGCAGACGCCCGGGAATTCGTTCCATTTTTCATGTCATGCAATTATCATAAAAACCATGATTTCTAAAGAAGAGTGGAAGACAAAGAGCCCCATAGGGAATAGGGTTTTATAACGTCATAGTAAAATGCAGGGGATTGCGACTTTTTCACTACGAATTTTTGTTGATGCTTACAAAACCGGTGAAAATTTGGTTGTTGTGGATATGAACCGGTATAAAAATTGTACAGTATGACGTGCAACATAATAGTTGAACAAATTACAAAGTAAAAGTTTGTTATTGTAATAAATTTAAAGGAAAGCCAGTTCAATTGATCCAAGGTCAAATAAGTATTTTAGTTTGACCTTGACGTCTTCATCTAATGTTATGTTTTTGTCTTAGTAAAATAATTAATATGAATTTTATTTTGAAATGCTCAAGGTTATCGAGATGTAAATTATAAGACTTTGAAAATATTTAAATATAATTTTTCATAACCTCAAAAACATTGAAATAGGGGGACCACATTATGTTTTTGAAAATTATGCAATACAACATAATTGTAGGTCTTCAAAAAGGCTATGATTTTGCAAATAATTTCAAGGTCATGGAAGCTATTTTTCAACATCAAAATTTAAATTTTCATATTTGTATCTCTAAGACCGTAATTTTAATGAGACAAATATATCTAACTACATATTGTAATTGTAGGCATTGTTGAGGTTTGCATAATATTGTTGTTAAGCATTCAAGGTCATGCGAGCAATTTTCGAAGGTCAAAATTTATCTCTAAAATCGTTGTTTCTTAAAAACAATTTTAACTACATGCGTTATTGAGATTAAAAAACCTTTGTTAAGCATTTCAAGGTCATATTAAGGCACTTATCAATATGTCAAGGTCTAAATAAATATCCTTTTACGGTTAAACATTAATTTTTATTGCGAAACCGTTAAAGATTTATTGAAAACAAATTTAAATTGCGTCTTAATACCATAACTTGACCTTGAAATAAAATTGAATTCAAACTTACAACAATTTGTTGTACAAAAAACCGTGACAATGGACACATTTTTCTAAACCACTTTTTGTATTCAAGGGACAAGAATCCTGAAATTCGAGTTTTTTTTTTTACCGATCATTATGTAGCTACGTGCTTCTCATTGAAATTTGTAGTGGTATTGACATTCCCCTAAAATGAAACAGGCGAATTCGGTGAAAAGATTATATTATAAATTCCTATTTACTTCTAGGAACCCTACTTTGTTTTCTTTTTGCTTTCAATGCTATACAATATATGGATTATTTCTTTGTTGAACATGCCAAGCGTGTTCGAATTAATGTTTTTTAGAGGGGGATTTACTTACTTACTTAGTACATTTTCCCAATTTTCTATCTTCTGAAAAAGGCTTTTTAAATCGATATTCTTCATCCACTACTACACGAATGTTTATACAAAACTAAAAGGTACAATGGTTTTAAAAAGTTCATCTTTTTTTGTACCTACCTACCAAGGTATTTAGTTACGAGCGTAATATGTGTTCAAGCTATGGAACATTTCCATCATCATTCCATTATTTACTTTTCCATTTTGCTTATTCGTCTAACTTATACAATTTGCTCCGGATCTTACATAATTCTAAAAGATTCTAAAATAAAAAGGTCTAACATTCGGGTTCTCTTTGTTTTCTTTTCTTGAACAAACAAGGACTTGTTTCTTTCATCTTTGAGTACCACGGGTTGACAGCACAGCTGCATTTCAAATAACAAGCTGCTTTGTGCGTTGTTGTTTTTCTCGGCTTCGCTGCGCGCGCATAACAATGAATAAATACATTTAAAAAATGCAACTCTTTAAATTTAAAGCTCTGAGGACATAAAAATGTTTATGCTCTTCCATCGAAGTATACAAAAGAAGCATGAAGCCGATATTCCATGTAAAAAAATCATGACGGGATTGCAATTGTGTGAGAAAGAGACATTCTTATACTGGGCTTCTAATGTACAAGTGAATCGGCATTATGAAACAATATGCATTGCGACAAATCTAATGCATTTTTGTAGTGCTGTCCTTTTTTAACTTTTTCTACTTTTTTGTCTCTTTTACTCTGTAATCATTGATTAAGCTCTTGCATGGAAGCGGCCCTTAAAATGCAGATATTTTTATTGATAAAAAAAATGCACATTCCAGTGTCAGTTTTATGGTAAAAAGGCTGACCAGGGAACATTTAAAAGAAACCAATTATCCGGCCGTTTAATGGCTTCACTAAAAATAGGCAGTAAAATGTAATTAATACGAGGCAAGCCCAAAATGCTCAGCGAGAGGTAAGACACAACACAGCAGGAGGCCATAAAACATTAAAAAAGGAATGATTAATTGTTGTGTGGCCAACCTCATGATTGAACGCGTATGTACACGAAATTTACTTTGTTACGTCTGAAATCTTTACCTTGAGCGCATGCGGGTTGGTCCATTTTCATCTCAATTTTTTTTTTTGTTAAAAAAAGGATCATAAAGATTACAGAGTAACACAACATGCACAATACCAATATTCTTAATGCCAGACTGCCTCTTAAGCAACTTAATAACAATATTATTTTTAACTGTGCATAACAATTTTTAATGGGACAATTAAATGTTCAGTGAGCTTAATTGTTGGATTCCTCATTCCAGTTAACAAATTTAAAACAAATAAATTAAAATTATCCAAATACCCATAAATTTGTAATAGTTAGCAATTTGTGCAGCAAATATTTAATTATCATATTGATTGATTATTGGTACTTAAATATGGAACATAAAATATTAATTACTTGTATAATTACTTTACTGTTACAGAAGCAATTAAAGGTTATGGCTAGGTTATTGTGTAAATTCATTAGATCGTTACTTATATTTTAAGTTTTGTGTATTGCACAACATTTTATCACTTCCACTTGCAAACTAGTTTGCGGAGCACATACTCGATGACACAAATCAAACTTTAGTTTTTGCTATAGTGGCAGATACTCGATTGTTCGAATTTAATATAGCAACAATTTGACTTTTCGAAAAAGTCTTAATGTGACAAAAAAAAAATTGAAAGTTTGAATTTTGAAGCTAGTTTAGCTGTAAATGATGGCTTAACAATAAATTCGAAAAATTAACAATAGGCTTTGAATTATTGAAATTAGTTTCTGAGTTCAATACATTCGATTCAGTGAAGCGATCACTTTGATTCTGTATTGTGGTGGATAAGGCGCACTCAGGAAAACCTGGAAAAATTAAACTTCGAACATTGATCCCAATTCTCCAAGCCTTTATCAGTCATTTTTAAGGGTTCCCCTCCCTACTCCTTTGAATACGAAGCTTCCGCATAATTTTATTGAGTAAACAGACCATCCTTTTAGGTTGAAAAGGATAAATTCGTTCACAATGGAAAGGTTTCAAAGAAGTAGATAATTTTTCTTAAAAAATATTGGCAAGGACGAAAATAAGGTCAAATTTATTGAAAACAAACCAAAAAAGTCTATTTCTGGTACCACCAGTCGAGCTTGGAAGCTATCCAAGAAAAAACTCATTACAGAAATGTGCTTTGGCTTCAAATAATATTGCAGTACTCATACTCGTATAAAGGAATCTTTAGAGCTATATATAGCAACAACAACAGCGAGGTTATAATTGAAATGGATCGCCATCAAGTTGGTCGATGCAACACTATACGGCCCCTTATGTACGTCTGCAGCTGTCGCCGAACCTTATGTACATCTGCTCAGCATGCCCGGGTACATATAACATAATCCATTAAATAGAAAAAGGAAACTTCGATTTCCGTTCAATTACAGTGCCAGATGCCAACCAAAACCGTTTTCTGATGCTCCATCATGCTCTGTTGTCGGTTCAATGTGCCAATGGTCATGTTGCGAGTGTTGAGTGCATACACACGCAATAATATACTGTACCCTGATGCAGTATATGCCAGCAATCGCATGCGGGGGAGTATAAACTCTGAGATAAAAATGAATTATGGTTCTCACAACAAAGTTGTTGTAGTACATTGTTGCCATGTCATCGATAGTGCAGCCTTAACAGCGCAGCATAAAATAATCTGAAACTTTATATCCGACAACCCGTACACATAACTGCAATTGCTTGCATAAACAATATGTATGTAGTTGGGAAATTAGTCCTCACAGCACATTTTCTGCAGTTACTATTAACTTTATAATACGTTCGAAAGCTAAAGTACCGTACAACTATGTAACAAAGCATTTGAACAATTGTTCAATTTTAAGTACTTTTGGAGTACCGTTATACTGTGTTAGTTCTCATTGCGCTAATGCGCATTGCTTTTTTACACAGACCAAAATTGAAACGCAATTCGCTTTTACCGATTATGGAGCGCAGTTAATGTAACGGAATTTCTTATGGTACGTTTTATGCGAATGCTATAAGTGTGATGAGCTGCCCAATGCCCGTTGTTATTGTGCTTCCATGCAACTGGGTTCCTATACAATTGCTGCTAACTACTAAAAATGTTTACTAAATACATTATGGCTTTTCCTTTCTTTTTGAAAACGTACGTTGTGTGGAGCCCCATTTAAATAACTACGCGCTCGTTGAACTATTGACCTCGCGGTTATATAGACTTTAGATTACTGAATTTTTGATAAAACTGAGAATTCGGAAATATTGTGTGATTTTAAAGAACTGATAAGGAAAAGGTCAATTGATTTAAGGATTTATGACTCAATTTAATTGATATAGTCATTAAGTTAAGCACAAAATCTGAGTCAAATTGGAAGGGAAATTCCCACAAGATTTTGTTTAATTGTAATTCAAGTTTAATTCCGTCGGAAGTTAGCGTTTGCTTGCGATATTTCTGCAATTTACAGTTTTACATTTCGAGAGGAGTTGAAGCCCTTTTTTTATACTGTTTCCAAAATCAAATTCAAGGTCAAGTCGTAATACTAAAAATGTGTGTTTTGATAATACATATTCTCAAAAACAGTTGACGATTTTAGCAATTTTTCCCTATTGTGTTTATAAATAAAATATAAAATTAAGCAAACAATGTAATTTACCGCAAATTCTATTTCTGGAATTATATAACCTCAAAAAAACAAGATTTGCAAAATGCGTATGGCTAAAACTGTAAAACCATAGTTAGGAACCCTCTTTTTGAATTTGTGCTATTTCAATATTTTTATTCAATCAAGGTAAAAGACTTAATCCTATGTTAAATGATGTCATAACCTCACTTTGCTCACACAATTTTGTAATTAATTATTAACTACTGTAACGAAAGCAACAACTTAATGATTGACATATCAAGGTCAGATTTTTACTCTTTCAAAGTCAAAAATGTAAATGTGGAAATTGACGTAACCTCACTTTTTTCACAATTTTGAAAGAAAAAAGAAATGGCATTTAACTAAGATGTACAAATACTGCAAGGTTCCAATAAATAAATTGGAAAAGGGACACCACAAAGCAAGCTTTAAAAATGTTAAATTTATTGAAAAAATAGTTACCAAATTTTACACATGTATTTATCGTTATTACAGACAGATTTAAGGCAATGCAAAAAAATCGCGGTTCGTAAAAAAAAAGGTTTCATGATGTCTGAATAGCAGAATAGCACTTTTTATAATTGTAATTAAAGTATTTAACATGCACAAATCGGATAAGCTCTACCAGCTTTTAAGCAGTTTTAAAAAAGTAAAAATTATTTACATAACTTTAGGCGTTTTTATAAATTTTCGTGCGATTACATGGAAGAGTTGCTAAAGTCAATGTTTTTTTACCATCATTTCATTGTAGATAAATTGTGTAAACGATAATTGCAATTACAAGCAACTAACAAAACTGTGTAAAACCCGTGAAAGCAGGTCATCATTATAATTTGCAAAAATTTGGCAAGCTTCTTATTTTAATGAGTAGCACATATTTGTGTGCATTTCCCACATAACACTGCAGTCATGTTTGAATATCTAAATTGGTTTGCTCAGCAAAATCCACAATAAGTGCGACCTCATTCCAATAACATATGTATGGAAACCAAAAGCTGTGCGATGTGGCGTGCATTCATGATGAGAGACATTTCTAAATTGTTGACAAATAAGAGTTGCATTTTCAAAATCAACTGCACCACATAATGTCGTTTAATCCGCTGAGACCCAGCTGGTTTTAGTCTGAAAGTGGATTAATGCACTTCTTTATCGCAACAACGAGTACGTTTAAAGTCTTAAGCTTTTAATGCGACCTAAATACCCAAAATGCGATGACTGATAAATTAAAGTTAATACATCTGTATTAAAAAAAAAATGGATTTATACAAAAGACCTTAAAAGCTTAGAAAAATTTGTGTCTTTAAAGTGGAGACTTGAAAAAGAATTCAAAAAATGCATTCACGCTGAAGGAATATAAAGGCTCAACGAAAATCCAGTTCTAATGATCTGCAGACACGATAAAGTTTCCATTTCCCACGTTTTGTACGCTATGTTTCCTATTACAGCACCGTCTTAATATACATATTATATTGTAAATTGCTTGAGACGTTTGTACATAGGCATGGCAAGCGCAGCTTACACAAAAGATGTTGAAGTAGATGAAAGTCATGAAACTAAATTGGAAGAAACGAGATTGAAAAAAAAGATTGAAAGAGGATTGTGCAAGGCAACAACCCGCGAGAGGAGTTTAGACAACGATGGTGGGTTATTTTCAAGTGTCTTGGTTCAAGATTCTTGCGATGACGACACTCGTCGCATTTAAGTGTGCAGGTTGTGGGGCTGGCACTTGTCCAATACATTTTAATGCCGCATGTGAAAGCATTAAGAGCACTTTTATGGGAGAAGTGAATGGTAATTAAATGTAGATCCTTATTAAACCAAATTTATGACTTTATTAAGGCAAAATTGAGTTAACTTTTGTGTACGGAAATATTTTGTAATAACAGGGACTGGGTTTAAACACACATAGTCTCAAAATCAACTGTAAATGGTGAGTTTTTAATCGGAGAAGTTTATTTTACAGTCGGGATTTTGGGTATCGGGAATGTGACTGTCGGGATTGTTGGATTATCGGGAAGTTTACAGTCCAGACTTTGGTTGTCGGGATTGTAGCAGCCGAGCATTTGATTATCGGGATTTTTTCATGAATGTAGCTGTCGGGATTTAGGCTGGCAAGTTTTATTTTAAATAGTAATAAGATTGTGATTCAAGGACATTGAGGTTTTTGGGGATTTTGTGTAGTCGGCAATTAAAAGGCTTTTTAATATTATAAGCGAAGAAAAATCAGAAAGTGAACTATATTTAAATCCGCTAGTACTGATTCATTGTATAACAATTCTTTTCGAAAAGGTTTTTCCTATCTTATCTTGGGATTATCTACAAGATCTTGTCATGTCGATAACAAAATTTGTCATACTCATGCAGTTATCATTTTATTACATTTTGTCGATTCATTTATATGAGACGATATCGGAAAAAGACCATAAAACTACACTAAAACGAATCAAAACTGTAAATTATTCTTTTATAAAAGAGAAGTTTAAATGATGTTGTTTAAGTTTAAAAAATCTTTCAAAATTGTAACAGCCGTTTTAAAGCAACAATTGCTTCATTGATAAAAAGGATATTTATTTATATTTAAATTTATTTATTAAATCGTTAGTTAATAAATAATTTAAATTAAAAATAATTACATCGAAGGGAAAGCGACTTAATACTTTGTAGTTAAGTTATCCAATTAAGAGTCGTTTGTAAAACACAATTAAAATAAAATAAATTTTAAACAAAAATGACGACGCAATTTAAAAAACAAAATTTTTTGACCTTGAAAAAAATTAATGTGAATTGTTGAAATGTTTAACAAAGAAAAAATCCAGTTTGAAATGCAAAGTTTTGTATCTTATCTTTTGTAATGGCTGCAATAATTAAAAAATAAAAATTCAAAAAGACCTTTAAGATCAGTAATATTTTATGACCTTGAATTAACAGATTAGAACCTTGAAATGTTGACTAACATTTTTTGTAACACTAAATTTAATGGGATACAAATTTTGAAAAGGCTTCTATGAAACTTTTTTTCATCTTAACGATGGCAGAATGACCTTGAAATTTGGAAAAACTCAAATTAATCTAACTAACTTTACACAGCATAAGTCATAACAAATTCAAATCCATCCAGAAGTTTTCGAGAAAACGTACGACGAATGTAGACTCATTTTTTTAGACCACTTTTTGAAATCTCAGAATGATTAATGCAAGATCATTCTTAGACTTCGAAAAGTGGTCCATAGTTTTATATTTTTTCCAATTGTAATTCATGAAATCTCAATTGTAATTCATATTTTTCAATTGTAATTCAAATATTATTAAATGTAAATCAAATAATATTTTTATTTACAAGATGGCCTTTCTTCGTTTTTTCTGTTTAATAGCTAGAATGAACTAATTTTAAGAGAGTTAAAATGATAAGCTATTTTTAAACTAACATATCCAGAAATTCGATGTTATTTGAATTATCATTGAGATCTCATGAATTACACTTGGAAAAGGTGTAGTCGACTAAGAGAAATCGGGACCACTTATATGTAAATGTTCTTCCACAAAAACACTTTTCAAAGTGAAAATAACAAAAAAAAAATGGCTTCTGTTTTTGTATTATGTAAAACATACTTAATTAGAATCTAATATTATTAAAAAAGGCTAAAGACCATGTACGTATGTAGAGGAATCAATCAGGCTTAAACTGTAAATGAGATCGCAACGAAATTTTAGATCCGTATCAACATCCCAAAAGAATAGAGAAAACGCGAAAGTAAACCGCGAAAAAATTATCGCGGGAATTGATTTTCCAGTATTTGATTAATTAACCTCACGAAAAAATTTGCCAAAAATTCAGCGATTTCCCGCGGTAATGAAGTTCGTCTAATATTTATAAATTGATTCGATTGTCATTTGTCTGGGAGTAGTATTTAATTTCGCTAAAACTGTAAATGGGACGCGTAAGTATTTAAGTGTCCGATTAATAAAAAACAACTCGCCACAAAATTCGCGCATAATTCCGTGGTTTTCCACGATCACGTTTTCGGTTTTATGTTATAGTAACGGTTTTATCTATAATCACATAAAATCTCACAAACGAAGGAAAAAACGAAATAAAGTTGGGAATTGTTTTTTGTGTTTTCTTTTATGAAGGATATTTCGGAAGAAAAGAGAAAACATGCTACGAAACAATCGAAACAATTATGAATAAGCACAACGAAAACAAATTTCTGAATAATAATTGTCATCGCTTTCAATTTTTATTTTAATTAAAATACATAAAAACTTGAAAAATAGATATACTTTTATCAAATATTTATGATATTAAAGAATTATAAGAAATTAGTAAAAACGCTTTTGAAAAACAACATGCTGTGTTCGAACAACGCGTGAGTTTCTCCGATAGTTATTAATAAATAACCACAACAACAAATAAAAATAAGTAAACGCAATTAAAAAATATAATTTAAGTAAATATCAAAAATGTACGCGTCATTTATCGTATATAAAAATATTTGTTAACATTTTTTAAAACCTGGAATTTAAAATAAAAATAACCACTTTACGATGCAAATATATAAATTTAGGTACTTCACGCACACATTCACACTTAGTGGAACCATTTTAATATGTTCTGATCTCAAATCGCTGAGTAATCACTTTGAATTTGAATTATCCACGTTTAAGTGGATTTTAAGTAATTTCGTTCTCTCAGTGTACAAATATAAAAATATTGTTAAATCAACTAATAAATTAAAATAAACAACAAGTAATAAATTTAAAAATTAATTTAAAGACTCACCTAAGTTAAACCGTCAAATTTTGCAATTCACTTGCTTTAGATCCCACATCTTAATCCAAGTAGAAGAAATCCTTCATTGAAATTATCGATTTTATCCAGAGCATAGAGATGAATTTGAAGAATCGCTTGAACGCATCTAAAGAAAGGAAATTAATTAATTAAAAAATAATAATAATGAGAAAATAAATTTGATCTAAAATTACCTTTAAAAAATAAATACCAAACAAACTCAATAATTAAAACAATTGCAACACCTAAATAAAAAGATTTTCATGCATTTTTCTGCTTAAAACTAAAAAAGGGCTGTAAAATGTTTAATTAAAATCCTCAAAACGATCCAATCTACAAAAGTGTCCTATACAATTTCTATGAAAATAATAAAACCGTGCCAACTTAAATATAAAACAAACTAAATTAAATATGATAAAAAAGTAATTTTTACTGAAAATAATTTTTGTAACCATTTGAGAGCATTAAAAATGATTAAAATATAAAGAAAAAGTCATACATGAACATGTTTCAGTTTCATGTTTTCTATTTTAAACAAATGTAAAATTTTGATTTACTTCCAAAACATGTCATTATTTTGGAAGTGGTTCTGCATGACATGCGCCCCATCCCCCATTTGATTTTTAATGACATCCGTGTGCTTGCATCCACACTCGTCACATATCTCTTCCACAAAAATGCCACACTCAATCATTTGCTCGATGCTCTCCAACATGCCGTCCGGAGGATGCACATTGGAACCGCCGACCCCATTCAATGACGGCGCATGGAACAACTTCAATTGGTTGATGTAGTACAACTGAAGCAGTTGAATTGTTTGGATGAGATCGCGCTCATGAAAAAAATCCCTCAACCGGACTGAGATCGCCTCACCACCTTGTGTGCTGTCAATTGTGGGTAAATGACCATCCGGATTATTGGGAAGTGATGCGTTATCGCAATGGAAGTCCTTAAACAAATCGGACACTAAACCGCCACACTCCCATATATTTTCTGCAGCATCCTCTTTGGGAGTGATATTGTAGGTGGGCTTTGGAATTTCACGTATTTTGCGTGAGATGGTACCAAAAACTGCAATGGTACGACGAGGACGTTTATTGCTGCGCTTGGCGGTTCTTGGGGCCTGATGATCTGATGTTAAGCTCAGTTGGCTTAATGATTTGTGTTTTTTAAGCGCTTTATTACGTTTGGACATTTGGGATGAGATTCTACCATTGGATTCGTCATTGGAATGACATCCTTCGTCAATGTCGGTGAGGGACGGAACTTTGTTGACATGATCAATTGTGTTGTCTTCTAGCATTGTGTTGTCTTCAGTGTTGGCGCCATGTATTGGGTTGTCATCATAAATTGGATTGTCATCATGAATTGGGTTGAGTTTATGAATTTCCATTTCATCAATGGCGTCATTGGGTCGGCTAATTAATTTTTGCTTTGCCGCAATTAACGACTCATTGCTTGTGGAGGTGCTGCAACTATTGCTCGTTGTTGCAGCACTGCCTAATAAGTGGAATTGATCGTCGTCATTGCGTTCGGATCGGCTCTGACTAATTGACATTACGTTGGTGTTGTCTGGAATTCAATTAATCCAAGTTAAAGTACAAATTCACCAAACTAAAAAACACCTGACTTACCACTGAATAAAGTGAAATCTGGATCAAGAACTGGAATGCGAGGATCTTCCGCTGTTAAATTAAAATGTGGCTTAATAACAATTAAAGCAACACGACTTAAGGATCAAACCTGATGGCGTCAAATTTAATTGCGGCAGAAGTGCGTTGAACAAGTTCATCAAATTTCCAGTTCGAAGGGCAGGAAAAACCTTTTCACCTCGGTCGTTGTTCATTTTTATGGAAGAATTTTTTTTCTTTCGGTGTCTAATAAATTTAAATAAAATTTTAGTAACGGATTATTTGACGTTTTAATAATTAAAAATCAAATGAAATTTTGTTCAAATTGTGAGTCATCGTTATCCAAGACAACAACCAATACAATAATTTCCTGAGCTAAATAAAAATAACCTCAAAATTATGGCAACCCAAATGTCAAGATAATTATAATTTTTAATTAACATAAAACTGAAGTCCACAACAACAACAACAATTTATTTTTAAAACCTTAATCCCTAAATTAAATTAAACGTAAATCCAAATATTTTGAATTACAAATTAGTCCCACTATTGTCAAAAACGTCCCCAATTTACTGTGATGAAATGTTGGGAAATTTGCGCAAAAAATTCAACTTGGTCATTCAGGAGGGCATTCAACTGTCGGAGAATATTTTGAAGTCACCAAGCAGTGGCAGTCCCGGCACATCCAGCCAATCATCAACCCATGCCATCAGCCTTCTCAATCAAACGACACCACACTATACACCTCCCACAAACATCAACCTTCACGCAGGTTCTGAGTTGCTGGCCAAAAATGAAGCTAATTGGAAAGGTTTGCTTGATTGTTCACTTCCAATTAATGTTATCCTTGCCTTTGCATCCCACTTTATTGTTATCCCAGTTTTCTTTGCATCCCAATTTATCTTGAATCACAATAATATTTGCATCCCACTTCCAATTCTGTTTTTAAAACCCAAAACTATTTTTTTTTAAAGCAATGCACGCCCTATCCGAAGAGAATGCCGACAAAGCGGACCAAATTGATCAGTCAATCCTCAACATTAAGGCGAGCGTCGATAAAACATACATTGACATTACCGACTTGAACGTGTCCTTATTGAATTTACCCCAAATTATCAACACACTCCAGACATGCTGCGAGGTGGTGGAAGACATTGGTGTTAAGTGTAAAGACTTTGAACGCAAATTAATGGAATTGGAAGATCTCATGGAAGTGCTGGAGCTGCAGGAGAAGCAATTGGATCATCGTTTTGAGATGGCAATGTACAAAGAGAAGAAACTGGGTAATAGTTAATGGCAAGCGGTGCCAACAAGACCTCAATTTAACGAATTTATTAATTGCAGCCCAGCTGGAAAAAGTGCGTCAGGAAATGGAGCAGCAGAACGCTGCAAGTGTGCGGGAGTATGAGCAAAAGTTGCGGCAATTGCAGATGGAGCGACAAGCCGCCTTTCAAGATGCATTCCAAAGTGATATTAAATATTACAAGGAAGTTGGTTCCATACCAAGTAGGTAATTTAATTGCCAAATGGTTAAAAATGTGTAATTGTAATTTGTGTTTCAGAAATTGAGCCAAAAAACCCAACAACAGCAACAACGTTGGAAGTGGCAATGGAAGAGATTGTTTTGGAAGACACCGACACCAAGGCGTTGGATGATTTTCTTAATGAATAAAATTACGGAAAGTAATTAAAATGTCAGAAAAACGCGCGATTTGAAAAAAGACTGCGTCGCTGTTATAATGTTAAGTTTTAATATTAATATTGCAATTTGAGTAAACTGGGAACACTCACCCGTGTGCTTCCGAGCAAATTATTGTGCCTTCAGTCGCCTTGTCAAAAAAAAACTATTAAAATTCACTTGATTTATGCGTCGTCAACTGTTTTGTAATTTGTAAGATATATTTGTTTGAATTGTTAAACTGCAGTGCCAAATAAACTTAAATCGACATAAATGTGCAGCATTAATTTTCTGCAAGGTCTGTTTCAGAGTTCTAGCACCGGAAACCGTTCCAATTCGAAGTTGTCAATTGTCAGATTGTTAGGATTCTGGAAAAATCACAGCATAGGCGGGGAGCGGGCGTTATGCTTAGCCTCACAGAATTCAGAACCGTTTGTTTTGTTTATGTTACAACAAAAATATGTATTTTCCATTAGGACAATCAGCTGAATTTTGAACATAACCTCAATTATTCACATATTTCATATATATTTCCAATTTCGAATTCAATTATCCCGTATATTCGAAAACCGGTTAACCTTCGAATAACAGTACTTTAAATTATGACATAAAATATTTTATTAATTCATTTTAACGCACAATTAAATAAATGAAAGTAATTCTAGTTATGTAAAATATAAGCCTCGTATATATAAAAACGTACAACAAAGGAATTCCAAGGAATCCTTATTATTTTTAAAATACTTTCTCAAAGTTTGTCAAAACAACGATTCCTTGATTTTCAACGGTAAGCAAATATATATAATACAGTCAAGTCCATGTATGGTTTGAATCACAAACAATTTGAGCAATCATAAGGACAAGGTCGTTTGTGGCGTCCGATCAAAAGGGAATGGTCATGTTGTAGTCCACGGATTTTGAAACACGTAACGGTGAAAAGGAAACTTACTCATCTCCTGGGTTTAAAAAAAAAAAACTAAAATCGTTCTAACAATTTCTACCTACAAGTATACTTCAGGGAAAAAAAGAAGAATCAAAACAATAAAATGGAGTCAACAGACGACGAAGTCCAAAGTAGTGCCGTGTCAACAAGCACTGATCACATTGACCATGCTGATTGTGACTTCTCGTCATCCGACGATGAGGGCACAACACAGCAACCAATGTTCAATCAACCAACGTCTACGTTGCCGATGAAAAAACGCCCAATCGTCAGCGGCTATAATGAACAAAATCACAACGGCAATGATCAACCGCAGGAGCCAAAGAAGCCCAAATTTGATAAATACTCATCCAAATTGTTTAGCATGTTCATGGATGTTGACGAACAAGGACAAAGTCGCTTGGAGCCGATAGAGACTTCTGCCCAAAACAAAAGTAAACTCACCGGCTTAGATGCAATTAAATGGAATCCGGAAGAGAAAGAAGTTGTGTTGCAAGAGACTGTCAGTTGGTTGGTGAATGATTCGGATTTGTTAAAGGAGTTGTGTCGCGATGATTTGGATTCGTGGATTGTTGTGGGTGCTAAAAAAATTTCAATTAATGACGAAACTAAGTATTGTGACCCAAAAATATTGGAGGAGTTACTGCGCTCCAAATTAATATTTGATCAGTTACGTATTAAGGATTATTTAAAAGCTCGTCGGAGATGTAATCCTTATGAAAAAATTCGTTGTAGCATCTTTATGAACCGGGCGGCTGTCAAAATGGCAAACATGGACGCGATTTTGGATTTTATGTTTACAAATCCAAAGGACGAGTATGGTGATAGTTTGATACGGGAAAATGAACCACTGTATTTTGCTGATGTGTGTGCTGGTCCGGGTGGTTTCTCCGAGTACGTGTTGTGGCGCAAGGGATGGGAAGCAAAGGGGTTTGGTTTCACACTGAAAGGTGAAAACGATTTTAAGTTGCAGGATTTTTTTGCTGGACATCCAGAAACATTTGACGCCTATTATGGCGCTAAGAATGATGGCAACGTTTTTGATCCAGAAAATATAACTTCACTAACAGAGTATGTGCTTAAACAAACAGAGTCTGGTGTTCATTTTATGATGGCAGACGGTGAGTTTTCTGTGAAGGGACGACATATTCAAGAAATTACCTACAAGCAACTATATTTATGTCAATGCCTTGTAGCGTTGTCGATTGTCCGTGAAAAGGGTCACTTTGTTGTGAAGCTGTTTGACTTGTTCACACCATTCTCAGTGGGTTTGATTTATTTGATGTATAAGTGCTTCCAGCAGATTGCGATTATCAAACCAATTTCCAGTACTTCAGATAATTCAGAACGCTATTTGGTCTGCAAGTGGAAGCGCCCGAACACCGACACCATTCAACGTCATTTGTTTGACATAAATCAGGTGCTTTTTGATAACCGAAATTCGCCACAGGACATATTGGAGCTGGTCAGTCAAGATGTTATCCAGGGGGATGAACGCTTCTACAAATACATTTGTGAAAGTAACTCAGTGATTGGTAGCAATCAAATGGTTGGCTTACTAAAGATTAATGCATACTACGAGAATCGTGAACTTAATGAGCCACGCCAATCACAGATTCGGGAGCAATGTTTGAAATTGTGGAAGCTACCGGATGAGGCCCGCAAAAATCCAAAGACAAATTACAAGACTAATGACGCATTGTTTTTGGAGCTTCTTGGGCCATGGCGGGGTGAAAACGATTTTTTAACCGCCAAGGGGCATGTTCTTGATTCCAGCACAAAGTTGCAAAGAGTGTTTGCAGTCACCGAGGACTGGTTCTTTATGCCCATATACGTGGAGAATCATTCAACGATGAACTTTCGCACTTTTTTTATGAGCAAAGGCAGACGTGACATTGTCATGTATTATCAAAGCGGATCATGGATGCCGATACCACAAATTGCCCTGGAGATGCCACCCAACACCTTCATTTATGGCGAAATAGTGCGTGAGTTGTTGGGTCAAGGACGTTGCCAAACAATTGTTTACGCTCTCCACATCATTGACGCCATAGTCTTGGGTGGTGTTGACATTCGCCAAATGCCCCTTAAGGAGCGCAACAAAATGTGCCAAAAGTTTGCCATGGCATTAAACAAACCGTCCACCACTTATGATGGTTCATCCAATGGAGCCACACAAGAGATGACAGCCCCCATCCGGTGCAAACAAATGTATTCGCTGCGTGATATGAACGGATTCTTTGGTAATTTGGATTCGTATCAGTTGAAGGATGGCAAAAAACGGTTGGGCTTTCGCCTTCGAAACTCAGGACAGGAGAGATTTTTTGTACCTAAAGGATTGCTGTTTTTTAATGAGACTAAGAAGCACATTACGCGACATTACTCAAAGACGAACAAGCGCTTCTACTATTGCGACACGATTGCACGACGTGAGTTCTTCCTGCATGACTTGCAGTCTTCTGATGAGATTAAGGCGTCGTTCAGGTCGTCGTTCACCAATCGGTATCAGTGGACTTGGGCTATAGACACGCAAGTACATGAATCGATTAACGAGGCGGAACGCATGACCAATTTGTTGTATCGCATTGACTTTGAAAATTTTTTGTTGCGTTGCTATGGCGGATGATGTTCAGAGAGTTTCAAATTTCTACTGATGAAACAATTTTTTATTTTAAACTTAATGTGACTAACTGTACCTGAGAAAGTGGCAATAAATATACGACGATCCAATTTAAGTAAAGCATAATTGCTGTTTAATTAACGGTCTGAAGTATTATTTGAATTTTATATATTTTGGAAATTATGTATATTTAACAATGCTATTACACGAACGAGTTTGAAGTTGATTGGGATTTTTGATAATAAATGAAATACGTTGATACAACAACACAACCAATTCGCCATCAACATTTTGTTTGTTTACATTATTTCGTATCGGGTGACGTCAGAAACAAAATTTCAAAGTGCTAGTTTGCGCAATGCGTAATTATTTTTTTTTATTATTCTTGTGTACTATTTTAAAAGTTATTACATTCGGTTTTTGTTTCAACTGAAAGGCGAAAGAAACTTTAACTTAATTTAAAGTATAAAAACCCGTTCGTGTAATCGCATCGTTCGTGTTATAAAATACTATATATAAATTACAGTTTCGAATTGTTATCTATATATTTGAAGAACATATATTTTCGATAAACAATTATTTTGACAAAACAAATATTTTCAATTAATCATTTTGAAGTCTGCACTCTCTGCTCACATTCATCATCCCTCTCAAAACATTTGTGGCGTCAAGTTCCACAGGAACCCTAGTTTGAAAAAGATAATTAAATAACAAAACAATTGCTAATTCTTTGGTGAAAACTTCTTGAAAGTTAACCAAAAGGACACTTATTCATCTCCTGGATTTCAAAAGGTAAGCACAACCACATTTAAATAACACAAAAATCATTTTTCTAAGAATTTCTCCCACAAATATTGTTCAGAAACGAAAAGAAGAAGCAAAACAATAAAATGGAGTCAACGGAAGACGAAGGCCAAAGTAGTGCCGTGTCAACCAGCAGTGATCACAGTGACCAAGAGGAGGGTGACTCCTCGTCATCTGACGATGGCGGCACACCACAGCAACCAATGTTCAATCAACCAACGTCAACGTTGCCGAAGAAAAAGCGTCCAATCGTCAGCGACTACAATGAACAAAATTACAACAGCGATGACCAACAGCCCGACCCAAAGAAGCCCAAATTTGATAACTACTCATCCAAATCGCTTCGCATGATGCAGTCGATGGGTTTTGACGCACAAAAAGGTTTGGGCAAACAAGGACAAGGCCGCTTGGAGCCGATAGAGGCATCCGCCCAAAAGGGAAGGCGTGGTTTGGGGTTGAAGCTTACCGGGTTAGATGCGGCGGCAATTAAGTGGAACCCGGAAGAGGAACAAGTTGTACTGACAGAGACTGTCAATTGGTTGGTGAATGATTCGGATTTATTGGAGGAGTTGTGTCGCGATGATTTGGATTCGTGGATTGTTGTGGGTGCTAAAAAGATGTCAATTGATGATGAGACTAAGTATTGCGAGCCAAGAATATTGGAGGAGGTGCTGCGCTCTAAGTCAGTGTTTGATCAGTTAAGTAGTGAGGATTTAATGAATGCTCGTCGACGAAGTAATCCGTATGAAAAAATTCGTGGCAGCATCTTTTTGAACCGGGCTGCTGTCAAAATGGCAAACATGGACGCGATTCTGGATTTTATGTTTACAGATCCAAAGGATGAGCATGGTGATCGTCTGTTACGGGAAAGCGATCCACTGTATTTTGCTGATGTGTGTGCTGGTCCGGGTGGTTTCTCCGAGTATGTGTTGTGGCGCAAGGGATGGGAAGCAAAGGGTTTCGGTTTCACACTGCAAGGTGAAAACGATTTTAAGTTGCAGGATTTTTTTGCTGGACATCCAGAAACATTTGACGCCTATTATGGCGCTAAGAATGATGGCAACGTTTTTGATCCAGAAAATATAACTTCACTAACAGAGTATGTGCTTAAACAAACAGAGTCTGGTGTTCATTTTATGATGGCAGACGGTGGATTCTCCGTGGAAGGACAAGAAAATATTCAAGAAATTCTCTCCAAGCAACTGTACTTATGTCAATGTCTTGTGGCCTTGTCGATTATCCGTGAGAAGGGTCACTTTGTTGTGAAGCTGTTTGATTTGTTCACACCATTCTCAGTGGGTTTGATTTATTTGATGTATAAGTGCTTCCAGCAGATTGCCATCATTAAGCCAGTCACCAGTCGTCCAGCCAATTCAGAACGCTATTTGGTCTGCAAGTGGAAGCGCCCGAACACTGACACTATTCAACGTCATTTGTTTGACATTAATCAGGTGCTTTTTGACAACCCAAATTCGCCGCAAGACACATTGGAGCTGGTCAGTCAGGATGTCATCCAGGCGGATGAAAATTTTTACAAATACATTTACGAAAGCAACTCATTGATTGGTCGTAATCAAGTGGTTGGCTTATTGAAGATTGCTGCATACTGCGAGAATCGTGAACTTAATGAGCCACGCCAATCAAAGATTCGGGAACAGTGTTTGAAATTGTGGAAGCTACCGGATGAGGCCCGCAAAAATCCAAAGACAAATTACAAGACTAATGACGCATTGTTTTTGGAGCTTCTTGGGCCTTGGCGGGGTGAAAAAGATTTTTTAACCGCCAAGGAGCATCTTCTGGACGCCAGTACAAAGTTGGATAAAGTGTTTGCTGTCACCGAGGACTGGTATTTTATGCCTATAGACGTGGTGGAACATTCACTGAAGAACGTCCGCACATTTTTCATGAGCAAAGGGAAGCGTGACATTGTCATGTATTCCCAAAGTGGATCATGGACGCCGATACCACAAATCGCCCTGGAGATGCCACCCAACACCTTCATTTATGGCGAGATAGTGCGTGAGTTGTTGGGTCAAGGACGTTGCCAAACAATTGTTTACGCTCTCCACATTATTGACGCCCTAGTCTTGGGTGGTGTTGACATTCGCCAAATGCCCCTTAAGGAGCGCAACAAAATGTGCCAAAAATTTGCCATGGCATTGAACAAACCGGCCACAACTTATGGTGGTTCATCCAATGGAGCCACACAAGAGATGACAGCCCCCATCCGGTGCAAACAAATGTATTCGATGCGTGACATGAACGGATTCTTTGGTAATTTGGATTCGTATCATTTGAAGGATGGTAAAACTCGGTTGGGCTTTCGCCTGCGTAACTCAGGACAAGAGAGGTTTTTTGTACCTAAAGGATTGCTGTTTTTTAATGAGACTAAGAAGCACATTACGCGACATTACTCAAAGACGAACAAGCGTTTCTACTATTGCGACACGATTGCACGACGTGAGTTCTTCCTGCAGGACTTGAAGTCTCCTGATGAGATTAAGGCGTCATTCAGGTCGTCGTTCACCAATCGGTATCAGTGGACTTGGGACATACACACGCAAGTGGATGAATCGATTAACGAAACGGAGCGCATAACCAGTTTGCTGTATCGCATTGATTTTGAAAATTTTTTGCTGCGTTGCTAAAGGCGGTTTCTTCAAGTTTCTATTCATCCTTTTCATTTTAAATTTAAGATAAATTACTTGTTACTTGATAAAAAGTATCCATGAAATTAAATATTATACAACGATATAATTTAAGAAGCATATTACCTGATTCATTATATTTAATTTTAGTTGTTTTGATCTAATTGTGGATGTTATTAATTTGACTTTTTTTTTGCAGTTTAATAATAATTAGCATCTGGAGGCTTCTTGAAGTCGGATTAATCCTTAAATAAAAACATTGGTTGATTAAATTATATATATAAGTCCTAAAAAAAGGCCATTCATTGGCAAAATACTGGCTCACGAATGGATTCCACTAACCTAAGCAAATCTACCAGCACTACTTTCACTAACCAAAAACATCACTATTGGATGAACTTTAGGTTCAACCGAAGTAATTCAAGAAATGGGGATGGGTTGCAACAGTCCGTGGCCTCTCCCCAAATATGATGTCATGGGAGTAGGCCCGTTGAATCTCCCGAACATGATTTTCTGCAATTGCAAGAAAGGATGCAGAAATGCTTTCAGTAGCAGGGAAGCAGGGTTGAAATGTTCGATTGTCTTGCAACTCACGACCTCTAAGGTTACTGGGGCATTTTTCGAATTTTAAGTCTTTATGGCACATTAAAGACTTTAAAAGAAAGATAATTCCAAAAAATTATTCTTTAAAAACTCAATATTTAAATTGTTAAATTTAAAACATTCGAATTTAATTGCAAATTTCAAGTGTTAAGATAATTAAAAGGAGAAATATCCCAACATGTTTCTTTCAGGTGTCATTTTGTGTATCCTGTCTTTTAAATTAATACAATTAAAGTGTTTGTTAAGAAGTCACAGTCAAAATGGCAGAGCAGAATATCGACGTAAGACCGTATGCAAATTTGATGAGATTTACTCACATTTATTACAATTCAATTTTTAAAACGTTAACAGGACAAAGATTTTGGGAAATTTTCATGCTTGAGAGGCTTTTAAACAAAAGTATTCATTTTATGTGTTAAAATTGTTCTAAAAATTGGGAAAAACATTTCATAGATTTCGAAGAACAAGGCATTAAGAAACGATCACGAAACGTGGAGCTAAGAAACAGGAACAGTTACAGAAGCTCATATTGAAAATGCTTCTGCAAAAAGTGTTCTTCGAAAAAAATTACGTGAAATGCGTCGTGGACGATGAGACATAATATACCGTAGATGGAAATGATCATTGTCAAGGAAAATGTTATTTTGAGAATACAAGGAATTCTGTAAAAATATTTTCATTAAAAACAAAACAGTCATTTTGAAAAAAAAAAAAAAAAAATCGGAGCTATCCAAATTCAAACATCCTCATACCGGGCAACATTTATTTTTTATCTTTTGAATCCTTTTATTCCTATAAAAAACATAGGGCCCCAATGAGAGCCTTCCAGTGTACTCGATATCTTGGAGAACGGTCCGTCTCCATGTGTTTCTAGGGCTCCCCCGTATTTTTGAGCCCTGCTGAATCCATTCCAGGGATTGTCTTGTGATGCTGCACTCCGCTTTTCGCATGTTATATCCAGATCCATTTACGGCGTCTCATCTCAATCTTTAAGTTCTCCTGGTGCGTCAACGCAAACAGGTCGCCGTTTTTAATCCACTCATGAATGAACTTGCATTTCTTTTACGTCTGATTAATTGCAGCCTCAGGTCTCGCTACCATATAGCATTGTATTTACAGTTTACACGCAGGTATTGAATATTATTAATGTTGGCGGAAAGATGTGGGGATTTCCACACTTCTGCTTCATTATTTATTACAAAACTTCATTATGTTAAAAGAATCCCTAAATACGTGTAATAGTTCATCTCGTTTAAAGTAGATGGCTTTTGATCACAGATAACGTCAATGTGTTCAAGTAAGTTTTACACGCATGCGTACAGAATAAAATAAAATAATTGTTCTCTTTTCCGATAGTTTTATTCCTCACATTTTATTACTTTATTATTATTATCTAAAAGGGTATTTTTTCGCCTTTCTCATTCTATCTTGCAAATCACGATTTTTGAATATTATTTATTTCTACAACGGAGTGACGGGCACTGACATTTGCGTTGGTAATTGGTTATTGATATTATAAACGGTAATTTATAGTTTTGTATGCGTATTTAACAAGCTCAATGAACATTTTATTGTTTTAGAAAACAAAAATCACTAAATAATAAGAGTTTTAAAAATAAAACAAAATACAGAGAATAGTTTTGCTCTTTATTCTGTGTTGCAACGGTTAAGCCTTTGATGATTTTTATTTTAAATAATTTTATCTCTGAATGTATTTATTTCGAAATAAATGAAACCGACATACAATTAAGAGATGATGTGCCGTTTAAGAATAATTTGGATCTTACAAGAAGATGGAAAGAGAAGCTAGTTTTTGGTCCTTAAGCAACCAAGTTTTAAGTTTATTGGTTGATATGGTGGTAAATAAGGTAATTGCTGCAATTCAGAATATTTAATTCAATGAAAATCATAAAATGGCAAAGTAAATTCCAAATTATCATAAATCCTCCTTTGCACCTTTTACAATCCAATTTCTTAAACCTATTAATTTTACATAAAACCGAACAGTAAATATTAGAAATTTACTAATGACTTTATTGAGGATCTCAAGGATCAGGTGTAAATTAATTGCTTTAATTGACTTTTCTACCGTCGGTAATTTAAAAAAATGTTTATTACCTGTGGAATCCAACAAAATGTAGGAGCCAATCAGGTATTAAGGAAATAAGGAGGAGTTTATCATAATATTTAAAAACTAAACTTATTTCAAAAAATATTATTATTCGTGTTCTGAAATTCAGACAGACAAGTTCTATAATTCCAAAGCCACAAGTTTACAAAACATTTGTGCCGCCGAGTTCTACAGGAATAATTAAATAACCAGACAATCGCTAGTTCTCCTTCAAAGGACACTTATTCATCTCGTGGATTTTAAAAGGTAAGGACAACCGCATTAAAACAGCAGAAAAGTATTTTTTTAAACAATTTTTTTCTACATTTTTTCAGAAAAGAAGCAAAACAATAAAATGAAGTCAACGGAAGTCCAAAATATCGTACCCACGTTCACGTTGCAGAAGAATAAGCGTCCAGTAGTCAGCAACCAAAGTGAACAAAACTACAACAGCGATGACCAACAGCCGGATCCAAAGAAGCCCAAATTTGATAACTACTCATCCAAATCGCTTCGCATTATGCAGGCGATGGGTTTTGACGCACAAAAAGGTTTGGGCAAACAGGGACAAGGTCGCCTGGAGCCCATAGACACATTCACCCAAAAGGGAAGACGTGGTTTGGGGCTGAAGCTCGCCGGATTAGATGCGGCGGCAAATAAGTGGAATCCGGAAGAGGAACAAGTTGTGATAAAAGAGACTGTCAGTTGGTTAGTGAATGATTCGGATTGGTTGGAGGAGTTGTGTCGCGATGATTTGGATTCGTGGGGTGTTATAGGTGATAAAAAAATGACAATTAATGACGAAATTAAGTATTGTGACCCAAAAATATTGGAGAAGGTGCTGCGCTCCAAATCAGTGTTTGATCAGTTAAATAATGGTGATTTAGTGAATGCTCGTAAGAGGAGTAATCCTTATGAAAAAATTCGTGGTAGCATCTTTTTGAACCGGGCGGCCGTTAAAATGGCAAACATGGACGCGATTTTGGATTTTATGTTTACTAATCCAAAGGACGAGTATGGTGATAGTTTGATACGGGAAAATGAACCGCTGTATTTTGCTGATGTGTGTGCTGGTCCGGGTGGTTTCTCCGAGTATGTGTTGTGGCGCAAGGGATGGGAAGCAAAGGGTTTCGGTTTCACACTGCAAGGTGAAAACGATTTTAAGTTGCAGGATTTTTTTGCTGGACATCCAGAAACATTTGACGCCTATTATGGCGCTAAGAATGATGGCAACGTTTTTGATCCAGAAAATATAACTTCACTAACAGAGTATGTGCTTAAACAAACAGGGTCTGGTGTTCATTTTATGATGGCGGACGGTGGATTCTCCGTGGAGGGACAAGAAAATATTCAAGAAATTCTCTCCAAGCAACTGTACTTATGTCAATGTCTTGTGGCCTTGTCGATTATCCGTGAGAAGGGTCACTTTGTTGTGAAGCTGTTTGATTTGTTCACACCATTCTCAGTGGGTTTGATTTATTTAATGCACAAGTGTTTCCAGCAGATCGCCATAATTAAGCCAGTTACCAGCCGTCCAGCCAATTCGGAACGCTATTTGGTGTGCAAGTGGAAACGCGCGAACACCGACATCATTCAACGTCATTTGTTTGACATAAATCAGATGCTTTTTGACAACCCAAATTCGCCGCAGGACATATTGGAGCTGGTCAGTGAGGATGTCATCCAGAGGGATGAACGTTTCTACAAATACATTTATAAAAGCAACTCATTGTTTGGCCACAATCAAGTGGTTGGCTTACTAAAGATTGCTGCATACTGCGAGAATCGTGAACTCAATGAGCCACGCCAATCAAAGATTCGGGAGCAGTGTTTGAAATTGTGGAAGCTACCGGATGAGGCCCGCAAAAATCCAAAGATAAATTACAAGAATAATGACGCATTGTTTTTGGAGCTTCTTGGACCATGGCAGGACAACAAGGATTTTTTAACCGCCAAGGAGCATCTTCTGGACGCCAGTACAAAAATGGAAAAAGTGTTTGCTGTCAAAGAGGACTGGTACTTTATGCCTATAGACGTGGTGGATCATTCAACGAAGAACTTTCGCACATTTTTTATGAGCAAGGGGAAGCGTGACATTGTCATGTATTCCCAAAGCGGATCATGGACGCCGATACCACAAATCGCCCTGGAGATGCCACCCAATACCTTCATTTATGGCGAGATAGTGCGTGAGTTGTTGGGTCAAGGACGTTCTCAAACAAGTGTTTACGCTCTTCACATCATTGACGCCATAGTCTTGGGTGGTGTTGACATTCGCCAAATGCCCCTTAAGGAGCGCAACAAAATGTGCCAAAAATTTGCCATGGCATTGAACAAACCGGCCACCACTTATGGTAGTTCATCCAATGGGGCCACACAGGAGATGACAGCCCCCATCCGGTGCAAACAAATGTATTCGCTGCGTGACATGAAAGGATTCTTTGGTAATTTGGATTCGTATCAGTTGAAGGATGGCAAAAAACGGTTGGGCTTTCGCTTGCCAAACTCAGGACAGGAGAGATTTTATGTGCCCAAAGGATTGTTGTTGTTTAATGACACCAAGAAACATATTACTCGACATTATTCAAAGACGAATAAGTGCTTCTACTATTGTGACACGATTGCCCGACGTGAGTTCTATTTGCAGGACTTGAAGTCTCCTGATGAGATTAAGGCGTCCTTCAGGTCGTCGTTCACCAATCGGTATCAGTGGACTTGGGACATACACACTCAAGTGAATGAATCGATTAACGAGGAGGAACGCATAACCAATTTGTTGTATCGCATTGACTTTGAAAATTTTTTGTTGCGTTGATAAGGAAATTCCTTTAATTTTCTACTGAAGGATCTATTCATTCCCTTTTCATTTTAAATTCAAATAAATAATTAAATAGAAATTACTTGTAACTCAATAAAAAGTGTTCTTAAAATGTTTTAAAATAAATATTGCACACCAATATAAATATATATCACCTAATTCTTTTTATTTTAATTAATCTTGTCGATGTTATCAATTTTACATTTCTTCCTTTTTCAGTTTAACAATATTTAGCATCTGGAGGTTTCTTGGAGTCAAATTAATTATTCAAAAATACGCTGGTTCATTAAATTAGGTAAATTAAGCTTAAGCTTGTAGATCAAAATTATGAAATCCGTTCGTTTATGAACACTGCGAATTTCCAGGAACTTTATTTCTTTTTTTTTAGATTCGGGACAATATCAAAAAATAAAAAATTAAAGTTTAAGAAGATAATTAATAAAAACATGAATTTAGAATTATTTCGAAAAAGAGAGACACAAAAATAACTACTAGGACTACACTTAAGTCCTTAAAAAAGGCCAGCTGGATTAGGTATCATTGTCAAAATACTGGCTCACGAATTAGATCCCACTAACTCAAGCGAATTGACCATTGCACTACTTCGACTAACCAAAAGCCCCATTATTGGATGAACTTCAGGTTCAACCGAAGTGATTCTAAAATTTAGGTTAAATCAAGATTTTAAGTTCAATTTATGGAATTAAGAAAAGGAGACACAAAAAATATAAGAATTTATTGTTTCAGCAAGATAAACGTTAAAAAAGAACTTTAGGAGAGTCAGAAGATTTTAATTGCCCGCAGTTTTAAGTTTCGTTATGTCGTACAATTCAAATGTCACGAAAAACAGCTCTCTCAAATAATTGTGCAACATTTAGAAGTACGCCTTTCTAAATATTGCGCCAAATTCAATTTCGAAAATCCAATAAGTTTAAATTTCGATTGTGCTGCCGCGCAGCGTTGAGTGCGACCGTTATTATCTCGATCTCGATTTGTTATTGGGAAAAAGCAAAATTCTCGCACACCTCTGTGTAAATTTTGTTTTACTTTTCATTTTTCAACTTAATTTTCCCATTGTGTGAGTAACCGCGGTGCAAGACGGACGTGAGTTCATCTGATTTTTGGGACTCGGCCATACGCGGCTGTTTGTTGGTTTGGTTTTTGGACAGAGTTAAAATTTCTCAATACGCTTAAAAAAGCAGAAGTTTGTTTCGTCATGATTGTTTAAATGTTTTAAAGTGTCAAAGTGTTGCATTAAACTTCGTTTAAAGGTATTTTAGATAGAATTAGTTGCAAATAAAAAAATAAAACACAAAAAATGCATTGAAATTCAACACCTACACAGTCGCAGAGTGCTCGTGGAATTATTTTTATTGGCTTTCAAATATCCAAAGAAATAAATTACGGAATATTTGGATGTGTTAGTGAATCTGTGTCATGTGTGTGTGTTGTTTTTTCATTAATTGCAAAGACAACAATAAAAAACACCGTTTGGTTTTGCAACAAGAAAATTCTTGGGCTTGTTTTTTGTGTTCATAAATTCTGTTTTTTTGTCCTGCTCACAATTATTGGCCTAAACCACCACATACCTGTGCCCTGCCTGGAATATGAATGTGGAGGGAAATATCCAACTTAATCCAAGTCCTCCTCGCGCTGTGTGGATTGTTGTTAATAATGTGAATTCCGAGAATCAGTGCAAGTTCTTGTAGTGGATGAGGAATAAAGCTCTCATTTTGTGGGAGGCCAATAATTGTTGTAGGGAAAACAAATAGGAAAAGTGTTTAGCCGCTGGCACATGTGTTATAGTAAATAATTTTTTTTTAATCGTAGGTATTTGTTTTTAAAGATAAAAAAGAGAAGGAAGAAACGTGCACCTGAGCAAGAAAAATATAAGAAAAAGCCAAACGCACTCATTGTTAAATTTGACGCACACTGATGCACAAGTGGAAGAAGTGAAAAGAATGAAGAATACAAAAATGTTGTAAAGAATAGAAACTTAATGTGAATTAATTATTTGTTTCGTTGTGCAGTGCATTTCTTATTTGTTTTAATCTTAATTTGTGGTCCCTGAATTGCTTACTTAAATTTGTTGAGAGTTAATTAAGGTGAAAATGTGCGAATTTGCTTAAAAGTACAAGGAAAAGAATTTTTTTTTTTTGAAAAGGAGAAGGGGGGAAAACAATTTGCACAAAGAAAATTCAACTGCCACAAGGAAATAAACTGCACAGCGCGTTCGCGATGTGTGCGTCCTGTCGGTGAAATGTGCATCAAAAAGTGCGGGACAAGAGATTTTTTGCAACTTAAAAGGTGCAAAGTCATCACAAAATTACGTATGGACGTCTGTCAAATGTTTATTAATAACTGACATCAAGACATCCAACCATATATGGAAATGTTGGTGCTCTGCCATGCCTACCAGTTAATGTCTTCTACTCTAATTTACTCCAAAAGCTGAAGCAGCTATAGCGCAAATCTTCCTCCTGTTTTTTTAAATTATTACTTTCGGAGATCCCACGACTTACCTAAAAGATTTGGTCCTCAACACGACTTACCCAGCATTATATATCAGGCGTGGTTTTTCTACCCACTCGCACACACATATCAAAAGTTTCTCAGAACAAGTTGTTGTGTTTTTCTTGTGTTTTCAAAGACGACGAAAATCAATCGTCGGGACCAAAAAATTAAACGCGCGTCGCGTCTTCATCTGCACACAACACAGTTTCTTCGGACAAAGACCACACACAGTTAACCTGCTTGTTGTCCACCACCACCACCACCATCACCATCACCAACATCACCCATCAGAAATTTCGCGCTCAGCAAAACATTGTGTTGTTTTATCTCGGCCACCTTGTTCCAACATCACCACACACACACGCACAACAAACCGGCTGCAGCAGTCGCAGCAACCACCCGCAATCATCCCCACACCATCAGCGCTCACGCATGCGGACTTGCGTTTCATCACCACATTAAAATATAATAGCAATTAAATCGTGAAAACAATACCAACTAAAAAAAATAAATTATTAGTTAATATGAAAAAAGTAATCACAAATAATCTACTCGTCCACTTATCAACCATCACTGTTGCACTGATTGTGCTTCAATTTAAGGTAAATGATAATTTTTGTTGTTTCATTTTTAATTTAAGTCATAGACTTTAAGAAATAAATTTTTGAAAAATACCGCGGCTCATTTAATTTTTCGCAATTTTATGGACTTTTTAAATTGTTTTTTTTTGTATTTACTATGAATTGAATAATTTTGCTTGCACTGTATGATAAATTTTTTTAAGTCCATGATAATAATCTGACATCACACAAATGTCCTTCTTTAGTGGTTATCATGACAAGGCGCCTTCATTTTCGTGTACATAGTTACCCCAGATTCTTATTATATGACTATAATGCTTTCTTTTGTGTAAAACACAAAATTGCCAATGGGTTTTTATGCAATTTCTTCCAACATGCACCTCGATTTAGGCCACGTTTTGTTTTTCTTTCAGTAAACAAAAAACGTGCCAAAAACGAAGTGGCCAAAACATGGAAAAGGACTTGAATGCTCAACTATTACATTTGTTTCGTTTCCTGTTTATAAGATGAAGTGGTATCACGTTTCCTTTATTCCAATTCAAATAGTACGAGTTATTTGGGAAAACTTAACTCATTGGAAAAACAAGTGTAGCACAACTTTTTTCTATCCCTAACTTTTTCACATAATATTTTATTACTTATAGCTGTAAAAATTGTTTTTGGGATGTTCATGCATTCTGAAGTATAAAAACCAATTCGGGATGATGTCCAAGAAAACAAAAGTTTTTTTGCTGTCATACTTACATAAGTTAAGTCATAAGTTAAAGTCTTGTCTTTAGGTAACAAACAATTACATAATAATAAGGAAATTGTTCTTATAATTGATAAAACGGGATAAAATTACATAGTTCTAAAAAATATATATTTTTTCTAACTACATCAGTGCACCAAAAAGGACAAAGGATATTGTACAGGATTGATTTAAATGCGTACAGAAAAATCCTGGACCACAACATCTGTTGCGTCTAAAATATTTATTTATTAAAATTCATAAGGGGGTTATATGTTTTCAAAGGATATCCAAAACAAACCCTTTATGACTTCATTCCATACGAACACAAAAATCAAGCAGAGTCTTTTATGTTTTTTTTGTGCTTGTTTTTCAATAGTTTCTGAGGTCTAAGGATAGCAATATCTTTTTAACAGCAGAATTCCCCTTTTTTATAATGTGATTTAACATTTTATTGCTTTTGTTCTCTAAATACCGTAAATCAAATTATTAAACGGTGCTACACCGTTGGTTCGTCATTGAAAAGTCCATAAGGTGCACAAAGTTTTCTGTTCAAAAAAATTACACAGTCCTATAATTTAAAAAAAATTATCTGTAATTGCGATTTAGTTAAATGCATTAAATTGTGTTAAGTCGATGCATTAAACAATCACGTTGAGTGATGATGTGGTTTCGCACGTTAGTCAAGCTGTTAATTAAAATGCGCCAATTGTTGGAAAGTCGTTTGTTTAGTTGCAACTAATTACATTTTTATGAGTTATCATATGACTAAATGTGGCAGTTACCGTTGATGAAAGACAACAACAGGCTGCCCTAAAAGTTATATAATAGTTTCTTGCTGTCATTGAAAGCACAGAGTTCTAGAGTCGTCTCTGATAAGGAAAAGGCTATGTGATTGTAGGAAATACCTATTTTTTAAGAAGTAATTACTTTAAGTAATTTCAAGTCAATTTCTTTGAAAATTTCAATATTTAGGATTCTTAAGTCAAATTGTTTACTCACTAAATTTAATAAAGTTGGCTTAAGTCAAAATTTCCAGTACATTGTCAAATCTGACTTAAGGCAACTTCATTAAATTCTAATCGCTATAAAATATTTTCAATAACAATTTGATTGATCTCGTGTAACTTGTTTTTATTAGTTTTCAATAAAAATCCATTATATTGATTTTTATCACCTTAATTTCGTTTATAACGGAAATTGTGTGACATTAAATTTTTAACAAAAGGCCACACCGCTCCGTTACGTTGTCACTTATCAACAATAATTACTACCTATTGCCATATGCATGAAATTAAAATAAATTTCGGACGGCATAAATAAATGCCGCTACCTTTCACATTTACGTGCCCGCTGTTTCGTTTGAAAGTTTTGAAGCTAAATTTCAATCATAATTATGTAAAACAAATAAAATAAAAAACAATCCGACAAACGTCCTTGTTGAACCCTGAACTTTGGCATTTCCCACACAATTATGCATCTAATTGGTGGAGAGGCCAATTGGATTCGCATAATAATGCAAATGTGTCAAATTTTAAATATATTCCCACTTGTATGCGTATTTTGAGTTATGCACAAAAGCAAACACATATTAAAATGTATGTAAAATGTAGAAGTGCGGTATCTGGCGTGTTCCACAACACACATTCATCTTGGTACGTGGAAACTCTCGCCCATATTAAATTTATATACTATCATGTGAAATATAAAAGTCAAAGTAAAAACTTGCAAAAACTGGTTTTCAGTTCCAGCGACCAGCTCCTCATTATTAAACAACTTTTTTGTTGTTGTTGTTGTGTTTCTTCATTTCACCACTCGTAATACTACATAAAATATGTGCCTCCCAAACGAGTAGTCTCCCGAGGAGGAGTAGAGCAACATACAACAAGAACTCACAAAAAAGTTGTGACAACAATAATGTTGTGGTGGGCTGCATGTACAGTAATTTTATTTTTATTTTAAGATCATGTGAGTGTTGCGCTGATCTGCCTTAAATAATTATTTGCTGTACACTCGTTTAAGTAGGCTTAAATCTAATTAAAGTAGCTGCATGGCGTTCACTTAACGACCTGCTTTAAGGTGAATAATCATCGCGCAATCAATTGGCACATTCGACTGTAACTCCTCGTTATACCAACTATATAGAAAGCAGTGAGTGTCAATTTTATTAGCAAACTGTCGCTGTGTGTTGTGACCAACAACAACACGTGATGATTAAGTGACCAGCAAGATCAACTTATTAATGTGATCGGATATATGAAAAATAAACAAAAAGAAGCACCATCTGGTTCTTTGATTAATGAATAATAACATGGCTTAAATCCGCATCCCAGAATTATTCATCATGACTTGTATCCATCGGGTTTTCAGTCATCCATACAGTTCTATGTAGCTAATACAACAATTTGTTATATTAATGAACAACACATGTGGCAACCACCATTCAAATCTGTATCCTGTTTAATTTTTTTACAGTAGTCATCAACACAAAACGGTTATTTAGTTTGGAAGTTAGCGTCACCAACAAACAATTAATTACAATTTTATTCTAAAATAAAATCGATCTCCATCCCAATTTGAGGAACACCCTGTACCACTCAAATGATCATTTTAAATAGTGGTTTAAAAAACAACGTACTGTTACGTTTAAACGAGCGAAATCCACTTGAATTAAACGTTGCGTTGTTGGATGGATACTATTGGATCGTGTGTACTATGGGAAGTGACGTCAGCTTGCTGGTGTGTTTGTGAATTCATGTGTGAATGCTGTGAATTTGAATCACATGACAATTTGTGCATGACTAGTTAACGATCAGTACTTATTTACGCGCGGCGCTCCATTCTATCTAAATGGTAACTTAAATTGTTGTGGTGTTTGTATAAACGATCATCATCTGCCATATCTGTACACATTGTGTCACATTAATCCCATACTCACAAGCTTGAAGAGCACAACACTTTTTTTATTTTTTTATTAATTGTACCCGATTCCCACGAATTCAATTTACACAATGTATTGGTCAGAACTTAGGAGAATTGTGGTGTGGGTGGAGGAGAGAATGTTTTCAACAATTGTGCGTACTTTTTTCTCACTGTACAAAAAACAGTTGTGTTTTGTTTTTTTGGTTAAATGAGTGCGACGTCACCATGTTATATTAACGGTTTATTTTTTATAATTCAAAAGAGTTTGAGGGTGGAGATTTTTTATTTACCGTTATGGTTCCTAAATAAAGCAACGCAAATTTTATAACCTCAAAATAGATTTGAAATAAAAAACAAATAAAAGTGCGGGCATCATTTAATTGGACTTAAAATGTTGCAGACTTAAGTCAAGGTCATAAATTCAAGGCCATATAATATTGATGTACTTTAAATTTAAGCACATTCCAAGAAAAATTTAATTGGGATAAAGAGTGTCCAAGATTGACTTAAGAATTTTAGCCACAAACTATATTTATTTTGTTCTAAAAAGATGAAAGTCAACTTTCTGCAAAACCACTTTGCCATCACATCCTTGTGCAATTTAATTCAACACAACAAATTGTTGGGAATGTTCTTTTAAGTACATTGTCTCACTGTCATCCTGAATTCAACAATATATACACCAAGTCTAACAAAAACAAACTAGCAGTAAAATTGTGGAAGACGCCTTTGCTTTAGAAGTTTAGAAGAACACTATATAAGGCCTAAGCACATTTATGTACATTATGTGAGTGGCACCATACATCAAAGAAAGTGGTAAAGAAAATAGCAAATGTACCCTCCACTTCATGAATTGCGTGCATATTCCGTATAATACGTAATGAATGGGGACGAGGATTCATTCAAGGAATGAGTGCTGGCAGCAATCGCCATTCGCCATATTATATAAATAACACTTGCAATGTGTATATGTTATAACGGGAGATGTATCGTCATTGCAAAGAATATGCTGATTTGTTGGAGAGATATTATGCAGAGAGGTGCACAACTCTGGAAATTCTTTTATTTGAGGACATTCCCCTATTTAGGTGGCATATGCATTCATCAAGTTCTGTAACTACTACCTACATGATGTGCCGGAGATGTTGTTCATCATTTGTGTTGTACACTGCGGCACCCATGGTTGTTTCTTCAAGTTGTCAAGTGTCTGGGCTGCTTGTACCAGAAGCCTTTTTTTTTTTTTTTTACAAAGTGCAATGTGTCTAAATATATGTTGCGGGGATCTCCATCATTGTCGAATGAATTCTCATCCCGGTTCGTGGAAAGACGAGAAGTAGACACGTCGCGTCATTCAATTCACTTCACTTAGGTTCATTTCGTATGTATAGGTTGGTACTTTGTTGCAGTATTCCCCTTAATCCCCTTCTGTTTTTACAATGACACTCGCAGAATTCCATAACACATAATATTGTGCACAAATCCAACTCTACTTATATTATGAGGGAGGTTTAGCGGATTCAAACAATAACGGGGTGTGCTGTTTTTGTTGTTGTTGTTGTGCTATTGCGATGTTGTTGTTGTTGTTGTATTTGTTGCATTACAAAAGTGAGTTCTGCACCTTTATTACGGGACATATCAAAATTATACAGAGGGGTGGGAATACACGTAGGGAGAGGGGATCAACGTCATATTTGTCAGGGTATATGTTACCCGGGGTGATATAATATTTGTATGAAAGTACAGTTGATGTGGTTTCTGTTGGTTGACGCCATAGTTCCAGGAAAACACGAACACGTTTTGTATAAAATGCAGCTAAATGTACTATTTAAAAGTAAATGAAAACGTATGTTCAGCACGTGCATTACATGCGTGTAAACATTACACACATGCTGAAAAGTATTATGTAAAAACTGCCAAGTGCACACACGATACATTTTATATATGGTATAGGTGTATCCCGATTCCACTGTGTGTATGCATGCATGTCTCAGACATGATTTATGAAGCTTTACACAAAATAGGGGATGAATTGCACTTGAGTAATTCATTACAAGTGCAGCACGCTACAAAACAGTTATGTTATGTGTGCCCTTTGTGCATGTGTGTGTGTGTTGTATTACAGTTAAAGTGCCGACACAACAAATTCACGGCCTCAAATGCAGCCAGTACCTAACTTTCCATTCCGGAATTTGTTGTGCATGTTGGTTGGTACTTATTTTAAATGTTGTATGAGGTGGGGAATTAAATTAAGACGTATACTGAAACCGCTACTGTCAGGATGGTGAAGTTCCTAATTGTTTGTGACGGCACAACAATTCCGAAAAACGTGAATCAAATTTTTATTTTCGCGTAATTTTGCATTTTTAAAAGTCGGGTTTTAAGGTAAGGGACTTGTCAGTTAGGTTTACATTTGAAAAAGCTTAACTTCTCTTTAAATAACTTATAGAAGTGACATAATGTGACAGATCTGTGGTGAACTGTTCCAAATTTATTGTCCTAAACTTCAAACTGGTTTTTGCTGTGCATGTACGTCACGCGATACTTTTTGCTTTATTGTTGTTGTTGGTAGTTTGTTTTGTAATCACACGATTTGTTTACTTTTTTTTTAGTATCGCGTGACGTCAGAAAAAAACCGTCAAATTTTGTATTAAATAGTAATTTTGTCACAATATCTGATCGAGACAATAAGGCGTCTCCATTTAAAATACCACAAAACGGAGATAGCGCATTCCATTTATAAATTCTATGGTATTTGCGAATATTCAATCAGCCACAGTCGCGTTGCGGGCATAGACCAGCTTCACAATTTGTTATGCCGTGGAGTTGTGGGCTTTACTCACATTGAAGTGTATTTGGTATTATACCTGTAATGAGGTGGAGTGTATTTATGGAGTTCGCCTTCGCTCTTTCTTTTGGAAAGCACACACAATTTGAAAACAATATTTTTTTTATTTTTTGTTGTGCACACACTCATAAACAATGAGAAGCCATGTTATGACCTCCTTTCGCCGCGTCATATACCAACCTCACGGAGCTTGCGGCTTTATTGACAATTTGGTGCATTGGTATTAAATATGTATTTACAAACGAGAGATTTCAATATAGACGACGCTTTGTGGTGTGACAGACAATTTTCGCAGACGTATTTTATTAATTGAGGTGGTGTACAGATCTTCGATGAACTAGATTTACCTCACACTTAATACCACTGTACAATGAGTAAAAATGAGTCTCTAACTATTTCGCTGTACATAACGAATTTATAATTGCGGATTCAATGGATCGATATCGCCTTTTCAGATAGACATTATTGCGGTGTGTTTGGCAATGCGATTTTTTTTTTTAGCAAACCTCAGTCATTTAACAGAAAGGAGAGAGTGCAGAGAAGTGGGGAAATTTCAATTAAGTACTGAAACGATTAGTCCACTATTTGGATGATAAGAAGTGCTTTTACAATAAACGTAAACAAATACAAAATGTTATACTTTTTGGGTAAATATGTGTTTTGTTGAAGGAGCGCGAATGCCAATATCAACAAATCTTATCTTAATTGGGGTGGGGAATGAGTGTTTCCATACCTAAAACACTTATATCACAATAAAACGCTTACATACAATCAAATCAGTGCGCCACTTTCATTGATAAAATGAAGACGACTACAAAAGGAATAACCCAGAATAACTATGTACAATGAAGACGATGGGTTTTGGTGATGATTTGCCATACTTAATCAATAAAACGGCCAACAAGTGTTGGCATTAAATTAAGCTATATAGCTAAAGCTGATGTTGAGGAGAAGGAGGAGGAGGAGGAGGAAGCGGTGGTCTTTTTATCTATGTAATGCGCGACGACTGTTGTTGAGTGGAAGCTTGCTGGTGTCGTGTGAAGAAAGCATTTTTTTGTGCGACAATCGATTGAATTTTTGTGTTGTCTGCGTGTATAAATAGACAAGAAATGTTTAAGGAAGATTAATGATAACATAGAGATATCCTTTTGTATATAATATATCAATAAGTTGATGTGGAAAGAAAGTCCTTATGTTTGTGATACAGATTTGAGTGTGTACTTGCCGGCAAAGTGTTAAGGATTGAAGATTTCAAGCTGTCATCTTTTGGTTTTGTTTTGGTTACATCCTTTTTAATGGGGGTGTATCCTTTTTTTTTGGTTATATTTCCTGTTTTTCTATGAAATCTCAGGAGAACATTTGTGTTGCTTCATTTCATTTAGAAGTGATTTTATTCACATGGTTTAATTTTCAAGATTAAAAGCCACTTTTTAAAAATTCATCCTTTTTTCTTTAAGGGAATTTATTTCCTTTGAAACTGATCGGGTTCTAGAATCATCCTTCTCCTTTCCTCAATTCTATGATGGAAAGTGTGTTATGCTTAACAATTACGGTTATAAAAATTGAATGTAAAGGAACATCCAACGACTTCTTCAGAATTATAATTTTTCAGTCGACTTTGACACCTCTCAATCCTTGTTATAACTTAAAATGCAAACACATAAATTATAATTCTCCTTGGTTGCCACATCAGAGGAACTAATAAATCCTATACTGCAGCAACGAAGCAACAGCGACACAGCGGAGGTCGCCACGCACTCACTCTTTCACAAATATGCACCACAAATAAAATGCACATTATATGCCGTTTGTGTGCTGATGAAAATTATATCTCGTGTATTTAATGGTTGAAAGGCTGCACGAATGCAACTTAAGTGCATTGCACAAGACACCCCACACCAAGAATCCATCACAAGTCGTGTATATGTAGTAATAATTTGTGGCGCATGATATAAATGCGACAAATTCTTTCAATTATGTGCAGCACTAATTTGTAATTGACGAGATGATGCTTTTTAATGAAATCACGTCGTTTGTTTGTGTATTGTACTCTACTGACTAGTGACTACTCTCGAGTTTCGTTGTTGGCGGCATGGTGACGATTAATTCAGACTTCAGAGCGGGAATATTCATAGCGATTAGCGCATACAGTTTGATTAACGGTTTAAAAGTTTTGAGCATTCGTTAATATGTTCGGATTAACTGCAGCTAACTTTTGCTGGTTTTTGACTTTTGCTTTGATAAACTAATGATTAATCATTAACTGTGTACCGTTAAAATGTCAATCCGCATCATAATACTCTTTGTAGCTTGCAGTTTATGCCGCGTGTTATTACAGCAACATAATAACTCGCCACTATAATATATTGTATTACGAAATGAGGATTGCGTCCGCCATACACGATGACACATCCCAAAATTTCATTGGCGACGAAAATAAACGCGGTTTGTACACAAAAAATTGTTGTGCGTTCAATTAATTTCGCTTAATATTATACGCCGGCGCGAGGACTTATGTTGTGGGCTTCGAGCTTCATGGTTTTTCACTTCAATCGCGTATAAACTAAGTGATCTTTGACTTCATTGTGAATAATGTAAGCGAGAAGAAGGAGACATATTGAGACTGAGAGCGCAGCATAAAGATTTTACGATCTTTAAATGTTTTTGATTGCCAAATACTCGCCAGAAGGAATGCGATTTTGAATTGTGACACAACTTAACACGCGTGTGTTTAATATTTTCCACTCACCCCCTCACCTTTATGATGAGCATAACTTTTTGGGAATACAATTAATGGATGCGACATTGCAAAAATGTTTGAATCGCGTATGAAAACAAACTCACACACAAATGCATCACGAAAGACGGCAACTACTGAATTAATAATCAAACACACGCACGCGGTTTTTATAAGTAGAACAAACGCTAAGCGATTAAAAGAAAGCATAAAACACATGAAGTCGAGCAACAGTGCAAAAAAAAACAATGTGCCAAAGAAAAATGAATCTGGCTGATGGCCAATTAAGTGAAATGCCGCTTTGGAGAGATACAAATTACACACGCATATAATGTAGTCGTTATTAAGTGGTATAAGACGATGCGATGCTTTGAGCATAACGCGACAACCAACAATTTTGAATGGGTGCGGTGTAATCATCGACGGGTTTGTTTTGCCTTGTGGGCTTATTTGTGGTTGACGCCAAATTCATCGGATTGATGAATACCTACTGTTATGTTGTCAAACGACCACCCTGATGAATTTTGAAATAATTATAATTGTTACACAGCTCTCTATAGTGAGATTTGGGAGCATCCTTGCGCAGAGGAGCATCTAACTAACTGCATATTATAGTTTAACCACTGCGTCCGCGGTATAGCGTCCTCGCGCCCCTCCCTCCCTTCTTTTATCTGTAGAATTGTAAGGCACATAATCATTATAAGTATGCGGGAAAACTTTCGGAAGTTCTTGAGTGAGTGTTTTATCTAAGTGGCAATTAAAAAGTTTCGACAAACTTTGGTTTCCGGGCCCATATTATTAAATGGGAGCACCTAATAAGTTTCATGTAGATGTAAAATTAAAATTTTTGGATTGTTTGCGAGCGCCACATTGCTGGAATAATTAAATCCAAGCCTTATATATAAGACTAAATTTGAAAGGACCATTTTAAATCTCAAGACGTCCATTTAGAAATCACAACAAGTGGCGTGCATTCAGCATAGCTTCTGGGTTTCAGCATAATGACTTAAATCCTTTTATTAAAGAAAATATTTTTATGAAACCTCTTTAAGTTCCTCAAGTATTGAATTGCGTTGAAATTGCTCTATTCAATATTGAAGAAAGGATATTTCTGAGATTGAGTTTCTTTATACATTTCAATAAGATTATCGTCCAATTTCAATCATTTTTGAATTTTCATCTTTTAAAATCGAAGCTCTGAGTAGCTCTGAGAATGACTATTCTATTGCACATTAATTAGATGCTTTCCTAATTGTTTGACATGCTCGATAACCATAATAAAATTCGAAATTCGAAACTGCAAATGTCAAAAGTTGAACAATTGTACTTTTTTGTTACAATTGTACTATTTGGTACAATTTAGTACGTTTAAATTTTAATTTTAATTACACTGCTAATTTTATTAAAAATAAAGCCCTAATTTTAGAAAATGTGATAAAGTTGTCATAAATTTTGAATAGATAAATGCACACACTTTAAGGCATTCAGAAACAATCATCCCACAGTAACAATGGTGTCAAAAAAGTTTTTGCATCGCACCAAACCTACTTACCCTTTTTCACTCCAAATTACTCGTCTAGATTCATTACACATAGCTGCCAGCCGTAGCACGTAAATTCTTTGTTTGAATAAAAGTTTGTGCAGTGTCTCGAAAGTTTTTGCTGGTATAGTGGAAAACTATAACGTCGCCGTCGCGGCGCGGTGGTAGACATTTGCTGCACACCGTACTCCTCCAGTCTGCACAGTTTTTGCCTCATCGTTTATTCACAATACGCTTTCAATTTCTTTGTGTACTATTCATTGAATCATTAGCGATGAGGAATTGAGAAATCAAGGCCGAATTGCATTTATTAATGCATACGTGTGTGTGTGCGTTGAAATTGCACTCCGCTTGCCGTTTTTTATATTTACGGATATAACTACATCATATTATGTGCCAAATACGAACTCTTGCAAATATTATGTGGAGAATAAAATCAGACATATTGATACAATGTTGTTTTTTTTTAACCACATAGTTGTTGCACATGCATGTTTCTTGCGATTGCAGTAGCTGTGCAGTGCAATGCAATACAGCGTCTCAGATAAGGTGTTTATATTTAAAGTTATGTGTGATTTCATAAATGGTACAGTAGAACCTCGTTTTGCGAGTATTAACTATAAAGTGGGCATAGTAAAGTCGTAAATAACTGTTATGATCTGCAAGTTATTATGAAAAGTTATTTTCATATTTATATCGAAATAATATAACGGTAAATTCAGCAATTTTCTGTAATTTGTTGAAATACAACTAAATTTGTTTTATACCTTGTTTAAATAATGAAGAAATATTTTTAACCCGTGTAACTTTCAATGTTAAACGTTTTTTATTAATTTCAAAAATAATTTAATTTCCTAAAATTATTCTACTCATTTACGACGAAAGATTAACTATGTACTTTCATATTTTCTTTTATGACGCTTTTCTTTTACGCAAAGCAATTGCATTTTTAATAACGAGTACATTTCCGAAATGAATTATGGTAAATATGCCGGTTGTCGGACATTTAACTTATTCTGACTTCAAATTGAAATAACATTATTATTCGTAGGAATTATAGAATATCGGTTAATAATTTATTTAAGAAAAAAATATTTTTCTTATTATAAACCTATTTTTTAAGATTCAATGTTTATTTTATTTGTTGTATTTAATATTACGAAAAATGTGAATTTTTCTAGGACAGATTTATTTTATAGCTAAAATCATTCTGGTTGTTGCTAAATGAATCAAATAATACTTTTGGATAAAATAAAGAATAACAATAACAAAATAAAAGTGGTTTATTGTTTAAAATTAAGGTATATATCTTTAACTTGTAATTTCTTTCTATCAACTGAAACTAGCAGTGAACAACAATTATCTCCGCTGTTATTTTTTACAATTATGATTTACAGAATATATTTCAGTTAATTTGAATTCAAAAGAAACGCCATTTTGCCTATTATCGACAAAACACTAACAAAGTGTCCAAATACTGAAATGTCCGGCAAATATAGCATATTTACCTTGTGTAGTTTCGAACATTGAGGTTCCACTGTACTCTCAACACACATAATATACATCCCAAAAATATTTCCTAAAAAACGTTTTCTGCTTTGATATACATACCGGAAACAAAACAATTCAAACTCATTTCAATCCAGTACCGCAATGTATACGGTATAGGAACGGCACTGCTGATCGAGCGTCATTTCGTCCAGCTTTACTACCGTTAGAACGCATATAGCACAACTCATCATCACTTTAATACTATATCTGTTTATTGTTTAGTTAAATTGGGAAGCAGAAGCGACTTGCGACGCGACACGATCCGACTGCTTTATATGTGGTTGATGTAGAAAAAAAAAAAAAAAAAATAGTGTGTTAGTGGAAACTAATTTAAAAATATGTGTAAGTGCATTAAATGGAAATTGAATAAATATGTATTAAGCGTTTTTGTTGATGTTCAAAGAAGAAATGAAAGTACATTTTACGTATACAATGGCGGCGGCAGCACACACGAGTCGTCGGTACCAGAAGACGACAAGCACGTCCTCCTCGTCTAAATAATACCTCTTGGCTATTTCCCAACAAATACATAACATACAAAGCAATTTTTTTTTTAATCAAATCGAATGTTTGTGAGTGCAACTCATCCGGGAAAGCAAAAGGGGGTGAGGATTTTGAGGGTGTGCAGTGTGCACACATTATAGCATGTTTTGGTTCCTTGTAGTCTCCCTGCGAGTGTGTTTTCTTTACATTCGGATGGGTGAGTTTTTTTTTTTCCACCGATTCCAGGGGGTGATTGCTTTATGTTGTGTGTCCAAAGCAGCAGCATAACTATCAGCTTAAATGTGAACACACACAACTTAAATTGTGTTATGGAAACGGTGGAAACAAAGTAGGTGGCAGGGAAAGTTACATTAAACTCAATATTTTGCAATATTAGTTTCTAAAAGTTATCAAAAAGTGAGGTTATGTCATTATTTTATGTGTTTTTACATTTTGGAACTAGATGAGGTGAAAAAATTTGTTATTTAGTTAAATTGTAACATTCAGCATTAAAGTAAATTTTTCAAATAGACAAAATCGTCGTACATCCGGTTTACCAAGAACTTCAATCATGAAATTGACCTTAAAAACGAAAAAGTGGCCTTTGTGTTTTAAGTTTAAAGAACATAACCTAACAGTTTTTGATTGTCTAGTTTTTCCATCCTAAAAATATAACTGAAATGGTGGTTATTACCACGAACCTTAACCATGAAAGTGACCTTTAAAAGGAAATGTGATCCTTTCTGTTTTAATTTAAAAAAACGTAACCTAAATTTTTTTGATTGTCAAGTTTTTCCTTCTGCAAAATAAAGAGTGGCTATACAATCGCAGACTTAAGTACACTACCATGAGAAAGCCCAATAACCGAACACATTCAGCAAAAATAATTGCAAGACTTATTATGGCAACCACCACCAACAACAAATTGTGCATAGAAGGACGAGCATGGCCATTTTCCCCCTCGCACAAAACTACGATAACCGCCATACGTCTTGTTTTTATTTATATTTATTTCATTTCGTTGTGGCGTGCAACATATATTATGGTGCTTTTAAAAGCACCTATGCTTATGGACGTGATATGCTTGCAAGTCGTCTTCAATTACTTGAAACAGGAATTGGTGTTGTTTTGCAAAAAAAAAAACAAAACAATGAAAATGAATCACTGACGAGTCGGGTGTTGTTTATTGGAGTAGTTGGTGCAATTGTTGTGCACCTCGTTTAATCGCACTTGCATTATAACAAAACACAAACAACACGCACTAATCCGTTGCACTTCTTTCATAATCCCGTAGTCACTCACACACTCGCACACATAATGCGAGCTACGACAACGTACTTAAGGTGTATAAATGGCCTTAATGTGAGTGTCGTTTAACATCGCCGTCACGTGTAAGTCCATACGGCGTGAGCACACCCAACCCACAGAGGATTGTCATTTCCTGCTTCTCCATATCGATCAGGAAATGTAATTTGAGGATGTCTTCAATCTTTAACTTGCACTTTATTGCTTAAAAGGTTTGTTTTCGATACAGGCATTTTTATCAGGCTTTATTTATGAATTGTGTACACTCAGAAAACAACGATGATTGATGCAACAATATGTTTTTAAAAGTAACATTTACACTGAGAGAAAACGAGTCCACTTATATCAATGTATTTCCATATCAATTTAAAGTGGAAACAATTTAATTTGTTAATAATCACATGATTTTGCACTTCCTATTATATCCTCTTCACGTGCAGCGTATCGGAGTGGAGTGAATTTGAAAATTCGGTCGTAGTATTAGTGTTCACCTGGGTGTGAATTAGAGAAGATAACACCTTTAGTAAATAAATATTGAACATATTGTTTTTAATTTTATTTCTGAATTTTTTTATTTGTGATGATTAACGTGATTATTTTATATATAATAGTTTTTATTTGAATTTTACTTTGAAACAATAAAACAAATGCCAACATCCACTCCACTCCACTACGATAGTGTTCACATAGAGACAATTTGCAAGTTCACTTTGCTGCTCACATTTTGATCGAAGTTGATAATTCACTCCGCACTAGATTTTTTTGGTGTTCACGTGATGGTTTAGCAAATTCACTCCACACCGATACCTTGCATGTGAATTGTGAACGCGATATTATTTATGAGTCTTAAATCATGACGATTTTAATAAAAAAGAAACTATTTTGTTAGGCATTTGTTTCTAAAGTTAAAATAACTTAATAAACGTTGGTTCATTTACTTTAATTAAAAAAATAAAATTAAATGGAAGAATTTCTTTTTTTTTTCAAGGTCAAATTTTTCAAATTTTAAAGGTCTGTAACCAAATTTTATTATTTTTAATCTAATTTTAACTATTTTCAATTCAATTATATCATTTTCAAAAACCCACTTTTTAAAGTTAATTATTATTATATGGTTAAACCAATAATGGATTTACCACACATTTTCTCTCAGTGTACACGATTAGAATTACTGAATATGGGGAAAACGATTTATCACAAAACACACACAAGGGTCGTCCTCGATTCGTTTCTTTCACGTTAAATTTTATATTTTGTTGAACAGCGGGATTTCACAATGTGTAGACGGCATCACGCAGATGTTGCGACATACCAAGAAAATTTCAATGGATCTTAACTACGGCACGACAGGTCATAAGTTGAAGATGCAACACATTTTGTCAGTTTAAAGTGGATCGTTTTGACGCAAATGTTTGGCCGACATTCTGATTGTATTTTAACAATCTTCAACACATGCATTTCGTTTTAAACTGTTTCTCCGTTTATGTATTTGGGAAGTTATGTTTGTTGCATCCTTGTTGTGTCTTGTTTATGGTTTCTGACAACTCGAGACACATTGTTTTGCCTTTGGTTGACTGAGAAAGTGCATACAACGATTCCAACCATTTAGACCACCAATTAAGAAGCTTCTTGTAATTCAACCTCTACGGCATTTAGGTTTTTTTGCTTAAAAAAGCATAATGCATGCATTCAAATTACTTGGTTTTTTTTTTTGCGCGCGAGTCCACTCCAATTACAAAAGTGTGCTCAATTGCGTCACGTTTATACAAAATGCAGTGTGTGGCGGCGTCAGCGTATATTTTTGAACACTGCAAGAAAAAATAAATTAAATGAAGTCGAAAAAAGTGCTTGAACTTCATTTGTTGTGAATTTTCGTGGGAAGACCGGAAATAATTTAATCACTTTGAGGATAAACGGCTTTTTGCATTGTTTTTAAATTTTATTGGCGTGGTTATTTTGGGAAATGCTTTAATTGATGCAATTTAGTTACATTGTTGGAAGCCAGGGCAATTGAAACAAACAGTTTCATGTTAATGTCATTATTATGTTATGTTTTTATTGTTTCATGACCTTGAAATATTAAAATTTTAATGTGTAACATTATGAAATTTGGCTAAAAGTGTTTTACCGATATTTGACCTTGAAATGGAATTTCAAATGATTTAAAAATGGTAATGTTGGCTTAATGTAAAATTTATTTAATGCTTAACTTAAATTATTTGGACCTAAAGTATTTTTTTCAAGGTCAAAATAATTTATTGAAGTAAAAATGGAGATAGTTTTTTTTTAAAATTAATTTTTATTATGAGTGACTTAAAAAAGGTTTAAATTGGCTTAAAAAAATGTTTACTTTACTTCAAGGTCAACAATAATTTAAAACATAATCCTTCAAGGTCTAAAAATGAATATTATAATTTAAATCATTAAATTAAGCTAACAATTCGTTAACTTTTTTTTATAAGGAATACTTAAAATGAAAGGACTAGTTTGAACATTGCATTTAATATTTCAAGGTCAAGGTAAAGATTTTATTAAATAGTTTCAGAGAATTATTAAATGACAATTTGTTAATCTTCCTAACGCATCCTAATTTCTAATAAATAATGTAAAAAAGGTTGAGACTAAAGACACAATTTTTTTTTCCTTAAAGGTCTAAACCTTAAATGTTAAATTACATAACCCTACTTTTTTGAGGATATTTAAAAAAATGCATGTTAAAGATTTATTAACATTGTTTGACTTACCGTGCCGTATTTTTTTGTAAATTAAACAAATATCCATTGCAAATAACAATTTATCTAGTTCATTTTGTATTGCGTCACAAAAACATGGGGGATTTAAAAATACTTCTTCGTTTTTTAAATTACGATTGGCAATATTGCCTTCATTTCAATTTAGGTGTGTGCGGAGTTGTTCAATTTCACGCCATTCTCTGTTAACAAGTTATAACATCAAACATTTTTTTCCCCCCTCCCCGAATAGAAATGTAGAAAGAAATATGTATTTCACAAAAATCATATAATTGCAAAATCGATTCATTACAAATATTTAATACGTACATAAATTGCAATTTCTGCAACACACCATCAGAACATTGTGTCTGGCACGCCTCGAACACTCGCCTTCCAGTCCATTGGTTTCGGTGTAGTTGCAAATTTACTTCGAATTATATTATGGTCGCATATTATCTGACTTTTTGTGTTCCATTTTCCATCCTCCCCCGGTGACCGGACTCCTGTAGCTTTTCATCCATATCGCGTACACTGCGGTGCACACATTCACAAAGATTACATCGATTTAATATATTGGATTGGCATCTTTTAGCCCACCCCTGTTAAGTTGAAGGATAAAAGTTTTTCAAATATGCAGCACGCAGTCTTGGTCGCAAAATCACAGACAAGGGTTCGATTTTTCTCCCTCTAGGCGGTCGTTTTTGATCTCCGCATTTCTTTTTTCTTTTTTGTTGCTTCACATTACGAGTAAAGGAACTCAATGGCAGCTAATTGAATAAATCATGCATTTTTGGGATTCAGTGATATTGCAGACAACCAAAAATTGGGGGCTCTTTGGGTAATTCAATTTTAATGTCATTGAAGTGTCATGTGACACATCTTGAAGTGCTACATTCCAGAATTCAAAAATAATTGACTGAAATTTGCATTATTAATCGAGGGTATTCCTTCCTCTTCTCCACCCCTCCTGGTTTGTCTCATGTTGCCCGCGTAACATCAAGCCATCGAATCCCTTTTCAATGTCATCTCTCGTGATAACGATCTATTAAGTAACATCGGTTTGACTTAAATGCCAAAATGTGTCAGTTGTGTTGCGTCCTTTTCCTTTTTTTTTGTGTTGTTGTTGCAACACACAAAATACACAACAATTTTATCCGGTGATTAGATTTCCCATATTATGGCTTTTAACAACAACCGACCTCCCTTTTGATTACAAAAGCAAACATGTGCACGCAAGCACAAATTGCTTCCTATTTCATTGAGACGATCCCTCATGTCATATACGCGGGGCCCATAACCTGTCATGAATGTGGGATGTGGGGGGCCACGTCATAATGCATGAATTACCACCTCCTCATCCATATGCAATCTCTACAGTTGTTAAGAGCACGACACAGCCTGTAAATACTCAACACAAACCAACCTTCAATTTCATTTCTCTCATGTACGTTATAAAGTGTTGAAACAAAATGAAAATATGTGCAGCATATTTCATCTCCACCACCACACCATCCCCCCAACAAAAAGTCCCTGCTTCCTTCTGTAGATGACTGCTACTGTGTAGATATCAGACCATCCAACCATCCCTTCTGTGCTCCACTAGTTATTATAAATGCACGTACGGCCAAGGCAGGGTAGGGCTGCACCTTACCAACAATTGTCTCATCCTTAATGCATAAAGCTGGTATTTCACAAACACAATGGGAACGCGAGGTGCGGCGACACCTCTCACACCTTCCCTCCTGCTCCTATAATAATAGTCAGTCGCACCACTTGTTCTTCAATGCCATGGGAGAGCTTTGGTGTTGTCGTTGTGCGCGGGGTAACACCACCGGGCGTATGGAAAATGTGCATCCAGCCGAACATTTACAAACAAAGCACAATGCCAAAGAGACATAACGACGCGCAAGCACGTTTTTTCACTCTTTTCATAATATATTATAGTAAACATATAGTTTTGTCGCTTCCTGAATGTGAATTATATTGTGAATCGACGCGGGCACGGCCCGACAATGACGACGCGTCGTTCGGTTGCATATAACGCTCACCACCTGCTCACCATACCCAAAAACAACGTGGTGCTTTTACCCAAAAGCACACGTATAAAGGAAATGAAGGAATAAAGGGGCTGCAAGCCCCCTCCGCACTCTTCACAACTATACGCTTGCCACATACATACAACGCTTGGCATGTTTTGCACCACCCCAAAACCCACCACCCCCAAACAAGAAGTGTGCTCGTGGTGTCATGGCAACGTGCTCAACTGAATTCCCCGCATACACACGACCCAACATTTGGATTCTTCTCTCCCAAAAAAGCACGTCGAGTCGCTGCTAACTATGTTGGAGTGTGCGTACAGTTTGTCTGGGCATTTATAATGTCTGGTTCCGGCTGTGGCAACACTATATGAAACACAAAACCAAGAGGAAGCGAGACGGGGAAGACTTGGTGCTTCGGTGTTAGTTAAGCGTACAACAAAAGACTTTTCCAGCAGCCAAGTTGTTTTTTTTTTTTGTTTTTTGGGAAGGAAAAACACGGAAATCGATGCCAGAAAATATTTGCTCTTTGCTGTTGGCGCGCGCTTTTCACAGCGAGTATAGTTAACTGTGCACAGCGTCCGTGTTTAAAGTGTAATTTACTTTATGATATCATTACACTTATAATGAAAAAAGCGAGTGCAGATTCGTACTTACTCTCTTTTGACGCTTTCCAAATTTTTAATTTTTGTTGTTAGCCTTTTCATTTCGCGCACATTTCGATGATGTTGGAAATTTTCGTCGTCTCGCTCGACGTGAACGCGGAATTCGTCGGAGATGCGGATGAAGAGAGCGTGAAACATAATCATGACTATTGATGATGATTGTGTGTTGTGTTTGGGTGGGAAGTTTGTGGGTGGGTGTTTTATGTTTTTTTTTGCAAAATAAAAGCGGGTAGCACCCCACGAGTTGATGCTGATTTCCAACAGTTGCAAAACTTCTTATCTCTTTGTGTGATATTGATCTGAGCGGGCATAATTCGCACGCCACACCGAGAGGGTACTTGGGTGTGTGTGTTTGTGTGTGATGGGGCGAATATTTGAGGCAACATGTGTGTCAAAGTTTTATTGCGATGGAAAATACAATTTTCGGAGCACTAAGGAAATGCAGCACAAGAAAAGTGGAGTGAAATGAAAGTGTGGAAAGGATCGTAGTGATGGATTTAATATGCATACATTTTTTTTGGCTGGCGAAATATGTAAGCATTAGCATAAAATTATGCGCCATGATGGAAATGTTTGAAATGCTTTGGGAACTGAAATGCATTAAAAGTTTTGGAAATGAATTCTGGAATTGTGAATTTTTCTCCATTTTTTCATGAAGAGGCTTTTTGTGGATTAAGTTTAAAGGCTTTTGGAATAAATACTTCTTACTTTAAGTGAAAAAGCCTGTCCCATTTTTTAAAGTATAATATTTAATTATAGACCTTGAAATGAATTTAAGTAATTTAACGATTGTGATTATTTTGATTTATCGAATATCTCAGAAACCGTAATTTATTTTTAAATACTTTGTTCTAAATTATTGTTAACCGTTACAAGACCAATAACTTTGCTGTATAATTCAAGGTCATATGTTTACTTCTTCAAGGTCAAAAATAAGGATTCAAGAAAAAATATGACATAACCTCACTTTTAAAATTGTAAATAGAAACATAACCTCACTTTGAAAAATGTTCAACTCTAAATAGGGACGTAACAAAAATACTTAAAGAAGTATAAGTCGTACTTCCATTCCACCTTAAAATCAATAACAATTTAAATCGATTTTAATGATGTCTTCCTTATTCGATCACCATCCCTGAAAGCTTTGCCCTCTTTTATCGAAAAACGACAAACAATTACCAAATTGCACTCAATTTTGTGACTGTATACATTTTATATTCATTATAATGTAATTTTCGAAGCAAAATCTTAAAGACATTTTCATCGACATCAAAAGCTTATACCTGTTTTGTACATGCAAAATAAAATGAAGGGGGGTTGTTTTTATATAAAAAATAAAAGTGTATTTTCGTGTTTAATGCGAAATCAGCTCAGCTCAGTAATTAAGTTTTGTTGTTCCCAATGGGGGCTGCTGGTTGATTGTTCTTTCCCCTTGATTTTTTCCTTTTCCTCATTTTTGTTTCTTGAATTGAGGTTAGTTACTTTTTGCCCTGGATTTCTTTCCGCCCTCACAATTTCGGGTCGTGCTTAAACCACCCCCCATTGCCATATTATGCGCCACATCCTGTATCAACATTTATGCCCAAAATTAATTATACTCACATTTTCACATGAAAAACACTCGATTTATGATTGCACTTGCAATGGAATTCAATTCACGTGACTTTTGATGGTCGCCACTTAATGTTTGCGTTCGCACAATTCGCGCCTTTTACAAGTGGAAGCTCAAAATTAGTGCGGCACAAATGAGCAAAGTCAAGTGGGCGCACGCCACATCGCGTGGAACATCGCACAACTGCGCCTAATAACAATTAATTTACACTTTTAAATGGCTGAGTCGTGTGTGTGCGGTTTGTTGTGGAGATATTGTCTTAGAAATGTTTATGTCGTTAAGTGTAATTGTTGTTTTGAAAATTAAGTATTATGGCCGCAAATATAATTGCCAACTGGTTTGATTAATTTGTGACAGCGTTATAACGTGATTGCTATGTGCGATTAAAAATTGTTTGATGAATCGAACGCATTGTGGTTGGGGAATTACTTACTTCCTGTTGCCTTCTATAACTATGTATATTATTTTAATATTTGTTTGTGGTATTAAGGTTAATTAAAATGACAATTAGCCATAGGTAAAATAACTTCATTAAAGGTAATAATTAATTAAGCATTCTAATTACATAAAAATTGTCGTTCGAAAAATATTTTCAAGCTAAATTGACCTTGAAATAATTTAGTTTCAAGGTCAATTACTGCTTATAAAAAAATATCTTCATTCAAAGAATTCAATTAATTTTTTGAAAACACTTTAACCGCAACCATTTTTAACTGTAAATTATTTCAAGGTCACATTAATTCGTTTTTTCAATAATAAAATTTAGAAACAATTGTATTTAAGCCCTTAAACTGTTGTAATAGATTAATCCACCGTTATTGTGCGCTATTACTAAAAAAATTAAGTAAAACGATCTCCTCAAAAGAAAATTCGTACATAACCTCAAAATTAGATAAAACGTGTTTAAAATAACTCCCAAACCTTGAATTGTATACAAAATGATTGATTTTCTTTACATTATAACTTGCTTTATAAAGATGGAAAGTGTTGTATTAAGTATTTCAAGGTTAAAATATTTTAAAAATCAAGGTCACTTTTTTATTTATTTCGGAAATCCTTTTTTTTTTTGAAAAACCAATATTTGTAGCCGGTAAACGACGACAGACAATTCTGTGGATCATTTCAAGGTCAAAAAATTTAGTTTTCAATGTTGAAATCCGGTTTTTACTTAAATTATTGTAGCTTAAAACTTATTGAATGACTCAAAGCCATAAAATAAAATTTTCAAGGTCAAAAATATTGTTTTTCAAACAATTTTACTACAAATTAATTTAATTTTAAAAGAATTAAGTCACGTTAATTTCCAACGTGCTTTTTCGTAACAATTTTTTGATGGAAAATATTTTACACTTTTAAATTCTTGCATATTAAATTAAATTCCTTAATGTGACACTAATGATGACAAATACATGTCGTGTTGTTGAATGCCACCCACCTGATGCCAACTATTGTAAAATGCATGAAATTCTTGAATAAGTGAAATGTGCAAAAACACACAATAAACCCAATAAATTTAGTGACACGCACCACTTGTTTAGTAAACATTCGTCTGAGTGAAAATGTGTTTTGTATACTGCTTTCACACAAATAAAACCCAACCCTTAGTCTGTCGTTCATCGAATGTATAATATAAAATGCACGTCATGAGGGTTGTTGTATCACAAAGGCCTCTCCTAATCAAATTGTTTCGCCATTTACGTTCCCCACCAAAGGCATATGATTCAATTCAAATTTCGTTTAGTGTACTTTGTTCCTCCTCCCACCCACCATCAGTGCCTGGAACGCTATGGCAAGACAATTTCCTTATAACAAGTTTGCACGTTCAGAAATTTTGTTTGTAAACAAAAACATTTGTTCTAGTTGAATGGTGCGTGTGTGAAAATGCACATGTGTTGCATCAGCATGCATTTGCATAATGCGATGTTGTCACTTAAATTGATTACAATTGAAAGCAAAAACCAAATTCACATAGTTATAAAGAATTAAATTGGTTTGAACGTGACATCATTTTCGAGGCCTATTTATTTGTATTTAGCCGCATTAATGCACTTAAATGGCGAAATTAGTGTCGCAAATTTATAAGTGCAATGTCTGACACACACATGCCCCAGCATAAGACGGTGCTGCATTGAATGTGCTTTTTTGTGGGTGCGTGGTGGAAGCTCTTGAGTCGTCGTCGCTCGTTATTGCATTAAATTGTGGGAGTACTGACTGTCATTGGACTGTGTGCACTTTGATTTAAGACTATCAGCATAATTTATGCATGAGGGCGGATGCAATTGGATGGAGTTTGGTCTCTTATATGCAGTTATAAAAAAAGTAACTGTCGTGTGGGGATTGCAATGCAATTACTGATTATGTTGCATGTTTATCATCATGGTGATGTCGTTTGAACATTTGAAGGGTATTACCTTGTTGTTTATTCACAAACAAGATATTAACTAATTTTTTCAAGGTCATAATAATGATTTTTTGTTTTACTAGTCCATTAAAATTTTTGGTGGCAGTTGGTTAGTGTTAATATGGAATTGTTTAGCCTTTCTGAAACATTATTATGCCTTTAATTTCAAGGTCAAGAAATAAAAGTTCTTTTAATTACATTTTTAAATTGCAATCTGATTTTATGTGTTTTGAAAGTTGTTACTTTTTAAAACAATACATCAAATTTGTAAAAAGTTTCAAGGTCAAACAGACTGAAATGAAAGTGATAGATAGTGAAGATACGAAAAGTGAAGATTTGTGAAAAATACGAATTATTATTTTTATTTTCGAATACATAATTTCTTTAAACTGCTCCTTTTTTATGTAAATTAATAATATTGTACGATTCAAGGTCAAATAAAAAAAAAAAACTCCTGTAAAGTAATTGAAAGACCTTTTATAGTTTGGATTATTTTGCGTTGACAGAAATTGTATTGTTTTTCATTTCAAGGTCAAAAATTAGTAAATTTGAAAGAAAAGAGGTTTTGTTTGTAATTACCTTACATCACATTGGATTACAAATAAAGAAATGATCGACATAATTGGTTCAAAAAAAATATTGTGGTTTCAAGGTCAAAAAAATACGAATTTTGTGGTTTTTTTTCTTCAAAATGACCTTAAATTATTTTGCAAATCTGTTTTTTTAATGTAAAATTTTTACAAAATAATTTAAGGTCCTAATGTGAAAAAAAACACATATTTCAGGGGAATTTTATTCAATTAAGGCTTTCCTTTATAAATTTTGAATTGAATTTCTTAAAGTGTGATTCCCGGTATTCAAGATTTCATTGAGAAATTCAAAACAGCTGAAATGACGCAGCACTTAAGGTGGTCTCAATAATAATGCATTTGATTGATGGTTTTAATAAGCATTGAGACAACATTTAAACGGTGGTGATCCACCGCCATCAAATTGAATTAAAATAAAAATCAAAAATGCTCAATCATTTTTTCTCTTTGGTAAATTTTTAAAATGTCAAGGTTGTTGGGGAATTTTTTATTTTGTTGATATTTCACTCTGCTTTAATTGACAATTTCTCTTCATGATCTTTGTAAAGGGTTCGTGTCTGGAGATACATCTTAAGATGTTGAAACAAAAATAATTGAATTTCTATGAAACATTTGTCACAAATGTAATTACAAAAGCATTTGATTTTATGCATTTTTTTTTATACTTACACATGTTATGGCCATTTTAATGGAGTTTTAGATGTTAACCTCATTGCCATCTCCGTGAGATGGAGTTTGTGAAATGTTATGCAAACGTCTTTAATGAACAATTACATTCAATCGAACAAGTGAGGCATGACAGCAAAGAAAATTTAAAAAAAAATTACAAAATGCATGCTTTGTGTGCCTTTTTAATAGATTTTTCATTCGTAAAAAAATTCATAACATGCGCGCTAGACTTTTATACCCACATTTTTTGTTTTGTTGCAAAGAATGTAATTGGACCATAAAAACATTCGTTTAATTATACATTTTAAATTAATCGCCAATCAACACAGTAATAAACCAATTTTAATTTATTTTTAATTGTCCAACCGAGAGTGGAGACATCTCCATTCAATCCAATTTATTTCTTTTTAAATGTGCAAATAAACAATTGAGATGACAGTTCATATTTAAGAAAGCAAAATCCGTGTTCAAAATGAGTTTGTACATGAAATTTGTATACATTTATTACGATTTACGACCCTCAATATTGGTGTAATAAATTCTTGCGTTCGCAAATTTAAAAAAAAGATAGTGATGCAGAAACACGTTTTGACATTCTTTGAGTAGAAAAAAGTGTCGTAGAAAATAATGTGTTCATTTCCATACGCCATAAAACGTGCAATTGAAAAATCTGTTAAACGATTTTTTTTTAAATTTATTAAATTTAGTAAAGCATTAATTTAATTTATTATATTTATCATCTAACCCCTCGCGCAGAATGAACGTAACAAAACGGTACGCACCGCAGCAAGCAAGTAAAATGTATGGAAATACATGAAAACGATTAATAATAGAAAATGCAAAAGCATTCCTTATGTAGAACCAAAAAAAAAAATTCAACTTTTCACGCAAGCTGACACAACAAATATCAAAATCAAAAACACTGTTGAAGCGGACTAGCTTGATTTTACAATACATAATTGAAAATGCAAAAAAACGGCAACTAAATTATTTTAAAAACAAAATGTCAAGCAAACGCAGACCTTTTGTTTTTATTGTGTTCGGTGCCTGCGTTTGTTGCGTTTTTGAATTTTGCGTTACGTTATGTTATGTTGAATCTGCTTGAGGCATAAGGATTTGAAAATAACAATTATTTCAACGTTTTACGATTTAATGTTAAGTCACTTTCAAAAAAGAGTTTTTCTTTTATTTGGGAGCTTAAATTAATATTAAGTACTCGAAAACCTTTATTTCTGTGAGAATAAGATTAATTAAAGTTATGCTAAACATTTCAAAACAATAAACCGTTGTTTTTAAATATTAAAAACAGGCATAAATTTAATTTAAATTATATTTTATTTTAAAACCTAATTTCAAAACAATAAATTAAAATGTTATTACTGTCGTTTATAAATTCTTGCGTAGCTCTCCCGGCCGCGTTTTATTTTTAATTATATTATGCGTACAACATATACTACGTGCACAAGCAATTATAAATAATCGTACACATGAAAAGGTATTTTATGCTTTCACTATTATACACAACGGTAATTGTAGTAGTGGTCAGTGGTACCAGTATAGTCAGTGGCCAGTGCACGCTGCAGATAAATTATTGCTCTTATTTTCTATCCATAACAACTCCACCTATATAAAACGCATATTTCAAACAAAATAGTTGAGTTATAAATGGTGCTGCTTACAGCGTCGACTATTGTGCAATCGTCCACGCACAGTGTTAATTGTTACCATCAATATTACAGAGCTAGTTTAATAGAAGAACTTTTAATGAAAAATGTAAACGCAAGAGGTTTTAAAGAATGAAAAAAAAAACAGAAAATCTTATAATATAACACTGCATTCTGATGCTTACTGGTGTTGACTGAAGTGTAAAGGGTTGCATTTTAATTGCTTGCATAAAGTTTGAGCCAATAAACTTAGTTTTTACATTTCTTTTCGCTTTGCTAAAGACTTTATGTGTAAGTTAATTACATTTGTTGAACATTCAAATAATATATTCATTTTGCATAATGTGCAAAGACTTTTGCAAGACATACTCTTTTGTATTTGTACGAAATTGCGCGCCCAGTCTACCCACCCGCTTTAGTCGCACACAACTAAGTTGAAGAAGAGAAACATTCAGTATACGATTAAGAAAACGGAAATTTTGAAATAATAAATATTTGCTTCCATTAAATTAATGTACACTTTCCGATGCGGCTAATTAGTAATTAGAGAACATTTGTACCGAGTAATGTAAAATGTTGTTATGCAAAAGTGAAGTATAAATTCTTTTATTTAATGTAGTGGTGTAATCTTGCAACAAAAAGAAGAAAGAAAAGTCTTGAGTTTAAAACAAAATTGCAATGTACATTTAAATTTTAATTGCAAAAAAGTTTTTTTTTTTTTTTTCTATTTTTGCATCATTTTTGAAAGAAAATCTGTGCAAATAAATTAACACATCTTTTCTATGCGCCACTCACATTACACATAAGATTAAGAAATGGAAATTACATTAACGCAAACAACATTAATGTAAATTATAATATAGAAGTTAATTTAGAAATGGAGAGTAATATTGTGGTAATTTAGTTATGTTGAAAAGATCAACACTCCTTAACGAACTACGATACAGATTGGCAGGCTTCTACAATATAATTTAAATATATTTAGATCCATTGGGATAAAAGTGATCCTTTAACTTTCACGTTGCAGTGTATTGCAGCCTTTTGTTTTATAGTAATTTAAAGAAATGAAAATCAGTTCAACAGATAAATTTTAACTTTGGCAACACTGATGGTGTACAAATAACCGCAATAATTATTGTTTTGAAGCACCATAAAATTAATTACAAATTAATCACAATTGTAGACAAGTAATTTACGATTAGGTTAACGGTGCTTTATTTATTTGAATTACCATATCGAGATGATTGTCAATAATAATTAGATTTACAGTTATTTAAACAGGAAACTTTAAAACGTCTGTTTAAAATTGTAATAGTTTCGAACTTTTTTTACAAAACATTTTGCAGGTGTAAACTTCAAAGCAACCTTTCACTTTATCCAAAAAAGTGATGATTTAAATATTAATGATGACATAATAATAAAATACGTTTATTTAAACAGTTTGCTCTCTTAATCAAACATTTTTAAACGAGCACACACTCAAATTCACCTTCCTAAATTGGTCCGCACATATTACATAACTTCCTCTCTCTTTTTTCCCACATCTGTAATAATTTATTTCAGAAAAAATGTGACAACCAACAACTTAATAGTCATTTCTGTATTTTTTTAACACGACATGTTGCTGTAAATGAATAAATAAAAAGCCAATACACAACAACATGAAAATGATGGAGAAATTCCTTTCCCCCTCGGGCATTCGCTCGAATTTACCAAAATTAAAATAACAGTTTCTCTCGTTCTACATAGAAAACTAAATGGATGTCTTGTCTGCGTTGAAAAAATATTGTCCACAAACATAAATAAAAGCTGGGGAAGATCTCCCGGTAGTTACCTCCCCCCCTTCTACGTATAGTTGCCATAGAAAGAAGAACTATGTTGTTGGAATGTCCCCATGGGCACAACAAAAACAATATGTAAACGTTGAGGACGAGGCGATTAAATTACATTATTCAAATGAGAAAAAGGACTTATTCACCCTCAATCCAATTCAACTGTTATTAAGGGATTTTCATATTTCAATTTTCTTCTTTCCATTACAATACTTGTTCCATCATAAAGTGCAGTTAATTAATTCGTATTGAAATTGCTTTTTTTTTATGAATTCCTGTTATTGATCCAATTAATCTTATGGCTCCCCATTTTTATTGTTAAATTGCAGACATGCCACAGCGCTGATTTAGTAATTGAGATACCTGGAAATCTGGGCCAAGACAACTCATTCTATCGATTGGATTACTCCCCGCCGTATGGAAATCCGACGCCCAACACAACGATAGCCTCCAAAGATGTGGGCGATGAGATACAGTTCTCGCACGGTTTACCGGGAACGAGATACAACTTTTGGTTGTACTACACCAATACAACGCATCACGATTGGCTGACATGGACGGTATCAATCACAACAGGTATTTTTCAATAAAATTCAATTTTTTTTTTGTTTTTTTTCCTATCATTATTTCCATTCAGCACAATTGCACATGCATGGAGCCGATTTCATGCTCTGAATAGCACGCATTTTATATTTATTTGCCTATTCATGTTTTTTATTTTCTGTTTTTCAATTTCCACAGCACCTGATCCCCCATCAAATTTATCAGTGGCTGTTCGCAGTGGCAAGACAGCTCTTATAACGTGGAGTCCTCCAACACAAGGCAATTTTACCACATTCAAATTGAAAGTGAGTACATTTTATATTTAGTGGGAAAAAATGCAGTTGCAAGAGGGCTTTAATGTAATTGAAACACTCAAAACTGTGGGATTTTAATTATTTTGGACGTAAAGAAATCAATTCCCGAATTTGTTAATTTTTTTCATGAACCGCATTTTTTTTCGCACATTTTGCGGATTTATTTTCTCATTTTAAACACCTAACTTATAATTTGTTTTCATTCAATTTAATTACATTCCAGGTGCTTGGTTTGTCGGATGCTTTTGCTACCAATCGAACCATCCCCATTGAGGACAACTCACTGCAATACCAATTACGGGAGTTGACACCCGGTGCCACATATCAAGTGCAGGCGTACACTGTGTTCGATGGCAAGGAGTCGGTGGCGTACACCAGCCGCAATTTCACTACAAGTTAGTCCTACTTTCACACCGCCATGATGAATGTCAATTACGGCATTTTACATTAAAAAAATATTGCTTCTATGGTGGAGGAGTTCCTTTAAAACTAAATAAAAATTACAATACTTTTGTGGTGGATTTTTATGTAATTTATGCCACACATAATTAACATTAACATTAACAAATTGACTTTCTGGAGTGGGATAATAATAATAATTGTAAATTGTACATTTTATACAGTTTAATGACAAGAGATCGGTGACAAACAATTCCAGCATTTTAAGGCATTGTGAGATTTTTAAATCACTTTAATAATTAATTGTTCAACCACAAACCACCCCCATGACACTTTCAAACCATATTTTATTTCAGTTTTTGTTGTGATCACGATTTAAATAAATTCGAGTGTCTATATGCATTGAAATTTAATCAATTTTTAGAAGTGTAATCAACCCCTCGCGATGTTGTCACCACCCTACGTTTTGTTTCGCATTAAATTAATGTGGAATTAACCCTTTGATGTATAATCGGTGTGGCCCCCTTTTCATGTGAGAGTATTTCGTATTATGTATGAAAATTGAAATTGGAATCTTCAAAGTCATTTTGATAATGACTTTGTTTTTAAAATTATTTAAATTATTTGTTTTATCTTTTTTACCTATTCACCTGGGTCAAAATAATTTGCATAATCATTTATTATTGAAGCAAGATAATTTCATTGTGATATTCAGTCAATAATAATATAATAAAAAATAATAAATATAATAAATAATAAAAATATAAAATAATTTACAAATTGCAACATTTAAATCAAAATTGAGATGTTATCCAAGTTGTTGCAGTATTTAGTAATGTGTTTAAAAATCTCAAATTTCGTTTTATCTAATTTGTCAAATTTATCTATTTATTTATCTAATTTGTAATTTTCTGCAATCTTTTTTAAGTATTTAAGTCAAAAGATATGTTTTTATTCGATTTGTTGCAATTTATTTATAAAAAAGTACTTTTATCCAATTTATTATCCAAAATTTAAGTCGAAATTATAATTTTATCCAAATATTTAAGTCAAAATTTGAATTTTTATTCAATTTTTTATAAAACTTTTATTTTATTTGGATTAATGACTTTTTATCCAATTTTCTCCAATATTTAAGTCAACATTTTAATTTTATCCACAATTCTTAAGTTCCATTTAAAATGTTGCATGAACTGGGATAAGATAAAATTACAAGTTTGACTTAAACAAAGACGACTTAAATATTTAAGTCAAATTTTTATCCAAAATTTAAGAGCAATTTTATCCAAAAAACACAAAATTTAATTTTTAATCGATATTACATTATTATTATTAATGCAAAGAGTATTTTTTCACCAATTTTCTTTAAAATTAAAAAAAGTCACACCGAATGTCCTTTGTGATCCTTTTGATTAAATAATCAATCAATTGCAGTCATTAATTTGACACTTACACCAATGTATAAGCATTAAAGATTGCGGTCACACCGATCTGCTTTAAAATGGCGTCCATAAAAGAGTTAATTAATTAAAGGTCATTGCGTAATTTAAGCGGCCATACATCACAGCGTTTACATCTCATGAAAATAAGTGGTGAAAATGGAAAGTGTGAAAAGCTGTAACATGAATACCCGTACAGACATTCATTTGCATTCATTTTGACACCCCTCTGTTCGTTTTTCCGTTTTCATTCACCCAACAAACCATTTCGTCTGTGTCATTTCTCTTAAATTTACTCACTCTCTTTCTCGCTCTCTCTTTCTGTTATTATGTATATTATATTATGCTATAATTAATATACATAATTCTGTGTATTGTTTGTTAATTGTCATCCACCATACGTATTTATTTTTATAGGTTGTTGAATTATTAAAAATAATTATTCATTTATTTTAAACACCATATATCCTTTTTGTTACTAAATATTTTTACTAACCCAATTTTGCAATTTAGCTAAAACCCACATTTAACTAATTTCATGTTCTAATTTAATGTCCCATCTGTCTATCTATCCACTACAAAACAACAACTGTCTTCAATAATTAAAAAAAAATCAATGGACACGATTGACAACTGAAAATCCTTTTTTCATTGGAAATGGTGATTTAATTTTGTATCGCTGCACTCAACCCAACACCATCCATCGATCATCATCGCCGGTCATCATTACGAAATGCTACACGGATTTGCAATCATCCTTTGCAAAAATCAAAACAAACCACCCCCTTTTTAACATCCTTTTTATTTATTTTTGTAACAACTTGTATGGTTTTAATTTGGTGATGGGGGTACACACATTTTAGTTAAGAGGGCTCGCCACAAAGATCTACTGGACATTAAAATATTAAGAGGTAACACACAACAATTGTATATCTGTCTCATCCGCCTTAAATAGCAATGTGTGCGCTTTTTCATTATTGTGTGTTTTTTTTGTCTCAATTGTTATGGCTTCCATAAAATGATAAAATTAATGCCTTTTTCCTTGCTTTTAATTGTGTGTGTGTTTGTGTGTGTGTATTTTTGTAGCAAATTTTTGTTGTTGTGTGTTTTTGTGTTCATCATATCAACAGCTTCCGGTCGAGTGACCCCTCAAAATTGGGGGAGGAATGAATTGATATACACGTGCAATTAGAATGCTCTCTTTTTTTATGAATTCCACATCATTTAATTTGTCTGATTGTGTGTAACGCCAGCTTAATGAAGAGGAGAGGAATTTTTGTGGGCAGGTGGGGATTTACTGGAGGTGTATTCAATGAATTGGCTGCATCATTTTTATTCAATTAAAAATTAGAATAACAACAAAGCGATGTGTTTACAGTTTAAATGAAGAGGGATTCAAAAAGGGATGGAAATTGTGTTTAATGCTGCTTGAATGTTTATTAATTTAAAATATCCTTTTTCAGTATTACTCCTGTGGGTATAATTAACGCTTTTGAATATTTGTTTAATATTATTTTTTTGTTGTTGTGGTTTAATTGACAATACATCCTGAGTTTTAATTTAATTTGGGGTCGTCCTTTAGGGATGTTCCGATTTTTTGTTATAATATAACTTTTTAGCTGGATAAATTGTGATACATTTTTGTGAAGTTCCTTAATGCCTTTCAGTTTTTACACAATTCAGTAAATCAATTTTAAAAATTAAATTACATTTTTTAAGTTTTATTTAACAAGGTGTTTGGGTAATTTTAACATTAAGTTTAATTTATTAAATGCTCTTAAGTATGTTACTCACAATATACCTAACAAATGTCATTTACGTACTTAAAAAATGTCATCCACGAATTTAAGAAATGTCACCCAAAAGTATGAAACAAATTGCTCCTAACTGTAAACTTAAATCACAGCGTACGTACACAAATTAAATTGTCTAATTAACGAACATTTAAATATCGGGTACAATAATTAATTTAAGTTACAACAGAAAAGAAAGGGATGATTGCTTTAACCCGCGGCAGTAACCAATTAACGTCGCCGCGCGAGTTTCATGTCACACATATTTCCATGAACGGACTTTGTTGCCTCATTTTTATTTTTCATGTCATAAATTAATTTTTTTTCAGCATGTTGAGTACAATTCTCTGACTGACTGACTTGTCATCATATTCGCGCTGTGTCAAACTCAGTTTTATGTTTTCCCAGCATGTTTGATTTTTTTTTGTGCCCCGCTGTACCTTTTTTTTCCACCACCACCACCACATCATCTACATAAATGTACACGTCATAATATATTTTATGCTTTCATTGAGATCATTCAGCGTCACACAGCAACATAAAGAATTTAATAACCATAAACATTTTCCGGTTTGTGTTGTTGGCAACTGCATACTTATGGATATTGCCGCATTTCTTTTTTTCAGCGCAAATATTTAAGTGAAGTTTGTTTTCTCATTTTGTGCCGAATTTATGATTTTTTATGTGCATGTAGCTATACATTGCTGTGGGCTTTTGTAGTTGCTGTGGATGCTTTTTGTTGTGCATTGCACTATCCAACAACTGTATAAAATGAAGATAAGTAGGTCATTTTGCATTGAAATGCCAGCATCCACGATATTGTTGCGGGAAACGTATCTTTTGGCTTGCTACCCTGTGTGATAACAACAGGGGGAGGGTCGTTAACATGTCACAAGTTCCAAATCCTTAAGGCTTTTCGTGTCCTTTGTATTTTTGCTTTCATTTCTGCAACTGAGTACTGATGTAGAAGCTGCATTTCTTAGAAATATATTGCACTCATTTTTAAAAAGTAGGTTTATGAATAATTTTAAGGGTAGTTTGGATTTTAAATCATTTATTTGCTTTTACAATTATTGGCTTTTTAATTTAATAATATAAAATTTTAAATAATAAAATAACATTTTTTGTACTTTGCAATTTTGAAATTATAATTCCTTAAGTAGTCATATTTCTTTTTTTACATTTAAATACTTATTTTATTATCAATGTGTTTTTTTAATTAAACCACCCTGTATCCTTTTATTTACCTCCTCCAATCGTACACAGTTTGATGACCTTTCGTGTTGCATGTGCTCGACTTTATTTTTTTTATTATTATTTTATCCCCACCCACTTTGTCATCCCCTAAAACTAGGGGGGACTGAATAAACATAAATATGCATTATAATTGTGTCAATTCAAATTATTCTAACGAGAAAAAAAAATCGATTTATTTCTCTCCCTCCACAGAGCCCAATACACCTGGAAAGTTCATTGTTTGGTTCCGTAATGAAACAACCCTCCTCGTCCTATGGCAGCCGCCCTACCCCGCTGGCATTTACACACACTACAAGGTCTCAATTGATCCACCCGATGCCCTTGAAAGCATCTTGTACGTGGAGAAAGAAGGCGAACCCCCCGGTCCAGCGCAAGCCGCCTTCAAAGGATTGGTGCCCGGACGTGCGTACAACATATCCGTGCAAACAATGTCGGAGGATGAAATTTCATGGCCGACAACCGCACAATATCGTACAGTGCCATTGCGACCAATGAATGTCACATTTGAAAAGGATTCGGTTACATCGGGCACATTCAAAGTGATGTGGGAGGCGCCAAAAGGTCAAAGTGAATTTGACAAATATCAAGTTTCGTTGAGCACGTCACGTCGCCAACAAACAATACCACGCACACTAGAACCGGTGGCCTATTTTGACTCCAAGGACAATTTGGAACCGGGCAAAACATATCAAGTGGTTGTTAAGACGGTGTCGGGTAAAGTGACATCATGGCCAGCAACTGGAGACATCACGTTAATGCCATTGCCCGTATTTAATTTGCGCTCATTCACCGAAGATAAGACGGGTGCTGTCACTTTGATGTGGGAGCCAGATATTATTAGCTATCAGGAGGAGTATAAGATAAGTTACCATGAGGTGGAGACATTTAATGGAGACACCAGTACAATGACTACCAATCGGACTTGGTACTCATTGGAAAGTCTTTTACCAGGTCGAAATTACTCACTCACCGTGCAAGCCATTTCCAAAGCAATGGAATCAAACGAGACAACAATTTATGTGGTGACGCGTCCATCTTCACCCATCATTGAGGATCTTAAGTCAATGAAGGAGGGTCTCAATATAAGTTGGAAGAGTGATGTTAATTCTCGCCAAGAAAAATATGAGTTAGTGTACTCGCGTAATGACACTGGCGATGAAAAGACCATACAGACTGGAGACTCCCGGTATGTCATTAAAAATTTGTACCCAGGCGCTGGGTATGAAGTGAAAGTGTTTGCAGTCAGTCATGGTCTTCGTAGTGAGCCACATGCTTATTATCAAGCAGTATATCCCAATCCTCCACGCAATATGACCATTGAAAAGGTTACCAGCAACTCAGTGCTTGTCCATTGGTCCCCACCAGAGCGCAGTGACTTCTCCGAATACTCCATTCGATACAGAACTGAAAGTGAAAAGCAATGGGTGCGTTTGCCATCTGTAAAAACTACTGAAGCTGATGTTACCGACATGACGCCTGGTGAAAAGTACACAATCCAGGTAAACACGGCAAGCTTCGGAGTGGAAAGTCCCAATCCGCAACAAGTCAATCAAACAGTGCGTCCTAATCCAGTGTCGAATATTATTCTCCTTGTGGATTCTACAAATATAACACTGGAGTGGCCACGCCCCGAGGGGCGTGTCGAAAATTATGTGCTGCGTTGGTGGCCGGCAGATCAACCGCAAGATGTGCGCACAAAAAATGTGACTGAAACGAATTCCGGCGAGGTGGTGGAGTGGTCACGACAAAATGATGGGAAAAAATTGGCTGGTGTTGATTTGAGTGACATCCGCAATGAGGATGATGAGCAACAAACGGTGCGGGTGCTCATTGGTGATTTAATGCCCGGTGTTCAGTATAAATTTGACATTCACACAGTGTCCTATCGGTTGACTAGTGACACAACGCATCTTTCCACAAGGACAATGCCACTTATTCAATCGGAAGTGTTGGTGGTTAATAATCTGTTGGAGCGGGACACTGCCACGTTGACATACACACCGACGCCGCAACATTCGTCCAAATTTGATTTGTATCGTTTCTCATTGGGTGATCCGGAGATTAAGGATAAAGAGAAGTCGGCTAATGATACTGACCGTAAGGTCACATTCACTGGATTGGTTCCTGGTAAATTGTACAACATCACTGTTTGGACTGTTAGTGATGGTGTGGCCAGTCTGCCCATTCAGCGGCAGGATCGAATGTACCCAGATCCGATTACCCAGTTGAATGCAACAAGGATCACTGACACTGAGATCAGTTTGAATTGGGACATCCCGAATTGTGTTCACAATGCATTTGAAGTGCAGTACCTCCGAAATGATTCCTCATTGGTGCAGAATCTGACTGTACATGACAACATCGTAATTACCGACCTTAAGCCGCATCGCAACTACACGTTTACCCTCACCGTTCGATCAGGCACGGAGTCAAGTGTTTTGCGACACAGTTTGCCGGTGTCGGCCATTTTCACAACAAAAGAAGCCGTCCCTGGGCGAGTGGACCGCTTTGAGCCCGTCGACATTGAGCCCAGCGAGATTACATTTGAATGGGTATTGAACACCAACGAACAAAATGGTGTTATACGTCAGTTTTCCATAACATATGGTTTGGATGGTTCCTCGCACACACAATTGCGTGATTTTAATCCTGACGAACTTAAGGGGACCATCAAAAATCTTCTGCCAGGACGTTCGTATACATTCCGCATGCAAGCTAAAACGTCAATTGGTTATGGACCGGAGTCTTCGTGGAAACAAAAGATGCCAATTTTGGCACCACCCAAACCGGCGACCCAAGTGGTCCCAACTGAAGTACATCGCAGCTCTTCCACTATTCAGATACGTTTTAGAAAGAACTATTTTTCGGATCAAAACGGTGCCGTCATCATGTACACGATTATTGTGGCTGAGGATGACTCAAAGAATGCGTCCGGATTGGAAATGCCAAGTTGGAAGGATGTCCAGACGTATAGTGTGTGGCCACCCTACCAAGCCATTGAGCCTTACTATCCATTTAAGAACAGCTCAGTTGAGGACTTTTTGGTGGGGGCAGAAACTTGCGAGGAGCGCCAAACTGGATACTGTAATGGTCCATTGAAGTCTGGCACAAACTATCGGGTCAAGGTTCGGGCATTCACTGCAGTGGATAAGTTTACAGACACTGCCTACAGCTTCACAATTACTACAGGTGAGTTTCGATTCCAAATTTTTCGTCTTTATAAAATCTTAACCTCCTTTTAAATTATTGTAAATATATAAAAACTAATCCCGATTCCTAATTGTCTGCATTTGGGAAGATCTTTTGTCAATGGGTAAGTAATTCAGGAATAATCTAGAAATGAAGTTCATTAATGTTAACCAAATTTTCAATTCCACAGACAACAACAACACCTCACTGATCCTGTTCCTGGTTGGGTTGATGTTGGTTGTTGTACTCGTCCTTGGTGCATATTTGTTCATCCGGCGACGTGGTACAAACCTCCGGAAGGCCTCCAAAGAGGCACGCAGCAATGACAACATTTCCCTACCAGACAGTGTTACAGACACCAGTCGCCCCATTTTGGTGAAAAATTTCGCTGAACACTACCGTCTGATGTCAGCCGACTCCGACTTCAGATTCAGTGAAGAATTTGAAGAGTTAAAGCAAGTGGGACGCGACCAGCATTGCACATTTGCTGACCTCCCCTGCAACCGTCCAAAGAATCGCTTCACCAACATTTTGCCGTACGATCATTCACGCTTCAAGTTGACGCCCGTGGATGATGACGAGGGATCAGACTACATCAACTCCAACTATGTGCCGGGACACAATTCACCGCGTGAGTTCATTGTGACGCAAGGTCCATTGCATTCAACGCGTGACGACTTCTGGCGTATGTGCTGGGAGAGCAATTCGCGTGCCATTGTCATGTTGACGCGTTGCTTTGAGAAGGGCCGTGAAAAGTGTGACCACTATTGGCCGCATGATATGGTGCCGGTGTACTATGGTGACATCAAAGTGCAGACACTGAATGAGAGCTGCTATCCGGATTGGGTGGTCACTGAGTTCATGCTGAGTCGGGTAAGTTGATATGGAACCTTAACTTAATTTGCTTAATTTAATAACAATTGTTTTGCAGGGAAGTGAACAACGCACAATACGTCACTTCCACTTTACGACGTGGCCTGATTTTGGTGTGCCCAATCCGCCACAGACGTTGGCTCGTTTTGTGCGGGCATTCCGTGAGCGCGTCCAACCGGATCAGCGACCCATTGTGGTGCATTGTAGCGCCGGTGTGGGACGATCCGGCACATTCATAACGCTGGATCGAATTTTGCAACAAATTCAGGTCGCTGATTATGTGGACATTTTCGCCATAGTGTGGGCAATGAGGAAGGAGCGCGTGTGGATGGTGCAGACGGAGCAGCAATACATTTGCATACATCAGTGTTTGTTGGCGGTGCTGGAGGGTAAAGAGAATATCAGTGGGACGCCGCGTGAGATATACGACAATCAGGGTTATGAAGGTAAGAGTCTGGGAACGACTCTGATCATCCTTTAAAAATGATTCAGCTGATCCTATCTTTACTTATTATGGGGGTTTTTAAACATTTCTTTATGTGGGGTTGTGATTTAATATTTAATTTATTTATTATTAAGGGTGTCGTGGGCTTTATTCTTAAGAAGTTATCAACCTTAGTAACTTTGTTAGCAATTTAAAGTAATATTTGGAGGGGCGGGTCTTTAGGGGGCGTGGCTAATGACAGTAGTAATTGTGTAGATATTAAATAGGCGTATTTAAAACTTGTTGTTTCTTCACTTTCTATATCTCTTTCTCTCCTTTTTTTTTAATGACGCACTCATGGTTCTTGGATAAACTACTAACAAATTTTCTATGTTAAAATTATTAACAAACACACACACACACAAACGTAACGGACACAGAAAAACAATTGGCCAATGGTGAGGCAGCCCTATTGTTGGACTCCATGCAAGAGGAAAGCAGCTCCAGCATGCAATGGAAGGAGGAAAGATGACATGAGGACATCGCCAGTGGTGACAACAACAACACCGTTGTTGTCATTATTGGCGATGAAGATGGCCATCATCACGACAACAAAGTGGTGCTGCGTCGCAACAGTGCCAATAATGACAATGACACAAACAGCTTCCATCGATTGAGTGGTAGTCGACGCAATAGCAGTAGACGTGCGTCCATTCGCATCAGTCGACAGTATGCGTGTGATCAAAGTGATGACGATGAGGATGATGATGTGGACGACACTGGTATTGTGTTGATTGAGGATGAGGAGGGTGTTGACGAGGATATTGACGAGCACATGGATTTCAATGGGCAGGGGAATGATGATGATTGCGGCATTGAGATTGAGGAGGAGGATGAGGAGCAGGATGGGGAGGAGTACAACATTATAATGGATGAGAACGGTCAGACTGAGATCAATGGATGTCACAACAGTAGTGGTGGATCGGATGGAGCTTGTAGTACCAATGGATTCGGTGAGAACGACGGATTCGGCGAGAATGAGGAGACTGAGGCGCTTAACAAGGGTGGTGGCGATCAGATGATTGTCAAAAAGTCCACCAGCAGTTCGTTCAAATGTAACAACGGTGATGGGGTCATTATAATAACGAACCTCCTTGTTGGTTGGTATTGCTTTTATTAATTAGACTAATTTATTCTATTTGTTTAAATGACATTTAAAACACCTGCTTAAAAATACTCACTAAAATATCCTGTTTCATCACTTATAAATCCTTAATGGTAGATTTAGAATGCTAACTAGTAAAAACTAAAATCTTTTTTTTAAACCCTATTTATCACTTTACAGTTTATTTAAATAGATTTTAATTATCAAAGTGTTTTTAATTTGGTTTTTTAATTGCAAAAGGATGTTTGTTAAATTTTAAATAAATAAAAAAAATTATTTAACAGTTCCTTTAAGTAATTAAAACAAACCCAAATTAAAAATCTATTTTAAATTTATTTTTTATTATTGTTGCAATTAATTCATTGATCCCCATTTATTAATTCAAACAAATCATTTCTTCCTGAATTTCGACCACGCCCATCTCTAGATGACGAAGGAATTGCCGAGTCCGGAATGTGATCTTAAATAATAAATTTTATCCATTAAATATACTTTGTATTTTTAGACTAATTCCTTTTGATTTAAACAAGAGAACATAGAACCATATCAATTTACTTAATTTTAAATGTGAAACGTTTTTATAATTATTAGAATTGCCCTCTTTGTTAACAGATTTATGTAATTGATTAATTTAAATAATTATTAAAACTTAATAATAGACACCGGTAGACTTAAATAAGAAATACAAAAGAAAAGGAAACAAAAACAATATTAAATCGTGCCGAAATTAATTAATTAAATCGCCGATCAATCGAACTCAGTTGGGCCAAATTTTTACTATTTAAAACAACAAGAATTAAATGACCATTAAAAGAAGACTATAATTACAAGATAAAAACGATAAAAATCAAGATAAAACGATTAAAAAATAACAATAAGCCGAAGCGAACAAAAATAATAATTTTTTGTACTTTGTTTTTGTTAACCATTTTTTTTTTTGTAATGAAGACTATTCCCCGCTGATCCTTAATTGTTGTAAATAATACCGCCCTTTTTTTCCAATTTATTTCTTTTTTAAATTGGAAAAAAATTGCCTCACATTGTTTCATCAATTAAGGAGCAGTGAGTAAATCGGCTTCACTTCCCCTTAATTTTTTAAATATGTATAAACAACAACGTAAAATTTGTGTAATTAAATTAAATTATCGTAACATTTGTGATGTTTATCCGTAATATTTTGTAACAGTTCTTTTAAAAATACATTAATATTAACATGTATCGTAAAAACAAACAATTGCAAACATTAAATGATTGATCACAAACACATTTTTAAACCATTTTATCCGGAAGCACGTGTTTGTAACGTTTTAGGACACGTGTTTTTGGTAAAACATTTAAATGCTGCGTATATAAAACGGTTATAAATATTAAAATTTAAATAATCCCTTAAGTGTACAATAATAATAATTAATTAATAATTATTTAAACTCGAAATACTTAGAACCATAAGTAGTTGTTGCTCTAGTTATTTGATTTAAAAAAAAAATCTTTCCTTTTTTTTTTTGTTTCTATTAATTAATAATTTATACATTTGCTGAGTAAAATTAAATAAAAAAACGCATTCATCTTAAATAAAACCCATTTAAAATGCATTGTAAAAATAAACATAAAATGCGATTTCTTAAAGCGAGAGAATTTTTAAGTTTTGTTTGTTTTTACAACTATATTCAATACGACTATTTAAAAACGATAGAAATATTATATTAAATGCAATATCGATGTTTTAAGCAATATATCCAATTCTTTATTATTTTTGTTTTCTCTTTTGAAAAAGCGAATTTATATATATTTTTATTAAAAAGAAAACATGCAAATGCAAGCCAACAAACTCGTGACTGTGTTTTATTTTAACCCAATTTTTTGGTTGGGAAGTATGGGTTAGGAACTGAGGAAGGATGAAAGTGGAGTGAGTCGTTCAATTTAAACACATTTTGTCCCTAGGGGCATATTTTTAGCGAAATTGAACAGTGACCGACTTTGCAGATCTTGACAATAATGGAAGCTGCTTTAAGGCACTCGTAGTTTAATTTCCCCTAAAAGGACTATAAGGGGGAACGACTTATTATGACCTGTTACTTACTTATTCGGCGTAAGCTAGAAAATTACAAATCATGTTAATATTTCATTGCGGGACAGCACTGCAACTATATTGATCTGAGGTCATTGGATGTCCTTTCTAAACTGATCCATTGCAATCATTTCGATTTCGAAAATTGGCCTTCTGTGATGATTTTTGTTGATAATTCAAAGAAAAGTTCGGTTTGAGCTTCTTCACAAGATTTATAATAAACACTAAAGTATAGAGCCCGCGTCTTAAAACGGTTTTCGAATCCATTAATCCATTGCGATTTTAAAATTCCCTGTTCACACCTTTGAAAGGAAACTTAAACCTAAAAACATTTCTACATCATGACCTAATTGCCGGAATTCTAAAAGCAATCCATAAAGAATTGGAAGGCAAGCATCCTAAAAATCGTAAGGCCGACATGAATTTCTTCTAATCTGACTCTCCTCGCCAAGAAGCCCAAATTTCTTCCTAAACCAAAGTTAAAATTTTGTTAGAACATAAAATGGTTGAAAGATCTTAAAAATCGTAAAGAAGACGACCTCCAATCTGCTTAATTTAATTTAAGGATCTTCCATTTAGAATCGTTTAATAAGTCTATCATAAGTCCATTTCTTTTGTCCTAATTTGACTTTTCTTATAAAACATCCAAATCCTCAAGAATAATAAATAAAATTTAATGTAGGCGTTGCACTAGCTGATAATAAATAAATCGCTGGAAATACAAAGAATTCTTAAAGGATGAATTCAATAAAAACAACAAATGAATTAAGATTTTAAATCCTCACGGATTTTATTTTGTTTCCTTTTTTGGAGGTTAAAATTTAAGCCTCAACGTGACGCACGGTACCGCCTGGTTTGTGTGTCGACGACAAGTAGTCAGCATACTCCTGGTATGGGGTCTTGCCGAGTGGTTTGTCCTTCCACAAATCGGGTGTCAAGTAAGCGTATGTCTTGGCAATGGCAGCGTAGGTGGCCTTGGCGAAGTTACCCAAAGTACCAGTGGAGCCACGGGCAGAGGTGTAACAATCCTCAATACCAGCCATGTGCAACAACTTCTTGGGGACTGGAGCGGAGACAATGCCGGTACCACGGGGAGCTGGGATCAAACGCACTGAAACGGATCCGCACTTGCCAGTGACCTGAAAATTTTCAAAACAAATTCATTAAAATCAATTGCAAATAAAATTCCCCAAAATTAAATGTTGTTGTAAAAAAAAGAATCAGACGCCTTTGGCCTTCATTAGAAATAAATCTTCTGGTGGAAACCGCAAAAGGAAATGAAATCGTTCATCATTTTAACAATAAAACAATGTTTGTAAAAAAAAGTTAGGTTATGCAAATTTACCTTGCATGGCACTGTATGTGGCTTGCCAATTTTGTTGCCCCAATAACCACGACGAACAGGCACAACGGACAACTTAGCGAGGATGATAGCACCACGAATAGCGGTGGCAACTTCCTTGCTGCACTTAACGCCCAAACCAATGTGACCATTGCTGTCACCGATGGCGACGAATGCCTTGAAACGGGTACGCTGACCAGCACGGGTCTGTTTCTGGACGGGCATAATTTTCAACACCTCATCCTTGAGCGCTGCTCCCAAGAACAAATCAATGATCTCGAACTCTTTAATTGGCAATGAGTACAAGTAGATTTGTTCCAAGCTTTCAATCTTGTGGTCGGCTACCAAGCGTCCCAATTTGGTGACAGGGGTCCACTCTTTGGCGTCCTCCTTTCCACGACCACGACCGCGTCCACGGCCACGTCCGCGACCACGACTTGAACGTCCACGTGAGCCAAATCCTCCACGGAATCCACCACGGGCTGGAGCTGCGTCCGCCATTCTATTGTTGAAGAAAAAAAAAAGGAAAAAAGAAAAATTATAACCTCACATTTTCAAAATGGCTACCGCGTTGGGGATGACGCATTTTTTTTTTTTTTTATGTTGAGAGAAAATCTTAAGTCAGACGCCTTTGGCCTTCATTAGAAATGAATCTTCTGGTGGAAACCGCAAAAGGAAATGAAATCATTCATCATTTTAAAAGATTTTCTCAATAATTATTAAGCCACATTGAAATTTACAGTGAAAACTAAGATTGCACCACGTGGCTGAGGGGTTGGGAAAAATCCCCATCCCACCGATTTGGAAACACTTTTTGCAATGAAAACATAATTAAAATCACTTGAGTGTTAATAAGAAACTTATTTTAAAGAAAATTTATCAAAACTATTAAAAATGACTTAAATAAATTAAGTTGACTTAAAAATGGGACCACTTACGTATTTTAGTGTTTAGTCGGTGAAAGTAGAAAACCGAATGAACGAGAATTTCTTGGACATTTTGGCATCTGAAATTTAATTTGACATATAACAATTGTACATTATATATAAGTCTAAATATCGGCTGTCAATTTAACAAATTGTGGTTTGAATGACGTCCGCTATGTGGAGCTCTCAATTAAAAATATGTAATAACTGATTTTAAATTTAATAATAATTTTAATTTTATTAAATTAATAATTTTACAATTAAAAAAATTTACTTTGCTATTTTTATAACATTTTACCAAAGTATTCGTTTCATTTTATTTTATTTTTATCAATTAAGAAATATATATTATCTCCCAAACTGTGCAATATTCGCCTGATTGTCAAAATTGCAGTTGGTGATCTGTCATTTTGGGGAACCAAAAGTACCAAATGTCTCGAAATTCTTTCCAATCCCACAGTAGACGTTGCATTTTGCAATATTTCAGGTAGCCTGATTAATTTTCGACGGTGCATTGGTTAACAAATCGGCTGATAAAAGCGCAAGACAATGGCTGACGCAACCGGAGATAAACTTTCAAAAAAGTAAATATTCGTTTTGATTACAATTTTAATTGTTTTCTGTTAAAAAAGTGCAAACAAAATGATTTTTGAACTGAACACGTGCCCACATTCTTCACGTACCTCAATTTTTGCTTGAAACCGAAACGTCAAACACGTCAAATATAACTGCACTTCTCAGAGAGTTGGGATTTTGATTATTTTAAAATTAAAATTAATATTTAATCAATTAAACTTTTTTTTTGTGAATAATTTAAAATGGTGTTTATTGATTTAGTGTACAAAATGCCACTTTGAATTGAATTTGACCCAAAAGTTTGTTAAAAACAGTTATGTTGAGACGATGTTTGCCAATGTTTATGTGGGGTCATCCCAATCTGATCCCTCATAAGGCAGTGAGGTGCTTTGCGTCAGGACCAAAAGCGTATGTCTTGTTTTTTATTCGATCCCAATTGTTAGTTAATAATAACAAGTTGGTTTTGAGGTTAATCCTACCGTTTTTAAAGTACACAATTTTGAATTAATGTGGTAGTGTTACATAAATCCTTAGATTGACAGAAGTGTCCTAAATCTCCCAATTTTTTTTAAAAATTAAATGATTGTCCTTATATTTTGCAGTGAGCTGAAACGCCGCATGAAAGCCGAACAAAAAGCCAAGGAAAAAACCGATAAACAACAAGAGCAACAATCAACCGCCAGTGGTGGTGCAGTTACCAAGAAATCCGACCCTAAAATAAATGAAGCTGAAATCTCACCAAATGAGTACTTCAAATTGCGTAGCGCAGCAGTGGCGGAGCTCAAGAAAAATCCGGCAACGCATCCGTACCCCCACAAATTCCATGTGTCAACCTCACTGGAATCATTCATTGCCAAGTACTCCAATTTAGCAGATGGGGAGCAATTGGAGGAACAAGTGAGTGTGGCTGGACGAGTGCACGCTATACGCGAGTCCAGTGCTAAATTAATATTCTACGATCTTCGTGGAGAGGGTGTCAAATTGCAGGTGATGGCAAATGCCAAATTGTACGGAAATGAGGCAGCGTTTGCTGAGGACGTTGAAAAATTGCGCCGTGGTGACATTATTGGCGTGGAAGGGGTGCCTGGTAAAACCAAAAAGGGGGAGCTCTCTATAATTCCAAAGAGGATTCAATTGCTGTCGCCATGCCTGCATATGTTGCCACATTTGCATTTTGGATTAAAGGACAAGGAGACACGCTTCCGCCAACGCTATTTGGATTTAATCCTCAACAATAAGACACGGGAAATTTTCCAGGTGCGCGCAAAAATTATTTCGTACGTGCGACAATTTTTGGATGGAATGGGTTTCCTGGAAATTGAGACTCCAATGATGAACATGATTGCGGGTGGAGCGACAGCTAAGCCATTTGTGACGCATCACAATGAATTGAATATGGACTTGTTTATGCGCATTGCTCCGGAATTGTATCACAAAATGTTGATTGTTGGGGGTTTAGATCGTGTGTATGAGATTGGGCGTCAATTCCGTAATGAAGGCATTGATTTGACACACAATCCAGAGTTTACCACTTGTGAGTTTTATTGTGCGTACGCTGATTACAATGATGTCATTGAGATGACTGAGAAAATGGTGTCTGGCATGGTGAAATCCATTCATGGCAGTTACAAGATTAAGTATCATCCCGATGGGTTAGATGGGCCAGAGGAGGAAATTGATTTTACGCCACCATTTAGACGTATTTCAATGATTAGTACGTTGGAGGAGAAATTGAGTGTTAAATTCCCAGCCGCTGATAAGCTTAACACCAAGGAGGCCAACGAGTTCCTAAGTCAGTTGTGCATTAAACACGAGGTGGAGTGTCCAGCGCCACGAACAACTGCCAGACTTTTGGACAAATTAGTGGGAGACTTTTTGGAAGAGACTTGCATTAATCCGACCTTCATTTGTGATCATCCACAAATTATGAGCCCACTCGCCAAATATCATCGCAATGCGGTGGGTTTGACTGAACGATTTGAGCTGTTTGTGATGAAGAAGGAAGTGTGTAACGCCTACACGGAATTGAATGACCCCGTGGTGCAACGGGAGAGATTTGAGCAACAGGCTTCTGATAAGGCGGCCGGTGATGATGAGGCGCAACTCGTTGACGAGAACTTCTGCACTGCCCTTGAGTATGGATTGCCACCAACTGGTGGATGGGGAATGGGACTTGATCGACTTACCATGTTTTTGACAGACTCAAATAATATTAAGGAAGTACTTTTGTTCCCGGCTATGAAACCAGACAATCCAAATAAGCCACAAACTGCGGAGGAGGCTACTCCAGCTTCTTCTTAAGATGGCATTTTGGTTAATCACATCATTTTTATTGCAAAAGAAATCATCTTTAATATTTAATGAACAATTGTGTGGAAGATTATTGAATAAAGTATTTAAAACGATTTATCCATTTTTGTTAAATTTCGATAATAGTTTACTGTTCCGGTATATTCTCATCCTCAGATCCATCACCCTCAGATGTAATTGTTGAATTGTAATGTTCACCCAAACTGTACATCTTACGGTGATACGTAATCACCAAAACGGGTGGTTTTGGAAAGTCCTCACCCAAAATAATGGACGGCCCAACTCCCTGAACCACTTCAATTGGCACTCTGAAAACGTTAGCAATTGCCTTGAGCTCAATGTGTCCACCCCAAGTTTTAGTTGAACGCACTGCTTGGCAGTATTCATCAAATTCCTCTTCATTTAGGCACTCGTCAGTGTCCGGATTGGACATATAGTTAATGAAATTCTCTTTATTTTGGGCAATATAATCCCCAGTCAGTTGTCTTAGTTTCACCACTGAATAAGCTGCACCCATTTTCACTTCTAATTGATGCTTCAAGGCATTGTACAAACAATCACCATCCGACAAAATGGGATGCACTTTGAGTTGGCGTTTTGTTAGAATTTCCTTAATTGCTTTTTGCTCCAACATTCGTGGTCCATTTTTATTCAATTCTTCCTGCACCTTGATTTCGGCTTCCTTTTCTCGTTCCTCTTGGGCTTTTTTGTCACGTCGCTTTTGAGCCTTTGACAAACGCACCACTGGTTCAATTGTGGCATCTTCAACTTTATCGTTTTCGGTTATTGTGATTGACTCATTTAAGGATAAATTCTTTGCAGACTCATTCAGCGTGTTTAATTCCTCAGCGTGTCGCTTATCAATGTCAGCTTCAAGTTTTGCAATCTCCTCTAGAACTTCTTTGCGTTTTTTCTTGTCTCCCTTGCAGGCAGATTTTTTAAGTGCCTGTATTTGAGATTGCAGCTCTTTGCGTTCATGCCGGTGTCGGGTTTGAATGTCACCGTTAGATTCTTCCATAGCTTATTTCTTTGTTTTATTGAATTGTTGGAATCTAGAAAATTAAGCTAATTAAAGTAAATTGATAATTATTAATAATTGGATAATTTATTTTACTTGTAATTTTAAATTAAAAATATCTTTTCAGTTTTAAAAGATTAATCCGCTGTACAAATAAATAAAAACTTTTATCTAATGATTATTTAATTATAATTATTGAGGTTACGTTAAAAAAAAAATTATAAATTAAAATTGCAACATTGAACTTTGACGTTTCTTGAGATTCGCGATTAATCGACAAACTGCTGTGCCAGCCGATTCCGCAATCGATTAGTTTAAGTGAATGGCGCCAATTCAAAAAATGTAAATAATTTTAAATTAAATATAAATATTAAGTCAGTGTTTAATGTAGTACACATATTTTAAAGTTATTTTGATTTTAAAATGAATATTAATTTTATTCTTTACATTGAAACCTAAAATTTTTATTAATGAAATTCATTTAATGATAAATAAATGACAAAAGAGAGTTCATCCATGCGTTAATTTAGTTCATTAATTAATTTTTGTGTAATCCTTATGGGGATTTAATAAAAGAGTTTAACCTTTAGCCTAATCCCCAAACATTTAATTCTTAATGATTATGGCAGGTGATTGATCTAACATCAGAGTTAAATTAACTGTTATTTCAGCTATGACTAACGGGAGATAAAAAAAAAAAATGCAAGTCACAATGATCGATCAATTTTGTTCGCAATTATTTACCGTTCATGATGACTCAGTTACAGATTACGATAACAATTATAATGGATTCTCAACGTGTGATTGTGATTTTTGAATTGCGAACGTGCGGGGAACAATAAAAACGAAGACCCATGACTTGCCACATGCAGGCGTGAGGGCATTGTAATATTGACGCTTTATTTGAGAGACCACATGAATTTAATCTTTACAATTGAAACAATTTAAGTGGGGCATTTAAAGATTGTTTACTGATGGCATCTGATTCGGAGCGCATTTCGTGAAAAATGTTGTACAGATGTTTTCGGTTTTGATTTGGAAGAGACTTTGCACAATTAACAGTTAAAATTGCGTGAGAGATTTGTTACCGGTAAATATTTTATGTTCTTAAATATTTGTTGAAATAAAGATCGCAAGTTAATTTTTAGGTCCATTAAATATATTTTAAATATTGATTTAATAAATTATAAGGCATATTTAAGAAATCCAGAAACTAAATATGTAATAAGTTCAAGGTCAAGACTACAAAACAAAAAGAAGAATAAAGAGTGAAGCTACAAGTCAAAGTATAATGCACGTACTATAATTTCAAAAGATACATTCAATTTTTTGTATTGCGTCATGATTATTACGAGAAACACGCAAACAGAAAGACAAGAAGGAAAAAAAGAGTAAAAAGCTTCACGGCCCGCGCTTGCGCGTTTACTTTAATAGTTTGAATGAAATTCTGAGAAAATTGCAGTCTGTCAGCTGTGAAAATTATTTCTATTAGAATATTGAGCTGATTCACAGGGACGGAAGTTAGACCGTAAGTACGTTTCGAGTGCAAACGTCGTGCATTTAATAAAATAATGATTAAATATAAAATCCAGTTACAAGTTTTCATAATAATATACGCAAATTAAAACACAACTTCCAATAAAGTGTATAGTTTATTATTTGTGATTTAAAAAAAATAAGTGCATGATTACAACATTAAATGTGAATACAAAATATCAATTGTTATCAACAGCAGTCTCGGAATTGCATAAAAACGTGAGTTGAAAATGTGACAAAATTATATTCAACAGCACAAAGCTTTAATCAGCTGAGCTTGCATTGCAATTTGCAACGCACACCACAGCTTCCACAATTGCCGTCGCACTTCCTCGTAAACAATAATTGCGCAACACACAAAGTTGGTGTAGGCGCGACAGAAATATTATGTGGAAGTGAAATGTGCATTGCCACTGACAAAGCGGCCTTGAGCTGCGAGTTTTCCGATTGCAATTTAACATGTACGCAATTTATCGATTAGTTTTTTGTTCGTGAACCCGTATCAACTATCATACCTATGACTAAACCAAATTAGGTCAAACAAAATTCAATTAAGCGGTAAACTATACGAAGCTGCAGTATGGCTAAATCCCGAAATAATTAATTAAATACCGTTCGGATGGTGCACCGTTATCCGCATATTGAATAAACCCAAATTTTAAAATTACCCAAAGCCAAGTTGAATGACATGTAAAGTTCGTGGGGTTTTAATGAATGCGGGAAATTGGACAACCGGTATTAAATATTATTAATTAAATTTTTTTAAAGTTTCACTATACCTACAACGTTTCAGTTTTCATGCAGCTTTTCCATTTCCCATGCACTACTTTATGAATTCTTTGTAAATAAAACAATAAATAGTCAAGTGACGAAACTGGCAAGACTGTGAAGATTGAGGGGAGGGAAATTCCTATATAATTATTGACACATTCCTAAAGCCGCGCCGCGCGTCCACATCACAATTTGTGCCACTACTCCCACAACTCTATAGGTCCTAGTTATTCTGTGTGGTTTGATTGTGTACGTGCGACGGTGTGGGTGGTGTTCTATTCAAAATGAAGGACTTACGACTGATTAATAGTCACGATAAGGTATATCATATAATTCACATTTGATTATTTTTCCGATAATTTGCTTCCAAACACAGTTGACAATAGAGATTGTCGCAACACTTTTTCAGTAAAGTTTGGAACGTCGCCGATTAGCGACCGCGCATTAATTCGCCCGCGAAAATATTACTAAATATTTTTTTAAAAGTATTTTTCTAATTATACTTGTTGAGTGTATGCGTGTAACGGTTTAACTTGTTTGAGGCTCGCTTCAAAAGCGATTGAGTCGAGTTTAATTATCCAACGATCAGCAGTCAGCACCCGTTGGAATTTCAAATTTTATTACGGTTCAAAGTGCGCCGCTTTAACAAACTGTTTAAAAAAGGTGACTTATTTATGCGTCCATTTTATTTACCCTTCCTCAATTAGCTGGAACATATTATTATTGAATTCCGCATTTCAAAAGAACTGCAAAAAAAAAATCCGCAAGAAATGTGAAAAAAATAAATAAAAACTGATTGCGAATGTGATGAATTTTATTTGACGCCATTTTAATTGATGAATGCGTTTGCATTAATGACGAAAAACACTCAGTCACTCAGTCCGCGTGATATTCAACAGCATAATCAATATTGAGTTAATACCGTTCGTTTAGACAAAAGAAATAGGAGTACGTGTTATTTTAATCACATTTCTCATGTTACGAGAGCACTTTAACTACATTAAAATTTCGTTATCATTAAATTGTTGTAAGTGCCGATTATTTGAGTGTAATGTAATTTTTTTGGAATCATTAATGATCAAATAAATTGTGTAAACGTAGTGTATTTAATTGCTTTTTAAATGGGGTGATACCCAAAAATTCTGGGACTTATTTTACTTATTTTTGAAACCGCCCATTTAATTGTGGGAACAATTAAAGGACTTTTTATCTAATGAAAAAAAAAAACTCAAAAAAAATCTACTCATCAGACTAATTAATTTAATAGAATTAAATTCCACTCACTCATGCACGACGTGGTCAATTAGTTACAGAGGGATTTGTACAACAAAGAATTTGTTAGTGCGTGCATGTGGGCAGCCACCCAAAGGTTATCACGTCAATTTATCAGTAAAATATAAATCAAAGATAACAAAAAACAAAAAAAGTGGGCTACCAAAAATAGTAACATGTGGGCGTAATGAATAAAATGGATCTCAAAACATTACCGTTACATTTATATTTAATAAATAATAATGCAGTTATGGGTGTTGTTGTGGTTGCTCATCTATTTTGTTAATTTAATATGATTATGCCTATTTATTTGATTCGTTATTCCGTTTAATGAATTATGTTGTGTGTTGTCAATTCATATTATCTAAACGGTGTAAAAATGTACAGTAAATGAGGCGCCCAATCTGTGCATTTATTTTTGGAGAGAAAATTTGTTTAGAAATTGTGGGGCATTTACTTAAAATATCATTTGCGGGACTGAATTGTCATGCCCTCAGCCGCCATCTTGAAAAAAAGGGGTGAAATTGTTTTTGCGTCATATCTTGTGTTCTATCCACTTTATTTGAAAACTGTAAAGCAACTATTGTTGCAAAAAGCAAGATGAACATTTATTATTTCAAACATTTTACGTGGCATACTAAAATGACATAAATTATTATAAATTCTGAAAGTGGAAAGAATCCAATAATGGTACAAATAAAGATTGCGCACTCCAAAGACTCAGACTGGTTTTTGTTGCGCATGTACGTCACGCGATACTTTTTGCTTTGTTGAAGTTTGTCGTTTGTTTTATGATTCCACATCAAACCACTTCACTCTTCAGAAAAGCATTCAGGTCGTTTACTTTACTTAGTATCGCGTGACGTCAGAAGAAATAGAAAATAAAGTCAAACATGCGCAATGTGTATTATTCTATTATTCTTCCCTTTTTCAAGATGACGCCTCATGACATTTCAGTTCCGCAAATCGAATTTCACGCACAGAGTTTTCCTTATTTACTATTATTTATTGTATTAAATTGCATTCTCTGTTTAAATAAACAGAATGACATCATGCTTTATTTGTTGACCACACTCATTGTTTCACTGTTATCAAATTTAATGGAAAAATAAAACAATGACTGTGTTGATTGCAATTAGGATGACATGGAGTTGCACTCTCAAGAGCGGAGATAATATAATTTAATTTATTGTTTGAAGTATCGGAACTCATGTAATTGGGTTTTAAAAAATAAAAAGCGTGTTTTTTTAAATTAAATATTCCATTAAAAAGAAACAAAATTAATTCAATTAAAATTTTTGTAAAAAACAGAAATTATTGTCATTCATTTAAAATTGATGATTCAGGTGAATATAATGTGCAATGATGACTAAAGTAAAACTAATTCTATTTAAATAAAAGCCTCTCCTTAAATCAGAACAATGCTCACAAATCGCTTTAATTTGGTTGGCTTACCGATAAACAATTAATTGAATTTCTTTACTTTAATTTCATTGATAAAAATCGTTCTTTTTATTATTTCCTGAAAAAATATTAATAACTTTTATGATATCAATAAAGCCGTCAGGTGAACATGAGATTATGTTTGCTTCATGACTTAATAATGATAACGAAACCCGGCCTAACAAAAACTATGTTGTATATTCGCCAAGAGGAATTTCGCCCCATTTTTTATTATCAAAGCAAATAATAATCATTCGGATTCCTATGAACTTAAAATACAAATGATAACACCTTTTTTATTTGTCATAAATGTTATTTTATAGAGAAACTACAACAAGACGTTTGTTATCTTCTTGTAGTGTTGATTAAGTGGCGTGTATTCTTTTCTTTTGAAGGTACGTTTCTTGGTTTTCCGGGTTTTTGGTTTTGCGTTCATAATTCAATATTTTTACATAGTAAGATAGCTCTACCATTTCCCAATTAAGAAGAGATTAAAGAGGAAGCCGACCACAAAATTGACTTTCAGATTAACTCCATTCTGTAATCCTAGTGAAGGTTAACATCTAGAATTTGTTCACTTAAGCCAAAGAAAAGCTTTAAAAGTTATTACAAACTACCAACTCGTATTACTTACATAACCAGAAATTAAATCTTTTTTGAAAGATCGTTTTAAACTTTATGAAACGCTAAATTTTTTGAAAAAAATCTATTTTACATAAACTAACAAAAACATCGTAAAAATCCTTTACAACATTATTATTAGGAATGGGCGTCTTCGTTATTTTAAAACGATACCGCTACGTTATTTTTTAACTCATAACGTGTTTAAATAACGCTCACGTTTTTTCGATGCTACGAACGAGTTAGAAGTGTAAAATAATTTTTAAATGAAGATTACAGACACATGTTATTTTATATGTTTTATAGGGTTATTTTCCATTAACGGAATTAGTTTGTAACGGCAGAGTTATTTTTCAACCGCCGTTTTTTTTAAATGGATAATTTCTCACGGATGTTGTTTTTTAACGTTTTTTCATAACATAACTCGATGTTACGTTATTTTACCATAACCGTAAGTAATATATTGACTCACCTGTAAAAGCTATAAGCCATTGTTTAATATTTCAAGGTCAAAATGAGGTTTTCAAGGTCATAATAAAAAATTTTAATGGTAAAAAATAAATTATTTTAATAACTTATTTTCAAAATTTAACTACTTTAGTACTAGAAAATTTAATTTTGATCCATAAAATGTTTAAGCGATTCAATTAAAAGGCTTAAGTGGCACATCCAAGTAGGTTGCGCAGTTTGTTTTAAACAACTTCCGAAATAGAGAAAACACGTAATTTTTTTACCGTTTTCTTCACGTTTTTGAAATTTTGTGCTAACAGTTATTGTACGCTGCACAAAAAAGTGTTAAAATTGGATTAAAGAAGATTAAAGATACGTGATATCGATAATTATCTTGATATCAATGAATCAATTTTGTTGAAACAATAGTCGCTATCGAATTTTACTGATAAGTTTTACTATCAGTTATCATTTTGGGGGATTTTTTTAATTTTCGTCCTTATTTTGCGTTAAGTAAATATTTACAAAAAATAAAATAAAATTACGATGCTTAGCTTGGCGGATAATAAAGGATTAATTTTTATCTTAACCGTAAACTTACTTGCAGGCATGATAATTATTTTCGATAACTTGCTGAATGAATTTTATCACTTATCAATAGTGAACATTGAACACATGTTTTGAGTTTTTTACATGATATTTTGGTGGTGTAATAATTTCCTAAAATAATTGACGTGATTTTCTACATGAGTGAATAATTTGTCATGACATTGTTGTCAATGGCTACAAATGGGTGAAATCACGGTCAGTCGCCTATTGTATTGTTGCATTGATGTTTTTTAATTATACACTTGTAAATTGAAATGTTTTCATGGACACATTTTTAAATTTATTTATATTTATTTATATTTTTAACGGTCAATTACACAAAAACTTGACATTTTTATGATTGAAATTTTATCAAATCTATTTTTGTTTCTCCAAATTCACCACTAAATAATTTTAATAAATCTTTAAATAATAAATTAAATATTATAAAAAAGTGCTTTTAAATTATGATGAGAATTTATCCTCAAAATACTTTAATTTTAATAACTTTAAACAACTTTACAGAAATCCAGAAGGGTGTGAGTTGTAAGACAACAACTCCTATCGCCACATCCCACGTTCATTCAAGGAAACTTTACAATAAGGACGCTTAAAAATGGGGACGAATGGCTTTGCCAAATTCAGTTTGCTGATGTGGAAGAATTGGCTACTGCAATGGCGCCACAAAATCCAAACACTTGTGGAGATCTTGGCACCCGTCATATTTTGTGCATTGCTTGTTCTCATCAGGAGCCTTGTGGATCCTGAAATGTTTAAGACACCAACAACATTTCCCCGATTCCCAATCGACAGCACCCTCACTGAATTGAGGTAAGGTTGCATTAATTTTTAAAAATATTGCTTTCGGCTTAAAGAGGGATTTTGATAACGTAATTTCAATTAAATCTTCTTTAGAAAAATTATAGCAACGAAACATCATGTGAAAAGTTTCTTAAGGTACAATTGAGTGTTCTTTAGTGTGGTTTATTTGTTTTGCACGAACTCCTTTTTTTTTTATGAATTTTTGAGCAAAATTGCACTTTTAAAGCTGGGTGGGAGAGCTTTGTTTTTAATTTCTTAACAGTTCCTTCAAAAAATTGTCCTTAAATTCACTAAACACAAACAAACTATCAAAGAGTAAATAATTATTTAAAACTTGCAACAATTTGCTTTAATTTAATTTTAAGCATTTTCTGGTTTATTTGTAAATAATTTTAAAATTAAGTTGTGTTATTTTTAATCAAAATTATAATTTGTTATAATTTTTATCTAATTTAGTTGAACACATATTTTCATTACAAAGAATCAATTAATTGAACTTAAATATTTTAGGGAAATAATCCGCAACCAGACCGTCCAACTTCCTCCATTGTCACCACTCATTGATAACTGGTCGTTGGCGTATTCTCCCGAAAATCCTATGCTCACCCAGTTAATGACAACAACGTCAAGCATAATGTCCCTCAGCCCCCCAACGGCCTGGCCCAATTCAACAGCATTAGAAGGATGGTTAACATCATCCAAAATTATCGCTGGCATCGACTTTGGAGATGACCTCTCAACAATTACCGCACTGCCAATGAATTTGTCGTACGCCATTCGGTTTCCCAGTGAGCTGCGCTCCGGCCGAAACAACCCACTCGTCTTTAACTGGAGGACAGACATTTTGTTTCCCGTATTTCAGACGGGTGGTCCGAGGCGACCCGACGAGCCCGATGGTGGTTTGCCGAGTGGCTATGCTCGGGAAGGATTTATTGCAATTCAAAATTCAATTGCGTCAGCGTTTTTGCAATTGGTTGGACAGGGAACTTATGAAATGCCAACAGTTTATATGCACGTGAGTAAATCTAACCAAATCTTCCTTGTTGGAATTAATTATTAATAAAATAAATTGTCATCAACAGCGATTTCCATATGCGGAGCACTTGAGGGATCCCCTGCTGCAAGGCTTGGAAGCATTTGTCTCGTTGATAATTTTGTTGAGTTTTGTGTATCCTTGCATCAACACGGTGAAATTTATCACCACTGAAAAGGAGAAACAATTGAAGGAGGCAATGAAAATAATGGGCCTACCAAATTGGTTGCATTGGACTGCCTGGTTTGTGAAAATGATGATATTCCTGGTGGTGTCGATTAGTTTAATGACGGTGCTTCTTAAAGTGGAATGGTACTACGAGTCTGAAGTGTCTGTCTTCACATTCTCCCACTGGTCTTGCATTTGGATATTCCTCTTCGTGTACAGTATCTCCACAGTGATGTATTGCTTCATGCTGTCGGTGTTCTTCTCAAAAGCGAATACTGCCGCAGCTGTGGCTGGCCTGATGTGGTTCATCTTTTATGCGCCATTTTCCTTTACAATCCAAAATTATGAGCATTTATCGTTTGCAACTAAAATGGGTGTCTCCATGTTTTCCAACACCGCAATGGCGTATGGATTTCAACTGATTTTGCGGCATGAAGGAACAGGAGCTGGTCTCCAATGGAACAATATGTGGTCACCAGTCACTGTTGACGATAATTTGACTGTAGGGCACATGATTATTATGCTGCTGGTGTGCTCTGTGACGTATTTGTTAATTACTTTGTATGTGGAGAAGATAATGCCTGGGGAGTACGGTGTTCCTGAGAAATGGTACTTCCCATTCACTCGCCAATTTTGGTGTGGCGCTCCCGAATACGTGGGTGTGGAAGATGTCAACCAATCAAAGACACAAACGAATCCTGATAATTTTGAAGCAGACCCAAAAGGAAAAAATGCTGGCATTCAAGTGAAAAATCTTAGAAAGGTTTATTCAAATAAAAAAGTGGCTGTGCAAGGACTTCAATTGAACATGTTCGATGATCAAATCACCGTTTTATTGGGCCACAATGGTGCGGGCAAGACGACCACAATGTCAATGCTTACTGGCATGTTTTCGCCGACATCAGGAACTGCCACCATAATGGGAAAAGATTTACGAACTGAATTGGCTGCAATTCGAGAATCAATTGGATTATGCCCACAACATAACATCCTTTTTGATGAGCTCACCGTGCGAGAGCACATTATATTTTACAGCAAGCTCAAGGGATTGAACAAACAGGCAATTGAGAATGAAATTAAAAAGTATGTAGTGCTCTTGGAATTGGAGCCCAAAATAAACGCCCAAAGTCATTCCCTTTCCGGTGGCATGAAGAGAAAACTGTCAGTTGGTGTGGCCCTATGTGGCGGCTCTAAAGTCGTGCTGTGTGATGAGCCTACGTCGGGAATGGACCCAGCAGCACGACGTGCACTTTGGGATTTGTTGCAGAAGGAGAAGAAGGATCGTACTATTTTGTTGTCCACACACTTTATGGATGAGGCAGACATTTTGGGCGATCGAATTGCTATAATGGCAAATGGTGAATTGAAATGCAGTGGGTCCTCGTTTTTCTTGAAGAAACGCTTTGGTGTTGGTTATCATTTGGTGTGCGTCAAGGGCGGCTCTTGTAATTCCTCTGATATGACGAATCTTTTAAATAAATATGTACCAGGAGTTGCTATTGAGAGCGATATTGGGTCTGAATTATCCTACCAGTTGCCAGAAGAACATTCATCGAAGTTTCAAGAGATGCTGGTTGATTTGGAAAATAATTGCGAGCGATTGGGTGTTTCCAGTTTTGGCATTTCGTTAACAACTCTTGAGGAAGTTTTCATGAAAGTTGGTGTCGATCCATTTAAGGCAGCTGCTGCAAATGGGGAAGCTAATGGGAATGGGCTCACACAAATAAATGATGTTCATAGATATGATTCGGAATTAAATTGTAAGTACACTTAAGATCTGCTTCCTGACAATTTTACTAACATTTAAACCTTTTTCCAGTAAATAAAGATGAAGTGCCTCTTCTCACGGGATGGCGTCTTGTAGGAAATCAATGGATGGCAATGTTTAACAAAAAAATGTGGAATTCTATGCGGAATTGGATCCTATTCATACTTCAGATCATTATTCCTGTGGCATTTGTAATAATTACAGTAATTATTGTTAGGGCATGGCAAGGATTTTCCTCACTACCAAATTTGGATATTCATTTGGATTCTTATGGTACAACATTCACGACACTTGAAGATCAATCAATCACAGGCAGCTCGATTGCGGAAAGCATTGTAAATGCTTATCAAAACATGTTTAAATTAACCGAATCCCTGGGACAGCATCTAAATGTTATCACGAGCAGCTTTTCGGATTATATCATTGGAGTGAGTCGCGAGTTCCAGACTCGTGTCAACAATCAATACATGGTAGCGGCATCAGTCCATGACAACTGGACTGTAGAGGCATGGTTCAATAATGAAGCTCTGCACACTGCGCCACTTTCCATTAATTTACTGCACAACTCTATTATAAAAGCTTTGCTCGGAGAAGGTTATTCAATCGAAGTTTTTAATAGACCAATGCCCTTCACAGTGGAGTCCCGCACTCAAATGCTTCAAGCTGGAAACAATATGGGTTTCCAATTGGCTTCAAATCTTGGATTTGCCATGGCTTTTGTGTCATCATTTTACATTCTTTTCTACGTGAAGGAGCGAGAAAGTCGTGCCAAACTGTTGCAATTTGTGAGTGGGGCAAATGTCTTTACATTCTGGGTCAGCTCCTTTGTTTGGGACATGGTCACATTTATAATAACCATTATACTAACAGTTGGAGTACTTGCCGCATTTCAAGAATCCGGTTGGTCATCATTTAATGAATTGGGAAGAACGTTCCTAATCCTACTACTGTTTGGATTTGCAATGCTCCCAATGATCTACCTCGCGTCACTGCTATTTACTGTACCATCCACGGGTTTTGTTCGAATGTCCTTGTTTAATATTTTCACTGGAATGGCGTTATTCTTTGTGGTATTCATCATGGCTAATGATGAATTTGATTTAGAGAATGTGGCCAAAGGATTGACTTGGGTCTTTCTAATCTTTCCACATTTCGCACTGAGTCATGCTCTTAACAACCTCAATTTTGTCACGACAATGAATACGGTGTGTCACAGTTATTGTGACGCTTTTCCAGGATGCACAATTGAATTGGTTTGCCAGAGACTTCCAGAATGTTGCCAAACTGAATTCTTTGCGTGGGCGGAGCCGGGAATTGGTCGCAATTTGGTGTACATGGTTTTAACCGGAGTGGGCTTATTCATAATTCTGCTATTGATTGAGTACCGGATCTTTGAGATTTTGCTGTATAAATCTAAGCATCTATACCGTGGTGCTCCCTTGCCGGAATCAGAAGATGGTTTCGTGGATTCGGATGTACGGGCGGAGAAACAACGAATTCAGATTATGTCACCGGGAGAGGTGAGGACCACAAGTTTGGTACTGAATCGAATGACAAAACTTTATGGAAAGTTTTTGGCTGTAAATCAAATTTCTGTGGGCGTGGAAGAGTAAGCTCAATTGATGATCTTTCTAAATTAGCAAAAATCTTATTTATTTTTATTTATTTCAATTTACAGTAGTGAATGCTTTGGATTATTGGGCATCAATGGAGCCGGCAAAACGTCCACATTTAAAATGCTGACTGGCGATGAGAAAATCTCATCCGGTGAAGCCTACGTTAAGGGGCTAAGCCTCAATAATCATATGAGTGACGTCCACAAGGAGATCGGGTATTGCCCGCAATTTGATGCATTGATTGATGATCTTACGGGACGAGAGACTCTAAAGATGTACTGTCTATTGCGCGGCGTGCCCAACGCAATGATTGCAGAAGTCTCCAGAAAATTGGCGACTGACCTCAATTTCTTGCAACACATGGACAAAAAAGTGAAGGAGTACAGCGGCGGTAACAAGCGCAAATTGAGTACGGCGGTTGCGTTGATTGGCAATCCGTCTGTTGTGTATTTGGATGAGCCCACAACTGGTATGGATCCGGGAGCGAAACGACATCTGTGGAATATGCTGTGCAAAGTGCGTGCATCGGGGAAATCAATTGTGTTAACGTCGCATAGCATGGAGGAATGCGAGGCGTTGTGCACTCGGTTGGCCATTATGGTTAATGGTGAATTTAAGTGCCTCGGATCGACGCAACATCTTAAGAACAAATTCTCAATTGGTTATATATTGATAATTAAGACGCGCAAAGAGAGTCAACTGTAAGTATAAAATTTATTTTAAAAATTGTTTCAATTATTCTTTGGCATTCTGCAGAATTTTAAAGGATTCTCATTAGAACTATTGTCGATTATCCTTCTTTTTTTTCGTTCGATAATCATTTAGAGATCTATTAGATAGTTCGAATGCCTTTGGTGAAAAAGTAGCTTTCTCAGTCGGTGCAGAATCTCTGACTGAGAAACCGACTGTCAAAAGGTAATCACTTTAATTGGATGTCCTTTCAAAAAAATTTATTTGCGTCCTAATAATATGTTTTTGTTTGCAAAAGCTATTTAACAATGTGTGTACGAGCCACTTAAGAAAATGTCCCAATGCAGCTTTTTCACTGTTTTTAATATTTATTTGATTTGCAATGTTGCACTAACTGATGTCCTTTTTTTTGTGCAAAAATTCACGTGACAAGCAACGCCTAAATTTTAAATGTTTTACAAAAGTTTAATGTTTTCTTGACAATTTTATGTTTTCATTTAGCACTTTAACGGAGTCGGTGCCCTTGGCCGCACTTAACACGTACACAGATGAACAAAAACGAGAAGTGGACAATGTCAAGGAGTTTGTGATGGAAAACTTCTCTGGATCATCTTTGAAGTAAATACAAAATAGAAAACACAAAATCAATGTTCAACTAATTGGTGATATTTTAATTTTTAATTGCAGAGAGGACTATCAGGGAATGTTGACATTTTTCATTGCCAACAAAGACCTCAAGTGGTCACAAATGTTCGGCATAATGGAGGGTGCTAAGCAGTCGTTAAACATTGAGGACTATTCGCTCAGTCAAACATCACTTGAGCAAGTGTTTTTGTCATTCACAAAATACCAACGGGACGAGGTTCGTCCACAAAGTTGATACTCCCAATGAGACGTGCATTAAATGCGAACCCTGCTGATTCGTTTTCTAGTCTTTAAGGCTCAAGTTCACAATCAATTATTAATGTATTTAATTAAATTATTTTGACTTAATTTTATGTTGTGAAGATCATTCACCTAACCAAATACTTGACAACGGCATTTGAATGAGATAATTGATTGGCCTTACTACCAGCTGTAAGCTGTGATCATTTAAGTATTTTAATGTTAATTTTGAATGCACGTTAATGCATGAAAAATGCATAACAGATAGTTTTTTTTTAACAGAAACTCGATTTTTAAATCGAATCATTATACATTTTTTCTATTTGTTTAATAATAGTTATTCCTTTATGTTTTTACGTACAATCTATTTCTATTAATAAAATAATGATAATTAATTAAAAAATTATAAAAACGGTCTCTTTTCAACATATTCGTGCGGGAAATAATCAGTTTTATTCAAGTAACTACCACATAACAGTTTTAAATATATTCTAAAATGTAGTATAGTGATTTGAAAGCATTTTTTTATCGATCACCTGTATGTTCATGACCGGGTGGCATTTCAGCATCTTCAGGAAATCCCTCCACATTGGGTAAATTACTATCACCTTCCCCTATGGCTGGGAATTCATCATCAGGTTCTCCTCCCATATCTGGTAAATTACTATCACCATCCACTGCTAAGTCTTGGAATCCATCATCCTCAGGAGCCATTCCACCATCTTCACCTTCATTTTGAAATCCCCTATCGGCGATACTTATAAAACGACTCGCCAAGGTGTTCAAAAAATCACAAATTAATTGTATGCCCTCTTTCATCACTTCAGCAATTGTTCTGATATGATCTCTCTGAAATTGGGGTAGAAAAAAAACTTATCAATGAATTTATTCACCTTTAATATGCATATAGAATCTATCAAGTTCGTTTTTCAACAGTTTTCTTATCGGTCGGCTTTTTGGAAATCAAAAGTAATCCCCGAATAAAGAAACAAGTCGGATTTTATAAAGATTTTTATATTGTATAATTAACAATATTTGAAAGGAAACACGGAATCAAAAAAAATTAACAGAACTTAATTAATTAAATGCAATTAAAGTTCTACTTACAGCATCTACGGAAAGTCCATGAGCACAAATAATCACTAATACTAACATAAACGAAGCCCACTTCATGTTTTGCGTTGGAAAATAAAAGGAAACTAATTATGACTTACAGCAAGTAGTCGCTTATATACTAAAAATTATTTAATTAAATTAAAGGGCGATAATTGTTTAATTTGCAAAAAGCGCTATAAAACATTAAACCATTTGGCAAAACTAAATTGCTAAAGTGTAGTTAATTGATTGGGAAAATATCGTAAATTGAAGGAACCAATGCAACTTATTTAATATAAATTTGGTGTCCACTGCTGCCTCTCCTAATTCCTTTCATTAATCCCATTTTCCATCCATAACGATAAATGGTGATCTGTCAATATCGGAATTTCGCCATGCTCAACTGAAAGAATTTTGAATCAGAGACTGAAGCCATTTTTGTGAAGGTTCAATCAGAATGATTCCGATACGTTCCGTTCCGTCCAATTCGATCCGTTCGTTCCGATCTGATTCCCACAGTGTCCGCGTTCCTAAACGATAACTGACGTATTGTTTTAAAGAAGAAAAATTATGTTAAATTATGGATTGTCCAGATATTAGTTATAATCGAATTGTATTAAATATGTATGAAAAAAATTAATTTATAAAATATTATTCCTTTGCTTTTCAATAATGTTTGTTCTCTCTTAAATATTATTTCGTAAATTTTCAATGTTTTTTCTCTACAGTATATACGTAAGGTGAACCCACACGGGATAGAAAACTATCGGATAGTTTTAGCTATAGATACACTAAACTATGGTCTATGATGTCCGTCCACACGAACGCTAGTTTTCGCACAATTTTGCTATCCTCTAGACAGTGCAGACCCAAGGTATATAGAACTATAATGGTAGGATATTCCGGAGTTTCATTTTTGACATCTACGTCACTAACATGGTAAAATACATTTTTATATGAAGCCTACTGTACTTTGTTTGATCTACTTTAGATGAAATTTGGATTTTAATACGCATATTATGCACAGATTTATTTATGTTTAATTAATAGTATTATTTATTTTCCTTTTTTGATTCAATATCTTCTGAAATTTCTGAATTAAGTATTCTTATTTTCCATATATTTCTCCATGTTGATGATGCGAAATATTGAAGAGAGACAGCATGTCACATGCGCAATATCCTACCATTATAGCTTTATATACCTTGGTGCAGACATCTACTAGACACTATGCTGAAATATCACTATCAAGTGGGCCACACGAGATATTTTCAAAACTATAGACGTACAGTATTTTGTGAAATAAAACAATTGAATTTTAAAATTTAATTATTTTGTTTAGTTTCTCAAATTTAACGTTCATTTGTCCATTTGTATGCCAGTGAACAAATAAACAGCATACTTGTTGTACCAAAAAATCAAAAATGCTATAAGCTATCCATTTTAGTTGGTCTAGTTGCAAGTTTTTGTATAATCTATAAGCGGGTCTATTCTATAGTCTCAAAAACTAGCGAATGGTACAACTATTCGCATAGTTTTGAACTATTCGAACCGGTCACACACGGATAGTCACGCTGTAGCTGAACTATCCCCTAGTTTTCTATCCCGTGTGGAGGCACCTGTACATTCAATCAAAACAATCATCTGGCCACTGAAAATTTTCTGCTCAAATTTTGTTAAACTTGTTGACAATACTTGAATAGGACGGATTGAAACCACGCACTGAAATTTTCGACGCCTGTGTATCTATACAAAAATGACTAAATAAATTTGTTTGTGTGAGTACGTCAATTCGACTATCTCGACCCTTGTTGGAAACTTTCGTCCATTTTTTTCATATAAAATGCATTTTTAACGTTTTGCCCGCGCTGGCTGCGTACTCAGGTTTTCTAGCACAAGTCTTCTAGAACTTGTTAATCGTTATAATCTTTTGTTTCTTTTTGTTCACAAGTTTGAAATAATTGAATTAAATACACCAGAATTGGCCCGCGCTTGCGTTGATTGGAAAGTAGATTATCTTGTTAGTGTGGTTGTTCTTTAATAATATAAAATATCAGTTGGATTTTTGTGTATTTTCAGGGTTTATTGGGAAAATAAAAAATGGAATTCTGGGAAAAGTGTGGGTGACTATTTGCAAGCCCTTGTTGATCATCGTGAAGGGGCACTTTCTGAATATTATCAACTAAATGCACTAATGATGAATGAAGAGGTTTGTTTCGTAATTGATTTATAATAATGCTCAATAATATTAATTTATCTTGAGGTAGATAAATTAATAATATTGAGCATTATTATAAATCAGGTTGTTGTCATAACGGGAATACTACATAGTCGAATTGAATGTGATGACTGGCGATATTAGATATAGCAGCAAAATTCAAAAAATAAAAATTCAAAATTTATTTAATTTGTTTAATCAGTTTTATTCAAGTAACTACCACATAACAGTTTTAAATATATTCTAAAATGTAGTTTAGTGATTTGAAAGCATTTTTTTATCGATCACCTGTCTGGTCATGACCGAGTGGCATTTCAGCATCTTCAGGAAATCCATCCACATTGGGTAAATCCCCTATGGCTGGGAATTCACCCTCAGGTTCTCCTCCCATATCTGGTAAATTACTATCACCATCCACTGTTAAGTCATGGAATCCATCATCTTCAGGAGCCATTCCATCACCTTCATTTATGAGTGCAGTATGATCTCTATCGGAGACACTTGATAAACGATTCGACAAGGCGTTCATAAACTCACACATTAATTTTATGCCATCTTTCATCACTTCAGCAAGTGTTCTGAGTGATTCGTCTCTCTGAAATTGGGGTAGAAAAAAAACTTATCAATGAATTTATTCACTTTTAATATGCATATACAATCTATCAAGTTCGTTTTTCAACAGTTTTCTTATCGGTCGGCTTTTTGACAACAATATTTGAAAGGAAACACGGAATCAAAAAAACAGAACTTAATTAATTAAACTCAACTTACAGATGCATCTACGGAAAGTCCATGAGCACAAATAATCACTAATACTAACAGAAACGAAGCCCACTTCATGTTTTGCGTTGGAAAATAACAGGAAACTAATTATGACTTACAGCAAGTAGTCGCTTATATACTAAAAATTATTTAATTAAATTAAAGTGCGATAATTGTTTAATTTGCAAAAAGCGCTATAATACATTAAACCATTTGGCAAAACTAAATTGCTAAAGTGTAGTTAATTGATTGGGAAAATATCGTAAATTGGAGGAACCAATGCAACTTATTCAAGATAAATTTGATGTCCACTGCTGCCTCTCCTAATTCCTTTCATTAATCCCATTTTCCATCCATAACGATAAACGGTGATCTGTCAATATCGGAATTTCGCCATGCTCAACTGAATGAATTTTGATTCAGAGACTGAAGCCATTATTTGTGAAGGTTCAATCAGAATGATTCCGATACGTTCCGTTCCGTCCAACTCGATCCGTTCGTTCCGATCCGATTCCCACAGTGTCCGCGTTCCGAAACGATAACTGACGTATTGTTTTAAAGAAGAAAAATTATGTTAAATTATGGATTGTCCAGATATTAATTATAATCGAATTGTATTAAATATGTATGAAAAAAATTAATTTATAAAATATTATTCCTTTGCTTTTCAATAATGTTAGTTCTCTCATTTTAAAATATTATTTCGTAAATTTTCAATGTTTTTTCTCTACAGTATATACGTAAGGTGCACCCACACGGGATAGAAAACTATCGGATAGTTTTAGCTATAGATACACTAAACTATGGTCTATGATGTCCGTCCACACGAACGCTAGTTTTCGCACAATTTTACTATGTTCTTGTTGATCTAAACACTATGCTTAAATATCACTATCAAGTGGGGCCAAAACTGAATTATTTTGTTTAGTTTCTCAAATTTAACTTTCATTTGTCCATTTGTATGCCAGTGACCAGATAAACAACATACTACTTGTTGTACCAAAAAATCAAATATGCTATCAGCTATCCATTCCAGTTGGTCTAGTTGCAAGTTTTTGTATAATCTCTAAAGTGGATGTTCACGCGGGTCTATTCTATAATCTCAAAAACTAGCGAATGGTACAACTATTCGCATATTATTGAACTATTCGAACCGGTCACACACGGATAGTCACGCTGTAGCTGAACTATCCCCTAGTTTTCTATCCCGTGTGGAGGCATCTGTACATTCAATCAAAACAATCATCTGCCCACTGAAAATTTCATGCTCAAATTTTGTTAAAATTTCAAAACGATATTTTTCGATACCGAGTATATGTAAAGATAATGCCGAAAAAAAGTCTTCATTATTTAAAGGAAAACTACATCGCAGGGAGAGCGAGGTGTGAATTTATATACGACTGTTGCTCAACTACATTTTAATAAAGCTTTTCGGAGATATGAAAAATTTGACCTTGAAATTTCTTAATTTTGACCTTGATTTTTGTCCATAATTGGTACTTTTATTGAGATTATCAATAATGTAGAACATCATAGAACCCTAAAACACATAGTATTTGAATTAAACATTTTCATTATAAAAATATGACCTTGAGTTATCAAAATTTGACATTGAAATGTTCAGCAAGTTTCTTATTTCATTTATTCCTATAATAATGTGAAAAAAAATTTCAAAAATACTTACGGTTTCTGAGATACGTGAAAATTTTTTTTTTAAATTTTTTAAAGGTTTCTGAGATATAAAAAGTTTGACCTTGAATTTTTCGATTTTGACCTTGAAATGTTTCGCAAATTTTCTTATCTGATTTTATCCTACAATAATCTGAAAGAATTTTTTTGATATTGTGCAAGGTGGCTGAGATAGAAAAGTGGGGTTTGTCATTGTCCACCCCCTTTTTCGCCAGAAGGAGCATCTAGCGGGATATAGAATATATGCAGTTTTGTTTACGATACCTTGAAGATTAATTGTTGTGGAAATGAAAAAAATCGTAGAACCCGTTTTTGAGCCCCTATACGAAAAAAAATTCTTTTGTCAATAACTTGACCTTGAAGGATCTGACCTCGAAAAATCGAAGATCCTATTCTTATATTTTTTTTTAATAGTTTACAAAAAAAATTCATACAAATCGGTCCAGTAGTTTAGAATTTTTTTTTTTTCGACCATTTTTCTATAGTACGGACGTACTTTTGCACATTTTTTCTAGACCACTTTTTTGGACTCAGGGGGTGTCAAAACGAGTTTCTGCATCATCAACTTTTTTTCCGAAAAAAGTCGGATTACAAATATTTCTATATGCCCTTGGGGTCGTATATAAATTAATAAGAGATCCAAATTTTTTTTTTCAAGGTCAGATGCTTCAAGGCCGAGTTATTGCCAAAAATGCAGTAAAAATCGAAAGTTACATTTCAGAAACTACTTGGCCGATTTCTCTGAAAATTGTATTTAAAGTAGTAAGAGAAAAAATAAGAAACCCAAATTTTTTTTTTCATCGAATGTTGCTTCAAGGTCAAGTTATTACCAAAAAACACCATACGCGTCGTTAAAATCGTCACTTATATCTCAGAAACTAATAGACCGATTTCTCTGAAATTTTTATGCAAAGTAGTAAACGCAAAAATAAGAGACCCATTTTTAATTTATATACGACCCCAAGGGCATATAGAAATATTTGTAATCCGACTTTTTTTCGGAAAAAAAGTTGATGATGCAGAAACTCGTTTTGACACCCCCTGAGTCCAAAAAAGTGGTCTAGAAAAAATGTGCAAAAGTACTTTCGTACGCCGTACGCCGTGTGCCGTACGCCGTACGCCGTACTATGGAAAAATGGTCGAAAAAAAAAAACTTCTAAAATACTGGACCGATTTGTATGAAAATTTTTTCTAAACTATTAAACAAAAATATAAGAATAGGATCTTCGATTTTTCGAGGTCAGATCCTTCAAGGTCAAGTTATTGACAAAATAATTTTTTTTCGTATGGGGGCTCAAAAATGGGTCCTACGATTTTTTTCATTTCCACAACAATTAATCTTCAAGGTATCTTAAACAAAACTGCATATATCCTATATCCCGCTAGATGCTCCTTCTGGCGAAAAAGGGAGTGGTCAAGGACAAACCCCACTTTTCTATCTCAGCCACCTTAGACAATATCAAAAAAATTCTTTCAGATTATTGTACGATAAAATAAGATAAGAAAATTTGAGGAACATTTCAAGGTCAAAATCGAAAAATTCAAGGTCAAATTTTTTATATCTCAGAAACCTTTAATATTTTTTTTAAAAAAATTTCACATTATTGTAGGCTTAAATAAGACAAAAAAACTTGCTGAACATTTCAAGGTCGAAATCGGAAATTTCAAAGTTCACGTATCTCAGAAACCATAAATATTTTTGAAATTTTTATTTCACATTATTGTAGGCTTAAATGAGACAAAAAAACTTGCTGAACATTTCAAGGTCAAATTTTGAAAAGTCAAGGTCATATTTTTATAATGAAAATATATAATTTAAATACTGTGTGTTTTAGGGTACTATGATGTTCTACATTATTGATAATCTCAATAAAAGTACCAATTTCGGACAAACATCAAGGTCAAAATTCTTAAATTTCGAGGTCACATTTTCCATATCTCCGAAAAGCTTTATTAAAATGTAATTTAGCAACAGTCTTATATAAATTCACACCTCGCTCTCCCTGCGATGTAGTTTTTTTCAAATAAAATGCATTTTTAACGTTTTGCCCGCGCTGGCTGCGTACTCAGGTTTTCTAGCACAAGTCTGCTAGAACATTTAAATGTCACTCAAATATTTTTCAGAATAGCATGCAACAACTCGTTAATCGTTATAATCTTTTTATGTTTCTTTTTGTTCACAAGTTTGAAATAATTGAATTAAATACACCAGAATTGGCCCGCGCTTGCGTTGATTGGAAAGTAGATTATCTTGTTAGTGTGGTTGTTCTTTAATAATATAAAATATCAGTTGGATTTTTGTGTATTTTCAGGGTTTATTGGGACTACAAATGGAATTCTGGGAAAAGTGTGGGTGGCTATTTGCAAGCCCTTGTTGATCATCGTGAAGGGGCACTTTCTGAATATTATCAACTAAATGCACTAATGATGAATGAAGAGGTTTGTTTCGTAATTGATTTATAATAATGCTCAATAATATTAATTTATCTTGAGGTAGATAAATTAATAATATTAAGCATTATTATAAATCAGGTTGTTGTCATAACGGGAATACTACATTGTCGGATTGAATGTGATGACTGCAGTTGTTGATCAAAAGAACTACATTGAGGAATTGAATCATCATTTGAAGTATCACATTAAAACTCACAATGCAGGACATTTTACACGGATCATTATGTGAACAATGCGGCAAAGGATATGCTTCTCAAACCGGCTTAGTATATACATGAAAGAACGCACAAGAACGTACGCAACTACGTTTGTAATATATTTGCGGTGCTGAATTTTTATTTATAATTCACTGCACACTCACTTGGAGAGACATGGGGATAAAACTTTCCAGTGTGACGAGTGCACCAAAGCATTTTCCACAAAAAGCAACATGAGAACTCACCCGCGACTGCATGGGGAGAAAAATAATAATTGGAAGATATTCAATTAATTGACAGCGTCCTATTATCCTAGGTACGTGCGCGTTTTAACAACGGATACAGTTTTATAGGGTGACTGCTTTGACCGTATCAACGCATGCGAATCGCTTCTGAATCGCAACAAAATCGACCGATGAAAAGTGGGTCACTTACGACAACGTAAGGCGCAAACGGTCGTGGTCGAAAAGCGGTGAAGCGGTCCAGACTGTGTCCAAGCCTGGATTGACGGCCAGGAAGGTTCTTCTGTGTGTTTGGTGGGATTGGCAAGGAATCATCTACTATGAGCTGCTCCCCTATGGCCAAACGCTCAATTCGGACCTGTACTGCCAACAACTGGACCGTGAAGGCAGCACTCATGCAGAAGAGGCCATCTTTGATCAACAGAGGCCGAATTGTCTTCCATCATAACAACGCCAGGCCACACACATCTTTGGTGACGCGCCAGAAGCTCCGGGAGCTCGGATGGGAGGTTCTTTTGCATCCACCGTATAGTTCGGATCTCGCACCAAGTGATTGCCACCTGTTTCTGTCCATGGCGAACGCGCTTGGTTTAAATACCATGGTTACAATATGTTAGAGGCATACTTTAAGAACGTGGCACTTCTGTCTTCGAAACGCAACAACGCAAAGTCCAATTTTTTCAAAAACTTAACAAGCTTATTCGGGTATTGGAGGATTAAAAAAATTCAAAAAATAAAAATTTAAATGTATTTAATTCGTTTAATCAGTTTTATTCAAGTAACTACCACATAACAGTTTTAAATATATTCTAAAATGTAGTTTATTGATTTGAAAGTATTTTTTTATCGATCACCTGTATGTTCATGACCGGGTGGCATTTCAGCATCTTCAGGAAATCCATCCACATTGGGTAAATTACTATCACCTTCCCCTATGGCTGGGAATTCACCATCAGGTTCTCCTCCCCTATCTGGTAAATTACTATGGCCATCCACTGCTAAGTCTTGGAATCCATCATCTTCAATTTGACCTCCCTTATCGAAACGTTCTAAACGATTCGACAAAGAGGTCATAAACTCACACATGAATTTTATGCCATCTTTCATCACTTCAGCCATTATTTTGAGATCCTCTCTCTGAAATTGGGGTAGAAAAAAAACTTATCAATGAATTTATTCACTTTTAATATGCATATAGAATCTATCAAGTTCGTTTTTCAACAGTTTTCTTATCGGTCGGCTTTTTGGAAATCAAAAGTAATCCCCGAAAAAAAGTCGGATTTTATAGAGATTTTTATATAATTAACAATATTTGAAAGGAAACACGGAATCAAAAAAAACTAACAGAACGTAATTAATTAAACTCAACTTACAGATGCATCTACGGAAAGTCCATGAGCACAAATAACCACTAATACTAACATAAACGAAGCCCACTTCATGTTTTGCGTTGGAAAATAAAAGGAAACTTATAATTATGACTTACAGCAAGTAGTCGCTTATATAATAAAAGTTATTTAATTAAATTAAAGTGCGATAATTGTTTAATTTGCAAAAAGCGCTATAATACATTAAACCATTTGGCAAAACTAAATTGCTAAAGTGTAGTTAATTGATTGGGAAAATATCGTAAATTGGAGGAACCAATGCAACTTATTCAAGATAAATTTGATGTCCACTGCTGCCTCTCCTAATTCCTTTCATTAATCCCATTTTCCATCCATAACGATAAACGGTGATCTGTCAATATCGGAATTTCGCCATGCTCAACTGAATGAATTTTAAATCAGAGACTGAAGCCATTATTTGTGAAGGTTCAATCAGAATGATTCCGATACGTTCCGTTCCGTCCAACTCGATCCGTTCGTTCCGATCCGATTCCCACAGTGTCCGCGTTCCGAAACGATAACTGACGTATTGTTTTAAAGAAGAAAAATTATGTTAAATTATGGATTGTCCAGATATTAATTATAATCGAATTGTATTAAATATATATGAAAAAAATTATTTTATATAATATTATTCCTTTGCTTTTCAATAATGTTTGTTCTCTCATTTTAAAATATTATTTCGTAAATTTTCAATGTTTTTTCTCTACAATCTACGTACATTCAATCGAAACAATCATCTGTGATGTGATGTGATTTTATGTGTTCCGAAAAAGTTAAAATATTTCAAAACCTTCCGATTCGATCCGTTCCGACTTTCGATGTTTATTGTGGTTCGGATTCTGTCCGTTCTATAAATATATAATATATGACTGTCAGAATTCTAATTGAACTAGGGTGGAGATTTCAATTAATTAATAGTAGATTAAATAAAAGAAGGTTTAAACCTAGGGATTGCAAAACCGATTGATTAATCGATATAAATTTAAGGGAATAGTATTTGGAAAAATGCTAAATTAAATAAAAAAGCAAATGACAATTACATATGAATTAAAAACACGGAAGGAGGGATGGGCATCGCACTACAAAACATTTATTAATGATGTCGATTAATTTTTTCAAGACATTTAATCGAAACGCCGGGTTATCGTTTTAAAACGTCGATTGATCTTCAAATTTGAAATTAAATGTGAACACATCATCCAAATTACCAAAATCTGGTCACTTTATAGTAAAATACCACAACAAGAATGTAAAAATGTTAATTTAAATTAAAAGAATAGAAATAAAAATATTTTAACTAAATGAATAGTAAAAATATAAACCAATTTTTTGACCTATCTGCCTAAGAAGGTTGACCAAAACGACTTTTTCAACGGATATTGAATTTTGATAATAAAATTCAATAATTTGAAAGCTAAATGAATGGTGTATTTATAGAATAAAATGACACAAGACACGATTATTACCCGCGTGAGCTGTAAAAAAACATTATTGCCAAAAAGAAAGTTGCTTAAAAAATCACACTTATCATAGTTTGTATAAAACATTGTTGATTAATTGAATTTGGAATCATCGATTCAAAAAGACATCGAGAATTTAACTGAAACATCGATTATTCCGATTAATCGATTAATGATACCCACCTCTAATGTAAAGCAAATAATATAATAATATAATTTTCGTCCTTTTCTGTACACGGTAGAATTAACAACTAACTTTGTATGATACTGCAATTACCAACGGTAATGCATTGTACAATGGACAATTTGAATAGGTCATTGTCCATAAATAAATCGTGTTATGTTTACATATTTCAGTGCAGAAAAAATTTTTTTTCTTCATTTTATAACTTTAATAATAAGGAAAATTCTCGGCTTTTGAGTTATTAAATCGAAGTTTGGTGAGCACTAAACACTTTTTAACTTTCAAGCAAAATTTTGCAAAAATTCATACAATTGTAACATTTTAGAGAACGCAAGTTATAGCCATCGAGAGCATACAAATTGAAATAGAGTTGACCACATTGCGAGATTGACAGATCGCCGTAATTCATTGCAAACAATTTTACCTTTAAACAATTTTACCATTATTTTCTTCAACTTATGATATTTAATTGCCGCTCTCAATCAATTGAATGCGCATTTAGCTTTGCGAAATTACCAATTAGTGCATTTAAATTAAATTAAATAATTTCAGTATATAAGCGACTCCTTGCTGTAAGTCATAATCAGTTTCCTTTTATTTTCCAACGCAGACGATGAAGTGGGCTTCGTTTGTTTTAGTAGTTGTGTTTATTTGTATTCATGGACCTTCCGTAGATGCATCTGTAAGTAGAACTTAAATTGCATTTAAATAATTACGAATTTTTGAAAAGAATCTTAATATTTTATAATTTTAAAATTTATTAGGATTTGCCAACCCATGTTGGTGAAGTGGTGTTAGGTGTCTTTGAATCTATGTTTGATGATCTTGCAGGCATGGTGAATGAGATTGTAAAAATCTATAGCCAAAATGGTGGAGCAGAAGATGATGAAATGGGGCCACCCATAGATGATGGTTATCCAGACTGGATCGGTCCTGAAACGCCCCCGGAAAGTTGGCCACCCATAGATTATGGTGAAGGTCCTGAAACGCCCCCGGAAAGTTGGCCACCCATAGATGATGGTGAAGGTCCTGAAACGCCCCCGGAAAGTTGGCCACCCATAGATGATGGTGAAGGTCCTGAAACGCCCCCGGAAAGTTGGCCACCCATAGATGATGGTGAAGGTCCTGAAACGCCCCCGGAAAGTTGGCCACCCATAGAAGATGGTGAAGGTCCTGAAACGCCTTCGGAAAATTGGCCACCCATAGATGATGGTGAAGGTCCTGAAACGCCCCCGGAAAGTTGGCCATCCATAGATGATGGTGAAGGTCCTGAAACGCCCCCGGAAAGTTGGCCACCCATAGATGATGGTGAAGGTCCTGAAACGCTCCCAGAAAGTTGGCCACCCATAGATGATGGTGAAGGTCCTGAAACGCCACCGGAAAGTTGTCCACCCATAGATGATGGTGAAGGTCCTGAAACGCCGCCGGAAAGTTGGCCACCCATAGATGATGGTGAAGGTCCTGAAACGCCACCGGAAAGTTGTCCACCCATAGATGATGGTGAAGGTCCTGAAACGCCCCCTGAAAGTTGGCCACCCATAGATGATGGTGAAGGTCCTGAAACGCCCCCGGAAAGTTGGCCACCCATAGATGATGGTGAAGGTCCTGAAACGCCCCCGGAAAGTTGGCCACCCATAGATGATGGTGAAGGTCCTGAAACGCCCACGGAAAGTTGGCCACCCATAGATGATGGTGAAGGTCCTGAAACGCCCCCGGAAAGTTGGCCACCCATAGATGATGGTGAAGGTCCTGAAACGCCCCCGGAAAGTTGGCCACCCATAGATGATGGTGAAGGTCCTGAAACGCCCCCGGAAAGTTGGCCACCCATAGATGACGGTGAAGGTCCTGAAACGCCCCCGGAAAGTTGGCCACCCATAGATGATGGTGAAGGTCCTGAAACGCCCCCGGAAAGTTGGCCACCCATAGATGATGGTGAAGGTCCTGAAACGCCCTCGGAAAATTGGCCACCCATAGATGACGGTGAAGGTCCTGAAACGCCCCCGGAAAGTTGGCCACCCATAGATGATGATGAAGGTCCTGAATCGCCCCCGGAAAGTTGGCCACCCGTAGATGATGGTGAAGCTCCTGAAACGCCCCCGGAAGGTTTTCCACCCATAGATGATGGTGAAGGTCCTGAAACGCCCCCGGAAAGTTGGCCACCCATAGATGATGGTGAAGGTCCTGAAACGCCCCCGGAAAGTTGGCCACCCGTAGATGATGGTGAAGCTCCTGAAACGCCCCCGGAAGGTTTTCCACCCATAGATGATGGTGAAGGTCCTGAAACGCCCCCGGAAAGTTGGCCACCCATAGATGATGGTGAAGGTCCTGAAACGCCCCCGGAAAGTTGGCCACCCGTAGATGATGGTGAAGCTCCTGAAACGCCCCCGGAAGGTTTTCCACCCATAGATGATGGTGAAGGTCCTGAAACGCCCCCGGAAAGTTGGCCACCCATAGATAATGGTGAAGGTCCTGAAGCAGTTCCGGAACAGCCCCCAGGTGTTATACCTATTAATAAGCCACCCCAAAATCCTGCACCGGGTCATCATGATGGCGCTGATATGGAAGCTGAATATGATTTACAAATGGAAGGTGGGGAGGATGAGAACGAGGAAGACGACGAAGACGAGGAACAGGACGAGGAGGAAGACGACGAAGAGGACGAGGAAGGGGACGAGCAATACGACGAGGAAGACGACGAGGAAGAGGACGAGGAAGAGGACGAGGAAGAGGACGAGGAAGAGGACGAGGAAGAGGACGAGGAAGAGGACGAGGAAGAGGACGAGGAAGAGGACGAGGAAGAGGACGAGGAAGAGGACGAGGAAGACGACGAGGAAGAGGACGAGGATGAGGAAGATGAAAAGAAAGAGCCCTAGCCCCTAAGAAGTAGATGAACCCGAAAAGTAATGTCTATCCGTTGAAAAATAGCCTTTCAAATTGCTTAATAAAATACTTTGAAATATAATATTATATATATAAGACTGTTCCAATGTTTGATTTCAAGTGATTAAACGAATTAAATATATTTCAAATTTCATTTTGTGGATTCTTATGCTGTATCCTTCAACAAGATTTTGAGTATTGGGTTTTTGGCTGACGGAATTTCGACCTTAAGGATTTTCCCGTGGTATAGGGTTGGAATTTTGACTATTGAAAAATTATTTGTAGCCGTCGGGATCTTTTCTATTGAACGAAGTCGGTATATTGGGAAGTGTTGCACACAACAAAACTGAAAGATTTACTCTGAGGCAAAGCTTCAAGACTTGTTCCAACAACGTTTGCAGTATTCCGCTAGTTGAATCATAGAATACTTTAAAATTAAACCCTGTCTAAAATACAAGCACACCGTGAGTAACAACACACAAGGCTTCAATTGAGTTTACCAAGATTTGATTTGGAATTGAACCACAAATAATTGTCAATAATTAATTTTTATATTCTCCTCAGATTCACATTTTGTTAACAAAATGAATGAATGAAAGGGGCATCAAAAACTATGTTTAATTTGAAACAGCCTTGGTTTCAAACAGATGAACTTCGTTTCAAATTTGAAATCGAATCAAATTCCAAATAGTGATATTCCAAAATCCCGTCAGTACAAATCTGGCACCCAAATTCCCGCGAGCTAAAATCCCGTCAACTTAATATGGCGACAGTCCTAATTCGAAATATACACACTTATCGTAGTAGGCCAATTTCTAATGTAAATTCTTCTTTCCACAAACAACACACGAACGTGTTGTGTGAATATAAAATTTATATAGTTTCAAACGAGTTTTGTTTCGATCTCAACAAACCTTATCCTTAGAACCAAATACCGTCAACCTAAAATCCAGACTGGCGAAAATCTTAAAATAATGTATTACAACTTAATTGATCAAAAATGTTAACCGACGTGCTAACTGCTAATGCCTCCAAGGATAGGATTATACAACCTGAAATTTCAATAATTCAATATTTTGAATCAACAATATAACGACACACGAAATCCGGATAACCGAAGACTCTGACGGGAAATCCCGAATATATCTAAACCCGTTAGCAGCAATCTTGAAAACAATAAATTTTAAAGAGGCAAAATGCCGTACGTCAATTGGAAGTGGATACACGTTTTCACCGTAACATTCCTTTCACTGCCGAAGCATTAAAATTGAAATGGTCCTCTCAATTGGCCTCCAAGTTCATGTGATTTAATACCCCTGGGCGCCCGAACCTTGATGGGCCTTAGGCAATTGCCTTCTTGCCTTAAAGGGCAATAATTTGATACAATCGGGGGGAAATTCAGCTGGCCATATTGAGGAATATTGACAGATCATCGTTGTGGATTCTAAATGTAATGGCATGACGACCTGGAGAAGATCACAGAAATGTTGGGAGACCTTATGCTAGATGGGCGGTGATATAAGCAAAAACCTTGAAATGTACCATATTTCATATGAATAGAAGTTCAGCAATGAATTCATATTACCTGTCATTAAAATTGCATTGGTTCATTCAATTTATGATATTTCATGGCCGCTCTCAATCAATTGACTGCGCATTTAGCTTTGCGAAATTACCAATTAGTGCATTAAAATTAAATTAAATAATTTCAGTATATAAGCGACTCCTTGCTGTAAGTCATAATCAGTTTCCTTTTATTTTCCAACGCAGACGATGAAGTGGGCTGCGTTTGTTTTAGTAGTTGTGGTTATTTGTATTCATGGACCTTCCGTAGATGCATCTGTAAGTAGAACTTAAGATGAGTTTACGTTTTGCAACATTTTTGATGATTATAAAAGCGTACGCCGAAAGAAGTCTTGAAAAGAAGCTACAACGCAACTGATTTTAAATTTGTAAAATTTATAGGATTTGACGACCTCAATTGGTGATGTGGTAAAAGATGGCTTGCAATATGTGTTTGATAGTTTTGCATCCTTTATCAATGAAATTGGGACACTCTATATCCAAAAAATTGCAAATGATTCAACCAATGGAACTGATTTAAACGAGGATGGTGAGGAGGAAGAGGAGGGGGAAGAGGACGGGGAAGACGACGAGGAAGACGACGATTAAGAGACCGATGAGGATGATGAGTCCGAAGAGTAATGTCTAGACGATGAAAAATAGCTTTTTAAATTGCTAAATAAAATATTTTGAAATATATTTGAAACTGTTTGAATATTAAGTGGCAGTTATTTGAATAAAAGTGATTAAACGAATTATATACTTTTTGAAATTTTATTTGTAGATTTTTCAGCTGTATAAGCCTCCCCGCTTGACAAATTATTAAAACAATTGTGCTTTCCGTTGTTGTAGTTGGGAAGAAACAGTTGGTTAGTTGCAACGAAAGAAAAAATTTATATAGAAAAAAAATTAGCCTACTAGGATAATATGTATTGTTAAGTTTGCATTGCACAGTTATATGTTACTAGTTGACCACGCATACTTCTTGACGCCTTACATTTATTATATTCACTTGTATCGCTTTATCCATTTTTCATGATCCCTTGAAATGTATAACTCTGTAGATAATTTGTCTTTTGAAAACATTAAATGTAATCATCATAACAACTCTAACTTTTAAATGTACTTAATGTTTTCATATGTATTTTAGGGTTTTTCTTTGTATGAGGTCAAGATTTCCAATTTCCAAAACGGATGACGTTTATATAAACCATCTCTAAAATACAAGCACGACCAGGCAGAGGACCTCAATTGATTTTATCAAGCTTTAATGTGGAATTAAACCACAAATAATTGAACACATTTAACTATTACATTTTCATTCGATTCACAATTTGTTTAGAAAATCTATTACAAACGGTTATGAATCAGTTTAAACAAATTATGTTGCAATGTTCAATTGATGTTGTTGCTTTGTTCACTAAGTTAGAATTGTAATAATTTTCAAAATTTAAAAAAAATATGCATATATTAGGTGTATTTTATCTCATTTAGTTTATTTGGATAGAATGATATTTGGTTTAAATTTTAAACAGAGATACTTTCTGTAATCGACAAGAGGTGGCGCACTATTTGAGGAACAAGTTCGGAAGGTTGCATCGCTTGTTGGAAACATAAATAATTTAAATAACATTTCATATATTAAAAATCATAAATTCTCGTTAAATGCAATTAAAAGGCAAAGTAAAATTCCCGTTCCACTCGTACCAGGGTTGTAGACCCAAATAATGGATCGTTACTTGACTAAATTATGAATTATTTTTCAACGCCACTTGCGTCCAGTAAATCTTAAACAAACGGGATGAGTAAACCTTGTGAAATAACTAGGATTACTTTGTTTGTAAATTAAACTAAATGAGTTGTGAATAGAATAAACCTAATATGACGCCTTCTAACCTTTAAGGGCAACAATATGATACAACCGGGATAGATCAGCAAAGTTGATCTGGCCAAAATGAGGAATATTGACATTTCATCGATGTAGATTCCAATAATGTAATGGCATGACGACCTAGAGTAGATCACAGAGATGTTGGGAGATCACTTGCTAGATGATAGGTGAGATAAAGCGATTTAAATAGGTTAAAATATTCCCCGAATTTACGATATTTCATGGCCGCTCTCAATCAATTGACTGCGCATTTAGTTTTGCGAAATTACCAATTAGTGCATTTAAATTAAATTATATAATTTTAGTATATAAGCGACTACTTGCTGTAAGTCATAATCAGTTTCCTTTTATTTTCCAACGCAGACGATGAAGTGGGCTTCGTTTATTTTAGTTGTTGTGTTTATTTGTATTCATGGACCTTCCGTAGATGCAGCTGTAAGTAGAACTTTAATTGCATTTAATTAATTACGTTTTGCAACATTTTTGATGACTAAACCGAATCTTCATACAACGCAACTGATTTTGATTTTTTTAAATTTATTAGGTAGCTCGAACGCTTGAGGGCTATATGCCTAACAATAGTGGTGGTGGAAACGATGATGGTGAAATTTCTCATTTTGTTGCACCAGGTCACAGTTTTGATGATGAGGGAGACGGCAATGATGAAATGGGGCCACCCATGGAGGATGAATTTTCTATACCGGCACCCGGAAACGAAGGAATGGCACCCGGAAACGATGGAATGGCACCCGAAAACGATGGAATGGAGCCACTCATGGAGGATGAATTTTCTATACCGGCACCCGGAAACGATGGAATGGCACCCGGAAACGATGGAATGGCACCCGAAAACGATGGAATGGAGCCACTCATGGAGGATGAATTTTCTATACCGGCACCCGGAAACGATGGAATGGCACCCGGAAACGATGGAATGGCACCCGAAAACGATGGAATGGAGCCACTCATGGAGGATGAATTTTCTATACCGGCACCCGGAAACGATGGAATGGCACCCGGAAACGATGGAATGGCACCCGAAAACGATGGAATGGAGCCACTCATGGAGGATGAATTTTCTATACCGGCACCCGGAAACGATGGAATGGCACCCGGAAACGATGGAATGGCACCCGAAAACGATGGAATGGAGCCACTCGTGGAGGATGAATTTTCTATACCGGCACCCGGAAACGATGGAATGGCACCCGGAAACGATGGAATGGCACCCGAAAACGATGGAATGGAGCCACTCGTGGAGGATGAATTTTCTATACCGGCACCCGGAAACGATGAAATGGCACCCGCAAACGATGAAATGGCACCCGGAAACGAAGGAATGGCACCCGGAAACGAAGGAATGGCACCCGGAAACGATGGAATGGCAACCGGAAACGATGGAATGGAGCCACCTATAGATGATGGTCAAGGTCCTGTACAAATTCCTGACCCTTGAAAAATAGCCCTTCAAAATGCTCAATAAATACATTTGGAAATATATATATATATACTGTTAGAATTTATGTTTTAGTTAATTGATTAAAACTGATTGAAGGAATTAAATACTTTTTGAGTTTTATTTTGTGGATTTTTCTGCTATACTATACTCTACCCGAATCAGCTAAACGATTGGATTTAAACAATTGGAGTTTCCGTTGTTGTGATTAAGGGAAACGGGTAGATCGTTAAGCCGATATTCCATGCAGAAAATGCATGATGCGATTGGAATGGTGTGAGAAAGAGATACACTTACACTGGTTCCTGAATGTGCAGGTGAATCGCCATTATAAAACACTTTGCAAAAGCACTGCATTATAGCTAATTTCATGCATTTTTGTAGTGATGTCCTTTTTTTAAACATTAGGGCCTATAATAGTTGCATATGTTACCAATGTAGTTACTACAATCGTACTTAAACTGCTGATCTAGAGACTTATTTTGGAGTTTAAAAGCAATAGCAACAAATTGCAGGTTATGTTTCATACAGTGCACAGTTGCAATATAAAGCAACGAGCATAATTAGCCCAATTCTCATATATAATATATATCTTCTTTCATTTTTCTTTCACTAGTACATTTTATAGATAGTGAAGGAATTTGGTATACTGAGATAATTCTTTCACTCACAATTTGACAGATCCGATTTTTATTTAATGTTCCGGTTTTTGTGCGTACATTAAAATACTTTTGTGGTTTTTAAACAAAATGAAAATAATTGAAAATGTTCTTTTTTGTGTTACGAGAAGAAGACGAACTGTAAGTAATTAAAAACCTTCAATAAAGTTATTCATTCCAAAAATCCTAGCTGCACAAACACTGAGTGCATCTGTGAGTGACTCGATTGAGTACTGTCGAGAAAAGCTTCACAGATTTTAAAGGAACTCTGAATCTGATTCCCTTCCTCTAACCTTTTGCAGTTTCCAGCATTTCGTTTTTCATAAAACTTTTCACAACTCGATATTTTTATGGCTATGGTTCCAGGTTTATACCAAACACCAGCCGGATCACACCACCATTTGTCAATGTCTTAACCTACAGCTTCCCGTGTGATTGAAGATGTTACAAACTGTTATTTGTCTCACGTCTACATTAGATATGTTGCAAAAACTAAGCAAGGTTTTGTTGCGTTTGAAATGCGCGATGTTTGAGGATATAAAAAAAGTTGACGATGCAGAAACTCGTTTTGACACCCCCTGAGCCCAAAAAAGTGGTCTAGAAAAAATGTGCAAAAAATACTGGTCCGATTTGTGTGAAATTTTATTGTAAGATATTAAAGAAAAATATAATAATGAAATTCTTGTTTTTTTTAAGGTCAGACGCTTCAAGGTCAAGCTATTGCCAAGGGCAGTTTTTCTTGTATGGGGTCTCAAAAATGGGCCCTACGTGTTTCTTTATTTTCACAATGATTAATAGTTAAAATATAGTTAAGCAATAGTCGTATATAAATTCACACCTCACTCTCCCTGCGATTTTTTGTGTTTTTACCAGTCTAACTTTTGTTTATATGGTATAGAATATATAAAATCAAAGGAAAGAATTAAAAAGTACTAGATTATTATTTCAATCTGAAAGACTGACAGTGTGACCAGTGAAAGAAAATTCTTTCACTCAACAATTCCTTCACTCTAAAAATATGAGTGAAAGACTTTATTTAGAGAATTGGGCTGATTTTATTGTTTAAATATCATTTCATCATGCACTTGGTCCAATCTTGGCATATTCTCTCCAATATATCGGCCGGTATCTCACGAATAAACTCTTCAATATTGACTTATAGTGCGTCAATCGTTGCGTGCTTGTCGCTATAGACATGAGCCTTAAAATTGCTCCATACAAAATATTCTAAAGAGGTTCAATCACACGATCTAGGCGGCCAATTGACCATTCCCACACGTGAAATAAACTGTTCACCGAACTCGCCTCTGAATTGGGACAGAATAACAACTTTTATATATTTGGCTTTAACACCAATTAAATGCGCTTTGAATTACATTTTAAGTGAGCACTTGCTCTTTTTATTTAAAACTCAAGAATATAAAATTAAACAAATCACCAATTATCACCACTCATCACCACACAACCACCGTGTACCTCAACTCACACATCACTGGTATTGCCTGACAACGACCCCGCTCACCGCTGGTGGGCATAATGCTCAATGCATTCTGTGCTAGGTATATAGAGTAACATGGTATGATATTGCGCATGTGTCTCTTTTCAATATTTGACGTCATCAACATGGTGAAATCTATGGAATATAAGAATAATTAATTCAGAAATTTCAGAAAATGTTAAATCAAAAAAAAAAGAAAATAAATAATACAATTAATTAAACACAAATAAATCTGTGCAAATTATGCGTATTAAAATCCAAATTTTACCTAAAGTACAATAGATACAATTAAAGTACAGAATATCAAAATACATATCAACATTTATCTCACCATGTTAGTGACGTAGATGCGCAAAAGATGTTTTATTATTAATTTTTTAAAAACACATTTGGAATGAAATACCAGTTTTCGTCGCAGTGGGATCCCAACGCTGTCACCAATGTTATGTGGCAGATTTCTTTAAGAACTGTTCACATAACATCATCTAAGTCATGCACTAAAATTAATTAGGAATACACTAGGAGAAAAAGGACCTTTTCATGACAAAAATAAAATAAAATTGATTAGCGTTTCGTGATAAAACTAAGTGACTTACAGGAATCTGAAGGATTACACTTAAGAAACAATTTACCTACAGCCACATGCATTTCATTAAGCCAAAAATCCTAGCTGTACAAACACTGAGTGCATCTGTGAGTGACTCGATTGAGTACTGCCGACAAAAGCTTCAATTAAAATATTTTAAAGGGACTCTGAAGGGACTGTTTTGTTTATCCGAAATATAAACGTTAAACAGCCAATGCTTCTAAGCACTGGAGTGGAGGTGCCCTTTGAATGCAAACGATTTGTAAAAGTCTGATCAGTTTGTTAATTGTGCAATAGAGTTTGTTGGTGGAAAGCAAACGAAAAGTACCAATCTCAGAACTGATTATTGGCATTAACTGATTAAGCACTTTACTTAATATGTATCACGTTCTTTATGCAACGCTTAAAAATACAGAATATATTGCGAACAGTGTGTTGCAGCATTGATAGGCGGAGAAGACGACCCGAACCTTGGATGGCCTCCTTACCTTTAAGGGCAACAATTTGATACAATCGGAATAGATCAGCAAAGTTGAGCTGGCCAAAACGAGGAATACTGACAGTTCATCGTTGTGGATTCCAATAATGTAATGGCATGACGACCTAGAGAAGATCACAGAGATGTTGGGAGACCTCTTGCTAGATGATAGGTGAGATAAAGCGATGCAAATAGGTTCAAGTATTCCTCAAATTTATGATATTTCATGGCCGAACTCAATCAATTGACTGCGCATTTAGTTTTGCGAAATAGTTTAATATTCGTTTGCGCTTTTTACAAATTAAGCAATTAGCGCGTTTAAATTAAATTAAATAATTTTTAGTATATAAGCTACTAGTTGTTGTAAGTGATAATCAGTTTCCTTTTATTTTCCAACGCAGACGATGAAGTGGGCTGCGTTTGTTTTAGTGGTTGTGGTTATTTGTATTCATAAACCTTGCGTAGATGCTGTAAGTAGAACTTTAATTGCATTTAATTAATTACGAATTTTTGAAAAGAATCTTAATATTTTATAATTTTTAAATTTATTAGGATTTGGCAAAAGATGTTGGTGCAGTGGTGAAAGGTGGCTTTGAAGCTATGTTTGATGATTTTGCTGGCATGGTGGATGAGATTGTAAAAATCTATAGCCAAAATGGTTTAGGAGGAAATGATGGAATGCCCCTGGCAGGTTCTCCACCCATAGATGATGGTCAAGGTCCTGAAATGCCCCAGGAAGGTTTTTCACCCATGGATGGTGGTGTAGGTCCTGAAACTCCCGAGGATCCTTCCTTAGTTATGCCTATTGATGATGGAGGTGCAGGTAACATGGCAGGAACCTTGGAGCCTGGTGAAATTCCTCAAGGATGATAATAAACGTCCTGAAGCGCTTCCGGAAGTTGTGCCACTTCCTGAAAGTCATGTATAGACGTTGAAAAATAAAAATTATTAAACGAATTAAATACTTTTGAATTTTATTTTGTGGATTTCTCTGCTGTACAAACCTCTACCCGAATCAGCTAAACAAACTTGTTGTGGTTAGGGGAAACTGGTGGTTAGTTAAGCCGATATTCCATGTTGAAAATGCATGACGCGATTGGAATGGTGTGAGACAGAGATACACTTATAGCCTAGACAGACTAGCACTTGGATGTAGTTTGGATGTACATTATTGGCCCGATGTAGTTCACGCAACTCGTTTAATGGATTTTCGGAAAGTAGTTCAACATTTAAATCAGGGGAAATCTGATGTAAACGATTAGTAAAAAGCGAAGACATGATCCATAATATTTTGTCATAATAAATCAAAAATAATGGAATGTGAACATATTTTATTCAAACTGCATAAATTGTTCGATCGATCAGCTGTTGGTTCATGTCCAATCCGATTTTAATTGTATTTCTCTTTTCTCTGAAGACGAAACTATTAAATAACAAGTTTAGTGTAGTCTGTCATCATGTTTTCATCGACAATTTTAAAGTACATCCAAACTACATCATAAGTGCTAGTCTGTCTAGGCTTTTAGAATCACATTTTTATCATTTCTGCATCAAAATTTTGAAGAAAAACGAAAGTTAAATTTTTGGTCCCAAAATTGAAAAAATGCATGCGTTTGCAATTATCAAAAATTTCGTGCGAATGAATTAGACCTATGTGGTTTTTGTATGAGCGAGTTTAAATAAAATAATTGTTATTTGTATAAAACTTCTTAAACGATGAGTTGAACTGTCAATTTTATAGTAGATATTTATAATTGAAGCAAAATTTATAGGAAATCAAAACATTGAAATTAATAAAATAAATTAATATTATTTTATTATTGCTACCGAATGTATTTATTTTCTTTTATCAATTTGCAAGTTGCATGAGTGAATGAATTCACTGTATTAATTAATTGTTTTCTGTTTGTATTGAGGTTATCAGAGGTTAAATGCTTTCAAATATTTACATTACCGCATAAACAATTGTCAAGAAATATCGAATATACATGTGTTCATCTGACATGCAAAATATTTGCACTAGAATCAAATAGATTTGAAACTATTGCATTTTTGCAGTATCTTCTTGATGCTATAAAATACTCGCTGAGTTTGAAACTCATCGTGCTGCATTTTTGTGGGGCTGTCCCTTATTGGCTTTACTGATTTTTATATCTTCCTACTTTGTCTCAATTAGTTTGAAACGCAAATGCGACGAAACGATTTATGGAATAGGCCCATTACACATAAAAAACAATTTACGTAAAACCAAATACATTTCATTAAGCCAAAAATCCTAGCTGTACAAGCACTGAGTGCGTCTGTGAGTGACTCGATTGAGTACTGCCGAGAAAAGCTTAAATTAAAAGGTTTTAAGGGGACTGTAAAGGGACTGTTTTGTTTATCAGAAATATAAACGTTAAACAGCCGATGCTTCTAAGCACCAGAGTGGAGGCGCCCTTTGAATGCAAACGATTTGTAAAAGTCTGATCAGTTTGTTAATTGTGCAATAGAGTTTGTTGGTGGAAAGCAAAGGAAAAGTTCCTATCTTAGAACTGATTATTGCCCTTAACTGATTAATCATATTTCTAAATATGTATCACGTTCCTTATGCACCGCTTAAAAACACAGAATATATTTCGAACAGTGTGTTGCAGCATTGATAGGCGGAGAAGACGACCCGAACCTTGGATGGCCTCCTTACCTTTAAGGGTTTTGATCCAACCGGGATAGATCAGCAAAGTTGAGCTGGCCAAAATGAGGAATATTGACATTTCATCGATGTAGATTCCAATAATGTAATGGGATGACGACCTAGAGAAGATCACAGAGATGTTGGGAGATCTCTTGCTAGATGATAGGTGAGATAAAGCGATGCAAATAGGTTCAAGTATTCCTCAAATTTATGATATTTCATGGCCGAACTCAATCAATTGACTGCGCATTTAGTTTTGCGAAATGGTTTGATATTCGTTTGCGCTTTTTACAAATTAAGCAATTAGCGCATTTAAATTTAATTTAATAATTTTTAGTATATAAGCTACTAGTTGTTGTAAGTGATAATCAGTTTCCTTTTATTTTCCAACGCAGACGATGAAGTGGGCTGCGTTTGTTTCAGTGGTTGTGGTTTTTTGTATTCATGAACCTTGCGTAGATGCTGTAAGTAGAACTTTAATTGCATTTAATTAATTGCGTTTTGCAAAAGAATTCTTGATGAGAATCTGAATATTTTATAATTTTAAAATTTATTAGGATTTGACGTCCAATATTGGTGCAGTGGTGAAAGGTGGCTTTGAAGCTATGTTTGATGATATTACAGGCATGGTGAATGAGATTGTACAAATGTATAGCCAAATTGGTGGAGGAGGAAATGATGAAATGGGGCCACCCATAGATGATGGTTATCCAGACTGGATGGGTCCTGAAACGCCCCCCGAAAGTTGGCCACCCATAGATGATGATGAAGGTCCTGAAATGCCCCTGGCAGGTTCTCCACCCATAGACTATGATGAAGGTCCTGAAATGCCCCTGGCAGGTTCTCCACCCATAGATGATGGTGAAGGTCCTGAATCGCCCCTGGAAGGTTCTCCACCCATGGATGATGGTGAAGGTCCTGAATCGCCCCAGGAAGGTTCTCCACCGATGGATGATGGTGAAGGTCCTGAATCGCCCCTGGAAGGTTCTCCACCCATGGATGATGGTGAAGGTCCTGAATCGCCCCAGGAAGGTTCTCCACCGATGGATGATGGTGAAGGTCCTGAATCGCCCCAGGAAGGTTCTCCACCCATAGATGATGAAGGACCTTCACCCTGAAACTCCTAATAATGATGAAGATGTAGAACCAGAACCTTTTTAAGATTAGTTGTTTTCCTATTTTTTTCTCTCTCTTACCCTTGAATCATGAGAAAACGGCCCTTTATGTTTTTTTTTAACTGTTTAAATTGTAACAACACAACATAAAAATTCCGTGCTAATAACTAAATTTAGCGGAAACATAATGACTACACTTTTGAATTTAAATTTTATTTTTTAGGCCATGCTGTTCATTTTAATTTTAAATTGGTCAATGCTTAGGCAACCAACTTAAAGCTATGGAATAAAAAATTATGGAAGTTCTTAAAAAATAACTAAATTAATTAAAAACTCGAGAGATGCAATAGACGGACCTATAGAAGACGCCATTATGGCTGTATCATCTGCATAAAGGAATATTATACTGCCTTTATTAGCTGGTTGCAAGTCATCTGTGAAAATCTTGTATAATAATGGACATGCCCTAAGGAACACCAGTTTGAGTAAGATGAACTGCAGATTTCGAATGACCAACACTGACATAGAAACTTCTGTCTGTCGGGTAATTCAGTGTCAATTTAACAAGATTGGGAGGAAAATCAAATAAAGTTAAGCCTTTTTTATTTTAGCCATTCAGCAATTAATTCAGCTTATTGACGGCGATTTGCCGCAGCCGCTGACTCGGATGAAAGAATTAATAGTGGGTGCATCGTGGACAGTCTTTTCACAACGCCAAATTGTTCGTTTGGAATTATGGGTTCTACCGAAGCTTCAATGTGATCATCAATTTTTAATATAAATATTTCATTTTCCCAGGACTTTACCAAGGCTGAGGAGTATTAAGATTGGGCGATAGTTTTTGGGGTTGTCACCTTTCTTAGACGGCCCTTTATGGACAAAAGAAAAATGTGTATAGAAAAAAAATTAGCCTACTAGGATAATATGTATTGTTAAGTTTGCATTGCACATTAATTAAAACAACATTAATATGTTAGTTGTTGACCACGCATACTTTTTTACGCCGAATTTAATAATGCAAATTATCGTAGTAACTTAATGTTTTCACATGTATTTTAGGGTTTTTCCTTGTATGAGGTCAAGATTTCCAATTTCCAAAACGGATGACGTTAATATAAACCCTCTCTAAAATACAAGCACGGCCAGGCAGAGGACCTCAATTGATTTTACCAAGCTTTAATGTGGAATTAAACCAAAAATAATTTAACACAATTAATTACATTCTTATTCGATTCAGAATTAGTTTGGAAAATCGATTACAAATTCATTTTAAACAAATTATTTTGCAATGTTGAATTCGTGTTGTTCACTAAGTTTGAATTTTAATAATAATAATTTAAGAAATTTAACAAAACTAAATAAATTGTTTGAAATGTAAATAAGCAGTTAATAATTTGTATTTATTTTTTTGCTAATTTCCAAGTTTTTAAGATTTTGCATGTTTTATTGCAAAAAATGATGACAACAAAAAACCCCTCAATATGGGGAGAACAATATTGACAATATTTATATTGAAATGTAAGTGGTGAATTGGGACGGGTTGTGTCTCGGGTAATGTTGGAATTTATGTAACCTTTGAATGTATTTTTATTGATTACTGTGGTAAAGAATTTAAACGAATTTCTTCTGGCAAATATTATGACATTATTTTAACGAGCATTTTAAATTTATTTGCTAATAATTGTCCACCGTTAAACTACACAATTATTTCCACTCAACAAATCATTATTATTTCTTTACAATTTAAATAAAAAATGATTTTAATTAACATTTTAGCAACCATTTTTTAAATGATGTGAATTTCTTATGAAACAAAACAATTTATTGAAATACAATCAATGATTAAACTTATCAGAATGGTGTTTATTGGGTCTTGCGAAGGGCAGCCTTGCATTACAAGCGGTTTTAGCTTGATAACATTAAAGCAAATTGCATGAATGAAATTCCATTGATCATTGTTAACAAATACTGCAATAATAAGTGCTACATGGCAATGCAGTTAAGATAGGAAACCTTCGGAAACGTCTATTTTTTATGACTTTATCGCACATTTTACGTATTTTTTTCGTGGTTTCACAGATTACAAGTTACCATCTGCAAACGATTGATACAAATAAGTTAATTCCTTACAATAGTTATTACTTATTAGCATTTGATGTTCAAAACTGCCTCCCTAAACAACAATATCATATTATGTTGGAGTGCTTAATTAACTTCTCCACAAAGCATTTGGAAATGCCGACGTGCAGTACATGTAGGTTTTTGTTCTTACAAGTTTTACGTAACTTTGACCGCATACGCCAAATTATTACACCACTTTGATAGCACATACATTTGCGTGGGGGGTGGTAAGTACTTAAAATAATTGCATCAGATGTTTGAAGTTTCAAGTCAAACTAAAAATATAAACAAGCTGCACTTTTGTTGCAGGAAATGAAACAGTTTCCTACAAAAAAAAACTTTCAGAAATCGCATAAAAATTAAAAAAATTAATTTCACTTAATCTGCATTGTGACTTAATTCATTTAATTCACACAATACCACAGTTGCATTCACTAAAGGACCAAGAAAACTGATTAAGACGCTTGAAATACAATAGAAAACAGTTCCCCAACTTAAATGAACCTATTTATGAAACATTATAAATACAATTTTTAATGACTGTGGTGTGGAGGAAGCACGTACGCCTCCACCAAATGAAATTGTATTTTTCAATTATTTTATCGAATTAACAGCATAAAGGATACTCTGTAATAACTACCGCAGCCAGCAGGTAAATACTGTTACAGTTACGATTCTTGATGTGAACTTTGTTTTCTCAATGTCGTTGCATCCTTCCTCCTCCTCCTCCTCCCTCACCATAATATCCGTCCACACAGCCATTATAAAATACAAAAAAAACAAAAAATGGGGGAAATAAAATGTATAGAATTTAATACGCAGCAAAATATTGTATTTTTTAAGCTCGCAGTGTATGCGGCAGGCATGGCAGCGATTGTACGTGCGCTGAATTTATTTAAGGACATGCGAGTATTGGCAGTTCGCTGCAACAATTTTAATGGATTTTACACACGCGGAATTATTAATTTATGATCACGTACTATCGTATGTTTGTGTTGCAATGTATAAAGTTATTGATGACACAGTAACTTCAGTTTAATGGTATTTATTATATTGGTAGCAGATTTGGGATATTAGATGTGTGAGTTTAATTTAAATTTATTTATTGGGGAGGGGGATTTTATTATAGATTTTATGTTCAACAGCTGTTTTGTAAATAGATAAAATAAACAGAAAAAATAAGTATAACTTCTTGGTAGGGAGAGACACATTGTACATTGTAACCGATGTTATCCAAGTTTTAAATATCAATCCAGGACACAAACCAAAACGCCATTTTGCGAAAATGTATTTAATTTATTGTGTGGCCTTGAACTCAGTAAGCATAGTGTTTTTTTTTATCTAACTGAGACTTTACATTTATTGATTAGTATTGTGAAAAAAATTAATTAGGCTCATATGAAAAAGGAAATGAGAATTTATTTGAAATGACCATGAAATGTTCTATAAAATTAAGAACACTCTTGAAGACCTACAGTTGAGCTTTAAATTACAAGTTTCAAAGGCTTAAACTTTTAGGGATAATGTTTTAAAGATATTATTTTGACATTTTTGTGTTACAACAGAATTTGATTGCATTTTTTTTTACAGTTTTACAGTGGGTGAAAAAATTACTTAGAATGTATTGTAAATATTCATATCATATATAATGCATAAATAATGCAAATAGTTGAAATCTTATTGCTTTGTAAATTTGACCTTGAAAGACATTGACAGTGGGTTTTTAATTAATGAAAATTGCTTTTCAAAATCATATCTAGATAACAAAAAAAAAATGGTATTCGTTTAAAAAATAATTATTAAAATATAATAATTAATAAAATAAATAATAAATTTCATAATTTTTTCTTGACCTTTAATGAAAATTAATTAGACCTTGAAATAATAAAAATAAAGAAAAATCCACAATATTTCATATTTTTAAGTCCTATAAATATGAAGTTGTTAATATTATATTTTATTTTAAAGTTAAAAAAAAAGTTTGACCTTGAAATGACATGGCATTTAATATTGTTTTATAAATTTAAAAACAGCTTTAAGACAAAAAGAAATACTGGTTAAAAAAATTGCGATTGCAAAACTTATGTATTTTGCATTTTACGTCGCAAATAAAATCATTTCTGTGGTTAAAAACAAAGAACTTGACCTTGAACTATAATTATAATCAAAAACAAAAATCACACACACACACACACAACTGGTGGCATTTCTACAATCAACGTATATTTGTGTATTATTTATTTAGGAACTATATTACCTAAATCCCGTACATTATTGTTATGGGGTTGAAGCTCCTTTACATTGAACACGAGCGAGGAAGCTTTAACACACAATTTGTTTTGTCAGTCGTTTTTTTTTATCCCCATTACATGACAGACACCCAAAAGTGACATGCCAACTGGAAAAGTTGTTTGGCTTTTCCTCTTTTTCTCTTCATGCTTTCTTTTTTCGTATTCTCTCAATGGTATCATCACAACGTGGCCTAATATAATGTTGGATAAAAGTTTGATCGTTATTTCTTCTAAGGAGCTGCGAAAACTTTTAATTGGGTCCGTTGTATTCCAGACACAGGTTAATCATTTCGACCTCTGTTCCCTGCATGTTCCTTACTATTGTACGTGTATTTATTATTGCGAAACGATGATTGTGTGCAGCATTTTCATTTGAAAGGAATTTCCGCAAAACATCCCTTATAATATTCAGTTTTGTTGTACAAAATTATTTTGAATTCAACACAACCATCTCACAACAAAATTTTAATTAATTAAATGCTGAAATAATGAAATAAAGTCGAATGAGTGTTTATAAAGCGCGAGAGTTTAATTTTAATTCATCTGGATGATGAGTTAAGCTTGTCACGTGTCAAATGAAATTACACCGAATCCGATTTATTGCAATTGTCAAGAATTTTGATTTTCTTTTACATTTTCCACCCATCAACGGATGCGACTCGTGAGAGAACGAGCATTTTTTTTTCCCCCCCACAAGCGAGTGTCGCACTTCATCTATCACGCTTTTAAACAGTTTGCGGGCAGCACCTCTTTTGTGTATCCATCGCGATGGAGTGGTGTCATGTCAAGCTTGGAACGCTTTGCTGTGCTTGTGCTGTGACGTTGTGATGCTGTTCTAGTTATTGTTTGTGACTCTCATAGAGTCATCGTATCTATGTAATGCTTGCGGCATGGCAGTACCTACTCTTGGCATTCTTTGAAGATACTTTACTTGCTACATGCTTTCTGTTTTATCGTGTTTCGTCCTTTCATATTGTGTGTGTGTTTTTCTCCCCACAATGAAGAATCGTTGCATTGTCAAAGTTAGAAGTAAAGCATATTTTGAATACCTTCATGTGTGTAAGTGTTATGTAGGTATAGATTAATTAGGAAGAAAGCAGTGTGGATTCTTATGGGATGATGTCACACATCTTCTGTTTTTTATATATCACAAAATGAAAATCCATGTCAGTTTAAATGTTATAATGTTGTAAAGGAACTAAATTTTGACACGTCCCTTAAAACAATGAAGATTTGCTTAATGTTTTGAAGAACACTCTGGTATTGTCTCGAACATTACTGAGAATTGTGAAAACTTCTTTTAAATAAAAGAAAAACACTTAAAATTGAAGACATTAAATTTTGATATTTTTAGAAAGCTTCAAATTTCAATAAAATTCACAATCTTACGAACATTTTTGTCACAGACACGCCAAAAATATTATTCTCAATTTTCAGCTGGGCTCACAGTTACACGAAACCCCAAAGGAATTTTCCATTCTTCCAGTTATACATGAAATCTATATTTATGCATTATCTCTAGAGTGATCAGCGTTGAAATATTTTGGGTCACATTTCTCTGGTTGCATCTAATATATAAATTTCTAAACGACCATGTATGTATGTATGTATGTATGTCACGCAATCACGCCAAAACTGAAAATGGGATCGCCACGAAATTTTACACACGCATTTGCCAACTTTCTGAAAGTAAAATAGGCATATTTTCAACGCGAATATAAACCGCGAAAACCGCGAAAAAAATCGCGGTTCGCGAAAAAATTGTCTTTTACCAAAAATGATTACTGTAATCGGTTTGTCAGTAGTCAGTTAATAAAAAAAACATAACGCGAAAAAATCCACGAAATTTTCCGCGATTTTCCGCGGGGCTATCTATTTTATATATTCCTAAACGACCGTGTGGGTATTACTACAAAACCGACAATGGGATCGCCACAACATTTTGCACACCTGTTTGTCAACATTGTAGAAGTAATATAGGGGTATTTGTACCGCGAAAATAAACCGCGAAAATCGCGAAAAAATCTGCGTTTTTCCGCGGAACTATCTTTTATGTAAGTAAGTAATAATTCCTAAACGACACATATATTTGCCAACATTGTAGAAGTAATAGAGGCGTATTTTCAAAGGGAAAATAAACCGCAAAAACTGCGAAAAAAATCATTTCGCATTAAAATCCGAGAAAATTTCCGCGAAACTACATATATTATATATATACGGCCGTTGGTGTAGGAATCAATCAAGCTAAAACCGTAAATGGGATCGCCACCAAATTGCAAAAAAAACGCGGTTCGCGAAATAGTTTACTTTTCCTAAAAATTAATGGGGGGAATCGATTAGTCACTATTCATTTCGTAACATTCACATCTCGAAAAAATCAGCAAATAATTCCGCGATTCTCCGCGCAACTATCTACTATTTGGGTACAGGTATCAACCAGGCTAAAACGAACATTCAATACGAAAATTTACACAAGTATATTACAACACTCTAGAAGTAACATAGGCATATTTAAATAATGAAAATAAACCGCGAAAACAATAGTGGTTCGTTAAAAAATTGTTTAATTATTAAAGTGATAAACTCCGCGATTTTCTGCGGGTATGTTTTCCAATATAAAAATTCAAACAACGGTAAAACCATAAACGGAATCAGAGATTTTACACACGTATTTGTCAGCATTCGGAAAGCAACAAAGCTTTTTTTACAGCGAAATGAAACACGAAAACCATGAAAACCCACCTTGCGAAAAACCTTGCCGAAACTGTAAATGGGATCGCCCCGAAAATTTTCACCCGTATTATTCAACATTCCAGAAGTATTTTGGAAACGCGAAAATAAATAGAGTAAAAAAAATACCTCACGAGGAAAGCTGTCAATCACTCCGTGATTTTCCGAGGTAATTAAGTTCGTCTAATACATAGAAATTAATATGATCCTTTTAAAAGCACCTCGCCAAAAAATTCGACCATAATTCTGTGGTTTTCCACAATTTCGGTTTTATAGTAAAGATTTTTTTATAATCACATTAAATGCGAAATTTCATAAGCGAGGGAAAAAACGAAAAAAAATTGCTAAATTTTTGTTGTGTTTCCTTTTATGAAGTTGAAAGATATTTCAGAAAAAAGAGAAAAAATGCTACGAAATTGAAACCATTATGAACAAGCAGCAGCATCATAAAAACAAAATTCTGCGAAATAATTGTCATCGTTTTCAATTTTAACTTTGATTACAATAAATAAAAACTTAAAAATAGACATTCTTTCGTCAAATATTTATGATATTAAAGTATATATGATAAGTGATTACTAAAAACGCTTTTAGAAAACAACATGTTGTGTCCGAGCAGCGCACGGGTTCCTCTGCTAGTTTAAAATAAATCAATAATTTACACGGTATCGTCGAGACATTTGTTTGATTTTGATACTTAACGAAACTTGCATTCAAGGGGAAAGAAGTGGTAGGTTTTTTTTGGTGTTTGTAACTTTCGTTGGGTTCAAATTGTGCTTTATAAAAAAACATTCAAGAAACAATATCCGTATGTGTTCATAGAAATATAACGAGTTCATTAAATAGGGTTGATAAAGTTTCGTTCAGTTTTTAAAAAATGTTAAAAATATTGAAATTAGTAGTTGGAATAAATGAAATCATTTATTTTTAATACGTCATAATTCGGTGTAATATTCTTATCCCTTTTTATCTATTATAAAATCCAAATTTAATACTTGACGAAACTCGAAACCATTGAATTGGTTTAATTTATAAACAGTTGTATAGTTTACAACCTATAATTTTACTTTATTAATACTGCATTCAGGTTGAAATTGTTTTTGGTTACAATTTGACGAAATTATTCCATTCGAAAATTTTCTATCGGTTAATTTAATTTCACTTAATGAAAATAGGAGAAATCAGGGAGTGAACTTATTTATTTTTATTACTTGACTTGGATCAAATTTATTGTCCTTGACGCCAGACAGTTATTTGACGAAACCAGCATTAGGCGAATTATAAAACTTTATTGTGGCAAAAATTTTTTGTTGATTTTATGGTAAATTTAAAAATTAATGTAATTTGGCACGCAAAATTTAACGAAATGATTCTGTTCCAACAGAATTGCATTGACAAATTTTTAAATGTGGCAAGTATTGCTTAATTAAATAGTTTTGTTAGATTTTTCCCTTTTTTTTATTTCACCTCATTAAATTTAACGAAATGATTTCGTTCGATCAGAAATTGTTTCGTTAAATTCAAAGAGGGGAAATAAAAAAGGGAAAATGCTAACGATACTATTTATTTATGCAATACTTGCCACAGTTTACAATTTGTTTAATTGCAGTGAACGCTTGACTTTGATACTTAACGAAACTTGAATTTCACCCTTTCGTTCAGTTTGTTTCGTTAAATTCAATGTCATTTGTAAATAAAATAAAAAGGGGGTAAAATGCATTTTAAGTTATAATATTCGATCCACAACCCGGTTCAATTTATTCCTCCCTGCAGCCACACACTGTTTGAAATGCCACTCATAATGCAAACCAGTTACCACCAACATACACCACATATAAGTTGAGAGCACACAAAAAAAAAGAAGAACATATTGAAAAATGGTTTCCGACCTCATCGGTAATGCACCCCAGAAAATGTGGATTTGGTTACAATTCTGGCATATCGTCATGGTATATTCCACATAACTACGGTGTACGTGTATTGATCTATAAAATGCCACATTGTGGAATTGAATTGGTATCATCACTTTTCAATTTGTTGTGAATCATTGAAACCCCTTTTCTCGGTTGTGCTTTGTCTCGCTGTATCGCATATATGCTTTGTAATCCCATCCCTTGTTTGTTATTTGCTGAATTTCACAACAAAAATTTCAATTTAAATTCTGCATAAATCAACAGGAAATTGAGAAACATTTGCTGATCCTTTATGCGCCGCGCGGGCTGCGACGGAGGCTGTGGGGGGGGGAGGGGGTGTTGATCCTGCATACATATGAGGAGCACAATCTGCAGGTAAATGTACACCCCAAAACTGCAATATTTTGTGTGGTGGAATTTTCATGAACGCGATTACTTAAACACTTGATCTAATCGACGATAATGGGAAAAATATTATTTCAATATAATTTACAATTAAGGAGCATTTTACTACAAAGTTTCATTAAATCCCGCTTATCCAGGGGTAGGTACTACTGCAGTCAAGCACAATTTAAATTTAGCTGGAAACATCCTCAACCCTTAAGTGTTATTCAAAATGCAGTCAAACGTATCAACTACTTGAGGGATGAAGAAAAATTTAGTCGGAATTAAATAATGAAAATTATTTCCCCAAAAACGCATTTGAACAAAAAGTTACTTCTGCTAATTATTCGAAACTGTAAGAGTGAGTTGTTTTAAGGGGTTATAAAGGAAAACCAAACACCCTCAAAGCGAACATTTCTCTTCTAGTCACGAACTGCTTCAAGCTAAGCTTTGTAAGTGGAATCACAAGCCCCGAATTGACCTGTGATAGAAATAACACGTTTTTACATCTTCTCTATGATTACATCATTTATGTAGTTGAGAATTAAATTGGCAGGTAGCTCCCGAGAGAAGGGAATAATTGTACTTCAATATAATTGGATTGGATTGGGAATGGCCATAGTAAAGCTTTTGATGTTGAGTAATTCAGAATTAGTCACATAATCACATTAAAAGGTGACAATTTCAATATGTAATTATGGTCAATTGTGCCTGTTTAAAAGTGTAGTCTATCTAACACTTTTAATTCCACACATTTGTTAATCCTAATTAATTTGATTTAAGAATAATTGTGACATTGCATTTAATTTTGCTGCAATTTTTGCAAGATGCGAAACTTTGTGATATCAATAAGTCTGCAACATTTCACAATCCACACATCCATCCATGACCCAATGCGCCCTTTGTGTCCGTGATCCTTCAGCATGTTGAATACCCAAGTGGAATGTGTGTGCGCCCAAACTCCCTGTGATTGTTTTCGATTCATTTCATCTCCCTGCACAATGTAAAGTTGTTTTGACAAATTTATTGGCTTGCTTTGCCTATACGCATTCACGAAAATTCAAATGCGATGGGGGTGGTTATAGTTAGGCGTGTGGGGGTGGGGGGTGGGACGTGCGACGTCTAATATACGTTTTGTAGAAGTTTTGCAATATTTTCCAACGTGTTTTGGGTGATATGTCAAATAGTGAGTGTGAGAGAATGGCCCAGTGGATATTGCGGAATCTCTTTTATTGTGAAGCTGGCTGCGTGTGGATCTATGAAAGTTGTGTTTGCCAATAAGTTTTGAATTATTTCTTGTCACATTTGCTGGAACGTATAATTTATAATGTTTTATGGAAACTTTTGACGTGTATGGTAATTTGGTTATTTGACATGCGATTTTCACATTTCAATTACTGTGGAATACAGGCAATAAAAAAACGATCTGTATTGATGTGGGATGTCTCACAGAAAGTTTTGGGGGAAAAGTTAATGGGAAATTGTGATTTGTTTTGAATTTGCAAAATCTGTGAAGTCTAAAAGTTGGGTAATTTTTAATTGAATGCAAATGTTTCTCTAAGACCTTTGAATAAAATCACACGAGCGGATGAGAAGCAATTAAAACGGTAAGAAATGAGTCATGCCTTGTTAAGAAAGGAACCATGAATCGCAAGAAGCCGTAAGAATAAAATTGACTTAAAGTACGTTGGTCCTTTTCACAAGCATCATTTATTTTATTTCATTAACAAACCATTAAAACGTGCCATCAATTAAGTCGTAAAATCAATCAGTATTCGATTAATCGTCCTTCCTTTTTTTTTACCAAATTTAATGCCACAATTCTTCTGCATTTCAATGTAAATGGCATTTTTAAACTAAATTCATTTTGTTAATAAAACAACATTTGAAAACGATGCGACTTGAGGGCACCATCTGCTCCAAATAAAGTGAATAAATTTGAACAAAAAAGCTGTTGGCTCTCTGCAGTTAATAAAGCGATATCGAGTGCGAGAGTAAAGTGAACATTTCAATATTCACACAGCAAATCAATGCGCTATCATCTTCCAGATGGAAATTGGATTTCAATTCTTTTACATCCCTTCTTGCGAGTACAGTTGTTATATTATGAGCGCCTCTACAATGCTGATTTTAAAAAGGCAATTGATAGAATAATGGGGACGAGCGGGCGCCATTCAGATAAGTCGACGTTTTCAAAGTTTATCAATTTTCTCCTAGTTATTTGGATGTTGAAAAAAATTACAAAAAAAAAAAAAAGAAAAATTCACGATAAACTTTTAAATTAAAACTGGGTGGGGGTTGGGGTTAAGGTGGTTGCTTACACAGGGGTTAGGGACAATGGGCGCTTAAGAAAACCGGGACGAAATAAAGAGAGCATTAAATTTTTATAAACATCGTTTGGGTATGGATTGCAACGTTGGAGTGGTTTGAGTGTATGTGTATCTTCTTGCTGAAAACAATTGAATTTTATTGAAATATATACGGCATGAGGAGTTCACGAGTCCCAGGAGTTGGGAGCTTGAATGGGCGATTATGTGCGGATGGTCGTCAGAGATATTGCTCCATTTGGGTTTGGTCTTTTGTGTTGAAACTTCCAATGGAAACTGTATAACTAAAATGTGGCATTGATTAGCCACAATGATTGAAAGGAGTGACTTAATTTTAGATTTTAAAATAGGGCTTAATTGCATATTTTTTAAATGCGAATTATTTTGTTTTATAAATTCAATAAAAACAATTTTTGACATTAAAAAGTTTGTTATTTTGACCTTGAAATGATTGGCAAAGATTTTGATTGTGATTTAAGACGACTTATTATATTTAAATATTGTGTGATCCTTGTGGGAAAAAGGGGTTGGACAAATACAAAACCCACTGATTCTATTACAGACACCTTTTACAATATGAAAAAAATTCATTCATGTTATTGTGGGATAAAACAAGATAAGAAAACTTGCAGAACATTTCAAGGTCAAAATCGAAAAATTCAATGTCAAATTTTTTATATTTTATAAATCTTAAATATTTAAAAAAAAAAATTTCACATTATTGTAGGATTAAATAATATAATAAAACTTGCTAAACATTTCAAGGTCAAAACTTTAAAACTCAAGGCCACATTTTTAATGAAAATATGTAACTCAAAAAATGTGAATTTGTATATGACTATTGCTTAACTGCAGTTTAATAAGTTTTTCTGAAATGTAGAAAATGTGACCTTGAAATTTCTGAGTTTTGACCTTGATTTTTGTCCAAAATTGGTACTTTTATTGAGATTAGCAATGAATGAAGAACATTATAGTTTAGGTAATCTCAATAAAAGTATAAATTATAGACAAAATCAAGGTCAAAACTGAGAATTTTCAAGGTCACATTTTCCACATCTCAGAAAAACTTTATTAAACTGCATTGCAAGTAAACAAATTCACGCCTCACTCTCCCTGCGATGTAGTTTTTTTATGAAATATGAAACATGTGACAACCTTGAATATTTAAAATTTAGACCTTGAAATGTTATATTTTCAATTTATAGAACGAATTATATTGTAGAAGACAATCATTTTATAAAGTTTATAAATTGTAAGCTATTATAAAAAAAATAAAATACTTAATCTTATATCTTAAGTTAAAAAGAAGATTTCTGCTGAAAAAAAAACAAAATAATATTTAAATTTAACTAAATTAAACTCAAATTAACGAATTAATTTAAATTTACGCCTCTAATTTGACTATTAACGTTTAAATGGGACTGTGAAATTCCACTTAGAAAATTGTATCATTTTCATTTGAAATGAAAATACACGAAAAGCATTACGAATTATTGTTAAATTCCATCTGTTTCTAATTAGCTATAAACATGTTGTTGATGCTTTAGTCAAAGTGGCCTGTTGTTGATACACGAAAGGGCAGTATGCAATTACACAGCTATCAACAAGCCAAAGAATTCGAGGTCGCTAATTAAAAACGAATACAATGCGAGTTCGTGAAAAGTTTGTGACAGTTATAAAAAGAAGCACACGCTTTTTATATGCTCAGCTATGTTGCTGTCTGATGCTATGTGCTGTGCTGTGCTGTGCTGGAGGCAAGCAATGATGGTCATTACACTTTTTATGCACAATTCTCACAACAGCCAGCACAGAACAAGTGTAATGAATAAGAAAGCGCTAGCTGGTGGAGAAAAAAAAGAAGGAAAGAAAACGAAATGCTAACATTTATATTTACAAGTTTGTGTGTTTATTTTGCAATATAGAAAAATGTGTTTCCTTTTTTTTTGCCATTCGTGTTGTGACTGTGTAATGTGAAAACGAACGTAATCTGTTTGCTTCATCATAACATCTTGTATCAAAATATAGTTGAGTATACAGTTACTGCAAAATAAGCTGGGTGTGTACTTAAGCTGCATTACTTACTTTAATAAATCAACATGTTTTATTAGTTTGCAACAATGTCGGTATATTAAATTCAAATGAAATGGTGAAAAACTATGCTTGTAAATTGTCGTTGTGGTTGTACAACCTACCTACTGCTTCATATAAATGAAGAAACTATTGAGAAACCCTCAAATTCCACGCCTTTCCCATTCCACTTCAACTCATCAGTTTAATTTAAACGCAGTCAAGCACTGCGTGCATAAGTCTTAAACGCGCATTTACAAATTGGAGCATGATGAAATAGACATTGCTTTATGATTTTATGCTTGCCCAAACGCAATAACCTTTATTGCAAGGAGTGCGCGGGTTATCACAATTCTCAAACACAATAAATCTGCGATGTTCAACATCAATATTGTGCTGCACATATAAAGCAAACAAACAAACAAACAAACAATGCCGAATGCAATTGTTCATTCACTCCTCATCTCGCAGATGCAATCCGAGGAAAAATGGATGGAATGCACACTGCACAGCAAAGGTCCGATGAGATACCGCAAATTGCATAAATTTCTCTCAGTATGCGGGAAAACGATTTGATATATAACTAGTTGAAATAATTTCAAACGTAGGGATCTTGCAAGGAGCGGACGAAAGCAACCACTTAAATTCATTTTCCATCAATGGAATTTATTAAGCTCCTTCGCTGCACTCATGAGACTTGCCCAAGCATATACAATTCAAGTGCTCAACATTATTTGACTGAATGTAAACAGAAATATTTGAAAGTACATCGCAGGGAGAGCGGGGTATGAATTTATATATATACGACTGTGGCTCAACTACAATTTATTGTTCTCGTGAGTACAACGAATGAACAGCACGAAAGAGTTCCCAGGAATGAGTTCCTACGAACGAGTACACAGTAATGGGTTCTCACAAATAGCTCCACGAATGAGTTCCTACCAATGGGTTCCCAAGAATGGGTTCTCACGAATGATTAGCCAAATGTGCATCACGAATTCTACAATATTGTGAAAAAAAATTACGAAAAAATTTAACATTTTGGAGATATTAAAAATTTTACCTTAAATTTTCCGACTTCGACCTTGAAATGTGCAAATATTTTTTTTTATATTGTCTGAGGTGTTTGAGATAGAAAAAGTGAGTTTTGCCCCCTTTTTTGCCAGAAGGATCACCCAGCGGGATGCAAAATAAATGCAGTTTTGTTTAGAATACCTTTACGGATAATTGTTGTGACAATAAAGAAAATCGTGGGTCCATTTTTGAACCCCCATACAAGCAAAATAGGTTTCAAGGTCATTTTATTTGTTCTTCAATGTCAGAAAAATATTTTTCTTGTCAAACTATCATAATCATAACAGTTAAATAAATAATGAATAAATATATTAGGATCAAGCAAGAGACATTTCAAAGTCAATCGAGCTTCACTTCAAGGTCATAGTATTTGTTCCTCAAGATCAGGAGCATAGTTTGCTTGTGAAATGATATCACAAAGGTTTATTCAAAGTTTTAAAAGCTCAAAAACACTCTTATTACAAGGAAGATGCGTTCCAAGGTTATAATAAATTACATTTAAAGGTCATGCATTTTTTTTAAAGGTCACATAAATATTCATAATTTTTAAAGTCAAAAATCATTCTATTGGGACTAAAATGATTTTGCAGTTTTTCACCTTTAACTGCAAAAACATTTAACAGATTTCAAGGTCATGCTATTTTTTATGGTAAAAACTCTGTTTCTTTAAGGGATATCCTTACTTGTTGGTTAATTTTAAATAAAGCAATTAAAGTGTTAGACAATTATTAGAATGTATTTCCCGATCAAATTTAATTTTCATTTAAAAGAAAGCATTTTTTTTCTTACCAAAAATTAATGAAGTATTCTTTTTAGAAGATTAACAACTCTGTTGAACATTTCTTGAGCATTTATGTTTCAAGGTCAAAACCGGTTACATTCTGCTGTTCTAGTGCTTTGAACCATTTTAAAAAAAATTAAATTTAAATAAAAACAAAACAGCCATCATTGCTAAAACTTTTCAACACAAAAAAAAACTTTTACGACGTTTAAACGTTTAGCATTGGCCCACAATCATGCAGATACATATTTAAAGTAAATTTTTCGACGATTCAAGTTCGAGTATCCGGCGAGGCTGAGTCCAATATACATATCTCAAAACTTTTTGATGCAAAAACTCAAATAATACAAAGGACTTTTGTGGAGTTCCCAATTTCCATGCATATATTCCAAATATTGTACAATGTAAAGGGTATTTCCCTTCCAGCCTCCACAATATGCTCACACATTTTACACATGACTGTGTAGGTGTGTGTGGCAGTGAGACACACAAACTGAAAGCCTGCAAATAAACAATATGCGTGTATACTTGTTTGATAAATTTAAATTGCAAATAATCCAAAGCAAGTACTTTTGAAATCGAGTCGAATATTTAACGAAAACGGGAGGGAGGGTGGGGTGAATAAAATTCGCTCTTCAGGCTAAATGAAATTGAAATTGAGTCAAACAAGTTAACAGCAATTAGTTGGATTGGGGATGGTTGTGGTGGTGGTGTGTGTTTTTTTTTTTGAATTTTTATTTCAATGCTATTGTCCAGTGTGCATTCTCATAGACAAAAACCGTGACGCCCGTCCCCACAACTTGTGCATGTAGGGTGAATATTAAGTACATAACAACGTAGATAAATAAATATATAAATAGACTGAATGAAAAGCTTTGTGGGTGGTGGTGGTTGTGCGGTTAATTAAATTGCTAGATTTACATATAAAGTATTGCCATCTTTAATTAACCTTAGGGGGGTGGGGGTGAGGGGATGATAAAGCTTCAAAGTGAGGTTAAAATTGAATTATTTCGTCAAAGCTTTGATTGCATTTTAAGATTGTTTTTCAAAATTAAAAAAAAATGATTTTTAATTTTAATGACGAAAATTTAAGCATTAATTTTTTCAACTGACTTTAAGGATGTTTAAAATAAACAACACACAATTGACTAAACATCCTTTGTAGCAATAAATCATTCAAATTTTGTACCACGTGACAAATTTCAATTGAAGTGTCAAATTACTTTAACCACAAACCGTTGGGGGTTTCAACCCCTGTATTTAAACTCCACAATGCAACCTACATTAAATTAAATGTCCTTTTAACTACCATTTAAATACATTACTGACAACATTTCAATAATATAATTTCTGCACCAAATTTAGGAGTGAAAATGTTGTATTTTTGGGAAATCCATTTTTTATCATTTAATTGAACTCACCTCATTATCCTTTTTATTTCACAATTTCCATTACGCATTATTATTCAACAGCCAATTATTTATTTGAACTCCTTTTGTCCGCATTCGCATAACATCCCTTCCATGTACATAAAAGTGACAAACGCACAAAATAAAACTACCCCACAGAGAATTGAAATAATAAAAAGAATAAATCGCATAAAGGAAAAAAAAACGTACAGAGAAATGATGATGTTTGTCTTCTTGAGACGTTATTGTGCGTTTTTTTTTTTCCCTCCTTTACAAACTCCGGAATGCTGCCACCGTACACTAACTATATTAAAGCGCTCGCACTATACACCAAGTGTAACTTGACATGAAACTTGTTCGCTTGCAGTGATTTATTTTCCACACGTTTATGATTTATTGGGGGCTAATGTGGTTGTTGTTGAGCAAACACCTTTAAGGGGAAAGGTGTCATATATATTTTACTTTAACGTGTAGTAGCGAGTGGTTGTTTGTTTTGAAAGATGAAAAGTTATGGCATCGAAATAATATTAGAATGGGTTGTTTTTCATTGCAATGAGTACCTTTTGGAATAATTTAATATTACCTTATTGAAATGAGACATTGTGGAATTTTTCGGGTTGTAATGCTTCAATTGTCGATATCGTGGAATTTTTCGCGATGTCATTTTTATTTATGGACATTTGGAACTGAAATGAGAGCAGCCACTTCCCTGAAAAAGCAGAGATCTAGGCAGAATGTTGAGTTCATTGTGACATCTCATTCAAAGCATTCGATTAATCTAAATAGCATTTAATAATCCAATTTTTATTGAATATCCATTAACTGATGTAGTGTTCTCATGAAATTCTCCACACTTTAGCTAGGTCAAAAAAACAGGACATTCCGAAGTAATCAAATTAAAAATTTTTAAATATTAAAACAAAGAATTTGCTAAATTTTTCGTGAATTCCTTTTCTAGATTCCGGACATGGTGGAACTTTTCGCGATTTCAATTTTGATTCCATGCCATTGAGAAGTCGATATTCCAAGGTAACGTTTAGAAAAGGATTTATTATGCGGTCGATCAAAATGAAAATTCGGTATTTTCAAATGAGACATCGCGGAATTTTCCGTAGAGTGATTTTTAGATACAAGTCATTAAGGAATTTTTTTGCGACATAATTTTTCATCTGTATAGATTTTCAGAATTTCAGTCAACTTTATTCATAAACCACGGTCTATTTCGCAGACTTAGGTTTTATTTTGACGAGTAAATTATCTTCAGAATAAGCGCAAGTTGTTGGCAAAGCCTTAATTAGGGGATCAATTAAAAGAGTAATGCAATGAAACATGATAAACTGAAGTCCGTAAATCAATACATTTAATTTTATGACTTCCCACTGGGTGATGTGAAATTTAAGACCTATCCTGTCATTCAATGTGACGACGATGTACTGCTTATTACATTAACATTGTGTCCCTTAATAATTAATTAAGCATAAATCGTAATTGAGTTGCCTAATAAATTAACATACGTAATGAATTATGCTTATGCATTTCTCTATCACAATTTGAAACCATAATTCTGGAATTGTTATGGCAATGCGGGATGGATGTAATCCATAAATGACCAAATGTCAAATGGGGATGTGGTTAAAATAATTATTTAATTAATGGTTTCCTGTAAAATAAGGAGTTGTAATAAGGTAATTCAAAATAAAGGACAATGTAATGTAAAAATGGAAGAATTCTGTGAAATTTTGGCTTAAGGATTTTAACCCCCTCCATTAAGTCGAGGGATAATTTTAATTATGCAATGTCGGCTTAACTTAGAAGTACATAAATATTAAAAAAAACAATTTCCTTGAATTTCTTTACAATTTTTCTTGAAAATGCTTATAAAACTAAAAAGAATAATACATTAAGGACATTTTTGAAAACTGACTTAATCCCCGTTATATAAAAGCCCTGGAAGGACAACAAGTTATTCAGAAATAAGCATTAAATGTTTACTTTCAAAAGAGTGATAACATCTTTTAAAAAAGTGTCCTTTGGAAAATAAATATAAAAAGCACATAAAAAACATTTACAATATATATAAAGGACATTTAATTTATTATTAGTAAAATACCCCCACATTTAATATTGCTAAACTTTACACACTTCACCAAAACTGCACCAACCGGGTAAGATTGACCTTATCTGGAAGCTGAAAAAAAATGTCTTAAATTGCACTTAAACTTCCCTATCGTATGTGGAAAATTCTATAAGAAGCCAATAAAAATATGTACCATATTGCTCTATTAAGTTTAAGAGTCAACAGATTTCTTCAACGACATCCACTTGCAATTGCACTGGCATTGTTTGTGTGTCTGTTTGTTCAACATTTCGGTCACGTGGAATAATTCAGCTCCGCACCAAAATATATGTGTGCACATCTAATCTGTAAAGCGGCAAATACTTGGACATTTGGAAGGATCTTCTCTCCCAGCAATAAGTAAACTTGTTCTCGTCGTCTGTATTTTTGGGTGAGTCAACAGGAAAATTGGTCTACTTTCGAATTCAACGCACAGCTCCCGGGCAATAATAATAATAATAATAATAATAGAAGTTTGCTGTATACGGTATCGCAGATAACACTGTCGAATGTAATGCATCGGAAAGAAAGTCTTATCATCATTATTATTTATTATCATTTAGTCAAGCGCTGTTTGTTTTATAGTTGAAGGGCTTTTATGTGCAAAGGGAGGGGGTGGTTGGGAATTTATTGTTATTGTTTTGACAGCACTTTGTGTGATATTTTTCAAATTAAAATTACACTCCAATATAACTGTGTACAAGGATATACTGCACGTTAAGATAAAGGACGTCACAATAAGGATTTACTGTTGCATTGCCCCACAATGTGACTTTAAGAAGTTTGTAGATTTGTTTTTTCCTCGAAATTCCAATTGAATGTACGTGCACTGTGCGGACATGTAATTACGTGAATTGTTGTTCACGTTCCCATTAGGACGCAGACAAATGAAGGAAGAACGCGCACAGCGCAAAATCCAACTCACCGAATTTTCTCTGTCACAAAATGATAAGGATTATGTGCGGAGTGGAATAAAACACGATGAACAACTGTGTATAGAATTGAATTCCCCTCTTCTTTAATTCAGATTTGAAGACTTCCGCCAGATCGATTGCAAGTGCTTAGCGGCAACACACAAAACTGTCTCATGCTAAGCATTTGGCAAACATTTGCGGTGGCAAAACTTATTACGGAGAAAGAGTTAATTATTTTTATTCCGAGAACAGTTCAAGAAGTACTCCCTCAAGATATGAAAACAATAAGCATTATAAGACGTTTATTTGAGTTTGTCAAATTATTTGCAGAGATTCGTGCTGTTTAAAATTGTGGAAAATGATTGCTAAGTGGGTGGTTTACGTTAAATATTAATGCAGTTTTAATTAATCCTTAAATTTGTTTATTTCTTTTTGGAAATTATAATTTAGAAAAAAGGATTTAATTTATTTAATTGTTTAAGTGCTTTTTCTTCTTGTAGTTTTAATGTTTGGTAAATTATCGTAATTATTTTTTCCAAAATTATTCACATGACATAAAGTCCTTTTTTGGCAAATTTTCAATTTTCTTGTGTTATGTATTCTAAGTTTTAAGGATAATGAGGACAAAACGTAGGAGGATTTAAACAAAACATTTTTCCATGCTCCGGTACACATTTACACTTTGTTGTTGTACAATATCCTTAATAAAGATGACAGATCCTTAATATTCAGAAATGCTAAAATTATTTAAAAGAATTAATGTAAATGAGTTTGAAATCCTTAAAACATTAATTTTTAGGAATTTTTCAGAAATTTTGAAATATTAATTATTTAAATAAATGTCCTTTTTAATATAAAATTAAGGAGCAACACCTAACTTATTTAATATTATTTTGAGTTGAGGTATCTATTAGTTCCTCTAATTCTTAAATATCAATAAAAAGTAATTTTAAGGACTATTCAACTTTAAATATTCGCATTTTTATGAAAAAAAAAATTTTCAACAAATTTTGAAACAATGAAATTGTTTTATGTAATAAAAGTATCCTTAAAATTACCTTTATGTTAAAATATAAAAAATTATTTTAAGTATATTATTTAACAAACATTTCTTTTTCCAAAAAAAAATTATATCTTTAAAATAACTAGAAATGTTTTAAAATTTAATAAAGTTAAAAAAAAGTCCTTTTTTTTACAAACAACTATTTTATGAGTCCTAAAAAATTCACCACATGCTTGAAATTACATTTCACACACCCCATTTTATTTCTTAAAATAAATTCAAAAATATATCCTTGCATGTAATTTTATCAACACAACTATTCAAACGAAGGTTACATGCTAAAGTCTATTTGCTTGATCGTTCGCAAGTAGTAAAAATGAATTTGTTGGACCGTCATTGCGTTCGTGTACCCTTTTTTTTTTTTTGCGGAATGATTTCTCAATGTTTTATATGTGCGGGGATTTATTTTATTACTTTTATTTGCAAACATTTTAACGGTACACAGGCATAAAACATATGGGACGATTTGAACAAAACTAAAATAATGATTGGAATGGAAATTGAATATTCATTTTGTTTGTGTGCTTTTGGGATTAACTCGATTGTGTTGTTCAGTTTTGTAAAAGGATTACATTGCATTTAGTTTATTTTACGCAAGTATTTAATTTCAAATAGCATGCAATACAATATTTGGGGGTTACACTGGTACAAAGGAAACAGGATCAAAAACTACAGTATATTAGTTAACAAAAATAAAAATAAAAGAAAAAGAAAATTCCCAGAAAAATGAAAATTTAAGGGAACACGAACTGAAATCAATTGAGCCGCACTTCCGTTGATACAATCAACATAATTATTCAATTATACGGAATCACAGTGTCAATTTTAATGCGTTCCCAACAAAATGGAAATCAATTTCTCGCGCATCAATTATTTAAAAGGAATCTTCCTTTATATTGGCACCAGCGATGCGGCGTGACATCGACTTTCTTGTAATATAGCAAGAACAGGCGGGTGTGCAGTGTTACAACTGAAATTGAGTTTTCATATCGCCATCGCATCCCCACTGATGACTGAACTGAACTGTTATGCCAGCACACATTTTAAGGAGGCGCATATAGTCGCATATTACAGTCTGGGAAGAAATCGAAAGGTTAATATCGTTTTCGCTTCCTTTTTAGTGTGATGAATACATAAAACGAAATCAGGAAATTGAGTTTCTTTCCTCTGATTGTAAACGCGTGCACGTATTTTACTTTGTTGGTGTATTGCAAAAAAAAAAAGAAGAAAAATCAGAGTGTGTGTGTGTGTACGTCTGTAAAGTTTCATCATAATTCTGCGACACGCGTAAAGACTAAAGAGGCTCCGAAGGATGCTGTGCCGGCATGTTGGATTAAAGCACAAACCGATTTCTAATGAATATCATTAATCTCATATATGTATAATCTTTGGGATGGCAAACAATGCGTGCAGAAAATCAACCTCGCATGCGTTCCCCCCAATGAGGTCTGCTGTGGACACTTCATCTAATTTATATATCTTTCAGACCTAATCAACAGGATACTGTGTACTCCTATATATGTGGTTACGTAATCAATATTATGTTGCAAAAAAAAAAAATGTCGACAAAAATGAATGGCAGGGAGGGCAAAATAAAACTTTTTTAAAATAATATTTTAACAAATAACGTGAACTTTAAATTTTACAGAAAAATAGTTGCACATTTTTCACTCTTTAAAAATAAAGAAAACAAATTTTTGAAATGATAATCATGGCAGGGAAATCCACTTAAAACTTTTTAACCAATGTTACATCAAAATTTGACAAAAAATTTAAAATATCGTTATATTGAATACAGGAATGGTTGACCTTGAACAAAAAGTGTTTCGACCTTGATTTTTTATTGTCATTGAGTCCTTTCATAAATTAACTTTGTTTAAATAAAGAATTTGGATTTTAAAATCAGGGTTTACAGGGTTATAAAATGTCATTTAAATCTTTTTCGCCAAATTTGTGCTTAATATTTTGGAAAATTACAAAAGTTATTATGAAAAACATTTTGCAAATAATTCAGTTTTAGGAAAGCCCTTAATTTGTGATTAAAAAAAATTTCGTCTTAAGTGACCTTGAGAAAAACTAGAAATATTTAGGAAAAAAATCTATTGATATTTCGTAAAACCGTTCTAGACATTTGAAATAAAAAATAAAAAATTCTTATCGTTTAAAATTAGAGACAGTAATTAAAAACACTTTTTTCTGAACTTATTTTTATAGCGATAAAAGATCTTTAAAGTCATTTAATTTAACCGTTATTATTTTTTTTTTAAATTGTATAATTTTTTGTTTAAATCAAAATTTATGTTTTTTTCCCGATTCCAAAACTTATGAATTCCACATTTCAGTTTAAGCTTAAAAACAAACATGTAGCAAATATAAACACGACAAAACTTTGTCATCGCTGTCATCTTCATAAATGCGACATTTTAGTCAATGCGATTGGATCAATCAATTGCTGTTTTATCAATCAAATTTCCAACCAATTCGGTGCAGAAAAATACACAAAATTTTTCCGCATTATATTCTCGTCCAACAAATGATACAACTTACTCAACACAACAAATTCTATATTTGCACCGAAATGTATAAAGCTGTGTGAAGGAATAGTCCTTGAATAGGGATTCAACATTGTAGGACTGCTGGTGATTCTTTATCTCTCACACACACCTGAGTATAAATCACTTGAGTCGCACAAGGGCTCCTGGAGACATACGAACTGTACGTGCAGTGTGCTTTTACGGGCGGAAATAGTAAGTCGGGTGGATGCTTCAGTTGTCTCCATTTGGTGGCTGAAAAATAATACCCTTGTGACCAGACTGATTTTGCACTGACTTTTCTGCAATAAAAGAAGGGTTGTACGCTAAGCACTACATTTATTTGGGAAAAAAAAGTTTTGTTTGGAAGAAGTACGAGTGTGTAAGGATTTTGTAGTTTGGATGCTCGTATAATAATTTAAAGTTTCGTATTCGTACGAGGAGGAGTACCTTCGTCCTTAAATGTAGGAAAGTTTGGAAGCAAAGCTCCTTAGTATTCATTAAAGAAGAGTTGTTGTGCACACATTTTACTTAAATAAAAAAGTGTACAGAACAATAACTAAAATTACAAGGATGGGGGAACTTTTGCAATGTAACTTCCTACAAGGATGTGAAGATTTTGCCACAATAGTTAAATTGTTTAATTAAAAAACTATTTTAAAACTAAAATATATGTTTAAGGATTCATTTTAAAATGTAACAAATTTTGCAGCACATAAAAAGGACATGCACCATGATAAATGCACCACTATTACCAGCATCAACTGCCGACTGATCCTGTTAAAGTGTAAATATTGGCGGCTTTGCATCATGCGTTATTCAGGATACGCTAAAGGACACTCCATCATTTGCAGTCACAAACAGACACACACACCACATCCTCGTATATCTAAACAAAGTTTGACACAGTTGAGAAAAACACGTCCTGTATTAATGCGACTCGTAGTATAACGTGCTTTGGGTATTATGGTCATTGGTCAGGATTTTAATGCCCTCACCCCGCATGTTTGATACACTTTAATACCTCCCAGCATCAATATAGTGGACGTTTGTAATACGAAATACATCAACACGAACTCCTGCCGGCGATGTACTGGCCGTCATATTGGTAGAGCAGTAAAATCCTTTTGGATCGATTACAGTGTACAGACTGACGATCAAACACTATTATAGTGAGATGGGTGTGTAACTATGCTGTGCTGTGCAAGCTTGGCATCTTCTACACAGTGTTTGCCAAATTGTGGAGTGTTTGTTTTGTAAATTGAAAACTTCTGCGAGGTGAGACTCAATGTGTGTGTGTGTGTGTGTATTGTACCTGTATACGGTGCACCATAATATGTCCGAACATTAGAAATCGGCCATCACACGTGCAGATGGCAGTATGGTGAAGGGTGGCGTTGGGTTCGTCCTGCATTGCCTATATGCATCGATGTGCATCTTTAATGTTGTAAACTGGGGAGGGATGGCCTATTCAAATTGTTGTGGGGGGAGTGGGGGCGGTCAGGAACAGGTCATCCTAATTTGTTTAACAATGTAAAGCTGCTGTTGCCCTAATACGTGTGTGTGCGTTTAAATAGGGTTAGTTGGGGTTATTTTACATGAAAATATTGACGGGGAGTGTTGCTGCATAACGTGGTGGGAAGGTATAACAGTAATGCTGTTTTGTGCACTGCAGTTAGTATGCATCAAGTGACATGGCTTCCTAACATGTTGAAGTTTGATCGCAGTTGACTTTATTTTGGTGTTGTAGCTTTTAGGGGATGATTTTGAGTATAATTCAATTATTTAAAGCAAGAAAAAAAAGATGTAGGAATCTTAAACTAAAAATAATTTCAAGGTCAAAAAACGGATTGGGAATTCAAAGTCATTTATTCAACATGAAAAATGTTATTTGAGGCACAGCATAAAAAGTGAGGTTAAGTTAAACTTTTTTTTTAATTTTAATTATTTGACCTTGAAACTTTTAATTGCATATCCTTGATTTTAAATTATTTCTCAAAAAAAAGATGTTTTAAATAATTTTTTCAGCAATGCAATGCATTTGAAGTTTAAAATAAATAATTTGTCTGATTAAAGGAATTTTTTAAATTGAAGTGATGAAAATCGTTGAAGCCGTTTTTAAGAAAATGTTAAAAAACATGATTTTTAGAGAAAATTTTGACCTTTAAACTAAACAATTGCACTTTAAAACCAACTTGATTAAAAGTATAATTTAAAACAAATATTTGAAAATGTTTAAATTAAAATTAAAAACTATAATTTTTATATTTAAATTAAAATTACATTCATTAATTTTCTTTGATTTAAAAATTGACTAACATTTATTCTGTTGAATTTAATTGAGAACGGTGTTCTGAAATATGAAAATTACCAACAAAAAAAAACATTTAAAAATGCTCTTAATTCATAGAAATCAATCCACAACAATTAATAGCACAAATAATTACGATATAACGCATAATAAGTAATACGAAATAATATTTATTTAGTACACAATGCCCTCAATGCCTGGTGGCGGGTGTTATTTACCCCCAAAATAACATGTTTCCGGAAATGGAGACATCCATTGCATTTAAATGCTTTTGTTTTGTGCAAATTGTGTAAATTTTAGCACTCATTTTACGCATATTAAACATTATATTTTCGATGGAAAATGGCTTAAACAAATAAAAATTAATTATATAAAATTTAAATTTTTGATATGGCAATATGAATACCAATTATGTTTAATTTATTTTATTCAGAAGGGCAACTTGCTTAAATTAAACATGCAATCAGATTGCAAAAAAAAATTATTCAAATTTACACAGTGGAGTTGATTGAAAATGATTGATAAAAACGGTTTTACATAAATTAATTGCCATGTTTGTTTAATTGTGCACACTTTTTTCCAATAAAGCGATAGATGTAACAAAGCTCACAGGTTACAGGTAGTACACTTTATTTAATAAATACTGTTGCCTTATTAATTGTATAGACGTCACTAGAAAAGATAAAGACATAGGGGCTGGTTGGGTGGAAAATGGCAATCGACAAGAAAATGAGCCTTACAAAGTGGCTGTATTCAAGCGATACACCTCCATGTGTTTATCCACCCCTATATGAGGACGAAGAGCACAAATAATTAATTACGTGGGTGGGCAAAACGCTGTGGTATAGCAAAACAAATCGACCAGCCATTAATAGCAATAACCTTTTGCGGAAAATGTGAGCTTTATGCGGAGAAAGATGTAAAGATGTAAGGGAGAGTGAACAAAAAAAAAAAAAACAACATAATAGTGATGTGTATTAATTTGTTATTTGTGTGTGGAGCGGGATTTAAACAACACATCCCTTCATATTATGATAATCAACAAGTATGATGCACGCAGTCTAAATATACCTACCCTTATGTGCGAAAGAGTGGAGGAAGGATGCGTGTAAGTGGTGGCGATGTGCGGTGAGTTGTGGAATCCGATTTATATTAACACATTTGTTTGTGTTTGATTCTGTCTGTTGCTTGGGTGGTGCCACCTCGATTATTATGATAAATCGATCACGTATTGTCCAAAATGAATCTCTTTTTGGCTTTACGTGGGTAATTTTGTGCGTAATCGCAGTACGTAAATACACAGAAAGGTGTCAGGATTTGTTTATTTATGTGTTCTTTAAATGTTAGTCTTGACATAAATGAGCTTTTGCGAAAAATGTAATAATATATAAGAAATCGTGAAATTGCAATCTTGAAAAAGGATCTGCGTAATAAGCGGATGCTGGATTCCAAAAATTGTTTCCCAAACTTTAAAAGCATCCACCCTAATTGCATTTTTTTACCGGGTATAATTTTTGCGGTTTAAAAAGCTCAACATACTTTTTTTTCAAAAATTAAACCGCTATAACAAAATTGTTGCGAATCTGTTTCAACTTATTTTCAGACCCGGTTCAAAGCTTTAGCGGTTCAAAAATGATCTTCTCTAATTGAATAAAAATATTTATCTTTAAAAGATAATTCTGTAATAGAAAATATGAAGTTTATGATTTCGAAGGATGTTTTACCGGTTAACAAATTTTTTTGACGATGTAAAAATGTTTTTATGTGATTTTTAAAAACATTATTTCAAAAGTATTTAAGTCAATTTAAATAAACTTAACGGAATTTAAACAGACTTTCAAACAGGATTACAAAGGGATCTAAGTTCTTAGCGAATATTTACATCATAAATCATTTACATAAAGGATATTTTCACGATTCCGTATCCTTGATTTGAGAGTTGGGACCGAATAAGTGCATTGAAATAATATTTCGTAATAATTCAAGGATCCTTTTAAAATAATTCTAAAGGAACAGTACAAATTTCATAATTACCAGTATTTCATTGATGTTGTAGAAAGGACATTACATTACTAACAAATGCTTTTTTGTCAGCACCTAAGTCCTAAATTGTTTGAGCCTCTTATTGGGATAAACTTTTTTTTCCTGAATTATTTCCTCCACACAAGAACAACGCCGACCATAATGCAGCTAATGATGCAGGACCTATTAGAAACACAAAATGACTGCTATATGGTTTCCCATGCGGGGACATTTATGCCAAGTATAAAATAAACTTACAAAACAAACGATTTTGTTGTTGTGATTGTGCTATTGTGCAAAGGGAGTCGACCCTTCCGTTAGTGGTTTCGTTTAGGATTACCCACAGCGGTTGTGGGTGTGAATTATGGGGTGACCTTTTGCACGAGCTTATAACCTCCAGAGTATTTACAAGGCAAAATCCGTTCCGCATACAAGCCAGCAAAATAATAGAATTTTATAATTAGAAACAATGCGTGTACTTATTGTGGGTTCGCACAAGAATGCTGATCCTTTTATTGAAAAGAAGTGAGCTTAGATTTTTGTTTTCATTTGGAAATACAAAAAAAAAGTGAAAATAAAATTGATTTAAAGGACATGTTGTACCAATAATTGACCAACTCTGAATTGGGCTTGAAAAAGCAACCCCTAATTTAATTGTTATATTCTAATTATTGTGGTCTTACTAAATAGGCAATTTCACAAATTGTAACATTATGTATTAAGCTGATCCTATTGTTAATTAAACAAAAATAAATACAAAAAGAAAAAAAACAAACTCATTGACAAAAACACACAATAAAATAATTTACCAATCGAATACAAATGCGGGTGTCAATTCATTTGTTTGTTTGGTGCACACCATTAATGATGAATGTAAAAGCCCGCCAGCGTTTACCGTTATATTAACCGCACAAACGGAAATTGTGGGTTTTCAATTTAATCATTGCTCTCTATGCATGAATAGGTGGTAGGGGGTTGATGGTGTATCGTTTTAAAATGATACATCCCTATCATGAATTAATAATTGTTATTATTATTTTTAAACATTTGTAACCTTTTAAATTCAATTTTAATTTGCTTAAAAAAATAGGAAATAGTTCAGGGTTGTGATTTTAGATATCGATAAATCAATTCCAAAGTATAATTTAATTATATATTAATATAATTAATTTTTTATGAACCGCGGTTTTTTTCGCAGTTTTTATTTTTAAATTCTCGCGATTTCAAACTGCCTCAAACCCTATGTCGCGGATTTAGGTTAATCATAAGTGTTTACGGAAAATTTCCTGGAATTTTTAGTCCAACTTTGAGTGTGATGAAAGTTCAATTAGTTGTCATTAAATCAAATTTAAATTTAAAAAAGGAATTAAAAACAACGGAATTTTTCTGAAGTGAATTTTTTTTACAATAAGGACATCAAGAAATCAAATTCTAATGCTAAAATTAAAATTGTTTGATAAAATTGAATTTTTTTTTACGAACCGCAATTTTTTTTCGCAGTTTTCGCAGTTTATTTTTGTTATTTAAATATTCATAAAACTTGTGCGGAATATTAAATTAAATTTAGTACTGATCCCACTAATAGTATAAGCACAATTAGATAGCATTCACGTACACAATTAAGCAGTGCCTACATCCCTTAAATTTCAAAATGTCACTTAAATTGTATGGGTTGAAAAATTTTAATGGAAATATGGTTTCACATAATTGTAATTAACAAACTATTCAAAACACGTCAAGCGAATGAAACAGTAAATTCTCATTACCGAACAATAATTTTGCATTATTTCAAACAATGAATAATGTACAATTTCAATTAAATCAAAAAGGATGCTGTGTTATTGTGCCCAAAGTGGTTTTGAATTAATTTTGGAACATTTCGTTTTAAATTGGGAAACTAAAGAATATGTCACTGTAATTATTAATACCGTTACAGCTATTTTCACAGCTTGAAAAAAATTCTCGTCCCTACATTTGAAATGAAGGAGATAATTTTTCATACACACGAATTACTTTTACAACGCACAAAATACGTGAATCAATATATTGTTGTTTTTTCCAATAAAATTTGTTTACCTGTGGCACCACCACACTGAAGCATTACTGGCGATTCTCGATGATAATGCCCCCATGCGGATGCGGGCATTGAAAAAGGTACACATAAGCTCTTAGGGGGTGATTGGTTCTGGGTGGGAGGGGAGTAAAAACAAAACTTTTGTCAAATAAAACAGATTGATTGACAAATTTCCGCAAAAGAGCATCAGCTCAATGGAAAATCAAAAAAAATAAATGGGAAAAAGAAGAAAAGGGGATTGTCAGCAAAAGCTCAGTGTCACACAAAAGAATTTGCCGGGGGAAAATTGTTTTCTCGAAAAAAGTTTAAATTACAAATGCTTTCACTTTTGATAGTCTTTTAATTGAATTTTCCGTGCGCTGCTCAAACTTTGATTGATATTGTTTTTTTTTTTTTTTTGCTTTACTCTGTGAATACATTTCAATGATTTCGGTTATGTCTCCAGAGAATATCTCCACACACGTATGTTTAGTATTATTGTTATTATTGTGGGGACAAAGTACAAAGCATCACTCCACTTTGTGTGTGATGAAAAGCTTTGTTCAGCTATTTTACCTGTTTGCACAAGTGAATGTTTAAAAGTGGGGGAGTAGGTTGCTTCCGGCAATATTCAAATTGTGTTTATGCCAAAGCGAAATATTCGTCTCACAAGTTTATTGATTTGTCAATATGTTTGTCTTGTAATGTGAATTGAATCTCGGGTGTGTCTGGCAATGTTTTAAGTTTATTTTTTATTCAAATGTCAGCGATTTATTTTTATTTATTTTTTTGCAAACAAATTGTTTTGACTTGCAGATTGTTTTGTAAGAAACACTTATGGACTTTAATTTATTGCACTTAAAATATATTATGTGAAACAATGACCTTTCCAAAATAAATTAATTCACAATATTTATTGTAACAAATAAAATTTTATTTTGCAAACCGTAAAATTACTAATCCCTAAAAATACATAATAAAATGTTCAAAGTTCTATGGATATTTCACAGGAAGCGAACAAAGTTTCCCATCACACAAATAACATCACATTATGAATTATGATGTTCTCGTTTAACTTATTTCACAACTAACTAGTTATAAACCATAAGGACTTTTATTTGAGTACTTTTATTCAGGATATACGTCGTAACGCTAAGCTACCATGTACTTGTGGCGTATTTCAGATTATATTAACTATTTATGTGTAGGGAATTTAGCTTGAAGCAAAACACAAAGAGTAATAATATAAATTCGTGAATTGATTAATTGTTGTTTTGCATGGGAAAGTGTATTTTGCAGCCGGAAGACGAAATTTTATCGCACCCAAAGTAAATTTATGGTAATATTGTGTTGGCATATATAGAAAAAAGTTTTGTCCACGCAGACTATGCGCATGGGGAAAGAGAATCACAACTATATTTCAAACCAAATCATGGAAACCACGCGAAATACGCAACTCACAGTTGTTGCCCACTTTATTACACATCTACTCAAACATGTGTTTTAAAGAATAATCGAATATGTTTAAAAAATACTAAAACGTGTTAGAAAAAAAATGTGGCAAGGAGAACCATTCAAATATTAAAAAGTAATGCAACAGGCCTTTAATTAATTACAGAAATAAAAATGTCACAATAAAATAGTAATTAAAAAAAGGCTTTGGAAAAAATTAGTTAGAAATAAGAAAAAGGATATTTCTAAAATGAAATTATAATTACTATTTTAAAGTCTAACATAATTTCAACAAAAAACATTTTAAGTTTGACCTTTAATTCTAAATATGTATTATGACCTTGAAATGTTCAGACTTTTTTATCTTGTTTGTATCAATAATGGCTGTTGCTAATAATTGGGTAATAAATTATTTAAAAACGAAATTAAACTATGCACTGTTTTTAAGATTAAGGCGAATGTCTGAATTTTGACCTTGAAATCATAAGATTTGGCCTTTTTTTGTACAAAAAACTTTATTTTATTGAAATCACATTTTTATAGTTTAAAAAATCATTGATGTAATTTAATATTAAAGGTTTTCGAGATAATACTGTTTTAAAATAATTATGAAATTAAATTTTTTGAGGTTATGATCTGTCAAAGTATGATATTTGGGAAAACACATTAAATTGGGATGCAATTTTTAATTACTGTTTAGAAAAATATTAAAATTTTCAAAATTGTTGAATTCATTTCTTGAGTTATAAAACAAACTTATGGCATTAATTTGACCTTTCAAATGGTAGTTTTGAATTAAATGAAACGTGCTTTCCGCAATTGAATTTTCTAAGAATCATTTAAATTGTTTTAGGAATATAAAACCTCTTAACTAAAATATGGCGTTTTTTATAAGGCCTCCTTTTTGCATCATTTCCCATTAAAAAATAAATGGGATTTCCTTCACAGCTTTTATACTCCAAACGGCAGGTTGTTTAATAAATGAATAAGAAAACGAATAAAAGATCCTCGCACAATAATAATTTATGTAGCACGTTTTTTTTTGCGCTGAATAATTGTGAAACAGTTTACAAAAGCCGGCACCACTTAATTGTAATTCATTAAGACGCGTGTTGAAGTTGTAACTATGAAACAATAATAATTGAGAGAAAAGTTTGTGCCCGCACACAGCGCATAAGCTAGCAAATCTTGAAAATGTCGAAATAAAGTTCACGGCCACACCAAGTTGCTGCAGCGACATAACTTGCGGCTACACGTTACCACGCTCACAATTATTGCGGTCGCTTCTGTATGTCTTTAACGACTTCTTATCGAATGCCTTGAGCTAGGACAAAATTTTATACCCTTGAAATTTTATTAAAATGTATTTGTTTCAGAATTTTCATGAACGTAGTATGATAAGTAAAGTTTTAAGGAGCACATATTTAATACAATTTTTTAATGGTAGCTTAAGCATAAGAATAATTTCCAAATTAATGCTCCTTGCGAGGATTTATAATTTAATTTTCATAAATTAAACTTACTGATAAACATATTTATTATTTCCAAAAGTGATTCATAATTATGCTAGACAACCGCTCGGCATTTTAATGGTTTAATTTAACAGACCATATAACGCATAAACCACCATCATAGTATTAAGTTTTCCATCCCAATATGCGACGCGTTGTTATTCGTACATGAATCCCTTGAATCCTTGTTTGTGTATTAATTTAATAGTCTCGCAGTTGGTGAAATTCTTCTTGAATGTCGCAAGGCAAAACCGCACGCGTAAAAAATTCTGAACACGTTTTATGGTTTGTGGACAAATAATTTTTTATCTGACATATTTACGACTCAATGACATATTGAAGCGAATACATATCCCGGCCACACGCAGGCAGCAAAAAGTCATATCGCCAAATATATTATGCACATTGTCTGAATTGATCTTTATATTATGCGTATGCCTGTAGCATAATTTCAATGCGGGTTGTACCAATTTGTATGCCACAGCAAGAAGAACACAAAGAGCTTGACTCAAACTGAAATTTGTTACAATAAAACGAACGGGAGAGATTCATAAAAATGGGCGTCCAGACATACTCAAAATCGATGAAATCATAAAATCAAAATTTAGATGTAAATGTGCAATATTTTGGGACACAATTGGTTGGGGGATGAAATGTGAATTGACATAAAATGCAAGTGTATGAAATTGGTCAATTTGGACAAAATATGCAATTGTTTTGCTATTAAAAGTTGTGATATTTTTATGTTATTGGTCTTAAATAAAAGGAAAATCCTTTGTCTAGGGGATGACGTTTAAATTTTTATGAAAAGTTGTTTGGATTTTAAAAATTATTGTCATTCAAGTCAAATACTTAAATTTTTTCTGAATTATTTATTTTAGACGCAACGGATTTCTCAATTCCAGCTTAAATTTTCATTTAAATAAAACTATTATTTAAGGAACAAAATCTTCGACAATACATCTAAGCTTTGTGATCCTTGTTTTCTAAAATTCCTGAATAGATTTAAGGATATATTTAATTACTTAAATTCCATCCCTTGAATTTAAAAACAGAATCTATGTTTACAAGCTTTTAATTTATAAAACAAATAACAATATTAAGTTTCTGTTTTCATTTTAATAATTTACGATCCTTGGAAAACACACCACCAAAAAATTGGATCAACAAAAGGATATTTTTATTGATTTTAGACGTTTAAATGAAATTGGTTGTAATAATACAAAATACTCAAAAAGCACTCAAAAAGCACTCAAAAAATTTAAGGTAATTTATAGTTAAGTAATCACCCGCCAGGAAGCTAACAAAGTAATTAACTTTTGCTTTTTAAAATTGTTACAAGATTGACATGGATTTTTAAAGGAGCAACTATTATATGAATAGCTTGAAGTCTTTTATAACAAACTAATTTAAAACTTGTAAATTAAACTGCATTGAATTTAAAAATTTAACGCACCAATTTTAAACTTTCTTTAACGTACAAAATTTACACAATGTACGATAAGCTTCCTTGCTGCAAGCAGTGTGATTTTAGAACTGTGCAAGGAAACATTCGAGATGCAATCTCATACAATTTTAAGTGACATATCGCACATAAAGTACCCGCCCTTAACAAAGTACCTAATGTTCGCTACATTCTGCATTATTTATAGAAGTATTGTAGGAAAACTCTTAAAGGATTTGACTATAATATACGCGAAAGTTCATGCTCAACTTTAATGTGAATGCAAATTGCATATATACACCAAAGGATCACTCCAAATGTTTATACGAAATGTCCTGAACGCCACACACAGCATGATGAGGGAGTGTGGGGTGAATAGGGGTTGAAAAAGCATATGTACAATGATCTTATATTTAAGTGCGTGTCATTTTATGGGCCATTTAGTGGTTGTTTGAATGTGTATATCGAAGAAGAGGGAATCCAGCAACGTCGTAACATCTGCTGCCACACAACCCATCACTTGTGTTATGGTTATGGCGTCAGTGTTTCTGGTGATGTCAAAATTGAAAAGAATTCTGTGTGTGTGTGTGTGTGTGAACTGGTTGTGTAGTTTGAAATGATATATGACTTGCGATACACTTAAAATTATGTGTAAAATTGTTGTAAAGGCACCGAGCAATTTTGCATCGCCCTTCGCTTGCATCTGGAATGGCTTGTGCTGTGGGTTTGTCCTCACATTGGGGTGATGTGGCAACCCTTAACCGGCGTGTCATCTAATTTTTATGGCGCATATGTTAAGTCGTAAAAGTGATGTATTTTTGCCAAATAAAGACATCAGCATAAAAATTTGCGATATATAACAGTTGTGGTTTGATTTTTAAATCAATTCGAATTTAACAATTTATTTTGCGATTTTAATAAATTTGATAAAGAATTGAGTTGAATGCATTTTAATAAATTGGTAAAAATTTTGTTTTAAAAATAGGAAAAATGTCATTAATTCGAATCCAATTCTAAAATTTCACATCAATTTCGCGTGAAATTCGTTTTGGAAATGTTTAACTTTTAAAACGCTTATTTTTTTATTATTGTTTTATTTTTTAATTAATTTATATATAATAACAGTTTTAAAATTTAAAGTAATAATACAAGACTTTTAATTTTTTTAAAAATCGAATCACACCATGTTAAAATATAAAATTAAAATATAAAGCGAAATTGTTTCTTTAACTTTGTATTTTAAACTAAATTAAATACAATACAACTTTTCGCGTGAATTTTTTGTGGAATTTGTTCTTATCAATCCGTCTCCAATTTAACATTAATTAAATGTTGAATTATCGGAGCTTTTAAAATATTGTTCAAAATCCACACGAAATTCAAGCGAATTTCACGTGGAAAAGCTCGCAAACATCTTTGAGTGCGAAATCACATAATATTTAAATTATACGAAGCACGTTTTGACATGTATTTCAAACTAAATTCAATATAGCAACAAAATTCACCAGAATTTCACGCGGAAAAAGACTCAATTCATTCAGAAGTTTCGTGCGAATTTTTTTCGTTTTCAATTTGCCATAAATAATTGTTGAATTATCGGACAAAACATTTCAACTATTAAACTACACTTGATAAAGCACACGAAATCCAAGCGAAATTCAGGTGAAATTGCACGCAGTGATTTTTAAGCGTAAATACCTAAATTATACATTAAATAGACAGCACGTTTGACATATTTTTGACTCGAAATTTTAAATACTCACAGAGTTCACGCGAATTCCACACGATAAAAAGGACACAATGCTTTGAGAAAGGCTATTTTTAAAATGAGTTTCAGACGAAATACACATGAAAACATTGAAAAGCATTAAACTACATAATATCTAGTAGAGATTCCACAACCCCAAACTAGATTTCAAGTGAATTCCACACGAAAACCGATTTTAATTTTATTTCCAAAACAATTTAACCGAAAACTTTATTTTTTATGTTACAAACGAAACTCAATAAATTGCAACAATACAAAACATATTGCACATTGTAATGTAGCAAATCCATAACATACATTTTGGCAAAACCCTATAACATTTATAATAATATTACATTAAGTAAGATTTCAATGCATAGATTTTGAGTAAGATTTACCTAATGACATAATATTATTATGAGTTGTTGCGGAGCTGAGCACTCCCACAGCACACGCTTCAATGCACATCTTACATACAATTATTGTAATCAGCGTACCAAAATATGTTATATTGTGGGCGTGAAATGTTGAGGGGGGGTCGGTGGGCGATTGTGGGGTCGTTTCTCTGTTTTTGTCGTTGAAGTGATTTACGACTCAAATTCACAAATTGTATGGAAATTGTCATATCTAAATTGGCATGTCATGCTTGGAGGAATTGATAGGATGACGGATGAGTATTAGCTGGAGCTCCTTATTTGTGTTGAGACTGTGTTATTTGGTTAAATTGCAAACATACAGCTGTACGAATTCGGTGAAGTCAGCCACTTGAGCTTGTTTTGGGCTATGACAACATAAAAAATTGAAGGCACAATACATTATAATGAAGTGAAGATGTCAATTTGAAATGGATCTATTTCATATTCTGGACACTTTGTCTCTTCTATTCATATTACAACGTACAAGACAAACTACCGGCATCATTCATTATAAGCTCATATCATAAGTTCTATTCATAAAATGCCACACATGATGCATGTGTGTATTTCAAAAAAAGAAATATGGTAACAGAAATTTGACATTAATTGAATTGAAATAACTCTGTCAGCAAGTATGGGTGTGTGTGGAAAAAGATGTCAAACATATTTTAAATTCACCATCGCAAAAGGATGGCAACTACATCATAATGCGGAGCAAAATGTTGAAAACGTGACGCTTCAAGCATAAAGAAATGCACATTCTCATATTGTAGTAATTTGAATTGTACGTTTGACCGCAAATCCTTTCGGGGCGATTCATATTGTGGCCAGCAATCGTCCAATTCATGCAGATCTGCTTACATCAAGTGCTTTATAATGCCCCGACATATCTCCCTTTTGGTCGTCCTTTTACACAATGCTACACGTCATAAGATGCGCCAGCTGCTGCATGTGTGCATTAGACATGCATAGCCGCACTTCTTGGTGCATTTATCTAAAGAAAAAAAGGGTATAAAATAGTCCTGTGGACTTACTTCTTATACGTCGGCATGGAAAGCACACTCGTTGCATGAATGCAACCCTCTGTTGCGATGTATTTAAATGTGCATCAGCGTGCAGCGTGTGCAATGTTCGGCAGAGGGCTCGCTCGCATGCTTAGCATATTTTCGCCTCATGATGCTTCCTTATTTCATTATGTAACGTCACATTTATTGACCTGGAAAATTGTATTGACTTGTGCGAATTTTGCAACACATTCAAATGCACTTTCTGTGCGCGGCTTTGTGGTTTAAAGTGAGTGTGTGTGTGGGTCTGTGTTTGTGCACAAAATTCAGTTCAACAAACTATTTATGCACGAGAATATATTGAGTGTACATTGACGCAAGAATTTCATGGGAAATTTAACAAATTTTCATAAAATCATAATGCGAGTTAAATGAAATCATCGCTGATGGGGCATTTTACAAATTGCATAAAAATACACAAGAATATTGTGCATATTTTGTGATGCAGTTTAGTGATTTTCAATTATTTTTAAGTTCAGCTGCATTATCAGTGCAGTAAAATGAATGTATTTTAAGTTTCAATGCCATGAAACAAATTAAAATGGTGCTGTTTTGAAATGGGAGAGGTAAGGGCTCCAGAAAAGCAAGAAAAGCAATTGTTTATTATTTGTTACGCAATTCTATAAGCTGCCTAAAAAAAGAAGCTGTAAAATAAAATAAAAAATTTTTTTTTTGTAAACCGCGGATTTTTTTGCAGAATTTTTTCAATTTGTAATTACTTATTTAAAAACATAACGTAATCAATTTACATACCATCATATCAAAATAAATTCCAATATCTTATATTTAATAAAGACATTTTTTTCCGCGTTTTTATTTTTAATATAACGTTTTTAATATTTTCTGACGGTGAATGAGTTTATTCGAAAATCGGGCACTATAAAATGGCAAAAGTGTAATTCTAATTTTCTATAATAAAATAATGAATTCATTAATAACCACCAGTAAACCTTAAAGTCGAAAAATCCGTGAAAAAATCCGCAGTTCATGAAAAAAAAGCTTTTAAAAATTATTAAAGTTAAAAATCTGGCGGAATTAAAATTCCCGGCACTCATCACTCCCCACCCAGTTGATCAATTAAGTGCTATTGACACAATTTAACGATGCACATTGCACAACCCCCATTGAACTCACAAACAACGTTGCATTGCACATAATATTGTGTAAAAAAAATTGGCTCACACAATATGCACCATGTTACGTACATTTGCGAATTCGCTTAACATCCAATTCCATTAAATGGCTCCGATGCATCGCAGCTATACGATAAGATTTCTTCAATGTCATTGTGCGCGCAAATTGACACATCGTGTGGTGTAAAAAGCGTCAAAAGCATACACATCGCGAGGATACCCAAGCGTGCGACATAAAAATTGACATCATAACATCTGGCGATGGAAATCCCGTTTCGTGTCGCCGCGCCAATGTACGCAATGTATGTGTACGACAAATGCATCTCAACATAATAATATGTTATGCAGTTTGCATGTAATGTATACGATTTATATTACTTTACATGCAAATCCTCCAAATTGCATCTTGTGCTTTATGGTAACTCACTTTAGGTGCTACTGTGATACGAGAACAGACGGGGATGCTGCTGATAAAACGCTTATATTAATCGTGACCCGTCTCAGCTAGAAGAAGAGAGTTGAGAGTTCTTCTTATGCTCGTCTATGTTGGCATATGTTGTGGGGTGGCGGTTGCATGCAATGATTCTAAATGTTTAACATATTTTGTAGGTGATTGAGAAACACACGGGTGCGAGATGTGAAAATAGTCGGAGACGTGGATTGTTTGGATTTTGGAATTTAAAGGAGCGATATTTGAATGGAATTTATGAAAAAGGACTGTTTTAATTTTTTGTTTTTTTAAGTCAAATCTGAAAAATTGAAGTATAAAGCTTACTTAAAAAATAAGCTTTATACTTAAATTTTTCAGATTTGACTTAACAACGATTTCTCGGCTTAAGAAAAGGACATTTTGAGTTTAATTTTTGACCTTTAAATCTATTTTTCCTGCTACTATCCTTTTTAGAGTTAGAAAAAGTTCATTTTCAAATTAATTTTTAACATTTTAAGCCATTTTATTTCTCCTATCCTTTCTTGACTTAAGAAAACAACAAACATTTTTGTCAAATTATATCACTTTTTTAATTTTCCTTTTTTTTTGACTTAAGACGAGGACACTTTTAAGCATTTTAAGCCATTTTCAAAATTAACCTTTAAATTTTTCTTATTGACTTAAGAAAAGGACATATTTATAAACCTTTTTGGCTTAAGTCATGTTTTCGGCTTTCTCCTTTTTACTTAGCAATGATTTATCGACTTAATGATGTTTTTTATCACCGTCCTTGACATCCTTGATTATTATTTCAATGTTAAATCAATCTAATTTTTTTAATCATTAAAAATTTAATTACTGCATAAATTATTAATCATCTTTAAAATGAGGTCCTTTATTAAAAAATGTTTGACTGAAATTTAAAGATAGTCTAAATTTTTAACAAAAAAAAATAATGCGAATGAGAAATTTAAAAACATTTGTAAACTAAAGCTGAAAATTGAATCCTTAAAGCTTCTCAACCTGCAATTTCAAATGAACAAAAGTTTAACGCCAACTTCCCAGCCATGCCGATTATATTTCACAACAAAATAAACTGCGCGCTATTTCCATGTGGGTACCAACGGTAATGTGCGGGTGGCAAAAAATGTAAGTAAAAGATCAATCACCATGGCACGGTGGAAATGGATTGGCAAAGTGAGGAATTGATGTTTCTGCTCACACGCCAGCCAGCCGAACTAGCAAAGCTAAGCTATTCAATAAATTCCCCAAACATTATTCACCAGATTTGCAGGAACTGGTGCGAAATGCACGATAAATTCCCGTCAACACCGTCTTTAATATGTAAGATTTCAAAATTTGATTTGGTTGTGCAAAATGTTGAAAATTCCACGCTGCATTTCACTTAACATTTGCAGGAAGCATTAAATGTCACAGCAGAATTTTTAATTAGTCATTCCGTTTAATCTCTGCATGAGCACTCCACCTCTGTAACAAATCCTTTACGGTATCAAGTCGCATTGGCATTATCAATTGTTTGCAGAATTCGCACAAGGTTACACATCTCCTATTCAAAAGTAATAATAATAATAATAATACGCTGCGCGTGTATTCAAGAATGAATAAGTTCGTTTTATACTATTTGGGGTGACCTCCTTTCGCTGTTGTCCTCATTCCACATTGTTACAAGTTACACCAAAAGGTGCAAATCCTTCACGAAGGACAAACAATGTGTTTCGGTGTGTGTGTGTGTGTGTGTGTTCATTTGTGTCTCACTTTCTTGTACATCACAGGATTTGGGTGGGGTGGTTGTGACTTGTGGGATGGGTGGATGACATTTTACACATATTATGTAAACAGCTTTGCACACATAATTCTTAAGGAGTTAGGATTTAGAATTAGGGCAAGTGTCTTTTACATGCTTGTACGCTTCATTTAGCATAAATAGATAACACAATGAATTGGCCGCATAAATTACACAGCACAGCAGATTGAAATCAAAACCGAGAAATAAAAGTGTCCTTGTTCGATGTGTCTTACATGTTACATGTGATTAAATAAATGGGTCCATCAATCGATTGCTTTTGTGGTTTTACAGTGTTGTGGTTTTGTGTTGGGAAATGGGGTTGAAAGGTTTTAAACAATAAAAAAAAAAAATTAAGGATAAGCTCTTTAAAAGCGTTTGTTTTATTGGAGTTTCTTGTGAGTTCGAAGCCAAAAAGGACTTCCTTGAAATTAATCACAGTTGATATAATTAATGGACTTTAAATCAGTTAATGGACTTAAAAAAATTTAAACTTGGGGTAGTGATTTATATTAATAAGGAAATTAAATTTCTAGAATTTCTTTAATTATTTTTTTTTTCAAATCAAACCCTTAATTTAAATATTGCAAAAATTACATTTCAATGAATTTTCTTTTTAACTGTGTAATAATTTTAATAAATTGAAATTGCGGATTGAGAAATGTGCCAATAAATTGAAGACCTTAACAAATGCAGGGGTTGAGGGTGCAAAGTAAAATTGCGATAACATTTATTATGAACCCAGCCGCGTCTCCCAGATTAAATTAGCCGGAATGCGCACTTTCCACAGATTTCAGCACGTAACTTTGCATTTTGCCAGTTGAATTAATTATGCAGAATTTTGGGCGCCAGACAAATTTCATGAATTTGAATGTCGCATTTTTGTGCTTATAAGCAGTCGTATTGTCTACACATTGCCGGTCCATTGGTTGGGTTGCATCTTTAAGTGTATTTTAGCTGCATCGTTTAATGTCGTGGAATTATTGTTTGCAGCTGCAGTCGGAATATTTAAGGGTTGCAAAAGGGAATAGACTTGAACTTTAATGTTTGTCGGATTTACGATGATAATACTTAAGATCTTTTCATGACGGATGATAAATCTTGAAGGAATTATGAAGGATGATATAAGATGCAGGTTTAAAAGCAAGGGAAATTGTATCATTAAAATAAATTAAATTTTTTGTAATATTATTTTATCCTTTTTTATATTCTCTAGATTTTTTTTTTTTTTTTAATTTATCTCAACTTGAATTTGAATTGCAAATCAAACCAAAATAAATTATATTTCAAACATTTAAATTTTTGAATTATCACACGTTCCTCAAAAGGACGAAACATTTTGTACCCAAAAATTTTCTTAAATAAGTGCCTCCCTGTAATAAAAAGTAAACACTGAGAAGCTGCACGACTATTTCCGTACAACATATAAAGAAAATGGTGAGCACAAAAAAATAAAATCAATTTGAATTTGTTGCTCGCATCGCTGCTCTTACCTCGTATATAATACGAGATGGCTTTTAAACTGTCAATATAAATATTCCTCTAAAGATATGCACTTGTTCCTTGCCTTGTAGCCTGATATCTTTGCGCCATGAGTTTCCCCTGGAAATATATGTACCTCTTACACCTCTACGGTGTCTGTTCCCACTACATAAAGAAGGAAGCTGCACGAAGAAAAGAATGTAAAGGTGTGTGCAAAATACATTTTATTGATTTTTTATCATGCATCCAAGTATTTAGAATAAAAGGAAAATAATGAAGGCAGGGAGAATCACGGAGATGTTTTAATGGGGTCTATATTTAATTTTCTTCAAAATCGAATTTAAAATTAAAGTATTTGTTTGTGAATAGAAATTAAGGAACAATTATTTTTGACCTTGAAAGCCTAATCATTAAAGGCTTGATATGACAATGTGAACGTATTTAAACAAATATTTGGCCTTGAAATTTTATAAAATTTGCTTTAAGTTTTGAAATTTGACCTTTAAATATTTTTCATAATTTAATTTAGGCATTTTATAAGCATGTCACTATTTTAAGAAATTTAGGGTTAATTAATTAACTTTATTTATCCATTTCCATTTTAATTTTTTATTTTGAGGTTATGTTGACATTTAACTTTGGGGAGTAACATTATTATATGGAAACTATGAAATAAATGAAGAAAGGACAACTACACTATTTTAAGTTTATAAAACAATTTTTTGATCTTGAAAAAGAACATCGTACTTATTTTAAATTAATTTTTAACAATGGTAATTTTTTTTAGATCTTTTAACAAATGTCAGACACTTAAAGATCCAGTTACGTGACTATTGCTGATAGTTTCATTTTTAAGACAATGCTTTAAGATTTAGTAGCATTAAAAAAAAGCATTTAAAAAAAAATTGTATTCATAGAATTAAATACTCCAGTACAGCGGGTCGAACTGGAAAAAAATTCACGCTGCACTTTTAAATACATTACACAAAAGTGCAGGTGGCTGCCGTTTATTTTTTGTACCTATATTATGTATAAAAAAAATGCAATAAGTCCATGTTTAAAAATAATGATTTTCTCACTGCGAAACAATGGAGCAATTAAACAAATTGTCTGGCAAATAAAGTCGAGCTAATTGTATGCTTCATTGGCATTTATGAATTTATTTTGTTTTATTTGCAACATGCAATTTTGTACGTCTGGACTCGGGAGTAATTTGTAAGCGATCACAAGTAGTAGCTACTCGTACAATTGAATCACGACCTTATTCATTTGAAAATAGGAAAATTAATTATAATTGCTATATCCAGTTCTATATTTACCTATTTCAATGCAATTAATTTACCAACCCTTTCATTTTGATGCATTTATTTTAATTCAAAATTCAATTATAATTATTTTTCTGTCGGTATTTTGTTCATCATGTGCTCTTCTGTTTCTCCAATTTACCATCAGTCTGTGGTTCAAATTAAAACAAGATTGAAAACATAAAAGAAAAGAATAGCATTGAATTTAAATCATCAAGTTTACGAATGATTTGTAGAATTATTGGTTTAAATTCGAAGCATTCTCTTGCACTTTCTCTGCATCCAATATCTTTAATAAAATACTCATACGTTCGCATCAGTTGTTCACTTGAATGTATTCAAATAATTAATGAACGGATATCAATTTAGGGAGGGGTTGAGATTCAAATTCAGTTGAAGCTTAACTTTTAAGACTGTAGGTAACTTGTATGTGGTATATCTAAGATGAAATATAAATCGAAGAGACTAATTGAGCATCAATTTCACGAAGTTCCATGAAAATATCTTAGAGCTTAATCTAAATATATTATTTAAACGTTGCCATTGTTTAAATTTATGAATACACACGGTTTTATATAACTTCCGGTTTTTTTTCGGAGCAATTATTTTTAAGCGGTTTAAATTTTTTTTAGGTTAAAAAGGGAAATAATAACATTTGTAATAATTACACTTTTTTTAAAAATATTTTGGGTTCAAAACTATTCCACTTTTTTAACGGATTAAAAAAATATTTTCAAAATTTTGCGGTTATCCCGAGTTCAACTTATTTCTGCGGTTTAAAAAGCTCCAAGAATTTCTTATAGGATCGTTATGACTGAAGAAAATTATGCTACTTAATTCCACTATAATGAAGGATATTTTTAGCGGTTCTAAAAATATGACATAAACCGTGTCAATTATTTAAATAAAATTTTAAATGTTTGCGGTTAATTTTTATCGGTTCAATAAATTTTTTTAAAAAGTTTAAACAACTTGAATAGTTCTTTGATTTTTTTTAAAAAACAGTGACGTAATTACTCCTTTGACAATTCATTGTCAAAATTAATTGAACCGCACTTTGACATATTTATTTAAGCTCATATATATATATAAAAGCTTTACACCATCGAATATAATAATAATTAGTGAAAAATCATGCTGTTTTACAAAGGATTACAAAGCATGTCCTTCATGTTGCTTGAATTCATTTAATGTATTCCCTGCAACCGGACAACAAAATTGATAACGATGGGCGGTAATTGATGTAACACGGTTTTCGAATGGGGGATGGTTTGAGGTGTACGTGAATAAGTATCACACGCACGGGGGTGGGGGTGGGATAGAGAAATAAATGAAGTCGAGTGGCAGGCGGCCAGCGCTGATGATGAAGTGCGCTTTGCAAAGCCCTCGGCCATTCGATGAGGTAGGCTGTTGAAAATATAATAATAAATCAAGGTTCGTATATTAATGTCCACATAAATATAGTAGCCACCCCACAAATGGATGACATAAACGCGGTACATGCTGGGATGGAAAGCATGTATGCGGGCGTGGGTGGCAACGGGTTTTGTATGAAGCATGGCGTATATGGGCGTGCGAAGCTTGTGGGATCGCGTACATTGTCGACGACAATTTAAACTTAGACACATTAAAAGCTATAAATTATAGTGCTACACACGCGACCACTTCACCCGCATGTATGCGCGCCAATACCTATGTTTGATGATGTACAGCACAACGTATGTATTGTATTGAAAGGGTATGAAGTGTATGAAGTAATTGAAAGCGAGTGTTATTATGTGAGCATTAAAATGTAATTGCTCAGTGAACGTGAATTGTTACAACATTTTCGTAACCATTGCGTGGTGTTTCGAAAAATCACATGTGACATCGATTACTACATCCTTGATGGGGTTTATAATGTGAATCGAATTGGTTGCCGCATAATTGAAATCCTTTGCATGGCGCGGTGTGTCAAATGTGTCAGAAATGATGCACGTATACCACCCACCCGCATACAAATTGTGTGTTGTGGCATTACATTTGGAATGAAACAACATTTTATCAAAATTTCAATTTTATGCTTGAGTACAGGATGCGGTGAAAAATGAGAACTGGGAAAAAAACAAAAACAACTCAACGCTTTATAAGTAACAAAATTGTTGCGTTTTGAGTCTAAAGCTCAAAAGCACTTTAATTTGAAGGAGCTCGCAATAAAAAGGAGCACCTGCTTTTTTTAAACATATTGTTTCGGTTGAGGTGACTTGGAATTCGATACATTTTTCGATAATAAATATGTCGTGTCGTCGTTGTGTCTCCTTTGTTTGTGCATGTTGAAAAAAAAAAATTGATTGAGAAATTAATTTTGCAGCTCAGTGACTTTTACTCTGACACGCGATCACATAACAGATATGCTGGGGGAGCAGCGCAAGGATGAGACTCTGTATATGCACACACAATATAATACACGAGATCCTTGCACAGAACAATGAAAATAAATTCAACTAAATGTCCCGAAAAATTGAATTTCATCACTCAAGAGCAACCGACTATCACTAACTTTTTTTTGCCCCCCGTCTTTGTGTACCACCTATGTGCAGGAAATTCCAGTACACTTGTCGCTATTATATAATATTTAAGTGTGTATGCCATATATAGGTGTATGTCGAAGATTTTGATCAGAATTTGTTAGTAGGCACAAACTTTATGCTTGACAAATGTTAAGAAATTCAATAGGCAGGAGTTTACCTTTAAACTTTACATAAAAGCAATTTTTTATTACAATTTAAATGGAAAAAAAGTCCTTTAGAAATGAATTTGTTTGAAGGCAATATAAAAGAGGTTTAAATGTTGAAATTGTTTGTATTTAACAGTTAGCAAAAAAATAATAATTAAATAAAAATAAAGGAAAAACAATTATTTTGCGGTTTGAATTTTCAACCAAAAATATGAACCGCATATTATGTCTACAAGCGGGTTTTATTAATAAACTATTTCCACTCTACAAACATTAATTTAGGCCGTTATTATTGAAAGGATTAAATTTTAAAACAGATATTTATATGAAAAAGAAAACCAACGAAAAATCGAGAAATGACATTTATCTTTAATTTAAGATATAAAAACCAATTAAGTGGTTTCCGAAATATCCGTAACTCGTAAAATTGAGCAAACTTCCACTTTTAAGAACGGAAAAAAGCTCTCTAAATAATATCCTGTAAAAATATCTAAAATCCTAAGGACATTCAAAATGTATTGCAAGTACAGGCAATAATCACTATAACTACGCCTGCATCCACATAATATAGGAATGTCCTTTACTGTATAAAAGACGACTGGGGAGTCCTTGAAAATCAGGAGCAAATAAAAATTCAGCTAATTTAGTTCCCTTTGTATAAATGCTCAAACCACATAAAGAAATGCATATCGAGTGTGATCACTGAAAATGCCACAGGACGATAACATAGTGCAAAAGAATCCTTTACACAAATTGTGGTATTTTCATCCAATACATTTGCTCTTGTATACATTCTGTAGTTGCAATGTTATTTAATCCAAATCCTATATTTAGCACTTGATGTGTGTGTATAAAAGGGGGTTGGGGGATGGGGTTGGTGGGCTTAAGAAATCGAAAACAATATCAGATTAAGCACAAGATATCGGTAATAACATACAGAAAGCACACACACACACGCTGCGCAATCAACATGAAAAACATTTTAAAACAACAAAACATTAATATGCATACATCCGACTATTATCTAGGATCACACCAGAATAATTTCAAGTCACGTGAATAAAAGCTCTCTGTACATTTGTGTATATATGTATAGTTACTAAAGCTATTGTGTGGATCAGGAGCACAAGCATGCAAAGATGTGGAAACGTATAATAAAATGGAGGAGGATGTGTGGGTGGGGGTGTGTTATAGGATTTATTGTATTATAGCATAGTCAACAGGAAAAACCGGAAAATGCTCTACTTTCGAATTCAAAGCACAGCATTTGTGCAATAAAAGAACTTTGATACGGTGAAATATAACGGTATGAAAACCTTATCGACATTTTTGGGTATGGATGGGCTGTGTAGGAAAAAAAAAGGAGGTTTGCTTGCACAAGGATTGGACATTGAAATTGGTTACCATTTACCAGTGTAGGTGCTTATATTATGTTGAAATATTTTATTTGCTGAGGATACGATTGGGGATGTTGAATAATGGAATGGATTGCACATTCGTTGTTCATCCCAAATTTTTTGGATTTTTTTTATTTGTGATTTCAATTGTAATTATAGTTACTAATTTTGAGTTCCTGCCGTTGCCATTGCTACCGTTGCCAGCTTCCTGCTGTTGTCATTCCTCCTGCTGCTGTTCCTGTCGTTGCTTTTCTTGTAGTTCCTGCCGTTGCCGTTCGTGTCGTTGAAGTTCCTGCCTTTGACGATCCCAGCGTTGCCGTTCCTGCGGAAGATATTTCTGCCGTTGCCGTTTCTGAAGTTGCCGGTTCTGTTGTTGCCGATCCTGCCATTTTCGTTTCTAATGTTTTCGATTATGTTCCTGCCGTTTTTTGAATTTCATCTTAAAAAGTTTCACAAAATTACCATTAAAACGTTTTTGAAAAAGTTAGTTTCAATTGAATGAACTTAATTCATAACTAACTACGTTAGATTTTATAAATAAAGTAAACTGACCAATTGTTATATTAAATTGAAATGACACATATGATGTGAGTTCTAAATTAATTGGTTTATTTGTTCCAACATTTAATTATTATTTATTTGTATTTATTTTACAGCAAAAGTGAATTAAATCACATTTCATCATTCATTCAACAGCAGACCATTTTTAAAATTACTTTCAAACACGTCCTTTCAACAGCGTGCACTGCCATCCCTAGCCCAGGATGAAATAATATAATATAAAGAATTGCGAATGTCAATAAATTTTTTCAATTTCATTTGAGTAATGCCACGGCACACGGTGAAAAGTAAAAATTTACTTTGAAATCAAATACAAAAAGCAATTTAATTAAATTGTCAATAACATCAAAATTCAAGTCAGTTATATTTATTCCTTTTTTTACCCTCCCAATGCATATCATAATTGACATGCCCTTTTTCCCTTTTTTTTTTTAATGTTCTAAAGAAATCAACATGCTTCTTTCGCAATTTTATTTTTTCATGCAAAGTTTGTTGATTTTGTTGCCTCGAATGTAGATCGTCGTAGGGTTTGGTGTGCGTCGTAAAACGAAACATGCAGCGAAATATGAAATGAATGCGACGATTGTAAACAAAGTTCTTTGTGTGTTTACATTTCGTATTGTATTTTGAAATAATTTCAAAACTCTTTAAGCTCAACAAAAAACATGGAGAAGAAATATAAGTTTTGACGTTTGGTCGAACACAACTTTCACATTTCAATTTAAATGTAAATTTAAAATTGTTTCTTATAACTATAAAGTGGCTTATCACTAAGTGGCACCAATTTATTCCGTTTGCAGTTTATAGTTTATTCGAGTAACAAAATTCGGGACGATGACTGTGCACAATGCACACATTTTATTAATATTTTTGAGTCCTTTTTACGTTGTACTTAAAAAAATCCAATTTAAAGAGCATTCACATAAGTTTTTGATTCGAAAGTAACAAAATATTATATTGGAAAAGACTATAAGTGATTTATTTTAAAGGTCACATAAGATCTAAATACTTTTGCCAAGTAAATAAAAAAAAAGATTAAATTTCAAAATTTAATAAACGATATCCTTTTCCTGTTTTAAATGATTTTATTATATTTTAATACTGATTATATAATTACCATTGAACCAACATAAACTTTAATGCAATTAAAAATATTTAAGGAGCCTTAAAGGCCTATTTTAAGGACTTTATAACTATGAGAATTAAAATGACAAACATCTTTATAAACTCAAAATTATGTTTTTTCAAAACTTTTGTGTCCAATTTAATTTCGTTGAAAAAGATGAGATTTTCAAAAAACATTTCAAGGTCATTGAAGCTTTTATTCAAGGTCATTTAAGCTTAGTTTCAAGGTCAAATCATTATTTTCTAAACATCTCAAAGTCCGTGTTCTTTTCTATAAATTCTTTGAACATTTCTTAGTGATAACGTCTTCAATTCAAGGCCAACTTGTTGAATGTCAAATTGCAGGAATCAAACGATTTTTTGATCTTGAAATACTTTAAAGGTTTCTTTTTTAAATAATTTAATAAATTAATTATTTGATTGGTTTAAATCCTGTCCAATTTTATACTTAACAAAGTTTTGACCTTTAAATACCTTGAAGGTAAAACCCATTGTTTTTTTTCAAAAGATTTGAGTATTCTATTGATTTAAATCCTTAATACTTTTATTCACAACAAAGTGTAATGAAGCTTTCCCTGCCATTTTTTCTAATTTTCTATACATTTAGTTGATTCATCGTAGCCATTCACTTGAATAACTACAAAATCGATTTTGCGAGCAATATTTCTTGCATAAATCGGCAAACAAAGGTGCTACCTAACGCTTTAAGCTCACAGCATGCGCCACAGCTGCGACACAAGCATAACTATACACGTCCATCTGATTTAACATTCAAATATTAAAAAAAAAAGGATCTCTCTATACAGTTAAATTTCCGTTTTCATTCATACATTCTTCATCCTTACACAAAAGGTAACACGCAGCATAAAATACTGCGCAATCCCACCTATCTTTAATAGAACGCCTGTACGAGTACGTTTACGTACATATTTGATTTTTCTATTGTCACAAGACACAATCGCAATGCTTTAACGTTACACGAAACGCATTCACCATAATATTTCAATGTGTGAAAAAGACGTATAACTCCCTGTGGATGAAACAGCAGCCCCCCTCCCCGCACTCCTTCCCCCACCATAAAATGCGAAATGACTGTACGGGAAAAAGTTATAAATTTGGATTACATATTGGTTTAAGAGAAATATGTACATTTTCACGACGATGTATTTATGTGCATTGTACTTTGTCAGGCCTATTAAATCTTCATAACGTGTTCTTCAAGCTGTTGCACACCGAGGAGCTGCGTCGCTGGCTATAAATTTGCCGGCGTTGACCAGACTCACCGCCCACACTCGCACAATACGGCAACAACAAAAAAGTTCTTAATGATGTCGTACGACTTTTACGCCAGCAAAAAGAAAGGTAACATGTGCAGTACGGTTTTTGATTTCATGTTTTTTTTGTTTTTTTGCACATAAACTTTTGCTTGAGAGAGAGAGAGAGTGAGCTTTTATTGTACACGGCGAAACAAATTGTGTGACATACGGAAGCGCGTGAAATTTGGCACTAAAACATCATTAGCATCTTGATGATGATTGATGGGCGAAATTGGGCGCATTGAAAGTAGATTTAGAATGAATGGTGGCGGGATGGTTTTAAGGGTTGGAGCATAATTTATGTGGCATGGTGGGAGGGATTTTTTTTGTGATACTTTTTTGTTTTCTTTAAAATTACTTTTCTTAAGTATTTTTCTGAACATAATGCGATAGATTTAGAAGACAATAGTGAAGTCTACTTAAGTTCAAATTTTGCAATTCTTTCTAAGGAAAGTACTGGTAATGCTTTAAACTTGTTTTGAAATTTAATGATTTTAAAGGTGTGGTCGAAAAAAAATTAGATTTTGACTTCATTCTACTTTTTTTGGTCTGTCTGCATTTAAACTGTTTTCGTGCGACTTTCGTTCTAGGCGTTGTTATTCAGTTTTCATCCCGATTTCCTGTAATTTCCGTTAGGAATCCGTCTGAACAATTGATTTGGAAGCTTTTAATAAGTATGATAATTTTGTAATGTCACGTTGAAGGATATTTATTGAAATTTTTTCAAAAACAGTTTAATGATTATATTCATTTCAATCTCTGCGAAGCTGAATTCACTGCTTCAGCATATTTTTACTGAACTCGAAGTGAGCGTGCACACACACTTTGTATGTGAAATTTTAAATTCTTAATTTTTGTGATGATTGCCGACAAAACAATCATCACTATCTCAAAAACTTGAGTTAATTTCAATTTTTGGTGCTGCACTATTTTGAACCCGTCAAAATAATAATATTTTTCAAAGCGTGCACACCGCGATAGGCGATATTCTATATATTTTGTGTTGCATAATTCTGCCGCAACGGTGAACGTTCAACACGGAAACTAGTTCGAACTAAAATTGTTCGGCACATTTTTGCAGAAGCAGTGAATTCAGCTTTATAAAAATTATAAGAATTTATCAGTATTAATTAATTTGCACCCTTCAAATATCTGAAAAAAATGTTGAGACAGTTTTCATAACCTCAAACACAAAAATTAAATGTAATTTCAAACTTTCAAGGTGAAATGTTGTAAAAAATAGTAACCAAACCTTTTTATGAAACGAAATATTTGAGGCATTTAAATTTCAAAGTCAAATATTTTAGATTACAATGTTAAGTTACTTTTTTCTATTTAATATTATTGAAAGAATTTAAACTTACACGCACTCATTTATATTAAATTTTACAAAACCAATATTTTTCCAAACAAGGTCCAAACTTTTAAAAAGTACTCAATTTTGCGTGGTTTTCGTTGTGATAAGAAATGCAAGCAATTGTGTTTAATTCCGAAAATCACTATGAATAAAATTTGAGTAAACAAAATACTAATTTGAAGCAGTAAGGATTGTTTTTCCCAGGAAATTTCATATTAATCCTTAAATTTTTTGAATTCAATATACTTTGCATTGGTAAAGAAACCAAATGAACACATTATTTCTTGTCCGTTGTAAAATTCAAAGAAATAATAAATTGATTCTATGATTTCAGGAAATGACCCTAAAAGCTTTGTGTAATTGAATACATTGATGTTGTGTATCGAAATTAAAAAGCACATACCCTAACCCCCCACAGCAATAAGTGTTTTTTTGCATGTTGTGAGTTTGTGGTGCTCGCTTTCAAGCCTGCAACAATCATAATAAAGTGGCCACACTGTTATTGTAAAATGCCTTATAAGGTTTGTGGATCCAGTTTAAAGACCCTCCTCGCCATCACAACACACACACAAGAAGACGGAATATGAGCAAAAGAAAACAAATAAGGGTTAAAGTTTACACACGCCAGAAACAAAACAGTACAAGGAAATGGAATATCAAACATGAAAAAGGTTGGTTTTGGTAAATGGCGTCATGTAGCCCGGATTATAACCGAAATGCCGTGAATGTGTGCTGTGGTGCCTATTGCCTAGATACACCCGAATACATATTATTATATTTATCAGCCGATTTTAACGAAACGTCGATGTGTTTGCTTAGGAGTTGTGGAAACTGGAATCAGAGGTGAGTGTGTTTACCTTTATCAATGCCGAGCAGCGCGCGCGGTGTGGGCGCGACGCGGGCAGACGCCCCAAGGAAATTGATACACTTCAGTGTGTAATTTATGTGCTGTACAACCACATCGATTGGGTGCTTGCTCTCTTTGCCGTTTTTATTATGTTTAAAGTTGAATTGTTTGATTTTGTGTTGTTGATAATTTCCCAACCCCCAAGTATTTTAAAGAGTTTATTTTCAATTAAAACTTGGAAATTGCGTTGCAACGTTTACTACAAGAAATATCACACTTTCAGGTAATTTTTATACAAGCTCGTTGATACTTATAACTGTGTGTGCGTATAGTTTTAATGCAATTACGAGAAAATGGTTAAAAGGACTAAAATCCTGAAGCGTTGACTGCAGGGATTGGAGTGGTAATTTCAAAAACATGATCCTTTTTCGCTGTTTAGTTTTAAAATTTTAATTAAAACTGTCTGCAAAGAAATGTCCTGTTCAGCGACAAGCACAATGCAACGGTAATTTCTGAAAGGATCAAATGCAATGGTTAAATTATGGGGATGTGGACTTTCGTGCTTTCTGATTAGTACGCATTCAAAATCCAACTACTAAAGGAGCAAAACGTGATTTCAAACAAATTCAAAGTTAAAATTGTCTAGAATTTTTTTCTGAAATGTTTTCGTCCTTGTAGTAAATTCAAATTGCGGTTTCTATTTAAACTATAAAGCTCAACATAGTTTAGTTCTTGATTCCTTAATAAACAGATTGCCTTATTACTTTCACAGAGTTTTTCACCTGGATTGAAAAGCTCGAAAAAAAAACTGATAAATTTAAAGCAATTCCAAATTTCATTTTGCAATAGAAACACAAAGTTCATCGAGTGTTACCGGATTGAAGGATTATTCTACATAAGTGCAAAAGTGCAATTCAAACCATCAAAAGTGCATTGTTTGCATTACCCACATAATGCATTTAAATTAAAATGAATTTCCTTTATTATGTGGGCCACAGCAAAGCACATAAATGGTTTTAATTCCCTGTTGAAACACTATCCTGCACATTCCATATCTAGTTACACAAAGCGAGATTAAAAGCTAAACATTGCACAAAACAAAAATTCTCTCCGATTGTTATTCACAAACAATATATTCTCCGTAATATATGGTCCACGCAGTCAAGTTTGAGAGATCGCTTCACTCGAATTCACATTGTATACGTTTCTATATATGGGGTTGGGATTAAATTGAATTGTTATGCTGATTTAATTATGTTGTGCCATTGTGTACTTGTAATGAATTAAATTCGGCTTATATGCGCTGTGTGCACGAGTGGAGTCGCGTCAAATATAAATTCAATATTTAAACCACGTAAGCCGTTATGTTCGAAAGCACAATGTGGCGGCCTAATAATACAGCGGCGCGTCGCGTTGCGAGTGGTAAAGTGATGTAAGTCGTATGGATTTGAATATTATTACATTTTGTAAAGGACTTAATCGCTGTTGAATGGATTGGGTTGAGCTATGTATGATTTAATGTGAATAAAATATAATTTAAATTGCTTCCTTGTTGGGGGAAAATTTTTATGGACAACCACAGGACGCGAATTTTTTCGTAAACATATTTAAAGTTTATTGGCGTAAAAGCTAACATTTTATTGAAATTTTTTATTATTTATTATTTTAAATTTAATAATCGCCATATTTAAAATAGCACATATTAAGGAAACATAAATTTTTAAAGTAAAATTTGTGCGTCATATTTCAAGGTCAATAGATGTACAAGGATAATTAAAAGAAATTAAAAAAATTCCTAAAAGGCTTTTAAAATAATTTAGTTTAGAAGAGAATTTTTTTTGAAAGTTTGTAATTATTCAAGGTTAAACTCAAGGATATAAAAAATTTCAAGGTCACGTTTTGTTATGTTTTTATTTTTAAGAAATTTTTATGTTAAAAGAAAGACTTTCACAATTATTTTCTTAAATTGGATAAAATTTCAAGGTCTAGTCAATTCAAGCATTTTTCAAAATTTATGATGACCTTGAAATAATTGACTTTAATAGCATAAATCAACTGCTATAATGGGGTTAATTTTTTACAAGATCACAATCCTTAAAAATCCAAAATACTTTTCAGTATTTTATTTTTTAAAACTGTGACTATTCAAGGTCAAAAATATATTGCTCTTCTAATTATTGGATAATGACCTTAAAATATTTTACAAAGTTGCTTAATTCAATGTGACACAACAATTTGTGTAATTTTCCGAATCAAAATAAAAAATTTCAAGGTCAAATATTTTCTATTACAAATAAAAAAACCTTTAATATTTATCTAAAACTATTTTTTAACATTATTGTAGACTCAAAAAAAAGTATGTACAAAACTTCAAGGTTAAATTATAAAATTTTCAAGGCCAAATTATATATTTTTCAAGGTCACAATTACTTATTTGTGTGCAAAAATATTTAAATTAACCGTTATTTTCCACAGATAATGTATTCATAAAAAATCCCAAAGTTGCTGTATTGCATCCTTGCAGTTCTATTGTACTTTAAAAGTTCATCAACATGATAAAAATCCTTGAAAATAATTTGCTTTGCAATTTTTATAAAAATATGCATTCTTTGTCCAACGTTTAATCATTTGAATCAACTCATTGCAATAACTGATATTACTTTTGTCTACAACCACAAAACTTCTTAACCATTCTTGTAATTTTTCGAATTTGGGTAATAACTTTCTGTCCATTTTACCCACAGATACATGCAGAAGTGTGTGGCATACAGAACAAAATATATTTAGACGGTCTGGGACTTCAGTTAGTTAACTTTCTCAAAGATACATTTAACATAACAACATCTACCTATATGTATATTATGGACAGCATATACTGCTGCCAACTTGAAACCGCATATTTTGTATACACAATGATTTTAACTTCCAAAGGGACGAGCGTTATTTTTGGGTAAAGAACACATACATATTTATTAGTTGAAACCGAAAGTCGACGGTAAGATATTAATCTTAATTTTTGTGGGGTTTCTCCTTTAGTCTCCTTACAAACTCAGTTCTTATAGTCTCCTTTATTCTTAGCGGCGTGTATGTATACAATATATCCTTTACAAAGACTGTGAGAGCTTTTCACCTGACAACGCATTGTATTGTACGCGTTTCACAGACATGACAATATTAAATATCTTTAAAGAGCATTTGCCATGTTGAAATCGTTTCAAGATTGATTTAACAAAACAAATGTGAAAAAGGTTGAATGAGGACACGTAAAGCTGTGAGGGCTTTTGTATAAGGATCCACATAAATAAAATGGCATAGCAACGGTGGCGCAAGGTTATTGTAACTTGTGAGTGCTTAAGCTGGGCTGGTGGATTGGGTAAAACAATTTTGTGTCACAAAATTTTAATAAATAGAAATAAATTAAAGCTTTACAAAAAAAAAAAAGAAAAAAAATGAAAGGATCTGTTGTAATAACGCGCCATTTAAATAATTGCAAAATAGCAAAAGTGGGATACTAATTGAGTTTGAAAACATTGAAATTTCTATATAAAGCTAATCCGTTTCTCAAGCATGAAATTTGTTCATGAATCCTTCATCCTGAGGCAACGCAATAATGATATGCGTTGATGTAGTCGAGCTTCATATAATGTTGGTGTGTTTCCACAACCCCTCAATGAGACTTACAGTTAACTGCGGTGTAAACTCATTTCACTAAATTTAAATTATTATGCTAAATACCTTGGCAGCTGTCGTTGTTCCGCGAGGGGGTGGGGTGGGGTTTTGGGGGGGCTGTCGCGCGCATCACCTCATCCCCGCAAATGCGAGTTTTCCTTTTTCATTTAACGCGACCACATTTGCAATTTTAATTCCCTCATTGATTTTGTTTATTGTCTTTGGAATTTCCTGGAAAATTTGGCACCCTTGATGTATTATATAGCGCACAGATTGGAGTAATTTTATTGACACACGTCTTGAGAGGTTAACCCTGGATGAATTGTTTTTGACAGCTATTTCAATTATATTTATATTAAATATTTGTGTACATAGGAAAAAACAAATATTTTAAAGAATTATTGAAGGTTTTGGCAATTTCTATTTAAAAGCCATTAATTTGATTTAAGGGGTTGGGGTTGATTTTAAGAACATGAATGAAATATTTTCTCGGAAAGTACGGTGACATCAATTACTTTAATTTAACCTTCATTTTATTTAAATGTGCAGCAATATTTATTGGACTGCAAATTTAGTTGGGGGGTTGTTTAGAAGCGCACATTCCACAGACGATAATGCACAGGATTTGACTACGCCAAATGTCTTTGAAGCATAAAATTTAATGTCACAATATGCTTTTGCAAGCACTACACAAATTAATGGAAAAGGTTTGGACCAACACACAGCACATGATTTCGAGATTAAAGCGACAAAAGCAATTTTCGTCGATGTCTCAAATGCACAACACACCCTCACTGTCCACCCCTTCTTTATCCTTAAAATGGGGGGGGGAGGGGGTTGTGTGTTTTTGTGCTTCAACCAAACAGACTCTCTACATTCAATATACATGGCAATGAAATGAATTGAAGGAAGAAAAACTTTATGGGGGTGGGGGTTGGTTGATATGGGGTGCAAAAGCTTTCAGCAATAACACTATTATTATTTCCGCAGTATTGCTTCTTTCACTAGCATTTCCGTTCACGTCACACATTGTAGCTGGTGTACATAGCACAACCCAACAGCAAGCAAGCAAGCAAGCAAGCAAAGCACAAACACATGGCGCAATCTAACAAGAACATAAACTCAATGAGTTCATCCCCTAGTCGGCAGTCGGCAATCGGCACTTGCCAATTGTGTACCGTTGTGTTTGAATGTGTGTGTGTGTGCATTGCATTGTTTGTCATTATGTGTGTGTACTCGTACGAATCGACGACGACGACTTACCACCCATCAACCCACCCCCACCCCCACCCCCTTTTTTGCAAGCATTCTTCATACTGCGTGTATTTGCGCTCATATTGTCATTCATATTTACACATAGATGTCTCGGCAATGTTCATTCGTTAAGTCTCCTTTTTTTTTTTTTTTGCACAAGAATAAGAATGACATCCTGTATTTGAAAACAGCCTTCCAACATTGTTTCGCAGTTCCTATTTTCGTGGAGTGCGTTTTGTGTTGTACTCCATTAATGTACATTCTACTCAATTTTTGCTCGTTTATTAAAGAACTTCCGTCGTGTCTGCGATGTTTGTTGCTAAAAGTAGAATTAATGAAGTTGTAATAGCACTAAGCAGAAGGTACTGTGCAATTTCAGTAAAAGCTCCTTTCGACTAATTAGCTAATTTTATGCATGGTGTGTAATTAAAGATGAGAATCCAGCGTGCCAGCTTTTGCTCCCATTTGTAATATTCGTACGCTATCGTTTGTAAATAAGGCATTTCGTTTGAACGCATAATGTCTTTTCATCCTGATGCAAGGATCTACGAGTACGCCCCCCATTAAAGGATCGAATAATTATTAAAAGTGTGTTGTTGCATCTTAGTACATTATAATGTTTTTGTATTGATTACTATTTCCATTTATTGCAGCAGTGTTGCATAAATATGATAAGGAGTGCTATCTATAACTGTAGACGAAAAGGATATTCAAGAGCATCGTGTCAAAATTTTAGCACATTATACAATTTTAAGTATACAATTTGAATTTTATTGAATACGGAACTGATGTTTATTGGGTTCAATAAAATACACATAACATACAACATTTTCCCGATTCAAGGACCCCCTTGATCAATGGGTTTTGTATAATATACGATTGAGGCGTTAAATTGTATATTTGGTCAATAGAATTTATGGTAATACACGACAAAGATATACACAAATCGAATTTTCATCCAAGTGCAAATATTTAAAGCTTTAAAAGCTTTTGCGTCAGATGGAACACGGATAAATTGTTGTGTCTCCTTTTTCGTCTCACTCCGTCTCTATATGAATTCAATAGCCAAGGCAGGACCAATCATTGCAAATCTTTGTGTATATGCAGGATCAATATAAAATATGGTTCTTTATTGAGCACAGCATTTACAGATCGACCTTTTTTTAACACATACACCAAATTATTTGTCTACTCTTTACTGTTATAATAAAAAATAGATGGCAGGGAGAGGCACATGGGAATTAATTAACACAAAAATATTGTAAATTGTTTTAATGTTCCCGATTTTTTAATTGGATATCGCTTTTTTGACCTTGAAAATTATACTTAAAATTTGACTTAACAATTTATTTATTGTGTTTTAAAATACTGTCTTAAAAATATGCAGTTTTTGTTTTAAGAAAATGTACATGGGTCTGGGTCATTAAACATGTGACCTCGAAATTAATTTCAATTAATTTTGACCTTGAAAAAACTATTGTACAAAATTTCTTTAATAATTGTAATGCAGAATTTTCTCTGGGTTTTGACCTTGAAACCTCGAATTTTTTATGACTTAAAATTCAAAGTAGCACATATTTTTTCTTTTAATTTAATTTAATTGTATGAATTACAATATCATTTTTAAAAAAATTCAAAATTGCTGAAATGTATAAAAAAAATGTGACCTTGAAATGTTTCCAGTATCTGACATAATCTGAAATAGTGTTAAAAAGTTTAAATCACACTGTTGTGGCTTTCGATAAGTCATAAAACTTATTGTAAATTATTTCAAGATCACAATATTTTTTGAAATATTCCTGACTTAACTTGACCTTGAATGCATTATTCCCCATCATTAACTTTAAACGCTAAATAATCACAATTGCATGAATTCCTTACTCCAGAACTCTTGATTTTCATAAATTGCAAAAAAAAACTTCCGTTCACCGATCCTATTTTGCCTTCCTTATTGCACATATATTACTTATTGTCCCGTTACGTTTTTGCGAGTACATTCTATTTGTTATGGATCCCATGATCCGTTTGATTCCTCTCATTTCGTCTCGCATTGTGTGCGTGAATTTTTATCCGCCGTATATTTTATGATTGCAATTCAATGCAACATTATGTTGAGAGTTGAATCGCAAATAAATACACCGACGTATAATTGGGAAACAAGTGCCTATCTCCTGCCACTTTTATGCCTCTCTCTCTCATTCCCATTAAACTTATAGGCAATATGTGTCCCAATACACCAGCCAGGACATTAAATAGGCCGCGCTCAATTAATGCAAAAGCACTCACCTTGTTTGATTGCAGCACAACTATTAAACGGTTTATTGGGGTGAGCTTTTTTTTCGTTATTATGTAACTCGAATAAAATGGTTTACCTGTTGTTGATTATAACTGCGTGTAACAAATTGATGTAATGACTTTTGTTGTTCGGGTATTTGCGCCATGCGGGGGGTGAAATGTCTAATTCATTAAATTGCCAAAGACAACACTAATTGTCTTTACATAACACTTAATGTTAAGAATTTTGTGAGGTGCTAGAAACATCATTTCTCTCTGTTCGCACACAACGCAACGTACGAGCATACAGCGAAGGTAAACAATTCACAAAATGAACACATGTTGAAATAACAGGTGGGATTGGTTTACTTGGTTTGTTGCCATAAGAGCGGAAACAACATTTGCTATATGTTACAGTATTATGTGCTGGCTGATGCTGCTGCACATATTATATGCAAACATTTGTGTGCTTTCATGCTCATGACTTGATAGTTGGCAAGCCACATTAAAATATGTATAATGCTTTAGTTTTTGACTTGAATAAATTTATCATTTCGTTGTTAGTTTCTTCTTAGTGCATTGTGCGGTTTATTCGCGATATTGTCTAGACTGCAGACTACAAGGAAGAATACTCTCCTCGTTTCATTGAAAATTTGGCAACATTTCAATGTTTCCTCTTGTAAGAATAACAATACACTCTAAGAAAGTAGGTAGCAAATATTATTTCACTCTAATGTGTGCATTATTATGGAGTTTATGTAATTGCGTCGTCGTACTTATAATTTATGTGTGCAGACATAAAATGATAAAATGTTTGCTTTTTCGTTCAGTGGAATGAATATTATTTGCATTTTCTAAGTTGTTAAAATTTAAATATGGTTTGAGAAAAAAAAACATTGACTTAAGATTTTAAATTGCAGTTTGTTTTTAAATATATTTATTCACACAAAGCAGTGGATGAGAAATCCCGCTTCTCAGTTTGTTTGTCATCGTTGCTTCAATATTAAAATATTAAATGATTTTTCCGGTTGAAGTAATTATTACGAAAATTCAGAAACATTACTGAATATCAATAGTTTGGTTCCTTTGGGTTAATAAAGTTATTGCTATTTTATAAAATATATTAAAAACTATACTAGTTTTTCAGTCATAATTTTATATGTATTTTAAGAAAGCTCAATTCTTCAATTAAATTTGAATTGCTCAGATTTTCCTATCTTAATTTAGGTCAATTTTAAAAACATTTAGTTAACCGGTTCAAATATATTATAATTTAACATCTAATGATTTAAAGGGAGCCAAGAGCGTGATTATTTTAAATTCAGTTGATAAATTGCATGTATTTAAGAATTTAAGCGCATTTAAAAAAACATTAAATGTTGAGAAAAATAAACTTCTTTTGTACAAATTTTATAACATTTTTCTGACCTTTAAAAATTAAATTCAATCAACTTATTAAGTTTTCTTTTAAATAAGATATTAAATTACATTTTAATATTTTATTATAATAAAACATATAAATTAACTCCAAAGTCAATAAGTGGCTTAAAGTTGTGATATAATCAAGAAAGAACTGTTAAACCCTCAAAAATAGAAGCTTTAAATTTTGAACCAGTTTAAAAAAACAGGTTTTTAAAAAATCACGTTTATACCCAAGTAATGCAATTTGTTGCGGTTCAAATCGGTAATTTTAAAATTTTCATGGAAGAGAAATTAATCAGATATACACAAATTTGTAATCACGGTCGGTTTACGGACAATTTACCGATTATTTCATTTTTTTTAACGGTTTAATGATTACAATTTAATTATTATGGTTTTTGGGTTGACTGCGTATATAATAAAATTTTTAAATATGAATAACTGTTGATTTTTTGAACGCAAACATATTTTCGTAAATTGTGAACATTGATTACATAATCTCTGATTTAAAAAAAAATATGCTCCCATAATACGAGTATCAATAAGATAAGTAAGAATTTAACAACTTTACCCGCAATTTAAAAAAACCTTTAAACCCATTTTGAATTACGAAGACTTAAAGATTTCTTAAACCCAAAAAAATGTTAAATATGTTTCGTCTGTTTATTGATTTATTAAACCACAAATAAAGCAAAAAGCTCTACTTAAAGCTTATATGTAATATATATAATCATAACTCACTTTGTGTGACGTGGCATCTGCTTCAGCAAACTGAATACAAGCATCTAAATTCGTCCATTTGTGCATGAGTAGTGAGTACGCTGTCACAAACAGTATGCCATTTCACGCATTTGACAAAACATGTAATGCGTTTGAATTGTTATGTCATTGGTGTGTCCCAGACCATCCACCAGCTACAGAAATATTTTGACAAAACGGAATGATGGGATGATTTTTGGCCTCATAATGTATTTGGGCGGGAGTCCAAAATCCCAGAGTACAGTCGCCAGTACAGTGTGGCACATACGGTTGAAGTAATAAATCAAAAGTGGGTCACCCAAATGAGATACAGAAAATTCGCAACATACACTTAAAATATTTCACAGATGTAGAACAATTGAAATGTCATGTAAATGTGATGAATGGCATGCCACGTTTTCTTTTCCCCAAACTAGTTTTGTGTAATATTGTAGTGTGAACTTTTTCCAACAACGTTTGTGTGTGAAAAGTCTTTTTGATTGTATGAAGGGGATGAAGCTTTATTGCGCGAAAATTCATATTGTGTCATTTTCCCAACATAATATGCGACGACTGTAAACTTGACATACATACACGGTTATGATCTTTATTTAATTGACATGCGAAGGCGATGTTGCATTTGCACGAATTGCCGTTCATTGAATGGGCGTTGCGTCCTAACTCCCATTCAACCCACAGTACGCGGCTTATATTGATGGATTAACCTGCATTTAAGCCAACAGGGAATGATGGCTTTTCAAGTATACATACATAATACGGCAAATTCCCGGACATGACCTGATGTGGTCGTGGCAGATGAACCAAACAACAAACGCGTATTCAAAAAAAAGGAAGAAAAAGAACGAATTGCCCCATGTGCTTGATATAAATTTGATAGCCATCAACATTGAAGTGGGCACGAGCACGGACTGTGCGGAGCACACGCGGCATGAGTTGATGCACATCCGGTAACACGCGCCGCTTCTTCCTTATAATGTATACCCACTTACAATCCCATTTTGCGGGTTCTAATACGTGAAGATCGGCATGGCGTAATAAGCTTAATTCTTTTAGGGAATAAACATTTGCTTAAGATGGTTTTTATTACACGAACCCTTACTTTATTGTTGGAGCCGCCAAATTGTGTGCTCGCACTTCATCCCTTTCCTGTATTGCCACTGTATATTAATATACACACTCCTTTCGACTTTATGGCTATACAATGTACTGGGTGGCGTCCTTTTGGTTTACACGTATCACCATATATGTGAAATATTAATGAGGTTGGCGCAATTTTATAGCCATTTCGTTGCTCAATTGAAAGGTATTTTGAAAGCATTTCTATTGTTATTTAAGCTGGATCAGGGAAGACTATTTTTTTAAATAATATTATTTTTTTTGGTGTTCATCCACAATATTATGATTAAAGATTATTTAAAATAAATGTTACATTGATGTAATAAGACAAATACTGGACAGCATTTCAAGATAACAAGCTTCCGAATAATGTTTTTAGTTGAATTTTATGTTGAATCTGAAATGCTCAAGGATAACAAGAAGTAGTTTAGCTTTATTTGCGGTTTAAACATATTTTGTATTTTTCTTTTGACTACAAACAAAGCTCGTAGAAAAGTAATAACCTTTTCAAACTAATTTTATGGTTGGAACCTCCAAAATAACCGTTTTTTTGCCGATTCAAAAATATAATTCATTGCCTTTCTTTTATCTAAAAATATTAACAATAAAAAACTAAGAACAATTGTTGAGAGTAAATTAAAAAGGATTTCAATATTTTTTTATACCGATTAATTTTTTTGCGGTTCAAAAATTTTCTACATAAATCTACATAATTGTTATTATTTAAATAAAAAACATTTTCACGTTAGAAGTAATTATTTTTAACAATAGTTTTGTTTTTTGTTTACTAAAAAGCGTTCCTTTTTTTTTAATTTTTACCCGATTTGTGATTTTTTTTAGCGGTTCAAAATTATTAAAGATTTTATGCGGTTTTAAAACAAATTGAATGTTTTTGTTTTCAAATGACTGAGGAAATCATTTTCATAAAATAAAATCACTTTGATAATTTAAATGGGGGTAGCGGTAATATGTGGCTTTTAAAGCTTACTGCTTTTTTTGCGGTTCAAAATTATGCATTTAACTTTAAAAAATATCGAAAAATGTGAAATTTGAATAAACTTTTTGCACTTTTCATCTGTTTTCTGTAGCCATGTTTGAGCATATTCTGCAACAGCAAAACAGTTTATATAACTTTAAAGTAAATAAACTTTTAATAAATAATTTTGAAAGCTGTGAAACTAAATTACGCATACATCGACACAGGAATTGAAAGCATACACCCAATTTGCATGGTTGGTAAACATTTAAAGAACAAAATTTTAAAAATTTAACACGAAACAAAAATACCTTCATGTTTACAAAGAGCTTTTTACGTACAAAAATGCCCAAAAAATAATGAAATGCATATTTTTCATCCCTTTCCAGAAATGCAGTCTGCATGCATATTTCAAAATCAGGTCATGATGAAATCTGCATTAAAACCGTAACACACAAAATCCATATACCTTTTACCAGGCGCTTCAAAGTTGAAAGATGCTGAATGAAATTTTGCATAAACCGACCTTCACTCATCCCTTTTTAACCCTCGCCCCCCCCCCCCCCCTTCACACACACACACACACACACACACAGCACACACCCTCCGATGATGATTTGCATATGAATTATTATGATAGACGCTGAAAAACGAACAGACACCATAACTCGCCTGTTTGCAAATTTTCTATCTCAGCGATAACACACAAAAAACACAAACTTTTTGGCAGTTGTTATCGTGTTACAAAAGAGGGATGATGCTTCATAATCGTAGTTATAAGGACTCAAAAAGGAGCACGAGTGTAATGTGCAGCAGTGTTATAGAGTTTTGTAAACAATTCTTATATGAGTACTTGAAACTGTTGCTTAATTTCAAAGTTCAACATAGCATGTGTGCTGCTGCAGCTGAGAATATAATTGAATGGTTTAAGCTCAAGTTTACCAGACCGAAGAGGGGTGGGTGGGGAGGGAGGGGAGGGGGCGACGTCGTGGGTGGTGTAATTGGGTAATAGTTGACAGATGCATTGTTGGCAAAACGTTGATTGTGTTTGCAAACTTTTCTTAATTTACATTGTGTGATGCAATTTTTAACGGTTTTATACAAATGACAAAAACAAACAATGAAATTATAAAATTGTTGAATCAAGATATCAGTTAGTTTGTTGGTGCAACGAATATTTGTTTTTCCGACGTATTCAATTCAATTTACATTCTAAAAATAAGTGGGTGGGGGTGGTTGGGGTGCAACAAAAAAGATTTTATCGTTCAAAATGAATAAATGTAAAAAGTACAAACAAAAAAAAAAAAAAAACGCTATCAATGATAAAACTATCAAAAACAAAACAAAAAAAAATCCAACTCAGCGGATTGAAAATGACAGGAGTGAGCGACATTTCATTTGTTGTACAACGTGTTTGCCATTTTATAGTGTACGTACCTGCGTTATACGAGTGGCTGTATGGCGTGGCCTAACACGAAATATCCCCAAAAAAAAAAATCACACGCGAGGTTTAAAATAGCAATCAAATTATTGCCATCACGTGCACGTTTCCATGAATTTTTGTTGGGGGTTTCACCTGCTTTATGCGATACAACGTATCCTGATGGGGGTGTCAACCAGCTATGTGGATAAAACTGCGTGTGAATTGCGTAAATAGTACACGCTGTCTATGCATAAAGGACGTGTTCTGTTGGATCGATGAAAAATGCCGAAATGTGGGTGGTTGAAGCGTGGTGGACACAATAACAAAAAAAAAGAAATGGTAGGGTTGTATTCTTCATTGTTATTAAATTACAGTTGTTAGAATTTTGTACTCCGAGCTTATGTATTAGAACTTTTCTTGGAAATGAAAAGCGAGTATTTTTTTGTCGTGTTTTTTTTCCAAATTCTATTTTGTTTAAGACTTCAGAAAAGCTTTTATGTTAAAAATAATTTTGACTTACAAATCAACGAATTTAAAATTGGGAAATACTTAAGTTTTCTAACCGTGAAAGTAGTCCTTTAAGAAAACAACATAACAGTCTACAAAAACTGTAACACATTGTGTAAAAATAAAGTCGGGGATATGGAAAATGTGACCTTGAAATTTCTAAACTTTGACCTTGATTTTTGTTCAAAAAATTTATATTTTTATTGAGGTTAGCAATAATGTAGAACACCATAGTACAATAAAACACACAGTTTTTGAATTACATGTTTTCATTACAAAAATATGACCTTGATTTTTCAAAATTTGACCTTGAAATGTTCAGCAAGTTTTTTTGTCTCATTTAAGCCTACAATAATATGAATTATTTTTTTTTTAAATATTAAAGGGTTTTGAGATATAAAAAAATTTGACCTTAAATTTTCTGATTTTGACCTTGAAATGTTCAGCAAGTTTTCTTATCTTATTTAATCCTACAATAATCTGAAAGAATTTTTTTGATATTGTGGAAGGTGTCTGAGATAGAAAATTGGGGTTTGTCTTTGTCCACCCTCTTTTTCGCCAGAAGAAGCATCTAGTATACCATCTTTCTATAGTACGCGGTACGGCAGGATATAAAATTACAAAGGATAAAAATCCTATAATTATCCTAAATATTGCAATTTATATTGGTTAAGAAAACTTAAATATTATATTTTATAATAAATATTGGACGGAATGTTCTCAATTATTTTTTTGTTGCAATATAGTTGATCCTTGAATTAATATTTTCCGAACTGGAATGGAATAACGGAAACCTAACTTAATTTGTTTTTCAATAATATAATGGAATTCATTTATGTTAACAGTAATTAAATTATTTGATTAACTTTAGTTGAATTTTATAATTTAAAAAACAAAATTCAAAATGGTGTCCTTTTTAATATTTTACCATAATTTTAAGCATGACATTAAAACGAAGCACAATGGCAAAAAGGATTATTAAGAAGATGACAGATTTACAATTCCAAAATGAAATATTGTGTCGATGTGTTTATTTCGCGTGCTTAGCGGCCACACGAGAGTTCAAATTAATTAAAATGTGAAGCCATTGGAATGAAAATGTACTTCAACATCAGGGGCAGTAATAAGCTAAATGCTAATAAAAATGCAGGAAACACGCAACTCCCTTGTAATGTGTATTATTTATGTTGTGAAATGTGTCTGCACGAGCATGGAGTTACAAATCGATTCAATATTTGGCATCCCAAACACTGTTGCATATTGACTGGTGGTGCTGGCGGTGCTGGTGGTGCGGTCGATGCTCTAATGCGCCTCTAAAGTCTAAATACTATCAGGGTGCTGAGTACTTGCAACTGTGCAAGTTAGTTCGCAATTCATGCATTCTTCATGCAAGACGAATCGATATTAAACCACCTAATTGAGCCTGAGTTATGAATGTGTCTGTTAAAGCAACTGTTGCACCCAAATAAGCCACAAATGCCATAATATAAATTATGTGTGTGGCATATTCCATATAATTGAGTGTCAAATGAGAAGGGTGGGAGTCATTTATTTTATGAAATATGCATGCACATCGACAAAACAGTGCGGGAATTGAGTTGGAAAAAAATAAACGAATAAAGAAAATAACAATAATAATGGGAAATGAATAAAAACAGGAAAAAAAATGAATATAATTGAATTCCCTGCATACTTTCGGGCGCTATGTGGAATTGCAATTAAATACCACACAGCTCAGCATGGCGTCCCAAATTATTATTGTGACATTGTGCAAACACAGCGTTAAAAAATATAAAATACATTTTGTAAAACAAAAAAAAAAATTTTAATCCTTTTTTTTTTGGAAGAATTATGTTGACGGAAATTAAATGAGCACCAATTTTGGTGTAAAGAAATCCACTGATCGAACACAACAGCTACAAGTATACTACCACAACAACTCCATCCTAAAAGTGGAGGCGCGTAAATGGCGCTGCACAACCCCGCACGCCTCCCACCCTTTTAAATGTCAACTCTGATGAAGCTGAAATAACGTTTTATCCATTGTGACAATGAAATTATTGTTTCATTTGTCGCGTCGATGCGGATTACACACATTACGAAGATTAAAAAATTAATTGTCGGTTGAAAGTTGCAAAAGCGCACAAAATTGCCATGTCGCAAAATCCCAAACATAATATAACGCGGTGCATAAGCAGTGGATGCAGCAGCTTAATGGTGAATGCGATAAGTGCAATGAGACCGGAAGCGTAATCCTTTGATGACAAGCGTAACTGTGTAAAAGGAAATTTGTGTGGAAATTCATGTTATTTCTTTCAATTACATCATTAACTATATTTATTCTAATTTAAAACCAAATGTGCATTTGTTGTTAATAGAATTTTAATTTTTAAATTATAATTTTGGTGCACTAAGGTTGAAAAAAAACTCCTAATCTACTGGACTGATTTGTCTGAAAATTTTTTGTAAAATATTATAGAAAAGTATGAGTGATTTTTGGTTTTTCAAGGTTAGATGCTTCAAGTAGGAAAATTCAAGGTCAAATTTTTTATATCTCAGAAACCTTAAATATTTTTGAATATTTTTTTCACACTATTGTAGGATTAAATAAGATAAGAAACTTGGTGAACATTTCAAGGTCAAAATTTGAAAAGTCAAGGCCATATTTTTATAATGAAACTATGTAAAAACTGTGTGTTTTAGGGTACTATGATGTTCTACATTATTGATAATCTCAATAAAAGTACCAATTTTGGAGAAAAATCAAGGTCAAAACTCAGAAATTTCAAGGTCACATTTTCCATATCTCCCAAAAGCTTTATTAAAATGTAGTTAAGCAACACCTCGCACTTCCTGCGACGTAGTTTTAGTTCAAATATTTTCCTTTCATTTTGAATATTTTACCAAAACATTTTGTTTCAAAAAACAAACATGAAACGATAATTTTTAATATTCACAAATTCAATCAGATATCAATGTCAAAATGACAAATTTTGTATACGTCTTTTTTTTTCAATTTGTGTCACAGCAGAAATTTGAATTTTGTTGATTAATTAATCATAATTTTATTATCTACTTTTTGCATTCAGGAATTTGCCAAATTGTTTCAGCCTTTTCAATTATTCCAATCAGATTACATTCACTCAACCCCCACCCCCTTTCCTACAATCCCCTAAATATGTGGCGACTTCAATATTTGATGAGCGAGCATATTTTGTAAACCGCGGCATGTTCTGTTAAAAAATTATCATTCATCATAAATCATAGAAAAACAATAATAATTCAGTGTCAATCTCAAAAGGATTCTTAACTTACCTTCCCCTCGTGGTTTTTGTTTTGGTTGTACAAAAATGTTTGGGGCAAAACTATAATAAATCAAATTGTGTGGGTTTTTGGTCTGTTTTTGTTTATATATTTCCGATGGGAGGTTCAGCCATTAAATATTCAAGTTCAGGAGCACTTTGTGCCAGTACATTGTGTATTGAATAAACACAAACAATTACTTTCTAGGTACTTACTCGTACAAATATGTGAATAGTTTAGGTCAATTAATTGATTGTTTGATATTTGGGAACAACACTTGTTGTGTGTCCTTTCAAATTAGAATTTCATTGCATCAAGGAGAATTATTCATTAATATTACAGTTATTTAAATATTGTAATTATTGAGAGGTGTCCTTTTTAAATTGGATGGGATTAAAAATTTATGAATCAGAAATATGTTGGTAAAAAATATCCTTGTATTAACAGTGTAATGTGTGATTATAAAAAGAGAATACAAAAACGTTTTTAAAAGCTTAAAATTGTTTGTTTAATTAAAAAAAGGAGTTTTATAAGCTGCTTTTAAAAGCTTAAAATTGTTGTTCTTAAAAAAAAAAATAGTTTTATAACTTGACCTTGAGTGTCCTTAAAATATTTACTTGTTTTAAAATACGATTCTCGTTAATGACATTCAAACCGAGTGACAATTTTAACGAATTTACCTTGTTTTAAAGCTTAAAATGTGCCGGTTTCGTCGAAAGCTTAATATTTTTTATATTTATTGTCAAAATTTTCGCTGGTTACCATAATATGTGGTGTGTCCTTGTAATAACAGATTGCGCTGTGTAATTACAAAAAAACTGCTGGGAATGCTTGAGCCAATCCGCATGTTCAAAACAATAATACAGTTTAAATTCTTTTTCTTAAAATATCAAACTTTTTTTTAATTAAATTTTATTCCTTTACATGACATCTAAATTGGGTGCAAATTTAAACAACTTACAATTTACCGTTAAATAAAAATGTCGCTTAAAATATGCCATACTAATTAATCCTTGAAAAGCTAAAGCTTTTTTAATTGTCGAAGTTTTCCTTGGTTACTGCATTTAGAAGCGAAAACATTATGGGGGTGGAAATTTATTTTTGCATAAAATTGTTTCTTCAAGTTTCAGGACGAGACTTACTGCATTTCACATGTTTGTCATAACGTTGCGCACTTTTATGCATCACTCAACTGTCAACATGGCAACGGGATTTACAAAGAAAGGATATTCAAGATCCCCTTCGCAGTGTGCAAAATAACATTTCAATCGTCCTTTAAATTTTTGTAGAAGGTGTTTCGTTACTGCAGTTTGAACTCTCATTAATTGCTTGAATTGGTATTACAGTGATTAAGCAACGTCGTACTTAAATGCACACTGCAGCACTCGGTGCATTTTGTATATTTTCAGAATATGTTCATTAAAATCCTTGATTCATTGCAACTTAATTTGAAATGAGTGTGTGGGATGTGCAACGTGGCTGCAAAACTTTGCCCCCCTTTACCGTTACATTTAAGTAAGTTAGTTATGTAAGACGACGATCAATTAATATGGAGAATAATTAGAGTAATACGTTTTGTAAAAGTTATTAAACTTGTATGAGTTGTTGGAACTAAAATTAACGTTCAACTTTGTTTGCATAATATTTTCGGTGCGATGTTTCATCCACTCTCGATATTTCCCATTCACACACACACTTCCATCAAATATATTTGCACAAAATTCAAATAATTGCGTCTTTGTGATTGTTCGTTTAATAAGAATTTTGACATGGGAACAACGTGCACAGTGCCAAAGGACTGAAATAATTCTTTTGCTTTCATGGTGTTTCTTGGCAAACTTCAAAGTAAATAATTTTGTGTCGGGGTTGGGCATTTTAACAAAGTACACCGCATGATATCCAGGGTGGGGGTGCAAAAAAAAAAGAAGGAAAAGTAAAAAAAAACCAACCACATTTTGTGTGTATTATTTGGCCGTAATGGTTATTCAAATAATGAAAATGCTTGGTGATTTCCACGGCAACACAGCAGCAGCTCGTCACAAGGGGATGAAGCAAAACTTATATTATATATTCGCTTTGCAAAAGCCGAGCATTTTGCAAACATTAGCGTCTTTTTTATTTATTATTTTGTTCCTCATTTTTATTTGTATTACTCTTGCCATTGCCATATACAAATAAAAAAAAAAGTTTAATGACAATCCTTGAAAGCTCGGCGTGGAGCACATAAACATAACTGTTTTGTAGCATTCAACAACAACAAAAAAAAATTATTACAAGAATGTCCTGCTTTGTATTCTTCTGTCGACTGATATTTAAGAACTCATTGTTCTTTTCCGCATTGTTTTTGTCCTTTCGTTCCTTTTTTTTAATTACACAACTCGGAATATGTTTTCATTTTGCAACTAGTTATGTTATGTACAATAGTTGTGTTCGTAGAAAAAAAAACTGCAGAATTTAGACGAGATATTTCACATGCACTTTCAACCCTTAACATTTATGTTATTTAATTGACTAACCAAGTAATCAGCATAATCAGTCTCAAAGTGTATTAACATAATTTTCTTGCATTTAACTCGAGACTTTTTTTTCTGAAAGTAAAATCAACTTAAACAATTTCAAGGATTGCAGTGTAACTGGTCGTCAAGTAATATTGGAAGGATTAGCCTTTGATGATTATTTTTGTTAAATATAATTCAAAAAATGTTTGACGTATTTATTGGAATGTTTTATTTAGCTTTGATGTCAGAAATGTATTTTATTAATATTAATTCAGCCATTGCTATTGATCCTTTATGAATTTCTAATATTTTTCTCATAAATAATTGTATGATTGGGTTTTTGCTTCTAAATTTTTTTGCATGCTTTTCTTTATTGAATTTTGTGTTTTCTTTTTGATATTGTAAGAAAATTGCAGGTTTATACTGTGGAGAATAATGAAGAGTAATTTAAAGGCTGGTTGTTTGTTTTAAAATGGAGTACGTTCATTCAAAATAATTGTATCAAATCACCTGAAATATTTCATTAAATTGCATTTTCGTCCTTTAAAGATATTTAATTTAAAGTATTAAGCGCGTATGTTTTAAAGAAATCAATTTAAATTTAAATGTTTATTAGAATTTTAGAATAAATGTTCAAAATCGTCAAAGCCGTTGTTAAGTGTTTTAAAAAAATTCCCGTATAAGTCGTCAATGTAGTTTCATCTCCTTCCCCATCGCAATTTCCCCATCCACAAAAATCTCTAGCATTGTGGTGGACGCAATTACACACACTATATTTTTTCTACAGGGTTTTCCACTAAGAGCGGGTTGATTTCCACAGTTCATATTACATTTTGTTGAGGCTGCATCTGTGTGAAACCAATTTAGTTTTATTTATTAAAGTACTATTTTTTTAAGAATTTTTTTTTTAAGAAAGCAGAATCAAATCATCCGTGGAATATCAAAAAGTTCGAATTGCTATCATCGTTCCGTACATTTATGAAGAACGCCAAAGATCAATGATAACTAATTTCATTTGGCCCCAAATTGAATAAAATTATTATCAACAATGTGGTTTCGAAAGGATGGCGCTACGTGCTACACAACGTGCTACTTAAAGGACATTCCGCACGAGGGATTGTGGGATTGGCTACAGGCGACGTAAATTGGTCACCAAAATTCTAGGATTCAACCCAATTAGACTTATTATTGTAGGGTTTCCTTAAGTCACAGGACTATGTTAACAGGCATTGTCAATTTAACTTTTTGGATATTCCAGAGAATCATTGAAGTCCTTTTTAACATTAACACCACAGAAAATATAATTTATTTAGTTTCATTTCTATCCGCACTTAGTGGAAAGCCCTGTAGAATAATTAACTTCTTAAAGTATGAGGTGTGAGATGGAGACTACATTAACATCAGTTCCGAAACAAATAAATGGATTTAGAAAGAGTGACTTAAAATTTACTGATAAGTCTTAAGTCACTTAAGTATTTCAAATTAATCTTTAAGATCATTAGTATGTAAGTCACTTTAGATTAAGGCTTAAGCCAGTATTGTCAGATAGTCGTAATTGTACAACTTTTTTAAAATTATTAAATGACTTATCAGATTAAATTTAAAATTGTCTGTGATTTAAAATTCTAAAAAACACCTTCATCTTAAATTTAAAAATTAAATTAATTTATCTGACAATACAACGATCTTGAAGGCGTAGGTCACAAATCGTGGCGATAACAATAACCCAGATTCACTAAATAAAGCAATTTTATAATACCAAAATAATTAATACACCAAATATAGTAAGCTTATATAACTCCCAATCCAAATCACTTCGCCAATATTGCTCAATCTTAATAAGTAATCATAAAACTTGCTCTTTTTTTTGTGTGTGTGCACCCCCACCCCCCAAATGAACATTAAAATAACACCCCCAATACTACATACTTTGTGTACTTGTACACGGTCGCACAATATCCTTTGTTAACCATTAATAATATTGCGTTCGAGACGCGGCGCGCACCCCCTGCGTTGTGCCGAGCCCACCACTCCCCCCCCCCCCCACAAACCACAGAGATAATTGATAATTTATGGGTGCGGAAAAGTGTGGTTATTTGGCTGCCTGCATAAAACAACGAGAAGATAACCGCACAAACTGAGTATGAATATCAGCAGCACAATATGTGTAGTAATTTATTTATGTACGCCTTTTGCAACATACAAACATATTATGCGGACGGTGAATTACAGTGATTAGGTTGTAGGTTATTGGAGATCGCTTCGGTGCTCGCAGTTGAGAACATTTGATTTCCCATTTGGGATGTGACCCTACGCGTAGCAGATAGAGTTTACACATCCGCAAATTATATCGGCGAACAAGCTCATGTGTAGCAAATTACACAACACGATATTACTATTACACGTCGTTTTGGGGTGTATTTGGAAGGGGGCGAGGGGTGGCAAAAAATATGTTTTTATTGACCTATTTATGTGTTGAGTTTAACTTCATGTTTTAGTGGTGGACTGGTGGGGTGGGGAGGGGATCGTGGGGACACATGAGTGCCATTTTAATTAACACGTCGTGCAGAAACTTTGCCGGAATGCGACCGAAAAATTCAAAATGGTGCGGAAGCTTTCATCCATACGGAATTACTTAAAGTTTAATGTATGCGAGGTCAACATTTAAATTTATATTATGTTGCTCTGGTATACGTACTCAGCTCCGGATGACAAACTCATTCTCCTAAAATTAATATTTTTTTGCAAGTGTGTGCATTTAAGTGGCGCTATTACGTATGGATGGAATATAAAAAAAAGCAAAGCACGAGTGGGGTTGCTTTAAACAATAGAAGCCTGACGGACCGTTCAACAAAATGGAGTAAAAAAAAAAAAAAAAAATGAGTAAAAAAAAAAATGGAATTGTTTTTAAGTGGAGTACGGGAGTAGAGCAAAGCTTTTGTGAAAGCACGTATTAAGGGTACAGAATAAAGCATTATAATGCACAAGTATAAAAGTGTGCTCAAACATAGACGACCAACTGAGTGTATTAGATTTGATTAATTAATCTTTTGACAATTTTTAAATAAATATTACACGAGCATAGAGGCTTAAAGGATATGAAGGGTATTTTCGATTCACGATTGCAAAATAGACTCGTACTGCCCCCGCGCACTTGACATCCTCAAGCATGCGGTGTCACGCATATGCGCCGTTTGATGTTATTGTTTGAATAGGTCATTAACATGAGAGGGTGCGTTGTGTTGCGTTGTGTTGGTCATTGGAATTAATTGATGGCGCATTGTTTTGAGGCACTCGAATGTGCCCACGCTGCGAACTGGAACAGAGTTACTCACTTATCGTATTAATTCTCATTGCAATGGTTAAACAATTAATTCAATTACAGTTTTTTTTTATTTATCCTCTTTAAATTTTTATCCTCATAGGACTCTCAAAAAAATGAAACAAATGGAGAATATAAATTTAATATCCAAATAAAGTTTAAGTCGTGTTATTGATTTTAAATAAACTTGCATTCAACTTTTTTAATAAATTCCGCATTCATTCAATTTAATCCTTTGAACAAGAAGTTACAGACGTCTCGGCGTGCAGTATATTTTAATGTACATGCAGTTAAATTGTGTGTGCTTTGTTCTATGTTTTAACTGGTTGCGTCTTTACATTATGCTAAAATATTGGTTTCTTTGCAAAATGCCTTTTTTGTTGTTTTAAATCCAGTACATGCATAAAAGGAAATTTGAATTTATGCATATCGTTTCTTACCACACACACACACACACAGACACACACACACACACACACACAAACACACACAAAAAGAAAGTATAGAAAAAGTATAAGAGAAAAAAGGAAGAAAAAATGGCAGGGAGACCAATCTGATATTTATTTTTATTCACTTTTGAATAATCTATGAAAATAATAATTTTTAAGTTAAAATTTAATTTTTTTTTTTTAATTAATTTGTTCGATCTTGAAAACTAAACATATTGACCTTGAAAAATAAATATTTTGACCTTGAAAACTCAATATTTTGACCTTGAAAACTCAATATTTTGACTTAAACTGTTCGAACTGTAAAAATAAATATTTTGACATTGAAAAATAAATATTCTGACCTTGAAAACTTATTATTTTGAAGAATGAAAACTTTGACCTTGAAAACTGGGCAATTACCTTTCTTTTGTTAGAGATCAACTCAATAATTTGAGTGAATTTCATAAAAAATATTGGAAAAGTTGCTGAGTTGAAAATATGTGACCTTGAATTGTTAAGATATAAACCTTATTTGTTTGAATTTTGACCTTAAAGCTTTCAACGAATCGATGCTATTTAATTGAAACAGTTAATAATCTATAGCAATGTAATTTATAGTTCAAAGTTTGAAATCTATTTGTTTTTAATGAAATTCAAAGATGATTTTAAATTTATTATTTAAAAAAATTTGAGGTTATGTTGGACATTATACACGAATTGTTAGTTAAAATTTTAAGCGCTTAGAATATTTGTGGAGACCAAGTAATGTGTAATAATGTTAAATCGTTTTAAAGCACCAATAAAATTTTAAAAACATCTTGAACTAACATTTTGTTAAATATTCCATGACCTTGAAAAAAGTTCATTGGCTTAAATATTATTTTATTATCAAATCAAATAATTATTAATGCCTCCGTTTTTAGATTTAAAGGATTTTAAAAGAGATTTAATAAAAAAAAAATTGCTATTGCATGAATTTGTTACTCCAACGTGATAGTTTCCAAAATAAATTTATAAATCAAGTGAAAATTATATGCAGCATTCAAGAAACCAAAACACCACACATACATTCTGAATAAATAAAGCGCACAATGCTCATTCGACTAAAAGCTATTACTTCTAATTTGTTTGAAATTGAATTCCTGAAAGTTGGTTTTGCCAAAACCAAAATAGGTACCAGATATATCCCAGCAACGGGTTTATATCGCAATGCTGTGTGTGGGTGTGTGTGTGTGTGTGTGTGGGCGGGCAATGTGTATTTACGGTTCGAAGGTATTATATTCACATTTATAAATTATACCACACGACAGTTCTCATTTTCAAATTCAATTGGGAACGTTTCACGTATAAATCAGTCCACAGAGTGCGCTGTTTCTTGTCGCTTGACTAAATATTACATGCAACCCGGCATATTGCCTACACATAAAATGGTGGTGCGGTGTTTGTCATAGCATGTAGATGTGCGATGATACCGAGAATACCATTTACATTTTAAATCTATCTTTTAACATTGATGTTTGCAACTGAAAATGTATTCAAATTGTGGTGTCTTTGAAGACACACAACTCACAATGCACCGCACAAGAGCCACTCATGTGGGCTGAGAGGATCATCAGACCGTAACAGGAGGAGGCTTACAAGTGCTGATGAAAAATTGGTATTCATTTGCGTGTAAAATGAAAATAAATGGCCAGTAGTTGGATGTGGTGCACAAAAAAAAGGACATTCTATAAAAAAAAGTGTGTGCATTTCAAATTCAATTGAAAAGGATTGATCCTTTTTGTAAAACATTAAAGTTGAGAATGTTGTATTTACAAATTGAGCTTAAATTTATGTAATTTTGCCTCATGATCCTTGTACAATATGTAAAGGGAATCAAAAGGGACTCGCCTAATGGCATATTATTACATTTGCCCATATATATTGCACAACTCCCACAACACGCATGGATTTACACGCCTCACAATTATTTATGACTAACACACTATAACTCCACTGAATGTTATTGCGAAAGTATATGGGTGGGATGTTCTTTGGTTTTCTGTCAAGGCTGTGGCGCTGTAATTGCTGTGATTTACGAGTGTCAGCCACAAATTGTGTAGGAATTGCCATATTCGAATTAACATGTCACGTCCGAACAAATCGATAGAATGACGAATGGGTATAATATAAATTTGATATATAAATGAGTGGGGGATGCGGAATACCGTCCTTCCATCCCCGTGATCACCATATCACCAAATTGCATTGTAATAAAATAAATGAACAGCGTGTAGCAGCATGGGGGTGATTGATTTGAAACAAATTCTCTGCTCTCGTCTGCAATACACACAATTGGAAGCCAACCCACAACAACACATCATTAATGCGCCCACAAAACAAGCCTGATGATTGTTTAATAAAATGATGACTCGCCAAGATAAAGTATATTATGGCAATGTGACGCAAATGTAACGAACACAGCCCACTCGGCGGGTCACATTGTAAGGACGAGCTTAATTCATTTGCATGCACTACATTTGTTTTAATGGCGTGCAAATTGGGATGACAATATTGGTGGTTTGGGGAGGACACTCATTATGGTGTTAAAATCAAAAATATGTAGTCCTGTCTCTATTGCATTTTGCAACAGAATAAAAATTTTAGAAAATTTAAAATGGGTGGGGGAAAATAACTTAAAACAATTTATCGGAATTCAATATTTCTATTTTAAAATTAAATGTTTAAGGACTTTTTAAGGATAATTTTAAACTCTTTTCAATTTTAAGTATTTTTAAAAGGATTCTTCGACATTAAATTTTTAAATATTGAATAGTTAGGTGGCTTTTAATGACTGTAATGTCCTTTTACTTATTTAAATTATATGTGATCCTTAAATTGACTGTTTACTTACAGTCTCGTGATTGTACTTAATCTAGAAGTGCTACCATCTATGTAATTTAATTCTTTAAAGGCACTGCAACATTTTTGTCTTACAAGGATATTTCATAAAAATTCTTTCCTTGTTTAAAACCAAATACCCTTAAACCCTTAAATATTTCTTTAAAGTATTAAAGGCAGTTATTAATAAAACAACAGCTCAAGAATTTTTAACACGCATGCATCCTTTTCTCAAAGGATATATTATCGTCACAAAACGATGCCACATCCCCACCCCATATGGCGTGACAAAATTCATAAATAACCACTGACGTCGCATTGTCAGTATCTTTGACTTATAAATACTTGAATTTAAATTAAAGAACACATTTTCATTTTGTTGTAACGGTATTTAAAAAGTGTTCTGCCCTCCTTAATTTAGAAGTACAAAGTTGAAATCATTTCTAATTTTGGAATATAAAAACTTTGAAACACAATGCATATTTTATTTGCGTATTGATGTAAGGGGGAAAAAAAAATGGAAAATTGGAAAATTGGCAAAATTATCTCCGTCCCCAATCGGTATATAAATTTGCACTTCCTTTTTGCCGAAAAAGCAACCATCAACGAATATTTAAATTGACTTTGAAGACGAAATATCGCTGATTCCATAAATATGTAAATATTGGTTCGTCAGAGTTCTTAGAATCATTTAACATTGGCGGGTTTTAAAAATGTGCCGGCCGTTTTCTTTTAGCAAATAATTTCGCCAGCGATGTTATTTTGAATGACATTTTGGTCAGCCTTAATTAACTGACGTGGGATTAAATTAAAAAATAAATGAATATTTGTAAAAATGGGGCTTCAGATGCTTGAAATATATTTTTAAATGTCACCAAATTATTATTTCTAAGTACTAGAACAAGATAAATCCATTAGGTTTACAAATTGAATATATTGATGGATGTATGGTACACTTTTAGTAGTAAGGGCCGAAGAAATGGATTTCCGACATAATATGTGAGCCTTAAATAGTTACATCAATAATTGCCCAACTTCAATACCATCACCCTTTACAGTATAAATTAAATATTTCCGAGATTGCAAGGATTTTAATGACACACTCTAAATTGAAGCAGAAATTATTCTCAAACTTTAAAAATTCACTTAACTTTGAGACATTCTTCACTTTGTTGCAAAACTTCAAGTCCTCACATCCCCCATTGTTCGCAAGAAGCTATCAACAACATTTGAAGAATTCGTCTCGCTTCAAGGTATATTACTTACATTAAAATATTCTTTAGTTGTACACAAGTCCTCGACAAAGACGGTTGCACGTTATGCCGCATATTCAAGCCATTACCGCACATTACAAGGAAATTGCACACAACAATGAGGGACAGGGAAAAGTTGTTAAAAGCTTCGTCCCCCATTCCCCCTTCCCCCTCCAACCTTTCATACGTCGTGATATTGTTCCATATTTAGGTTAATGAATGTTGTTCCGTCCTAAATGTGTATTGGGGAAGTAGCAAGTAACTTTTCAAAAAAAAACTTGTGCACACAATTGAGTTTCGCTGCTAATTCGGGACGATTTCAATTCTGGGAAATTTGAATACTTGTGACAATAATATTGCCACAAGTACACAAAATTCTGGGTTTCTTATGCCAATAGTTTTTCCCCATAATAAAATAAGTGAAAACTTGTGAAATTCCAGCACCTAAGTAATTATGTGTACGAGCAGTGGGACTTTAAAATTAATAAAGAAAGTTTGTCGTGGGAAATTTTCAATTCACGATTTAAATTTGATTATTTGAAAATTTGTCATAAATAATCAAAATGCAAAGGCACGCAAAAGAGAATTCAGTTTTCTGACAATAAAAGGATGTTACGAACTAATGAATATTTTATTTTTGTGCTTGTAATTGAATTTAAATATTAAATTGTTAAAAAAACGCTGCAGATAAGTAAAAGAAAGTGTTTTTTGTTTAATAAAGTTTTAGTTTTTTTTCAAATTATAATAATTATGATTATTGCAACTTTATAAGTTACATATTTAGGACATTATTTCAAGGTCACAAGAAAAGGTTTTCAAAGGTTAAAATCGATTTTTCCTAAACTGCATTTTTAAACTCAAACATTTGAGCTTTTATGATTTAAAGCACCATTACGTTAGTATTTCTTCTTAAAAGTCCTTAAAAAGTGGCTTAACTTATTTTATTTACTTTTATTAATTATCCTTTGCGATCAAAATAATGAAATTAAACAAGGACCTTAATCGTGTTTCATTTTAAAGTTTTTTTTTTTGGTCAAACACTTTTCTTAATTAAATTAAATCCTTATTTTTAAGTGGACGAAGGAATTTGAGGAATAAGAAAGGTCCTAAATTACGAGTATTAAAATTTTCAGAATGATGGTAATCCTTTTGTGTTTGAATGCGGCTCTAAAATTTCTTGTTTCTCAATTAAAATTGTTTCCCCTCAGTTTTAGTTAGTTATTGCAATAAATTATTACCTGCCAATTGAATTCGGTTCTTAGTATTTATGTTTGATAACTGTTAATTAATAAATACTTCCGGTAAGCCATACAGTGATTCACAATGATATGTTTTATTACGTTGGTACAAACTAGATAAATCAATTATCAGAGAAGAGCATCCATCCGAAATGAAGGTTGGTCGTCCGTTAATAAAAGGCATATTAACCTTTTCAATAGTTTCAAAGCTTGATTTGATATTCCACATATTTCATTAATTGTATAATATGTCCTGTGGGCAGGAATTGTAAACAGCAAATTTTCAAAAGCAAACAAAATATACCTGAATATGCAGTGAAGCATTGAAGTTTCCCTAATATAATATTTATTACATAACAGTAAAAGTATAAAGTGACATATTATAAAGATGTTGCATATTTCAAGCTAGGCAGCCGCATACCAACTCCACCCCATCTCAATTTCCCACCCCAAATTAAATTCAAAAAGAGAAAAATTCTTATTTTGCAGCAAGGATGGCAAACTTGAGGCATTTATGTCAAAGGATTTAACAAGACAGCCCTCAGTTGGATGGTACATATATAAAATAGCGTGTAGTCAGGAGAATGAAGCCTGGTTTCAAGCGGATCAACCATTTCAACAATGCAAGCTTCGCTCAAGAATCTTGAGAATTTCACACAAATAACACACACACACACACAACGAGCGTATCATGATGGAGGATGTGGCAGAAAAGTGAATGCAAAAAAATGATGCCACGCTGCAGCCTTTTAAATTTTAACGAAACGGTGTATAAAATTGGTATGGTGGATAAGTGGAGTCATTGTCGTGCCTTATATCCAGAATGAGGCAGATGCTTTTTGTGACTTATGGTATTTATTGGTTGTGTGCGACGCTGGAAAAAGGTGTTTAAACGATGTCATACTCATCTTGAAATATTGGTATTCATTGATTTTCACTCAAAAATTAATTTAATGTCGGAAGTAAATTAGCATTACATTCCCAATTGACAGTTTGAAGTGGGGAATAAAATCAGCGCAAGTACTAAATAAGTGTATGGAAGTAGCGCAGTCAGTTCTGAAATTTAAGTTGGTGTGAGTTTATTTATTACGAATCTTGCTGGAGCAGAAAATTATTACTATAATATAAAAAAGTTATTAATGCAGAAACACGATTTGATATGCCCTGAGTGCAAAATAGTGGCCTAGGAAATTCGTTTGCGTGTACGTCCGCATGTTAGTTCTGAAGTACGGACGTACAGGCGTTCGGGAGTCCGGTCGATTTCGGAAACTACTGGATGGATTTCCATGAAATTTCGGCACCTTTCATAAAATTAACTTTTTTCAATACATTTATTTTTATAAAAAGATATCAAGGTCAAATTATGGTACGAAAAATGTTTTTGTGACTTAAAACTAATTAAGTTTGCTCCAAAACGGGCGAACCGATTCTAATCAAAATTGCATTTATCGTATTTCCGTTAAAGTGATCCTTTGGATATTGATACACTCATAGTAGATTTCCTATTTCAAAAACCTTACAGAATATTAAAATAATTCTTTCATATAATGTAGTATTTTTATAATATACAAAATAAGTCGTTTCAATAATGTTTCAAGGTTCAAAATTTTAAAATTCAAGGTCATACATTTTATATCATAAAAAGCTTAAATATTTTCAAAGACTTTATTTTACATTATTGTAGCCTCCGACAAGATAAAAACCATGTTTTACATTTCAAGGTCAAAATATGAAATTTCAAGGTCATTTTTTTTTGTCTCAGAGAGAATAAATATTTTTGAATATTTTCTTTCATATTATTGTTGCCCTTGTTAAGAGAAACAACTTTGCTCAACATTTCAAGGTCAAAATATTTTGTTTTAAAGGTTGAAAATACATTTTAAAATTATCAAAAAAAATAACACGATACAAAATATGAACAAATATTTGTAATTCATTTATTATTATGATTAAACCACACGTAAATTTCATGTTGAAGTGCAATCTGAGTAGTTTTATTTATTTAACTTCGTATCAACTTACACAACAACTTAATTTTAATTTATATAACTACAACCATAAAGTCTACATTACATCTTATTGTTTACTTCTGGCAAAAGCGAGGTACTCTAACTACCTTTATATTTAAACACTTTTCTAGTTTAAAATTAATCAATTCACACATCGCTCTCCCTGCGATGTATTTTGCATCTACGTTTATTTTCTGTCGCAACGTCCCCAACATTTAACTTAAAATAGCATAAATATTGTCACAATAAATGTCATGTGATGAAAATCAATAATCATGCAGCAAAAGTGCATGCATGATGCAATGCATAACTCATAACATGTCATTATTTATTTAAATTGAATGAAAGTCAATAGTTCAAGGAAATGCATATTATTTATTTACTTTATCTGTTAAAATGCTTAAAGATTAATGTGGCCTCAAATTTCATGCATGATTTATAGACTTTCTTAACATTTTCATTTTTTTATTGCAAACCACTTAAATATAATTACTACCAAGAGAGCTTTAAGAAACAGCAAATGTTGAATAAAATCAGCATTTTGAGAAGCACAATATATTCGATTGCGATTGTTAGGTCGCCCGAATTGTTTTCGATCACAATCATTTGTTTATACGAATTGGATCATAAATCATATTTTGGGCATAAAAAAATAAGGAAACATTTTTTTAGTCAAATATACGCCTCTTCTCACAAACACACACTGTTACAAAGGATATCGTGGCTCCCGTCTGATGTACATAAATTCGCATACATCTCCATAATTGTTTATGTATGCAACGTTATATTTGCGGGACAAGCAAAAATGCTTCAGCCCCCATTCCCCGTCACTGAATAATATCCTTCTCTGCTATTGTGTTTTAAATGACCCCATATACATACTTTGTCAACGCTTACGATGGCAACAATATGTCAATGAAACTGCTGACTGGGGCTGTACGTATTTATTATTCCTTTTTTTTTTTTTTTTTGATGGACGCCCATCCGTTCAGCAGCACGCTTCCAAATTTGGTTGCCAATATTAAATTTACGCAAAGATTACACGCAAATGTCATACATACAACCCATTATGTTATTATACGGTTATTACCGGTTTCAACCGTAGTCAAAATGTGTGTGTGTTGAAATTCTTTCCTTCACCCACATAAATCCTGACATTTAATGGTCCAAATGTTATTGCAGCACAATAATGTGAATCGTTATGTGGGAAACCATTTTGTAATTGTTGAATGGTCAATGATTAAGGACGACAACCACACAAACACTCCACACAGTATTATTATCCTTAATATTGAAATCCTCAGTAAGTTAAAGTCCTTCTAAACCATATAACATTATGCGGATGAAGCGCATACTTCAACAGACTAAAGCTGCATTACTACTAAGCGTGTAAATTAAATTTCCACAAGTCATCCTACATGGTAATCAATTTATATTACGTAACTTAGTTTTGTTGTTGCGTCGTGTCTACATTTTTATCCACAATCATGTGTGTTATTTGCGTTGAGCTTTGGACAATTAAATGATAAGTCAAAAATGAGCGAAAAATATATAAAAAGCATTCGCACACAAAAGGCCACTGTAATGGCAATAATTCTTCTAACTATATAAAGGATATATGAAGCTTTTCACCATGACCATTTGAAGTTAACTCTGTATGTACTTAAACACAAAATCCTTTATACTAAATAGGAAAATAAAAATGGGTATGGTCGAAGGGCTAAGCCCCTCAGTATTGAGTCTTATCTGATTGTTCTCGAATGATTATTGTTTTCAATTAACCCCTTTTCCGCCCATTCATGTAATTATCTAAATTTGAAGAATCATTTAGCATTGTTCAGATGAATTGCTGGAACAATGTGAGCCTCCGGAAAATCAATTGCAATGAAAGGATTTTTTTTTGTGTGTTGCAATTAATTGCAAATTTTTTTGGAATACAGAAAAGGAAGTGAAGTAGATTTTACTTTAATTTTTGTCGGTTTGTGGTAGTAATGTAAAGTTAATTGAATTAAATGGGGTGAGGGTGGATTTTTTGAATTCCAGAGAGTTTGGTTTAATGATAAACCCTTAATAATAAATGAAAGGGAAGTAATTAATTGGGGATGTAATTGTAAAGGAAAAAACGAAAATGTATTTTGTGGGGAAATATTAATATTAAAATTGTTTAATTAATTTTTTTTTAAAGTAAATAAATGATGATTGGTACTTTTTAATTAACATACTTTCTATCTTTGTTCATTTGAAAATTTGAAAGGACTTCTTTGTTGCGGGATGTGGTATATAATGAATACCAAATCTACTGTGTAAATTTCTTAATGACCGTGTGGGTATACCTTTCAATCACGCTAAAACTGACAGCAGGATCGCTACGTAATTTTACACATGATTTTTTCAACATTCTAGAAGTAATTTAGGCATATTTTAAAAATTTAACTAAATCGCGAAAACAACGAAAATCGCGGTTCGTTAAATTTACTTCTTACAAAAGTGAAAAATTTCGTAAGTTTCTGCGGTCATGTTTTAAAATCCAATATAAAGAGAGATTTTACACACATATTTGTCTGCATTCGGGAAGCAACAAAGCAATTTTTCAAAAGCGAAATGAAACGCAAAGACCATGAAAAATCGCGGTTCAAGAAAAGATTGACTGATTCCTAAAACTATTTCGGAAATCGATTTGGCAGTGTTTCTATTCGTTAGAAACACCTTGCCAAAAATTCCGCGATAATTCCGCTATTTTCGGCGATATTATTCCAAATTAATTTTTTTATGCATTAAAAATCCTGTTATTATATTCTAAACCACATATTGATCACACAGATTTTTTTCAAACAACTTTGACATTAAACTTTAGAAGTACAGGGCTTTAAAAATAAGTTTCCTAAAAAAAAAGTTCAAAAAAAAAAGTTTTTGCAATGATTTGACACTTTTGAATAATTTGCTTTTTCGTCATACAAATAACTGCACCCTTATCGCTCCTAAACAGCATGTAAATAAGTAATCCACGTAATAAAATTACCGTGCGCTTGGCATAATATGTTTTCTTACTTCAAACAAAATAAATTGCAATCGCAAATACGCTCACGCTTGCATATCCTGTTAAAGCCCTTCAAACAGTTGTAACTTCTAACCAAAATTTATAATTAATGCCATTTTACGGCGAAAATGCAATTAATTTTAAATTACGTCTTTCACAAAATGGCAATGAGACGCTCAAGTGGGCCACCTTGAATAAAGCTAAATTGTGTGGCCTCTTCAATATTTGAGCAGCTGCAATGTTAATAAAGTGTCAACTTTTACTACTTAAGAACGTGACTAAGGGGCATCCAAAAAATGTGAGCGCAAAACACTTTCCCCCGCACACAAAATATTATGCTCGCATCTTAATAAGTAAGTGTAATCTGCTTTTCTTAAAAATATTATGCCGGATTGTGTGGTTGTTGGCGAAGTGGGGCGGTAAGGCATTCAAGAAAAGTGCATTGTGTGGCGGTCGCTTGTGCAATTATTTTGATAAGTAGGTTCACTAAAAGGAACCGTCGAGTATTACTTTATATCTGCTTACACTTCCGCATGCATGGTGTTATAATTTTATGCAAAGACGCTGATTTATTCAATACGGTGTGCGATACTTGTACGCGCCATTGAATGTCTACTCGTTCATTTAGTTTTGCTTACTCTAATAACTAAAATGTAAAGAAAAGACATAAGTTTTGTAATCGGGATAAAAATTCGGTAAATTTTGATGTTGCAAAAACTTATTGGATGCCAAAACTGAAAATTAAATGTACTCCAACATTGAATAATAACCTTAGTATCACTCATATCATGCATCAATTTTTTAGAATTCGAAAACTGCCTAAAATTTTAATCTTAAAGTGATTTTAATTATAGGAAAAATACTTAAAAGATTCTTACAGTTAAGTTATTGTCAAAAACCATATTTTTAGGAAATGTTCAATATATTTTAAACACATTTTATTACACTCAACGTAAAATTATTGGTGAAAAAATTGTTAATCTTAAGGATCAAAGGTCAATTTTACAAGAAAAATAATTAAATAATAAAGCAAATGAAGCGTAAAGGTCAAAGGTCAATTTTATAAGAAAGTAAAACGCATCAAAAAAGGGCCACAATGATTTTAATGTTTTTATTTGATTTTGGGAATATCAAATCACGTTACAAAATATATCGGTAAAAATTCCGTTATCCTTTTAGTATTAAAAAGCTTTAACACCTCCAATCTTTCAAACTTCAAATAACAAGTTTTAAATAGGGATAAATAAATATTTACAATGCCGCTTCAAGGACATTAAGAATTGTTTTCAAGGTCATGAAAGGAATTTTAAAATAAATTTTACAAAACCGCACCTTTTGTAATATATGATTTTTAATAAAAATTAAAAAATCGGAACAAAATTCAAGGTCATTAGAATTTTTCTTCAAGGTCAACTTTTTAAAAAAAAAATTTTATAAAATGCTTTACTTAATGAATTAAATTTTAAGTATTATTTCAAATATTAATATTCTTCACATCTGTTACAAAGTATTGTGTAACTTTCCCTGCCATTTATTTTACTTTATTTCTGAAAGCCTACAGAAAAATTGCACCCCCATAAAGAATTGTTGTTAAATGTAGGCCAAGTACCAACATTTTATGGAATAAAAATTATTTTAATGGCATTGTAAAGTGCATTCAGAGGCGGCAACATCATAATAATGGATGGCTGTTGTAACTAATAAATTGAGGGAAAACTTCAATTAAATGCATTTTACATACAAAATTTGCATAATAATTGCATTGAACTTGCAGCATTTCAATTCGCAATGTGTGTGTTTCCCCAAAAACAGTTAATATGCACTCAAATGTGTCAACAAATTCTGTTTCAAATGTAAATTTTGCTTTACTTATAATATATTCGCTGATATTATGCAATAAAGTGCACTACTGCACACAATTGAAGTACTACACAAAGTTGATCAATGCATGTGCAACGCTTCCCAACAACCAGCATCCATATTTATAGTGTGTTATGGGGGAAAAAAAAATGGAGGGATACTAATGCGCCGCAATTCATTTTCGCTGCAGGTGTTGCTCAAATATTTATGAAAACAAACACCACCAACATGAGATATAAGCTCATTAAATAGCGCACAAACATAATATTGTGTCGTATACAACCAACGTCACTCGTAGGAGTTGTGTGCATCGCCATTTGTTACACCCTTTAGCTGTTAGTCTAGCAATAATATTTACCACACCCCCACACGGCCCACCCCTCGTGTGTTTCAATCATGGCAAAGCTTAAGAGTCATTAATTTGTCAAATTCATTTGTGCATGTGCATGTTTTTCTGTGATGCATGTAAGATATTATGTGCAGCGTGTGTGAGCTGATGTAATATGTGTGTTATAACTGTAAGGGATGGCGTTGGACTCATGTTGCACAATTTAAGCCGTGGGCTGGACAACATTATTTAGTACATTTGGACGACACTCATGGACAACTCGGCAATTGTTGTAGTTAATTGTTGATGCACAAGGGGCTGGATTTACAGCACTCCCTTTTTTTTACATTTTGTGCAATACAACCCCATCTTGAAGTGGCGATTAAATTGTTAACATAAATAAATTTGTGATAAACATTTAATAATCATTTAGTCCTAAAAATGCTTTATTAAAAAAGTCCTCGATGTTTTTTTTAATAACTCAGAAACTGTTTAATTGGATTAGTATTAAGTTATTAGTGAGATCCTTTTTTCAAGGTCATTTTATTTAAGGTCACGTTATCTACAATTTAATTGAAAACTTGTCTGGTAGCTCAAAAACTGCTTTAAAACATTTTTTGAAGCAATAAAAAAAAAAAATATTTAAATTTTGACCTTGAAATTTTTAACAAAATTTTCCTTTTGATAAGAAAATCCTTAAAAATGGTTGCACGTATTTTATTACCTTTAATTCAAAATTGTGCTTAAACTTCTCTTATGTCAAAAACTGAAATCCTTTAATTTAATTTCCATCCCTTTTCATATTTCCTCAACAAAATCCGTGAATTGGATTGAGGATTTTATTTTGACTGACAGTTTCTGTATAGTTTAGTGCTATAGCACTCTTTAATACATTTCTGCAAGGATCTATGTGTCAAAAAACATTTTAGTGGTTGTCAAGGAGCGAGTTAGAGGGATGTTCTCACATTTTCTCGCAAATTACTGGACGGATTTGGATGAAGCTCTAGATCAGCAACGTATTTCTATAACTATGACGACTAATTCATCACTCCAAATTGCCTTTAATTTTTTATTTATCTCCCCAGTTCGTATCTAGTCATAATAAATTCACACATCACTTTCCTTGGTATCAGGATGTAGTGTTTTCGCAATAATTTAACACTTTTTTATTAATAATATCAATGAAAAATGAACAAAAATTAAATATTCATGCAATAGTACTTACAGAAAAACATTTCAAATTATACATTTCGCCATGACACAATTTAACGAGGATACGCACCTTAATTGTTTTGATATCGAAATAAATTTTAAATTGCCTGCACTTAAAGCGGTGTGCAATAAACGTACTTCATGCTTTATGTGCACATCTCCTCTGAAATTATTGTTTCGAAATTGGCGACTTATGTAAATGTTACAATAAATGATTTAGCAAAATGTATTCAGCTGTAGGTATGATGGCATGACGGCGGCGCACTCCAAATACATGTAATATATTTTGAAGGGCAACAACAATGATTAAAGTGGAGTGCTTTTTCATAATGTATTACTGATGAGGCCTGCCTAGCGTGAAATAAATGTAAATGTGTTTCACCACTGTTATTCGGTTGACAACCGTCTCCCCCGCACCAGCTTGCTATGAATTATAAATATGTTTTTTAATGATCCGCATAAAGTTCGCTTTTTAAAGAAGTTGCACTCAACTTGGAAATTTGTGTTGGTGTGTTCGCTCTTCTTCTTTTTTTGACAATTTTTTATTTATTTTTTGTATTTTAAGGGAAAGTGGATCACGATGATGTGTCTTCAAAAGAAGTTTTTTGTTTTATTTTGTTGAATGGCGTTCTGTTTTGCTGTGATATAAAGGATGTGTGGTATTTTATAATGCGTTGAAAATGCTTTACGTAACTGGTAGGAACTTTTCTCAAATTAAGTGAATTTAATAAAAGTTTCTTTCGTCCTCAATTTATTATTGAGATTTTAATTAAGAATCTCCTTTTTCCTTAACTCTTTTTGTCTTACTAATGCCGTTCTAAATTTATAATAATTCACATAGCAGTGAGGGATCACCACGTAAAATTTTAAAATGAATGTTAAACTATGCAAGTCTTGGAATAATATGTTTAATTTTGAGAAAACATGTTTTTTGACCTTGAAATATTGTTTTATAAATAAATGTCATTATAAATAAAGTGTAATGGACAAATTATTTAATACAATAAAACCCAAACATTTAATTTTTAATATTGAAACTGATTTATTTAACACTTAAGACTGACCTTGAAAGTTTTAAGTTTATCATAAAAATTCAGTTTTTGGGCTTTAGTAACATATTTTTGACACTTATTTGTATTTTAAAATGTTTTATAATTTCTTATACTGATTACTTAGTTTATTAAAAATAAATTAAAAAACTGAATCGTTAACAAATTGCATAATGTACAAACATTGACCTTGAAAGTTGTTAAAGATTTACTACTACTTATACTATGAATTGTTGTATCTTAAAGTAAGTCTTTGTCAAGTAAACTGTAAAATAATTGTATTTTATTTATGCTCTACTTTTTCACATTAATACATAAGCGATTAACATATTTTAATTCATTTTAACCCCTAAAGTCAGGGACAAAATAAAATACAGTTGGTTGAGGATTATTGACCTTTAAAATAAAATTTTTAGAAATCACTAACATTTAATTTTTAACAGTTTATTTAATGCTTTTCCAACCAATTTTGAGGTTATAAAATATTAAGTCAGTAATTAGTTAAAGGCTTAAGTCGTTTTTATGCTTTCGCATATTTCGGATATAATAAAGAATTGATTTTTGTTCATAATTTAAATGTGCCTTAAAATTAAATTTTTAATTTGACCTTGAAAAATTGTGTGGCTCAAATTTTTTGAATTAAAGTTATTCTAACTTAATTCGCTTAAACTCAGTGGCCTTGAAGTTTTGGTTAAGTCATTGGCTTTTATTTTATGACATATCAAATCAAAGTAATTTTAATAGCAATAAGAAATATATTTGTAATTTAATTGCCTCAAAATTGGGACACATTTCGTTTTAAGAACACTAAAATTATTTCAAGGAAATGTTATATTTTACAAAAATAAAGATGAGTTGTTTTATAATCTTGTTAACAACGTTAACAGTAGTTTTTGGAACAGTTCAAATGTTAGTTCTATTCTCTAAAATCGCTTCAAGGCTTTTTCCTTAAAACCCTTGTAGTGGTAAGTAAGTAATTGTCTTCTTTGAGTACCAATCATTGTTCTTACAATGTGTGCTTCTAAATTGTTATTATACTAAGAATACTTGAAGTCATAATGTTATTTTTTTTACCCAAAAAGAAACACAATGAAACATATTTCTGACAAAATCTCTTCCACTTTATGTGTTTTGTTCTTATGAATACAACAAAGTGAAAGCTTATATGCATATCACAGTCATGTCCAAGTTGCATATTCTTACTCTCATTCCACCTACCTAATATTTTACAATGACACTGCTGAATATTTCAACATCCTAATACAGTCTGTCTCGTTGTACAATAAGTTGAAGACATTATGAATTTATGTGAAATTGAATGTGAGTGTTTCATTGTCTTGTCTTTACAGTTATGGAAGGGGAAAAATAGCAATATTAAATATGCTTTGAAATATAAATAAAATTTCATTTAAGACAATTTTATACGCTGCATTTTGTAAAATTGATGAGGTACTCACAAATAATACCACATTTAAGTGTCCTGCAGTAATGAGAAAGGACATTGTCGCTTGGGCATGTTTGAGAAATAATGGATGTGGTGTAAAGGATGGGGTTTGCTGACACTAACCACATCATCAAAACTGATTTTTCCCTCTTGTGCTTGAAAGTATTACAAAGTGTGGCTTCACTGGCTGCAGTAAGTCCTTTAAAAGGATTGTGGAAAGTAGTCGGTCATTGCGTTTTATAAAATGCAGTTGAAATATTCATTGGAATTGAAGAAATGTACGTTAAAAGTGGAAGTTGAGGTAAAAAGGATTAAGTATTTTGTTGTGAAAATAAAAATGTTCGTCTACATTTATAATTTAAAACGGTAATTTTCTATTAAGGATGCTTTAAATGTTTTCAATGTGCATTAAGGATAATTAACTATTTAAAAAATACACCAACTTAAGCATATTTTATTCTAGAATATTCATTCTGCTCCTTGATTGAATACAGCTTTCCCCATGCCATTAAAGCTCTAAAAATAAACCGATTACAATGGCTTACCCCTTACCTCTATCTTGACACAGGTCCTTTTAAAATATAGTGAATTGTCGCATAAATTAACACGTTTTATAGTGCTCAAATTGCCAGGTAACCCACATTTTGGGCCTAAACATGTTTCTGCAATATGCGCACGATGGGCAGGTAACTAACTGTAAGGTGTTTTTGATGCTAAATACAAGCCCTCCTCTGATATCAATCTTAATTAAGCCATTACATTCGGCTGTAGAATCCCTTTCAAAAGGGGTTAGCATAACTACAGTTGTCGGGGCAATAATTAATACGAAAAGTCAACCATTTTAAATTGTCCGTTATTAACGTACTATAATGATCACCTCGTGTTATAGTTATCCCGCCATTTCGTTTCAATATAATGAACACAAAATGGTTGATTACAAATACACATGCAGCCGCATGCAGACATCGGTACAACGTTTTCCACTTCTTTTTTTTTGTGCCGCTCCCAAAAAAATAAATATATTACTAAAGTTCATTGCGTTGTTGTGTGTGTGTGTGTGTGTGTCCTTTAAAAATAATTGTAAATTTATTACAACAGTTAGGGACGAGCTCACGTAAAATAAATGTGCGCTTACCTTTTGATATCCCTGCAGTCAAATCAGAATTTAAATGGAAATGTAAACACACGCAATTTGAATAAAAATGGAAAAGCAATTTTCGTCGCACAAAATGTGAACAAAAATTATTCCGTTATATTCTATGCCATGTTGGTTTTTTTTTTGTTTGCAAATTATTTACATTTGCAAATTGTTTTATATATTTATATCTTCATAAATGTGCTTTAGTAAAAATGTTTAAATTGTAACTAAACATTGCGACTAAATAAAGCCATTTTGTTATCAAATAACAACAAGCATGGCGGGGATAAATCATTCCACGTTACGCATGTAGCTCAATTACGAAATTGTAAGCAATTTAAAAATTAATAAACAAGTTTTGATGGCAAGTTTTTATGAAAACCCTTTTTTAACCTTGAACTAATTAAGCTCTGAGTATGAATTATTTTACCACATTATTTAAACAAAGCTTCTTGTTGAAACCCTAAAAAAAGGTTGAGATACGTCTCGATTTGAATTATATTAAATCCTTTTGTAAAAATTAAAAATTTTGAACTTGAAATTAAAGACGCGCATTGCATTGATTAAATTATTTAAAAATATTCAACGTTGTTTTTTTTTAAATTCAAAGCTTACAAACTTAAGTTGTTAAGTTGTCAATTCGTTAAGTCGTTAAGTCGGGTTTAATCTGATTACACACTGTATGGACCAATTCCTCTATTTTTTTTCTTGAAAAATAGACACCTTGACCTTGAAAAAGAATGAATTTCAAAAAACATTAGATTATATAAAAATCATTTAAAAACTAAAATTCAAGATCTCTAAGACAGTTGTTCTATTTGAAAAACAGTTTAATTTGGACAAACTTTGACCCTGAATGTGACCTTGCGAAAAGGGCGTTGAAATTTAAATATCAAAAACTCAATGTTTTCTATATTAAAGGTTTTTTGTTTCGAAAAACAGTTTTCCTTGATCATAAGTTAACCTTTAAAGTAACTATAAAAGCTAGAACACCAAAATTCAAGGTCAAAATTTGTCATTTTTAAATTTCATTTAATAAAATTCCACACCCATTTTGTATTAAGGACACGTGTAAGCAATAAATATTAAAACATTGATGTCACGATTCTTTTCAATCTACTCCTGCAAATTATAGAAATTTAAATTGCAGCCAGCATTATTTTCCATTTTACTGTATTTATTTACCATACAAAGTGAAAAGTAATCTCAAAGTCTTTGAGACTATACAAGAAAACAATATTTTAAAAACCATTATAGTAAAAATACAATACAAAAACAAGTCGTCTCGGTAAGCACGTCAACGATACAGCAGACACACAACACATCGATAAAGGTGCCTTAACAGTTAACATACAGCGATGCACTATGCAAGTATGTTGTGGGGAGGGAGGGTTTGGGCACAAAAGGCGCGTTCACATAGCTTCCTCCTTTGCCGTACACATTGTAAATCCGTGGTGTCAATAAAAGCTTAACAATTGTTGACTGCACGGTAGAGTGCTTAAAGCGCGATGCTGAATTGAAAACGGAAACAGATTGTTATAAAGGAGACAAAACAATAATTGAAACAGAAAGGCGAACATGAAAGGGATCAATTGTTTGTCGCATTTTCTGAATACATACTCCACGACAACACACATACTGACTGTAAACGCGTGGATAATGTGGAATGTATTCGGAATAATAGAAATATTCAAGGATCTACGTTGAATACACACAGTAATAATATTGTATAGCATAAACGTTGTCTCGCATGATGGCGGAAAAGCGATGCAACAAAAGCTTTCAGCAAATAATACATTTATTATAATATTTTTTTGTAGTTAGTAGTCCTGCCTATTTTCTCTCTCTCATATTTGTCCCCTACTTCGTTTATTTTTGTCCTCTACATCCTTTTTCAGTTTTTCTGCAAAGAAAAAAGAAAGGGGCCGCATGAAACTGTATAATACAAATAAATCCCTTGCCTTACAATACATATATATTATAGCCATGTAGACAACAGAGTCGTGGCATCAGACAACATTGCAGGCAGATCCTTCAATCCATGTTCACTCCAGCCCCATCCACACCAACCTAACTCTTAACAACAGCGCTCAGCCCCAACTATAATACTCCAACCTATACAAAGTTGTACGCAGCACAATCTTCCCGTTATAGTATTATTGTGTACGCACTCGGCACGTTGTTTAATGTAGCTTATTTACGAACGTCTGCCACATTGGCGTCATCCCCACACACAAAACTATATTTATATACAGAAATACAGAATACTCCGGTCTCCGGCCACACAAATAGTATTATAATGCGGGCATAACGGGGACGTTTATAGCTGCACAGCAGCATAGGATATGGCCGACCGGACCGTTAGCCGTACTGTGTACCACTCGCAGCTGAATGTTTTGTGTTGAAGTTTGTGGATGACAGCTTGAATAGCGGCGAGCGGATTGTACACACGATTTTATTGTGATTTCATTGTTTTTGTTGTGTTTTTGAAATTTGATACCGCTGTCATGTATTGTACCCGAACAACTGGACTAAACGCACTATAGCAATATACAAAGGACGACATTCCCACCATAATATACGGCAGTAAAATGTTTCAGTTGCATCATGTTGTTATAAGAGTTATGTAGTGCGTAATGCGTGCACATATCAAATGAACCACAAGAATGCTGTTTAACATGGAGTTGTTGAATTTAGTCGCTTAGAGAGATAACTTAATCCGTGTGTATGTGTACACTCCTGTCACTATATCCTAGCTCAAATCCGAGTTCCTTGGATTATGTTGTTTTCCGTAGGGTGGTTTAGTCCTTTTGTGCATGATTTTGTTTTATGCACGCGCTCCCATAGAACGATGATGTAAACGATGTTGTTTTAGAGGCAACAAACATTCATCGCTTTCACCATTATAACGTTTCACCCTCGCAAAAACTGCACAAAAACTCACACTTCACGAGAATATGCACAGGGCGGAGTCGTACTCAACCGGGGGGAGGGGGAGGGGTTTTGAAACGAAAACCGTCATAGTGGAGGCATTCGCATATTGTTGTAAAATATTATACGTAGCAAAAACACACGTATTGTATTAAGTTGTCAAATATAAAATAAAATGACGATGGTTTTTTCTTGCAATTTTGCGCTTGTTTATTTCACATATTTTACAAGCCTTATGACATGCGTTATTTTACCAGGGCATTTTACAAATATGGTAATTTTCGCAAATATTTTGAGGTTAAAATGCGCCAAACAAACTCATAACTTTTGTAATAAACAAAATGATAAACCACAATGTTTTCAACAAGATTTTCAATTTCGCATAAATTTTACAGCAATTTCACTTAGGACGTCGTCTTTGGTACATTATGTGTTGTAAATTTGTCAATAAAATTGTTTTATTGTATTATATTTGGTGAATGTGATGTAAAAAATATATTTTAACATTAAATCGATTTTTTTTAGCGTCCCTCATTTTAGTAAATACAAACCTTGACACTACTAGAATTAAAAATGGGGGATGAGAAATGAAAATGGTGAGTCAAGGCTGCAGTATAACGGATATAATTTTTGGTTAGTGCAAATCATCTCTTAGCTTAAAGTGAGGGGGTAATTATTTTAATTAATTAAAGCAATTTGTCGTTTAATTGGTAGATACACAATGAACATATTAACTAACTTAACTAACAACATTTTTAGTACGCAGCCAAAATTTAAAAAAATGTATTAAAACACTTTTATCAATTGAAGTTAACTTACTTTTATAATCTCTGCAATCTCGGTTGGGCTTAAAACTTCATATCCAGATCCTAGCTCAGGATTATGACTTTGAATGAATGTATTTGAATTTATTTCCTAACCTCACTTTCAGTTTTCATCCTAGTAAAAAAGGGGGCAGTGATGTTATCATACATTTTGCCATTATTTCATACATTTATTGTTATTTTATTAAAGCTTTTAAGTGAAACATAAACGTGCCCTTCACTAACAATAAATAATTCAGAAAAAACACGCCCAAACCTTAACAAAAAAGCTGATGCATTGAACTCAAAAAGGACCGACAAAAAAGCCCCATACAGTACCATTGTTAATTCCAACAGAAACATCATTTGTGTACAGGACAATCCCTTACATTGTGGAACTCATTGCCATGAATAATTTTTTGTGAGCACGGAAAAAAAAGACGATGGATGAAAGGGAATGCCAACAATATGCCCCAACCCCATTGATTATCTTCGTCTCACACAAAATGCGAAAGTCCTCAGTGCGTGTATTAAAAAAAAAAAAAAATCGAAGCAGCATTTTTTATCTTGTCGTCTTTCGTGTCTCTCCTGGCTGATGATCGGCGGGTTTCAGCATTGCATATTGTTCCGTAGGTAATTGCGACTTTTCACCTGTTTGATTTTTCATAATAATATGGTTGGGCGCCATTCGCTCGGCACACTGCAAACATTTCAATTTGAAATATTAATAATGTCACGTTTTCACACAAATTGCCACCTCATATTCAAAGCGCGCGCACACGTTTTTTGCATGCGAGCACTTGCCAGAACTTCATTCAAAAAGTGTACGTACAAGTGGTGGGTGGGTTGGGGGGGGGGGGGGTGTGAATGAAGCGGGTGGTGTAACGATGACAGTGGCAGTAGCAGGCTGGGTGTGATCAAAACGTATTTTATTCTGTAATAATGTGTAGGTGGAATTTCCAGGACTGAACAAAAAAAAAAAAGGCAAAACCATCAGCTTAATATAATAACGGAGGGTTGGGGGTGCAACAAAACAGAAAGCAAAACAACCTTAAACTTTAAGAGAATGCCAACAAAACGAGCGACAATTTTTGATCATCGTGGGAATTTGTGTAGCCCTAAAAATTTGTTTGCGCATTTTTGCAACCAGAAAGATTAATTGGACGGGTTGTGGTTGCAAAATATGCTCCACATTTTAGCATGTAATGCACGCGGTGAAAGGGTTAATTGTTTTTCAATTAAAACGCATGTTTGTTGTTTATCTCATTAAGTGCATTCTTTGTGCTGCCTTCTATTTAATTTAGAATTAATTATATTTGCATCGATTTTTGAATTAACTATCGCACACAAAAACGTTATTTGTAAAATATAATTAATTTTCTATCGAAAACAGAACCAAACGAGTACATGCATTTTTTATCACAAAATTACATTTCTTTGAAAAAGTGATGCAAATTAAAATTGTTCATTGGGCGATAATTGAAATTGGAGAAATGCATTGCATTTAACATGATAACAAAACAGAATTTGAATGCATGCAAATTGCAAACATTTAATTTAACTAATGGAGTTATTGCATTTATTTGAAACTTGATGAAAGCCTCTCCTATTTTCATGGAATTATTAATAAGCATTTCTTTTAATATTGCTGGGAATGAATTTATTGTGCAAAATTTATTTAATGCCAGGAATACCATCACAATGCATTTTTGTTATCCATTTTAAGACATGCATTGCGGACACAATAACAGATAATGCAACTACAGCTTTTAAGAATATCCTTTCTTCGGCAATTTTATTGTTAATGGGCTTTTGTGTTCTTTGAAAATCTCCATCCCACAATGCAGTTTTTGCATCCTGCATTTATGCCAATTTGTGTGCTGCATAATATCTCGATAAGCAATTCATGAAAATTCTCCTTTTTTGTGGCAATAAATTGCTGTTGCGTTTAGGACGTACATTAAAAATCTCAAAGCAATTCAAATTATGCCAAAACACACATTGTACCATGCGAATGCGGCTGCTGTGTGTCCTTAAACAATTTATGTTCAACAAATTAAATGTAAAGGCTGTTTAAAATCAATTAAATTTAGGTGATTTCACTTGAGGTGAAAGCGGTAATCAAAAATGAACGTCTTTGCAGCATTCAATTACATTTGGCGAAGACACACAAATATTATAATACAAGTACAATTAAATTTATTATATGTTTACTAAATTATAAGAATGCTTAAAATGTGAACAATAATGGTTTTTATCTAACAACAACCATGAAAATTGAAAGCACTGGAATTGTTAAATAATTGTGTTTGTAATTTAATTAAATTGCTTTTGAAAATAAATAGCATTTGAAATGACTGAAATAAATGAATATATGCGTTGCAATGTTTCGTTGCATTCATGTTTTTTTTTTACATTATAGCTTCGATGTATTTAAAGGAGATGAGATTTGAAAAGGAAATACCTAAACTATTCTCATAGTAACTGTGAATTGTGTTTGTAATATTGTGTTTATTGCAATTGCGTGACGAATTTCATCGTTTGATTGAAATTTTAAGGATTTTATAAATTTCTGTTAATCAATTACATGATTTTAGGATGTATAAAAACGTGAGTTGGCTTTCAAATTATCTAAAATCTTTACTGGATTATAATAAAGTTTAGGGCTTTAATTACTAATTTAATATTGAAGAATATTTTATTTTATAATTTTTCTGATAAGGACTTTTTTAAACCATTTTTAAACTTTACTTTTTTAAGCATAATTTACACACAGACATTGGCTTTAAAAATGATTAAAAATAAAATGAGAATATTTTACATTTGCCTTTATACTTTTCTTTATTAAAATTATTTTGAGGGGAAATTAACATTTTTGAAGTAATAAAAATACAAATTATGGATAATTTCCTCTTTATTTTTTAATTATTTCACCAAAAGTGAGCAAAAATTGAATAAAACTAAGGGAAATTTAAGTAGTTTTTTTGAAATATTTAAATTAAAATTATTGAAAATTTCACTCCTTTTTCCCCTCACATCACCTTGTTTTACCCGGAAATTGAGTGAAAATAAAGGGAAATTGAGGGGAATTTAAAATAGATTTTTTTAGAAAATTATAATTTATAAACAAATATTATGGGAAATGACCCCTCTATTCAGTGGCGTAACTAGGGTGCCGCAGGCCCCGCGATCGCGGGGGGGCCCTTTAAAAAAAATGAATCATGGGGCCCGTACAAAAATGACAAAAAAAAAATTTGTACCTAATCGCTCAGTTTTGGTCAGTTATGAAAAAATTCAGATATAACGCATTTCCCATGCATCAATATAATATTCTATGTTACAATTTAGATCTTTATTTCGAGTGTGCTAAATGTTCGTTTTAGCAAAAGGATCATAAACTGAAATATATGTTTAAGATTCATTAGTCCCACAGCAGATTGTAGTAATATTCGTTTGTTTATGCGTCCGTCTAACAAGATTGGCCCTTATATTTAGTTAAACAAAGTATGCTTTATTGCATCGGTTCATCAACAGACTGTAGTAATCTTAGTCTACCCTTATTTTATATGTTTATATTATTTATGTTTAGAATATTGATTTAGAGGTCTGCAGTTGTTTCCCTTTCGTTTTAATTTAGTTTTAAACAAAAAATATAAAAAATATTGCAAAAATTAAATTTAATTCGGGCCTATGATATTTAAAGGACTATTTCTGATGAATATCGGAAAAATTTCAGTAAATTTTTGAATAAATCAAAGAGTATATTGAAACAATTTTGAGTTTCGCCTGAATTTAAAAGTAAAAGAGTGAGAATGGTGAAGTGACACTTCGATCAATTTTTTTGTAGATCATCGATTTTTGAATGAAACAATAATATTTGAAGTCAATGTTTTTAACAGAATTTTAGATATAATTTTGGGATAATACAGCGTCGATTTGGGAGCATGTCTAAAATTTAAAAGTTTTTATAATTTTTATTGCCTGATAAACTGTTACCTTTAAATAATAAAACTAATAATTAGATACCAACTCTAACAGGTTAATTCAAAAGTACAATACCGTCTTTAGTTCTGCTTTCCCAATACAAATTTTATTATACAAACATAAATTTAGCAACGATATAAAAGAAGCCACATCCATTTTAGATTTATATCATCATATAATGAAGTAATATATATATTTATTTTTTTCAATTTCCATAACATCTGCTAGTACTGAAAGATATTTCAAAAAGTTAAAAATATTCTAAATTATTTAAGGACATCTATGTCGCAAAATAGATTAAGCGATTGAGGCTGAAAAAGCTAAGAAAATTGACATCAAAAATGTTAATTAAAAACATTTTTGATGTCAATTTTCTTAGCTTTATTTATTTATTGTTTCCTATGATTTCTTTCTTATATTTTCAATTATAATACTAACCAAAAACCTTCGTTTTTACATTTATATTTATTATGCCTTAAAATAATTAAAAATGTTTTGTTGCAATACAAATAAATATTTTGTTATGAAAATTGTGTTTTAATATGCATTCTTATTATGTAGTAAGATAAAAAAAATTTTCAACTAATTTCTGAGAGTCAGGCAAATATTGCGGGGGGGCCTTTAATTTCTAGTTACGCCAATGCCTCTATTTCTCCTCACGTCCCGTCGTTTTAATTTATTTCACCCAAAAAATGAGGGGAAATTGATTAAAAATATAAGGGAAGGGACATTAATAGTTATTTTGTTTGAAAAATAAAAATATAAATGTTGATCAATTTCCCCTCAATGTGAATACATTTTTTTCTACAAAAACGAAGTTTTAATTTTTTCCCTGTATTATATCAATTCAAAACATGTAAAATTAAATTATTAAAGTGAAATTGAATTAATTTACAGCTGAAATGAATATGTGTTGTATATGTTAACCCTAAAATTAAAATGCATTTCAATAAAAATACTCGAATCCTTTTCCTAAGGATGGTTATTATATTTTTTACAAAATAACAAACTACATTTCAGTTTTTAAACCTTCTCGCATTTCAAAAGCATTGAAATTGGATGCTTTTTAATATTCTTTACGTAATTGGAACGTAAATTTGCAAACACGGTATTCACACATGGCATTGAATAGGCAAATATTTAAATAGTGTCGAATCATATTTAAACGCACATCGACTTACTTTTGGACACTTATCAATTAAATTATAAACATCGTATTCCGACGAAAACTTATAACGAAAGCGCATTTCACTGACCTACTTTTGCGCTTTAAAACATTAATTGCTAAAGGAAGGGTGTTGGTGCATATAATGCGTAGTACAAACGCGTGCAAACTTATTCAAACAACATGCACCTACCAACAACACATGAAGCTTCGCTAAAAAGGATATATATATGTATGTTCTATATATTTAGTGCTTTAAGCTTCAACAAACAAGTAAAGGTGATTAGCGTGTTCCACAAACACCGTTATTGCAGTAACTATATGAAAGTACCTTACAGATAGGGATAATAATATGGCAACAATTTCAAAGACGTTACACATCTAAAATAAGACATTTTGTTTGATCTTCATTTTGCATCATGCGGAGGAGTGACGACGCAGTATATATGTTCTAAAACTAAATGCTTGTTTATCATTAAAACTTTCCAAATGAAATAAATATTGCAGACTAATTGAAGATTAAAGAAAGACCTCCCTTTCCTCATTTTATTAACACATCCTTTCAACCACATGTTATTATGATATTGTGGGCGTTGCTCTATTTTCACCATTGACATCGCAGTGAATTTAACAAATACCCAAAAGCATTTTGACATCTGTGATCTGCCCCACTGACACCAGTGACTCATCGCACATGAGGATTGAGAAATGCGGGCCCATAACAGGGCAACAACTCAGCAGCAGACAGCGATGGGACGTCAATCACTGTTTGTGCTTAAAACTGATTACACTGGTTTAATCGATAGCTATCTCAGAAGTCAGGACCATCACTAAAATATAGCAAATAAATTAAAGCGATTCGTTAAAGGCAGTTGAAAGTCATTGCAAAGTAAATGGTTTTAAATAGTCGCTTTTCCTTTATCATATGCTTACTTAATCCTTAACTAAAATTGTATGTCCTTTAGAACGACTTTTAATTTATATACGACCCCAAGGGCATATAGAAATATTTGGAATTCGACTTTTTCCTAAAAAAAAGTTGTTGCCAAAAGTTTTTTTTTTCGTATAGGGGCTCGAAAATGGGTACTACGATTTTTTTCATTTTCACAACAATTAATCTTCAAGGTATCTTAAACAAAACTGCATATATCCTAAATCCCGCTAGATGCTCCTTCTGGCGAAAAAGGGGGTGGACAAGGACAAACCCCACTTTTCTATTTCAGCCACCTTGCACAATATCACGCCGCACGTATCTCAAATATTATATTTTTGAAATTTTTTCTTCACATTATTGTAGGAATAAATAAAATAAGAAAACTTGCAGAACATTTCAAGGTCAAATTTTGAAAACTCAAGGTCATATTTTTATAATGAAAATATGTAATTCAAAAGCTGTATGTTTTAGTGTACTATGATATTCTACATTATTGCTAATCTCAATAAAAGAACCAATTTTGGACAAAAATCAAGGTCAAAATTCAGAAACTCCAAGGTCAAATTTTTTATGTCTCCGAAAAGCTTTTTTCAAATGTAGTTAAACAACAGTTGTATATAAATTCACACCTCGTTCTCCCTGCGATGTAGTTTTTTTTCTAGAACACTTTTTGGGCCTCAGGGGTTGTCAAAACGAATTTCTGCATCGTCAACTTTTTTTCCGAAAAAATTCGGAATGCATAAATAAATATAATATGCCCTTGGGGTATATCAATTTAAAACTTATATGGTTTCAAGGGGCAACTTTTAGAAAACAACATTTTGTTTGCGTGCAACCAGCAACGCATAAGTTTTTTTTGCTAGCAGCTAATTAATAAATTTTTGCAAACAAAAAAGATCTTTACTAACCTTTATTGTATCGGTGTTGCACCCTGCAGACTACTTCGGGCCGTGTTGTTCAGCTACGAACACGTTTCAACTCGTTCAATTCCAAATACTTGCGCCCAAATTTCGGCGGGACAAAATCAAAAAAAATTTAATTGGTTTAAATCACAATCACTTAAATTCCTTTATTATTTTAAAAGATTTTATAAATTTACCAACATAAAAAATTAATAAAAAACGCAAACCAAAATTTTCACTTAAACTTTTACTCTAAATTTTTTTTTGTTACATTTTGTAGAAAATTAACCCACATCGGATTTAATTATTGATAATTACAAGCACTTTATTAAATCGATAAGTTAAACAAAAACATTTCATTCCAAATTAGGGGATCTTCAATAGAATGTCTTATTTTAAAATTCAATTGAATTACTGCACACGTATTTGGATCACTTTCATGAGCAAAGTTGTGCTCTAAAATCTTAAAATATTTGTAAAATTTAATGTATTTTTAATTGTTTATTACCAATGACGAAAATTTAATTAAAAAACACTTTTTTCGAATTATATTCACGACGCAACTGTTAGTTTTTACTGCACTGTACTGCTACTTTTTGTTTAATAAAAATCCACTTGCTCACTGAATCCAAGTTCCAACTGTTCAATTCTACCACAAAATAAAAGTTTTGCTCCTACAGGCAACAGAGTATATAGTACAGATTACAGTACAGCAATTAGGACCCAAAAAGTGATAGCCGCTAGTTGGTGGAGAGGGCTGAGGAGGGGTTTCTGACAATTTTACGATGCTGCGTTCCTCTCATAAAATGTACTGATGTGTGAGATGGGCTTATTACGCAATACGCATTACGCATACACACATTGACTTAAAATGCGTTACCTGGCTATTCTGCTGTTCTGCATGAAATAGTCAAACGATTCGAAAATGTAATTGAGTTTTGTATTCTCTTATTCAATAAGCTTCCCAGAATTATTCAAAAATCAATTTTCACATTTAATCTTGTGAATATTTTAAATTAATTTCTGGAATATTTATTAAAATCTTGACAATGGGTTGATAAACATGTTTTAATTAAAATACTATTGAAGAAGAATTAAAAATTAAAATAATATTCATTTATATTTAAATTAAATGATTTAAGTATACTCAATAATATAAGCAGTAATTTTGCGTTATAGAATGAACATGCGGCCCCTTTCAAAACGCACTAAACAAATGCACAGTGGGAACTCCCTCCCGCATTTTCTAAAAAGTATTTTCAAATAATTTCAAATGCAATTACAAAACGCTCACAAATACATTGAAAAATTAAATCCTATGGGAGCGAAGGTGATAACAAATTTGATTTCCTGATTTCACAATGTAACTATAATTATCGTAGTTTTCTCGCTTTTACACAAATTGATGAGATAAGTGATGATTTATGATGTCTATACTAACATTTAATTTAGGAGGGTAAGTAGCGGGTGAATGTCGATAAAATGTACACCACTACATTAATTGATGAATTGTTACTCTATATGTCCAAGAGTTGCATATAATATCTATATACTCCTGAATTTTGCCGCTCATTACAAAAATCGCTTTTGTTAAAAGTGTTGGTAAAAGTTAGCCGTGAAATTAAAACACACTGTGGCAGGCGGCAACACACTAACACATATCCTCATCTCATTTTTCTGCTTTCACTGTCTCATCCAGCAGTCAGCACGTTTACAAATAAGAGAGAAATGAAATTACGTAGTGGAATAAAAAGTACGGTTAATTGTGTAACACCGCGTTTGAACATGATGGATTTATGTGCATGAAATAATTAGCATTAGAAAATGTTTATTGGAAATAAGAAAAATTATGATAATTTGAAGACAATTTATCAATGCAATCGTTAAAATCCGCATCTTATTGTATTTAATAATATTTTTGGTCACCAATAAGGAAAAATTCCGCTGTTTTTTTTTTTTACCAAATGTACAAAGTTTGGTGGGAGAATTGAGTTAAATGACTAACAATTTCAATATTATTTCACATATTAACCAATCCCATCTTGAGTTTAGGTACAAATTCTATATTAAATCAATTAAATCTACAAATGCTGATAGATTGTTTTATTTTGACCTTGGAAAGTTCTGCTTACTTGTTCCTAATAAATAACAATAAAGGCAAGGAACAAATCACAGAGAATAATTAGCAAATACCGTTTTGACCTCAGAAACTTTATTTTATGATCTTAAAAATTTTGCAAAAATGTAAATTTTTTAAAGATATACAAACTCGTAGTACCCTTTTTGTTGATAAAATGTAATACAAAGGAGATATTGGATATTTCCCGTTTCATCCCTTTTAGATTTTAGTTTATAAATTAAAAACGTGATTGAATTTTTTATGGCGATGTACAGCAATTATATGTACAACAACACTGCGGATCACATATTAAAAAAAAGGCAAATTTGAATATCGTCTAAATGGGAAATTTTGAAAAACCGTCGTTTTTTGGCAATAACTTGACCTTGACTCTGATCTTGACAGTGAAACTTAATGTAACCCTTTGCGTCGTAGATCGTAATATCATATTAAAATTTGGTGCAAATTGGGTTAGCCCTTTAGGAAATATTCGAAATTTTATTATTTTGTGAAATTGAAATTTTCGGTCTGAAAATGGCCAAAATATGAGGAAATATAACTAGTAACTTTTGCTTACAATTTTGACTTTTTCGTGGCAAAAAAAAAACATTTTTTCAGAAACACATACAAATTGTTTTACTGATTAAACTACAACTATTATTAGAATTTCGCTGATAAAATTTTTTTAGGGATTTTTGTTAAAAACTGCTGTTAAAATGTAAAAAAATGATACCACCTAGTACAATACACCATTAAATCATCGTAAAACAGTATTTTCTCATTACTGTTGCGTGTGTTTGGGTGTGTATTGTGCTTTGTAGACCACATTAATACTTAGCCTTGGAATTTGTTGCCCAAATGTTAAAACGGCTTCACGCACACTATTTAGGGTTTATTTTAAATTTAATTAAATACATACAGAGGATTTTGTAGAATTATGGCCGTGTGAAATTTTATAATGAAAATATATTTATTATAGAAAAATGGTGCACTATGGTAGGAAACCGAAACTACTGGAACGATTTGTGTGCAATTTTATTTGGAAAAAATAAGAATGCAATTTTTGTTTTTTCAAGGACAGATGCTTCAAGATCAAGTTATTGCCAAAATCAGTTTTTCTTGTATGGGGGCTCCGAAACGGGATTTTATTTATTTGCACAACAATAGCTCTTCAAGCTATTTTTAACAAAGGTGCATTTATTCCCTCTATCTCAGACAACTTACACAATATCAAAAACAATTCTTTGATATTATTGTAGGATTAAATAAGATAAGAAAACTTGCCGAGAATTTCAAGGACAAAATTTAAAAACTCAAGGCCATTTTTTTTTGTAATGAAAATAAGTTATTCAAAAACTGTGTGTTTTGGGGTGCTATGATTTTCTACATTATCTAATCTCAATGAAAGTACCAATTTTAGACTAAAATCAAGGACAAAACTCAAAAATTTCAAGGTCACACATTTCACATCTCCGAAAAAATTTATTAAAATGTAATTAAGCAACAGTCGTATATCCCTGCGATGTAGTTTTTTTGTTGGTTAAAGATTTTTTAATTATAAACAATAACGTTTTAAAATTAAATAATTTTTTCCGGTTCATTTTTTTTTTTGCGGTTTAAAAATGTTTTGAGGCGTTACAGTTTTTCTAAATAAAAATTATAGCTCTTAACAGCACCTTTATTTTATTTTTAAAATCTCACAATAACTTCCTTTTAAATTATAATAATCTAATATTTAAATGTCTAAACGACCATGTCGGTATGCATATATATTTAATAATCAATCACACTAAAACTGACAATGGGATCGCCACGAAATTTTACACACGTATTTTACAACATTCTAGAAGTAACATAGAATGCCGCAAAAATCGCGAAAAATATCGCGGTTCGCGATAAAGCTGACTTTTCCCAAAAATGATTGAAAGTCATGTTGCGAAAAAGTCCGCGAAATATTCTGCGATTTTCCGCGGAACTATCTAATATAAAAATTTATAAACGGCCGAGTTGGTAAAGTGTAAACGACCGTGTGGGAATATGAATCGATCACGCTAAAACTGGCAGCAGGATCGCTACGAAATTTTACACACATATTTATCAGCAAGCGGGAAGAAACATATTTATTTTTTCAGTGTGAGAATAAAGAAAAGTTGTCGTCTAAGAATGGTTGTGGAAATCGAAAATAATCGCGGTCCGGTGAAAAAAATTCACTAATTAAAAGAAATTAGTTCAGGAATCAATTTGTCAGTACTTAATTAGTAAAAAAATACCTCGCGAAAAATTACACAATTTTCCGCAGCAATGTTTCCATAAATGTTTGAAATCTAAATGAAATAAAACGAAAACCTGATTATCACCGAAAGGTTGTTAAAAAAATTATTTGATTACAAAAATTATTGCAGGAATAGATTTGTGATTGTTTGCATAAATAAAATAATATCGCGGAAAATTCTACGGTGTACAATATAATAATATTGAGTAATATATTATATTGAATAATATGTTGAGTTCCCGAAATTGTAACATATATATATTATGATCAAATTGCTTCACAATAATTGTCAGCATTATCAATTTTTTTTCTGAATTACCTAATTATAATAAAATATATTCTTGAAAAATAGATATTCTTCTATGAACATTCTAAACTAAGATTTTATTTAATAATGGAATTCCAGTTTTTAAAACTGATTCAATCTTGATACAATTATTAAAGAACTACTTATAGTAATTAAATTCTTGGATTCTTGGGTTTCTCATTAAACTATATTAAAAATTGCACCAATTTCCCACGCATTAATTTCATCCCTCATTCTGCAATCCGGTTTGCTTAAAACAATGCCTCACTTAAGAATGTCTCACACAATTTGCAGTAGTTTAATATTTTCATTTATTTTTCGTCATGATTTTGGTGCTAAAAGATAAAATGCTCCCAACGCATTGTGTACCACGAAGCTTATAACATTAATTTACCCAACGTACGCATTGATAACACTTCTTGTTCCGGCAAACGCGGAAATGTGCTTGGGCATGCGATGCTACAATAAATCAAATTCAGAATACAACTGTGCATTCCGCCACTCTATATATATGGCGAGGCGATTTTTAATGGTGTATTTCAGATAACGCTTCGTGCTGACTAAACTACCCCACTGCAAATATATAAAATAGTTTTCCCATCAAGGCGAATTCCCTGCTGATGTGAAACATTGTGAAAACACTCGCTTATATTTTGAGTAAACTCCTTGCGTCTTTTTTTCCCCCCACCCTATGTTTAATTAAAGCGGCGATCATCACCACCGTCGTCACCATTGCCGCACCGCGCGCAGAGTGTGCTCTCCGCACTTTTCAACAAAACTGTTTTTAAAACATTGGAATTGGGGTTGGCAGTGTAAGAAATTTGGTGGTTTGCTCGACATTTAAAATGAAGTACAACAAGCACATTTAGAAAGTTTTTGAGCGAAAGTAAATAAAGTGCATTCATTTGTTCTGCATGAGAGCGACGTGGGTTGGGTGTGTGTGTGTTGTGTGTGTGCGTTGTGTGGAGCTTCCTGATGCAAACTTGTTTGTACTTGGCAAAGTATTGCGGATTCCTTAAATGGGGTCAAAATGGCACAAAATAGCGCCCAACTTGATTTTTTTTCAACAACACTTTTCAATTTAGAAAAGTTTGTGTAAGAGCATTGTGCGCTGTTGAACATTGTAGGGATGTGAACCCACTATTTTTGTGTGCAGTCGTTTATCAAGAAACCACCCCTATTTAAGTTTGCAATGCCAATTTAAAATGAACCACCCAATTTTGTAATTTCCAATTAAATTTGTGTTAAAATTAGGGGATGTTTTTAAAAACAAGTATTTCCCCAAATTTGATAAGCGTCCCCTAATTTCATTGTTCATTATAATGTGGGGCTAAAAAAATATTCGATTTATCGGAATTTCCACCAACGACTCAACAAAATACTTTATTTCCTATAAATAATTAAAAACGTAATTGTCCAAGTAATTATACTTAAAAAATTGTGACATCTTATTTTGGGGGTAATTTTCAATCTATAATGAAAACAATGCAATATCTCATTACAGTAAACAGCAATTAATGGGAAATTGTCACAACAATTACCTCATATACTACAGCGCTATGCGGCTGTGGAATCCTTGCGACTCACGACCATCGTAAAATTCAATTTTGTTGGCTTCATTAGCAGCCATTTAAAAGCAATTGGGGTGCCATTACACAAATGAAAGGCAACGTTACGATTGCATACCTTAATGGTGCTTTCAGTTGGTTAAGGTGTGGGGTGTACAGAGCATAAGGTGTGCTTCTTGGTGTACAAAATACGTACGCTTAAATGTGGGTATAGTAATATGTACCACCAGGGAAGAAGGAAGGACATTTACAGCTAACTCGAGTTAACATTCTTCCAATGCGAGCTTTTATTATGCTTGGTAATGCCGCAAAAAGCAAAATGTTTAGTTTTAACGGGCGGAGAGGATGTGCAATTAAAACAACTAATTCCGCATTCGGAACTGTAAACGGTTCACACAGAACAAGGACGTTCCGGCAGTGCCATTTTAAACGACGGTAACTATTTCGCACAGACAGGTTTTGATGCGCTAATAAAAAATCAGGTGTAAATCACAGAAAATACTTCTTCTTCTTCTTATTTTTATTTTATGCTGCCGTTTTTGCGCGAGTAATAAATCATTTGCGAAATCACATTTAACGACGCGATGCGACGTACACACTGTGGAAATAAATGCAAAAGATTTCAACCCCTTATCGTGGTTGTACATCAAAAATAAATATATTAATGTTTAATAAATCATGTGAATTCTGAATTCGCTCAAAGGAGATAAGGCACCGAGAAAAATGCGGTGTGACACTTGAAGGATACACACACACACACACACACATACACATACACACACACATGACTCAGTGCATGCATGATTATGTCGTGATGGTGGAAAATGATGGCTGATTTTTTACCCAAATGTGAAAATGTTGAGATATAATTCTGCAGAGAATTGTGGAAACGACGAATGTTTGTATGAAACACGATTTGAGTTTACTTAAGAGGCTTCCTTCCTTTTTTGCTAAAATTTAAATAAATTTTCATGCAGGATTAAGGGAATTCAATATTATCATAAGTTTTTAAAACTTGACTTAAATTAAAGTTAAGTCAATTACCTTTGACTTAAGCCGCTTTTCCTTTTTAATAAAAATAATGTTATTTTAGAGATTTTGGTTCTTAAATTTTTATTTACAAAAAATTTTGATTTTGATTCTACACAATCCACGATTGTAGAATAAGTTTAAATCCTACTGATACAAAGTTTTAACCGAAAATACTCTGAAGTTATAGCTGCTAGAGAATATTATTTTTGATTTTTTTAAATTAATAAAAACCCTTAACGATTTATTTCCTTTTTTACATTTATTCCTTTAAAATAAATTTAAAAAATATTTTAGTGCTCCCTAATCACCTATTTAACAATAACAGAAAATGCTTCAAATTTTTTTGGCTCTATTTAAGGAATGCTTGATCCTTAATAAATACTATGTTAAGAAATTGGAATAAAAACTGGTTATTTAATATTGATTTTACTTCGTTGAAATAAACTTGTTTTCTTCATAGAGAATATTAAAAAAAAAACACTTATAATTAAAAATAGCCGATAATTAGTCAATTCAACATTAATTGTAATGAAAGAAAATAATTGAGGCTCACTTTTACATGGGATTCGTATTTTTAAAACAGCAAGCTTCTCCTTAAGGCACAAAGAGTTTCATAAATATGTACCTTTAAGGTGAAACTCTTTTTAAAAATAGGAAAATATTTCGTTACAGTTATTGAGTGATTTTTACGGCTGTACATACGTTGATTTCAAATATTATTCTGTTATATGCAAATCGACATAAAAATCGTCATAAAAGCAGACTTCCTTATTCCAATCGTCCTTCGTGTTCATATAAAGGAAAATGATTTTGTTTTTGAATTAATTTCAGCACACATTTAAATAGAACAACATACACCATTGGCTGGCCCGAATTTGTGTGGGTGGAAAAACAACGACCCTTACAATTTTACGAAAATTGTTTTTCTGACCATTCCGATTTCTCGCAGTAAATGACCGGCAATTCATTTTTATCACACTGAAGCGCACAAAGTGGTCAACATTTTGGCAAAACCATTACCATTTGATCGAAATCGCATCTTCTTCAAAAAGTACAACACCGCATCACAGATCACCGCCTCCCCCTCCCCGCAGTGGGGGGCAGCAATTTAACTATACGAGTGTAATGTGCGATGTGTACTTACTAAACACATTTGTGGTGACCCTCAAAACACTTCAATCCGATTATATTCGTGCCCGAGGGTTCACGCTTAATAAAAACGAGAACAAAAAAAAATTGCTGCAAATTTAATAAGCGCAAACCCTTTCGAAAAGTTTAAAATTATGTGGCGAACATTGAACAGTGAGATCACCGAAGTGATTACATTTGGTTTTGCATAATGGATGAAGTAGTGTGTGGAGCTTTGCAGCTAACACACAAATTTGTGTGCAGCAAGTTTTGACACCCAATTGCGGATTTGGCTGCAGCGAAATTTTGCAAATTAGGACTGTTCAATTTAAGTTTATTAATTCCAGAGGTTTGGAAATGAAACACAAATGAGCAGCTTTGTATTGAAAATGGGATTTAGAAGACCATTGTTTCACCACGAAAATTGGAGTTGAAACTTATCACAGACCAGCTTATTAATTGGGAACAATCCTTTGAATTGTTTTTAAGAAGAAACCAAATTTTTTGCACAATTAAGACAACAATTATTAACTTTTCAAGGCCAAAAACTGTAATCCTTCAAGGTCAAAAATAAATTTTGTTGTAATTTAAAGAAGGCTCTTCTGTGGAAATGTTTTTCCATATTTTAAGGAAAAACATAATGTTTTCTTAATAGAGTATTGCTTTCAAATCATCTCCATCCATTGCAATTCAATTTATGAATAACATCAAACCCTTAAACAGAAATCTTCACAAAGGGAGGTAAATAATATTAATTAGAATCACTTGAATGTTCTAAGTATTCCCAGATTTGAATATATAATATTATTATTAATATACCATAACTCATTAACTTCAAAAACAATCAACTGAATGTTCAAAAAAATAGTAAAACTTACAGGGTGTTTCGTTTCATCCACAAATTATAAGTTAAACAAAATTTATTTAAATATTTTCAGAATAAGCAGCTGTAACTTAATAATCCGGGATACACAAGAAAGCTCCTCAATTTAAACATTCAAAACGGTTTAATTTTCTGAAGGAAACACCATGTTAAAAATAACCAACAAATATTTTACCTCCATTTGAGATTTTGTGCCACACAGGAATATATTTAACCGAGCTCATTGAAAAACAACAACTTAATTTTACAAGAAATCAATTAGGCAAAAATTAATTAAAACGCCATTGCGTTGCGAACAGAAAGGCTTAAAAAGCACATTTATTGTACGGCACCCCATTTCTTCGGAAATTAATATTTGAAGTTTCCTCGTGCCGAATAGACACACACGAAAATTGATCGCATTCAAATAATTTGTTGACGATAATATTTCAGTACGGCGAGATTGTGTTTGATTGCAAAATTCTGCGAATATTTTGAAATTTTCACCAAAATTGGAAACCACATTTGATGAAAATTCTGATGAATTACAATAATAATTGTGAAGAGGGTTGATTTTAAAATATAATTTCCATTACGATGAATTTGAAAGTGAATGTGTGTCGTTCAATTGAATTTGCATCACCATCATCAACAAAAAAAAGAAGAAAATAAATAAGACTTTACATAGTAATTACCATAACCATAAATTTATTCAAATAAAAGACAAATTCATGTTAAAGGCTTTGAAATCTCATGGGGAAACAATCACGAGCATAAATATTCAGCTGTTTATCCACAAAACCCTTTGACAAGCGCGCCGCTGTTTCCCGTTTTTTTTGGAAGCTTTGTGCATTTTAATGCACGTATACTTTAAACTTTAAATCCACAAAAACATAATCATAAAACAATTTATGTGCAACGGAACACAATTCAACAAAAGAACCGCGAGCAAACCAACAAAATTCGCAGTTACAACAAGACGAAATAAAAGCGCCGAAAACACATCAAAAAGTAATTTTGTTATCTGCATGTGTACCCTAAATGGGGAAAAGCCCTAAAGAGCGATCTCATGACTTCAATGATAGAAATGTCTACGAGTGTGTAGGTGCAGCATGTGAATTTTGTGCGCATTTTTATAACCGTTTTTCTTTCCGTTTTTTGATGTTTTTTTTTTTTTTTGTACACAATCACAGTTCACAATACAATAACCCCCGCGCGATTCTTTGTGTGTGGCCAATAAATTTTCTGGGTTGTTGATTACTGCTTCTTTTTGGAAAGCTCTATAGAAATTTTTGAGGGTGTTTTTTTTTTCAGGAAGAATTTGTGTGGTAAATGAATTTGTATGTGCGTTTCAAAATGTCTGATAAGGATCCAATTTTTGGAAGGGGGAATAAGAAATTAAGCGGTTTTTGAGATATTCATTTCACAACAATTAATCTTCAAGGTATTCTAAATAAAACTGCATCTTATATCCCGTTAGATGCTCCTATTGGCGAAAAGGGGAGGGGGGACAAAGTCAAACCTCACTTTTCTATCTCAGACATCTTACACATTATCAAAAAAATTCTTTTACACATACATGGTGTTTATTATTCTAAAAAAGTTTGCAGAACATTTCAAGGTCGAAATCGAATTCAATGTCAAATTTTGTATATCGGTTAATATTTTAGAAATTGTTTTGACTGATTATAATTGATTTTTCATTTGAAAAAATAGCTTTTTTAACATTTCAAGGTTAAAAGTTCAAAATTCAAGGTCATACTTTCCATATCTCAGAAGCTAAATATTTTTGAATTTTTTTTTCACATATCATAAGAAAACTTACTGAATATTTCAAGGTCAAAGTTTGGAAACTCAAATTCATATTTTCATAACGAAAATATGTAATTCAAATACTGTGTGTTTTAGGGTACTATGATATTCTGCATTATTGCTAATCTCAATAAAAGTACCAATTTTGGACATAAATCAAGGTCAAAACTCCTAAATTTCAAGGATTTTAATGACTCACAATTCAAGCTTTCACAACGTCATCTCAAATGATGTAGCATGTGAGTAAATTGGTGTCTGTAACACCTGAAAAGCTGATTTTATATCAAGGTGTGGATGTGAAAGTATATTTTTTGATAATCTTCCTAATCTATACAAATAACAAAGTTGCCCGTATTTTCAAGCAATTAAGTTGGTTTATTTCTTAAATATAAATAATTGCGGTACAATAGAAATAGGTTTAAAACAATTGAAAAACGTTGAAAAACATTTCAAAATACATCGCCGAGAGAGCAAGGCGTGAATGAGCACTTTCGTCTTGTAGCGAATGTTTGGTGCTCGGCGAACAACGAATATTTGTTGCTCGGCTATCACCGAAAATTTGGTGCTTGGTTAAAATTCAGAAATGAAATTTCACATTTACCCTATCTCAGAAAAAGCTTTATTAAAATGTAGTTAAGCAACAGTCGTATATAAATTCACACCTCGCTCTCCCTGCGATATAGTTTTCTCGTCTAGGAACTGAGTCAGAATCATTGGACACTTGGCTGACAGATCATAGAGGTCCTTAAAGAATTAGCTACCAAGCGTGGTGTATCGAACCTTGGTTAGAGCTGGGCATTTGCGCACAAGATTGGAAAAGTTAATTTTAAAGCTGAAAAACGAAATCATAAAATTAAGCAACGTTAAAAGAAAGAACTGACGTTAAAAAAAGGACGAAACTTTTAAAGTTTAAAAGCTTAAAAGCTTTAGAATTAATGTTCTCTTAATTCACACTGAAATTGTAAACTTAAAGTAATATCAAGGACTGCCCTCTCATCAGCACACTAAAACGAAAACACATTCCTAAAAACCCTTCATAATCTTCCACCTGAATTTAAAGTCACATCCAAAAACATTTATGGCTTCTGCCTGTATGCATACGATTAAATCCTTGCATGTTATATATTGCGACACCAATAATGCGCTTAATTGCACATTTTGCTGAGAATTGTGTGACACTGAGGTGTTTGTTGCACACAATACGTCAAAACTCCGCTGAAGTGCCAAGAATGGCATTAGACGAGTGGATGCTTCCTGCGTCGTGCATATTGCACACTGCACACTGCACACTGCAAAGCAGCACTGCATGCAGCCGCCCTCAAGTATGCAAAATGCCGCACAACACACAACGTATTCTGATTACATTCCGGATCTTGAACGTGGGAATTTCGGAACTGCAGTGAATCTAAAATTCAAATCACACATGATATTCAAATTTCAATTGGTGCATGTGCACAGGAAGGTGCACCTTGCATGTTTTATCCACAACAGACACACACACACACATTTTATAGTGTGGTGGTGGTAAATGCAGAAATGAACCACAGAAATTCCGCACAGTTGTTGCAGCTATAGGTGGTTTCTTGTTATATTGCTGGATACCTTCTCTCGTCGTCTCTATTTTCACAATATTATTAAGCTGAAGCGAGTGAATGTGCCCGGTGATTCACAATGGGCGTCAAAATAGGCTGATGCTGTGGTGTCGACACATGCCACGATTTCCGAGAAATCATTGCCATGATACCTTGTCGATGTAGGCTTTCGTGGCATGAATTGGGAATTTAGATTTTCGGTGAATCCTTTCAAGTTTAATTTGAATTAATTGTTGCATTGATTTGTAAAAGGATTTAATTAAACGTAAATCATTTTACAGTAAACCACGAATTAATTAAACTACCCCCCATTAGGGGAAACTATGCAGAGTGAAATTGTAGAACCATTTTATTCCCGTTTGGGATTTAAAAATTTAAATAAAACAATTCGGCAATTATTCTCTATAGAAATTTTTTTTTTATACAAGGGTGCCACAAGGGATGAAATATGAAGCTGACACAACATCTGCGATTTAATTCTAGGTAGATATAAATTTTCCTTAACACCTCAACGACATATTGTTTCACTTTTTCATTCCATCGACACATAAAATGCGCCTTTTGCGAAAGTTTGGCAGACGTTACCCCACCATCCAGACTTTAAAAACACACCCCCCGAATAAACCGTACGGTGCGGAACGGGGTTAATGCATCATCCATTTTCTATAATGTGTGTTGTTTATAAAATAGCGTTTGATCTGAAACAAATGGGGAAACAAGTGATGATGTCGATTTGAAAACGGTTGTGTTTAGTTTTCACATTCGAAATGTGTATTTGCTCGCGATTTCAGTCTCCGGAGCAGCACAAAGGGTACGCAGGGTGTTATCCCATATGTGTGAGTGTCTGTTCATTATTTACGCGAAAAATGTGTTATTTTGTCGTGTATTGGGTGGCTTTATTTTTTCCATGCTCAACAAATGTTATGACATTGTTTTGCAGCAAACCATTAAAAATAGATTTTCCAATGGAAATACATAACAACGCAGCAAATGTGTGTACTGCAGCAGCAGCACCACCACCCCAGCTCAACATTTTGTGTGTCGATGGGGTACTGAGTCGTTTGTGTGTACACATAGTTTTCTGCTCGACGCTGTTTTGGAGTGTAACGCTGAATCGTTAACATAAATTCTTGCATTTATGGAAGATGTGACCCAATTCAACAACAAACGCAACTAAATTTTGAACTGTGTTCTAAGTTTTTGCGGGTAATAAAAATGGTTTGTGTGTGTGTGTGTGTGTGCTTTTTTTTCTCTCATTTATTTTTCTTTTTATTTGCACAATTTTGCAGTAGCCAATTTCCTCTGCGTTTGTAGTTTTTATACTGCACACGTTTCTTTTTGGATTTCGTTTTAATGCTCCTTTCTGTTTTAAAGCTTCTCATAGAAATGCTTCAGCCGTTTGATTTAAAAATGTAAATAAAAATGAACGAGAAATTTTGTTGAGAAACTAAAATATCAACACAAATTAGGAAGCCATTGAACATGAAAGGAAAGTTAAAAGTTTACAGTCATTTTTTGTTTGTAAGCAAAGACCAACTTTAAAGTCATCTTTAGTTGGACTTGCAAATTTAAGAACGTTATTTGAGCTGATTTTGAAAATATCGTCAGAAATCGCAATAATACCTTGAATTTTCAAGGTCAATTCAAACAAAATGCTGAGATTGCAATTACAACTTAACTGTTTTTTTATGTACTTAAGGCTTGAACAGTTGAATGTGAAGATTAAAAACAGACTTCATAAGTTTTGCAATCGATTTTTTAAATTTATTATTTTTTTAAATTCAAAAACGGTTTAATGAGTTTAAAATTAATTTTTAATTTTTTTAATTCTTAAGTTCATCAGAACTTCACTAATGTGACCATTGGTTGAACTGGCAACCCGTTCTTTTGACATTTCGTATGCCTTTTAAAAACCTTTGGATGACAGGGGTGGGCTACTTTTTGTAAAACGTTTATTTTTTTCTGTATTCTAAATTTTAAAAACAATTTGTAATGTCACTTATGTTATTATTGAAAATTTAATGTTCGGAAATTACCGATACAACAAAATTCTTGAAGAGCCGTTTCTTTTTTACAAATTGTTAAATTCTTAAAATTTCAAAACCGATAATACAGTTCAAGTTCTTTAAAAATTGTAGAAATTGGGTAAAAATTTATTAATTTAAAGGAGTGTACGACTTATTTTATTTAATTCAAGGTGACTTAAATTTTCAAGGTCAAATTGTGCTGATTTTAAGCCTTTGAAAACTTCAATGTGTTTCACAAAATGTATCACATTTCATTTGACAAAAAAAAGTAATACAGATTTTAGTAGTGAGTGATTAAAATTTCAAGGTCAAAACAAAATTTCTTCAATGTTAATAAATCAAAATTTTTCAAAGAGGCAAAATTAATAAAATACAACATTTAATTTTGGCTAAATTGTATTTAAAAACTTCTTGTTCAAAGTATTACGTGGCTTCCCTTGCCATGTAAAAATTGTAATTTGTTTTATGCATTACGTACAATTCAAACCAAATTACATCAAATAAATACCACACCACTTTTACTACAAATGCAATCATAATGAAGTTGTGTGACGAGAAATGAATTGTGTAGAAAAAAAGAAAGAAAAATAAACCCGCAATGTACTAAACTTGCAATAAAAGCTCGTTGTGTTTGATCAAAATTGATTCAACTGGAATTATTGTCGTCAAATGCGCAATATAGTTTTGTTTACGATTTGCATCTCATTATTCTACACCAAGTGTAAAGCCCCCCATATACTTCAAAGTGGTTAAAAGAACTATGTTGCTGCAAACTTGCAGCCTCATAATATATTCGTAAAGGAAATATTATGACACTCCTTAGGGTTTTGAAAAGCGTCAGTTTTCTTGCTTTATACATGAGTGTGTGTGTGTGTGTGTGTGTGTGTGTGTGAGGAAGGGTGGGGGGTCATGTGTGCGACGTCATTCACCCATTTTGCTAGTTCGTTTGCTTTTAATTTACATATTGCTTTTAGTTGAAAAGCTGCAAAAATAAAGCCTTTTGTGACGACGAATATATTCAGCCAGCACATTCGTACACACATTCAATGTTTGTTGATACACATTTTGGATTTATATTAAGTTTGACATAATATGTGGAGGAAAATAATGTTGTCTGATTTGCCTTTTGACATTAAAAATGCATCACAAATTGAAATTCCAGAGGAATTATTTTTTATTATAAAAAAACGAATGAGAAAAAAATCATGTAATTGAATAAAAATGAGACAATAATGTTTTGAGAAGAATCACTACATGCAAGGCTGTTCAATGTTCAATCTTCCCACATGAATGTTGCTTCCCTATACTTACTTCATTTCTCCACTTACACAAATTAAATACATCCCACATTGCACACACAATATCCGTGCAAGTAAATTCATCGATAGATTTCACTTTAAATTGTGTGTTTGCGTATTTTGTGCAAAAAAAAAGAAGAAGAAAAAGGAGCGATGGGTGCGCGTGGGGAGGCGGGTGGACGCGCAAATAACATGCGACGACTTACCAGCAAATTCCGAAAGAATTGAAAATTGTATTCCTTAAACTCTTCGCGTAATACCAGTAACGTGCAGCAGCGCAAATGATTACATTAAAAGCTTTCTCAAATAAAATATTTGCCAAGCCATAAAAATCTTAGCAACATTCCTTCGGCAAATGTACGACATCGCATAATTCGATGAACGTGTTTGTTCAATCGACCATTTATTTGGAAACAATTTCTACAATTTGATGTATTCTCAAGTGAGCTCTCGCTATACGTCGCGACGCGTCCTGTGTGTGGGGCAAATTGATATGTGTTTTGTAATATTATGTGCTTTAGAATATAAATACAAACACATGCGATCATCATCCATGCTATATGACAGATATAAATATTTGAACAGAGAGATATGTGTGGCTTGTTGAGTAAGTATATAAAGTTTACAAACAAGTTGTAAATTGTAACTTAAATTTATTAAATATTTAGACAACGTTTTTTTTTCTACTGAAAACTGTGAGGAAACTTTTTATGAATTGGAAGCTATAAATAGGCTTGAAATAACAAACTTTTCTAACACATCCTGTTTGAAATTTATAAACACAAACTAACTTTAAGCCTTGAAAAAATCTCATCTTAAAAAATTAAATGAGTTTAAATTGGCGTCGCCTTGAAACGTTGTTTAATAAAAGTGTTTTCCGTATAAAATAACTAAGGAAAGTACTCCCCGTCAATTTTAAAAGTGTATTAAATTTGTTTTTTTATAAGAAATCCGTAAGAAAGATAGTTTTCATTGCTTCTGAGAATCGAAATCACTGCAAAACAGGAAGGCAACTAAAAGAAAAAACTATAATACATCACAGCGAGAGCGAGGTGGAAATTTATTACAGATTTGGAATTGTTCAGAACAACTCTTCCTCTTTTTTAGAGTACAATGAAGTAAAACACAATTAATTTTTTTTTTAAGTTTCTTATAATCGCGTTCACGTCTCGAGCTAGGTATATAGAGTAACATGGTAGGATATTGCGTTTCTTTTCAATATTTGACGTCATCAACATGGTAAAATACATGGAAAATAAGAATACTTAATTCAGAAATTTTAGAAAATGTTAAATAAAAAAAAAGGAAATTAAATAAAACTATTAATTAAACACAAATAAATCTGTGCATAATATGCATATTAAAATCCAAATTTTACCTAAAGTAGATCAAATAAAGTACAGTAGGCTGCATATAAAAATAATTTCACCATGTTAGTGACGTAGATGCGCAGAAAATGTCAAAAATGAAACTCCTACCATGTTACTCTATATACTATAAATAGCGCCGCGAAGATTGGATTGGATTGGATAGTTTCTGTTATCCACTATATATTATGTCTGCAGTCTGTTCACGTGGGGCGTACATTATTAAATCTACCATTGCGCTTCTGGTGGAAAAAATTGAAAGCTTACTTTAAATGCTTTTTCATCTTGTATAATGACATCGTTCTTTTCACATCCTCCACTTCAATGTCAAATTGTTTGGAAAAGAACGATCGCCGTCACAAAGACGTAACAGCAAATTTTGTATTAATCACTTTGATTTGAAAGCCTTTAAATGATGACAGCGCCATTCGAAAATGCGGAAAATGTAGTTCCTCACAGTGAAGTGTAACGGACATGGCGAGCAAGATTAGCGTTGTTGTTTTTTATGTTGCTTAAGGTTTATGAGATAGAAGATTACGTAATACTAAGCGTGGTCATCCCTATATAAATCATCCCGACGGATAACATTTATTGGCATGCGGCAATGCAGTTTTGCAGAATTCTTTCAACTACAAGGGATTTGACTATGAACTAAATCGTTACAGCCGTTTTTGAGCTACATTTATTTTTTTAGCGAAAAAGTGTTTTTTTTACCATAACTTGACCTTGAGAGATGTGACCTTAAAATAAAATTCTGGTATTAAGCATAAATAATTTTATATATTATGTCAACATTTTCAAAGTACTTTACGAGAAATCCTCCAGACATCCGAACGTACGACGCTTAGGGGTATGTCAAAATGTAATGTTTGCTTTATCCAATGTGTATTAATATTTTTGTCTACATAACCAAAGTGCACCAATTTGATTTGTGTTCTATAAGCTATTTTATAATTTCTATTCTAAAGGAATTTGATTTGAGTAATAACATTTTGGGACTTTGGGTAACAACTAACAAACAGGTTCATCCTTCTGAACAGTTTTTCCCCCAAAGCCTCATAAATTAATTTCTTATTTTATTGATATGGTTAACGGACATGTGTTGTTTTATTTATTAATCATAACTTAACCTGTTTTAATCCTTAACTTCAAATCAAGAACAAAATTTATTAACGGACTTTACGTTTTTTTATTATGTTGGTGACAGTGCAATAAATAACGGAAGGAGCAGTAAAATCATTAAGCTACGGTTAACCAAAGTCAATTAGCATTAATTTTCACACGGGCACAAAAGTCAATTTTTTCACAAAATAAAGCACAGGTAGCACTTGACATAACGCGGTCGAATGTACACTTAAAGTCAAGTGAAAATGCCTATAAAATGTCCTGCGAATTCATCAAGGACATCACAAGTGTCTAGTCAGTTGAAAGCTACACATCTCCGCTAAAATTATTAAATTAAATTTTAAAGTTTCTCAGTCTTAAAGTTTTTGAGTTTTGAAATTCTTGTTAAAGTAATATTATAATTTAAAATGGAATCTTCATACGGTATTTCCGCTGCTAAAATTGAGCAACTTGTCAAGAAGGCAATTAAAGGAATGGAACCAGACAATGCGCCATTCGTCCTCTATTCCAAGACTAAAAAAGGAGGACTCAATCGCCACCGATTCGGACTGGAGTTCAGTGTCAATGTAATCAGTAATTATCCGCTCATGGACATCCCGACGCTGGAGGAAACCCTGGAGCATAACGGGCACGCATTCAAGCGTCTCATTGCAGAGGAAAATCATAATCGCAATTTTGGACTTGTCGACAACCGGGTAACGAATCTCATCTCAAAATACTGCCGTGCCGTGCATCACATGCATTTGATAAATTTTGCTGTATCTGGCTGTGGCATCAAACTAGCCATGGGTAAACTAAGGACGCTGGAAATCACAAATTGCACATTCAATCTTCCACTGGGTGACTACTTGACGGAGAGTGAGAATACGCTGGTACAACTGCAGATTACGAAGACTCCAGTTGGGCTGTCAACTGTGAAGCTGCCGAAGTTGAAGCATTTGAAGCTGACCAATTGCATCGTCATGGACTTGGCGACACTGATGGAAAATTGTCCATCCCTAGAAGTGCTGGAGGTACTCGACTGTCATTTACTTGGGATGACATTTGAAAATGCGAGTCACTTACAGAACGTCCAAACACTGAACCTGCAGAGCAACGACAAGTGCACTCTGTCGCATCTCAAACATTTTCGCGGTCTCAAGACGCTACGCCTTGAAAGTAACCTGGGTGCTGATGTGTATATTCAAGAGTTTCTTTGCTCAAAGCACCATTTGGAGTCGATCACTCTTGATGCGTATGTCAAGGCGAAGACTTTAAGCACCATCGTCAAGGAGAAGTCTTTGCGCCACCTTCGCTTTGAGGGACGATCTAGCTTGGCGGATCAGTTCACGGGACACCACTTTGTTGCGTTGGAAAATAACACGCTGCATGAACTGGAGGTCATGAATTACCTTCCACTGATGAGTGATTTGAGTCATGTTGTCAAGACATCCTTGGATTTGAAGGTTGTCAGTGTATATAATTTTATGCGACTTGGAGAAGCTGATTTAATGAAGCTGCGTAATGAGGATAATAAAGATGAGATGTAAATTAAAAATATTATTGTAATAATTTGTTTCACTAAAAAAATGTCGTAAATGTAAATTGTCATTAATTAAAAATGTTATTGTAATAGTTAATTTGTTTTGCTAAAAGAATGTTGTAAATATCCTTGAACTGTAGTATTGTAGTCTTAATTTTTTCTTGTCTAAAATATTTTCAAATAAAATAAATATTTTAACTTTAAATTCATTTTTTATTTTATTATTCAAATATTTTTTTCTATTTTTCAGAGGTCTTATCCTTTCAGTGGTGTTCTTCAAGAATTCAGTTTTTTAGAAGTTTTATCCTTTTAGTGTTGTTCGACAAAACCAAATTTTCATAAGCAAAATAATTTTTTCCTTCATTTTTTATTTTATACCAGAATTCCCTAAATCCTTTTATTTTTTATTGAGCAAAAGCATTCACAAAATAGAGGTTTAAATTAAATGTATTTAAACTTTAAAAGTAATGAGGCATCCCGTTTTAAAGGTCTAAACATTCCACTAATGAATTAATGTTATCCAATAACGTATTTGATTAAATTGCCTCGTCCTGAGTTCCCCTGTTATTTATTCTCCTATTTAGGGCGTGTAAATTTTAAAGTTTTAATAAAACTAGTTGTGTTTGAGATTCCAACAAATGTTTTCTATTTGTTTAAAAGGCCCAATGATCTGTAGAATAGTGTCCGCGGCTTAGCAATCGGAAAGTCCAATTTTTGATGATTGTAGCGTATACGGATCAAGCTGAATTTGAGGTAATGTTAATTCTGAGGTCACCAGTCGTTGGACGTGCGACTAATTGAAACCCCAAGCAATAAAAAACCTGACAAGGTAAAATCGCTCCATTTCGGTGGTCACTAAGAAACCCAACCCCTAAATCTCTCTTGCAGAATGTTCATCGTGGTATTTAGCGCCGTCCTAGTGAAACCGCTTATCGTTTGCATCGATATCATTAAATTTGGGTCAAAGAAACTATTTTTTTTCGATTAAAGGAGTTGCTGTACGCACTGAGGATGCCTCCGGCCTCAATTCACAATTCTGACTATCATTGGATGCGTTGCTAGTTTGTATTGTCTCAAATTCGGCAATTTTTCTCGTTGAAGATAATTTGTCTGAACAAAAGAAAACATCAACTTTAATAGTACAATTTAATCATTTGCAGATATGTTCCTGGACGATTTGTCATCATAATAAGTATTGCGTAACTGGATAAAAAACAACATATTTTACAAATGGAGACTCAACAAAATGGCCGCCATGATCTGTCAAACTGTACCCGCCGCGTCAATAATGGAAACCCCTGTGTTCTAGCATTGTGGTGGGGGAAATGTTGATTCTGCAGGAGGAGTATTTGGGTATTGTAAATTTATACAGCTATATTCTAATACAACATGAGAACACCAAGGACGCTCTAATAATTACAATATATTCGAGAATTTTACAGAATCGTGATGATCCCTAAGCAACTCATATTATCCTCATATTTACATGTAAAATATTCCACTTTGCATTGTCCTGACCATTTGATTGAATTGCCTCGTCCTGGATTCCCCAGTTTATTCGAATTTTAATTTCGCATGTGTATAAAAATTAAAACAACACAAATTAAATTTCTGATCTATAAATTGTTCTATAATTTATTTTATCTTAATTCATGTAATAACATTTTGGGACTTTGAGTAACAACTAACAAACTCGTTAATCCTTTTACGCAGTTTTTCCCTCAAAGCCTCATAAATTAATTTCATATTTTATTGATAGGATTAACGGAAATATGACTTGTGTTGTTTTATGTACACTAGCGGACCCGGTGAACGTCGTTCCGCCACAAACCACGCATAAACTGCAAACGCCTCCAATTTTTTTTCAATTCCTTTTTAATCAATACTCTAATGCGATTGGTCCAATATTAATATGATCTTAAAAAGCAACAATCGAACATTCCCACAAACTGAAATTACGACACTTTAAAATTTTGAACCATTAACATACTGACATTCAAATCCCGACAATTTAAGATACCGACGGGCCATAATCCTGAATATCTTAAAACCCGTTAGCAATTCAAGTTCAAATTTATGTATTAACACACATATAAATTTTAGTTAACTTTGATTGGTTAACTAAGGAGGAGTTTAACAAAAATTCGTTTTAAAAAAATCATTTTTCAAATTAAAGATATATTAACTTGATTCAAGCCCTAAGCGTATTGAGGATTTATTTTATTGACAGACTTTACTTTTTTTATTATGTTGGTGACTGTGCAATAAATAAAGGGAGGAGCAATAAAATCATTAAGCTCCATTTAACCAAAGGTAATTAGCATTAATTTTCACACGGGCACAAAAGTCAATTTTTTCACAAAATAAAGCTCAGGTAGCACTTGACAAAACGCGGTCGAATGTACACCTAAAGTCAAGTGAAAATGCCTATAAAATGTCCTGCGAATTCATCAAGGACATCACAAGTGTCTAGTCAGTTCAAAGCTACACATCTCCGCTAAAATTATTAAATTAAATTTAAAAGTTTCTCAGTTTTAAAGTTTTTGAGTTTTGAAATTCTCGTTAAAGTAATATTATAATTTAAAATGGAATCTTCATACGGTATTTCCACTGCTAAAATTGAGCAACTTGTCAAGAAGGAAATTAAAGGAATGGAACCAGACAATGCGCCATTCGTCCTCTATTCCAAAACTAAAAAAGGAGGACTCAATCGCCACCGATTCGGACTGGAGTTCAGTGTCAATGTAATCAGTAATTATCCGCTCATGGACATCCCGACGCTGGAGGAAACCCTGGAGCATAACGGGCACGCATTCAAGCGTCTCATTGCAGAGGAAAATCATAATCGCAATTTTGGACTTGTCGACAACCGGGTAACGAATCTCATCTCAAAATACTGCCGTGCCGTGCATCACATGCATTTGATAAATTTTGCTGTATCTGGCTGTGGCATCAAACTAGCCATGGGTAAACTAAGGACGCTGGAAATCACAAATTGCACATTCAATCTTCCACTGGGTGACTACTTGACGGAGAGTGAGAATACGCTGGTACAACTGCAGATTACGAAGACTCCAGTTGGGCTGTCAACTGTGAAGCTGCCGAAGTTGAAGCATTTGAAGCTGACCAATTGCATCGTCATGGACTTGGCGACACTGATGGAAAATTGTCCATCCCTAGAAGTGCTGGAGGTACTCGACTGTCATTTACTTGGGATGACATTTGAAAATGCGAGTCACTTACAGAACGTCCAAACACTGAACCTGCAGAGCAACGACAAGTGCACTCTGTCGCATCTCAAACATTTTCGCGGTCTCAAGACGCTACGCCTTGAAAGTAACCTGGGTGCTGATGTGTATATTCAAGAGTTTCTTTGCTCAAAGCACCATTTGGAGTCGATCACTCTTGATGCGTATGTCAAGGCGAAGACTTTAAGCATCATCGTCAAGGAGAAGTCTTTGCGCCACCTTCGTTTTGAGGGACGATCTAGATTGCCGGATCAGTTCACGGGACACCACTTTGTTGCGTTGGAAAATAACACGCTGCATGAACTGGAGGTCATGAATTACCTTCCATTGATGGGTGATTTGAGTCATGTTGTCAAGACATCCTTGGATTTGAAGGTTGTCAGTGTATATAATTTTATGCGACTTGGAGAAGCTGATTTAATGAAGCTGCGTAATGAGGATAATAAAGATGAGATGTAAATTAAAAATATTATTGTAATAATTTGTTTCACTAAAAAAATGTCGTAAATGTAAATTGTCATTAATTAAAAATGTTATTGTAATAGTTAATTTGTTTTGCTAAAAGAATGTTATAAATATCCTTGAATTGTAGTATTGTAGAGTTGTTCCTAATTTTTCCTTGTATGAAACATTTTGAAATAAATTTAATTTTGTAACTTTAAATTAATTTTTTATTTTATTATTCAAATATTTTTTTTTTTTCAGAGGTCTTATCCTTTCAGTGTTGTTCTTCAAGAATTCAGTTTTTTAGAAGTTTTATCCTTTTAGTGTTGTACAACAAAACCAACTTTTCATAAGCAAAAGAATTTTTTCTCTGGCTTTATATTTTATTTCAGAATTCACTAAATCCTTTTATCCGTTTTAAAGGTCTAAACATTTGATTGATTGCCTCTTCCTGAATTCCCTAATACTCAAATATTAAATTCTCATGTTTTCCAATAAGGACAAAACATTTTCGAATCTTTACGTGAACGCCCCCTAAACTTTTTTAATGAACTGTTAATGTCAAAACGTTAGTTAAAGTCAACATTTTCATCATGGTAATGTTCACGAACCAGCAACCTCAAGTAACAAAATCGGCCATACATGAACCATATATGAGGATATACGGCTGATTATGTCACTGTTCAGTTATAAGTCTAGCTCCCAAGGTTGATATATCACTCAAAGTCAAAGTCAAAGTCAAAGTCAAAGATCCATTTATTTACCTTATAACTAACAAATATGCTTAAATGGTAAGGCTTAGGGCAACTATATCAACTTAACGGACTTATCCTTATCTAAATTTTGTAACTGTATTCATTTGTAAAAGCTAGTGTTGTGGTGTACTTAGATCTAGGAAAAGGCCTGAAAAGGCCTAAAAAACCTAAGGGTTGGCATTAAGTGTAGGCGATTAACTTAATCAAAATTTAAAAAAAAACTAATGCTAACTTAGGACTATGCCAAAAGGGCCTACTACACTAACTTAAATACTATGCCTGAAGGGCCTAAAGACTAGATTAAACCTAAGACCCATAATGGGTCACTACAAACTAAACTTATAATTAATTATGCGAGGCCCGCAGCCGTCAACGCCACCCCCGCACGTCTGTCGGCAGCTCACACGCCAGAGCGGAGTTTTCCGACAGGAGTGTTGGCGGCTGTGGGCTAAGTCGCATAGATGACCCAAGATCTGAGGCTGTTAGCTGAAATGCAAGCTAGTAACATCATCGATCATGGCAAAGAGGTCAAGTCACGCGGGAAGGGTCGGCGAGACGACCCGTCCATGAGAGCCCTTTATTCGGGATCGGTTATCGCATTTTCAGTTACCAAACTGTTGGAGTGGCTGACGACTCTAAGATCGTGCTTCTTAGCCATTTGTTTCGCAAATTCGCTCAGTGAGGGGCAGGTGAGCTCGTATAACTCAATATTATTTACCGTGTTGTGGAAACGGACATTAGCGGCTTTGCCTCCGATATGTCACGTTAGCACACATACGGAGTATTTTCCTTTCGAAGACCAGCAGTTTGTCGAGCATACTCTTTGATAACGTACCGTTCCACATAAAGCAGCAATATGTTAGTGCTGGACGAAGCACTTGCTTGTACAGAAGAAGCTTTATTTCCTTCCTCAAGGCACTAATATATCACTCATATATATTTGATATAACATCGGGTTTCTTTAGATTCTCAGCTGTTCGGCTGTGAATAAGACTTCATGAAATTAAACTGCTTCGAAAAATTGAAAAGGGCTTTAAAAAAAATTGTTTTAATAAAACAATTAATTGAAGCCAGAATATATTTGATTTTCAACCTAATGAAAACATGATTTAACCGTTTTCCATTAATATACCATAAGAATATAATTGTTTTTAATAAATATTTATGTTTTCAGCGCACAAGGCTTTATTATTTGTTAAAAATTCAATGTTTTTTTTTTCTTTGCTTTTTATAAATAAAGAAATTTGGATAAAAAGCAAATGAACGGAGTCCTAAGACGTTTCAATACCACCTTGAACTTATTATTGAAATCCAACAAGACATTCACATTCTATTCCATTACTACGTAAAAGAAGCTGTACATCGAAAATTGTATTCTTCTTAGGTAGAAAGAAGGCTAATTAGAGAATTGAATACCTCTCTTAAACCAATGCTGCTATATTTCAGCTGTATATAAGTTGCCTTAAAGGCTAATTAGAGACTTATTTACAGCTCTTAATGCTAATCTTCTATATATCTCTTATTTAGAGCCGGAGATATTTAAGAGAAATATTTTGGGCTGACATGATGCAGGTCAACACTGGTTAATGCTAAATAGCCAATAAAACTGTTTAATAGCCTGAATGTACATCAGTATACAGTGGATTTACAGCAGATTTTTAAAGAAAAATGCCAAACAGCAATAACAATGTTACTTGGGACGTTTGGAAATTATTAAAAATTAATGGCTTTAAGAGCTCTTACTCCAATTTTTGGCCGTACTAATCGTCCCACCCGGCAGGCTGTGCGTGCGATTGTGGATAAATTGGAGTCCACATTTTCACTATTGGACGTTCCGGTGCAAAAAAGATGTCATACCGCTTGAAGCGAAGAAAACAACGCAGCCGTAAGTGCATAGATTCAAAATGAGCCAAATCAGTCGATTCCACGTCGTTTTCAGGATTTGTTCATCTCTCAAGTCTCAAACGACACTGTAGCGTATTTTGCTAAGATCTTGGCCTACAAGCTAACAAGTAACTTTATCAAGTCACAGGTCTATGCCAACAAGCCAACACCTTCAGACGACCTCAGAGACATTGACAACGTTGCGGTTGAAATGTGTGCAAAAGTGGCGGAAAATTGGGTCAAAGAATAGAGCGCTGTAAACAGGCTTTTGGTGGTCACATAACCGATATCGAATTTCATTCATAAAATGTAATGCTTGCAATACAGTAAATTTACACTCAATATCTGAAATTCCTAATGGGAAATCCTTTATATAAAAATTTAAAAACACCCAAAAATATTAATCTATAAATAGTTTTATAAGTTCTATTCTTTTAATTTGAGAAATAATAAGTTGGAACTTTGGGTAACAACTAACAAACAGGTTAATCCTTTTGAACAGTTTTTCCCCCAAAGCCTCATAAATTAATTTCTTATTTTATTGATATGGTTAACGGACAGGTGTTGTTTTATTTATTAATCATAACTTAACCTGTTTTAATCCCTAAACTCAAATGAAGGACAAAATTTATTAACAGACTTTACGTTTTTTTATTATGTTGGTGACAGTGCAATAAATAAAGGAAGGAGCAATAAAATCATTAAGCTCCGTTTAACCAAAGTTAATTTGCATTAATTTTCACACGTGCACAAAAGTCAATTTTTTCACAAAATAAAGCACAGGTAGCACTTGACATAACGCGGTCGAATGTACACTTAAAGTCAAGTGAAAATGCCTATAAAATGTCCTGCGAATTCATCAAGGACATCACAAGTGTCTAGTCAGTTCTAAGCTACACATCTCCGCTAAAATTATTAAATTAAATTTAAAAGTTTCTCAGTCTTAAAGTTTTTGAGTTTTGAAATTCTTGTTAAAGTAATATTATAATTTAAAATGGAATCTTCATACGGTATTTCCGCTGCTAAAATTGAGCAACTTGTCAAGAAGGCAATTAAAGGAATGGAACCAGACAATGCGCCATTCGTCCTCTATTCCAAGACTAAAAAAGGAGGACTCAATCGCCACCGATTCGGACTGGAGTTCAGTGTCAATGTAATCAGTAATTATCCGCTCATGGACATCCCGACGCTGGAGGAAACCCTGGAGCATAACGGGCACGCATTCAAGCGTCTCATTGCAGAGGAAAATCATAATCGCAATTTTGAACTTGTCGACAACAGGGTAATGAGTCTCATCTCAAAATACTGCCGTGCCGTGCATCACATGCATTTGATAAATTTTGCTGTATCTGGCAGTGGCATCAGTCAAGCCATGGGTAATCTACGGACGCTGCAAATCACCAATTGCACATTGTCTCTTCCACTGGGTGACTACTTGACGGAGTCTGAGAATACGCTGGTACAACTGGAGATTACGAAGACTCCAGTTGGGATGTCAACCGTGAAGCTGCCGAAGTTGAAGCATTTGAAGCTGACCAATTGCATCGTCATGGACTTGGCGACACTGATGGAAAATTGTCCATCCCTAGAAGTGCTGGAGGTACTCGACTGTCATTTACTTGGGATGACATTTGAAAATGCGAGTCACTTACAGAACGTCCAAACACTGAACCTGCAGAGCAACGACAAGTGCACTCTATCGCATCTCAAACATTTTCGCGGTCTCAAGACGCTACGCCTTGAAAGTAACCAGGGTGCTGATATGTACATTCAAGAGTTTCTTTGCTCAAAGCACCATTTGGAGTCGATCACTCTTGATGCGTATGTCAAGGCGAAGACTTTAAGAATCATCGTCAAGGAGAAGTCTTTGCGCCACCTTCGCTTTGAGGGACGATCTAGCTTGCCGGATCAGTTCACGGGACACCACTTTGTTGCGTTGGAAAATAATACGCTGCATGAACTGGAGGTCATGAATTACCTTCCATTGATGGGTGATTTGAGTCATGTTGTCAAGACATCCTTGGATTTGAAGGTTGTCAGTGTATATACTTTTATGCGACTTGGAGAAGCTGATTTATCGAAGCTGCGAAACAAGGATAATAAAGATGAGATGTAAATTAAAGATATTATTATTGTAACAATTTGTTTCACAAAAAAAATGTCGTAAATGTAAATTGTCATTAATTAAAAATGTTATTGTAATAGTTAATTTGTTTTGTTAAAATAATGTTGTAAATATCCTTGAATTGTAGTATTGTAGAGTTGTTCCTAATTTTTTTTCCTTTTATAAAACATTTTAAAATAAATTTAATTTTGTAACTTTAACTTAATTTTTTATTTTATTATACAAATATTTCCTTTCTATTTTTCAGAGGTTTTATCCTTTCAGTATTGTACAACAAAAAAACTACATCGCAGTGGGAATAGTTTTTATATTTTAGCCTTGAAATTTTGTATTTTGACCTTGAAATGTTCGGTAATTTTTTTTTTATAATATTAAAGGATATATTATTTGTGCGAAAGAATTTGTTCATGACGTCTTAAGGTTTCTGAGATAAAAGATGACGTAATACCACGCGTACATCCCGAAGGATCACATTTACAGTCCTATTCTGGCGCTGTGACTATTTTACAGTCACAAGCGCTTGTGACTATTTTTCTTGTGACTGAGTTTGTGACTGATTTCGAATTTGGTATTCTGGAACAACAGTATCAATTTGAGTCACAAGAACTCTCCAAAAACTGCGGAGAGTTGATGCGAGTCATATGTCATTTCTATTTCAATGTACATAGGTTATGTTGAATCAAAATAAAAATAAAACACAAACCGTAAAACATTAATCGGTCGGTCAACATCTTAATTGTTTAAATAAAAAAACAATGGAATATCTGAGTTTTGAACGTTAAATGGTTCTAGCTCGTCAATCAAATTTTTGGCAATTACTTTTGGAAGGCGAAAGTGTTGTATAAAAATTTCGTCATTTTCTTCAAAGGGATTTGTTGAATCTCTCAGACTTTTAAGTTTTTGTCGTCGCAGTGATCTATAATCAATAGTTTTAGTTATAATTGATGAATATTTGTTAAAAGTACTTACTTATTTTCTTCTTCATTTAGTAAAAATACTAGTAAATTCAATATTGCGTCCATATATCAAATTTTATATTTTAGTTCGAGTTAATTTTTTTTTATTATTATTCACAACTGATACGCTGCGTGACTGAAAATATTCGTTGTGACCAACTCTATAGCAGGTCACAAGCTGTGACTATTTTCTGTGACTGTCATAGCTTGTGACTGTCACCAGAATACCAATATTTCTCCGCAGTCACAAGCTGTGACTAATTTCTCTTTTGTGACAGTCACAGCAAGTTGTGACTGTGTTCAGAATAGGGCTGTTAGTATAAGGGGATGAACAAAATCATTAGAGCCCTTTTTCAGCTCTAAGTTGACTAAGTCATCTAATGAGTAAGTAAATCCTTTTTGGACTTCCATCACTATATTATCTGATTTTCTTCTTCTTTCCCCTTTCTACAATAAAGTAAAAACTTTTTTTTTTTCAATTTTAGGACTTCAAAAAATGTAATTTAAAACCTTCCAATTCTTAAATTTAATAAAGTTAGTAAGTAAATATTGTTTTAAACAGCTTAAGTATGATGCGATATTTCGTCAAGGTCAAGAATTAAAGGCCAAGGACACATATTATAACATTATTATTAGTTTTGAGAAGAAATGTTTAGAAAATTGAACCCTTTAAGTCACAAAACACTGCCAAAAAAATTCAAGATCAAAAAAAATTTCAAGGTCAAGAAACAGCACTTAGTTCAATTATTATTTCCCTTAAAATTTACATTCATTTCTGTTAGGTCAAATACAAAGTGATAAGTGGCTTCCTCTTATATTAATGGAATCACAAAATTAGCAATTACTATGCATTAAATCCCGTACAGGAAAACGTTGCAACAAAAAGGAGAATAATGATGATCACAAAAAACGCACAGTTTTAAGCGTTAAAACGCCTCTTCGTTAATGCATTTGCAAATTAATCTTAATTAACACCCAAACTGGCACTAAATTAATGTTTATCGAGTGCATGACGTTGGTCAGTCCTCCATTGCACTGATTTATCTTTCAGTTATGCGAATAATGCGCTAAATTATCGCGCGTATTCAAAGTGTGCATTTTGTCATGGCGTTTAATTAAGCGGAAATTTTTGTATGCTGTTTTTGTATTTTGTTGTTGTTGTTGTTGTTGTTTTAAGTGTGCACAGACCTCAAATAAAAAAGTGCAACACTTTTGGTTGCACCACTATATCACATCGTCAGTGATGATGTCCGTTGTGATGCAGATTGCAGTGAATAAAAGAAATTAATTTAACATTTAATTAAAGCGATTATGATGCAAATTATATGTTGCTCCATCCCACCCATTTTGCGTAGTGCAGCAGCTATCAGCGGAGCAGTGTAGGTACATCATGTTCGTTGAAATAGTAACTGTACACCGTGTACCGTGCAAAATATTAATAATAATAATTGTGCGCTCAACTGAAGGGAAATTTACAACCGCATGCAAAATGTTCATGAATATATGGATGGAGTTAATTATTGCTAAAATGATAATTTAATTGTGTTTATTATTATTAATTTTGAATGCGTTTAACAATATTTTAATTAAAGCTTTTAAAGCCATATTCCATAATTTAATGTTGGGTTCTATATTATGTTTCCGCGAATAATTAAATATTTGTTGTGATAGTTATTAATAGTTGACCACCGCCCTAATGCTTCGCTTGTTGTTTATCAACATCAGCCAATATTTATTAAAACGACTAATAAATAACAAATTTACAGTTTAATGACTTTGGTCGTATTTGTGATTAGTGATCGCTCATTAAGGTGTTAAAAAATTATTCCGCATCCTCCCTAATTGTTTCTTTTTGAGTCTGAAACATTTCTTATCCTTTCAAAAGTATGCAAAATATTTGTTGAGGCTGTTCAAAAATATCACAAATATTTTTTTCCTTTCGGAAATATCCCAAATATTTTTTTCCTGTTCGGAAATATCCCAAATAATTTTTTTGCTTTTCAAAATATCCCTCTTTTTTAACAATGAAAAGATCGAATTAAAAATAAAGTTTAAAAATATCCTGAATTGTTTTTGCCGTTTCAAATATATCCTAATTTTTTTTTTAAGGTTTAAAAATATCCTTACATTTTTTTTGCGTTTCAAAAATAAATATAAACATAATATAAATATTTTTTTTGGTTAAAAATATCCCAAATATTTGTTTCAAAAATATCGTCCTTTTCTTTTGCGGTTCAAAAATATTTGGTTCATAATTTTTTTGAGTGTTGAAATAGGACAATTTGTTATATATGTTGAGTGTTATTATTCAAAGCAACCACAATTAACAAACTGAGAAGGACATACAAATGCTTTAAAAATCACGTCTCATAAATGCATTTAATTGCATCATAATTTAATTTCCGCGGCTCCATCTTCAATTTCCCTTCTCCCCAAAAACCAATCAATCCTATGAAGACTGTCTAGCCTCTAGAGAACCGTCCGCAGTCGGTCCGCATAATCTCAATTTACTTGTACTGTCTGTCAAAATCCCTTAAGGAATTTCCCCTCACGAAACTAACTTAAAGCCCATAGCTCCCGCTCAAATTACACTAATTACTGTCCCTTTGTCTTAGCTACATAATTCATCCCTTTTAGAGGACGGATATCCGGTCGTACTTCATATCTTATCAGTGGCACTTCAAAGGAAATACATTAAACGCCTCCAGTAAAACTCAACCGCTTTGCCGGAAGCGCTTGGAGCGCTTCATACCACGGACATAAATTTAACAGCTGTATAATGTGTATCATATTATGCTTGTGTATTTAATGTGTATAATATAACGTTTTGTGCTGTTGCTCGATAATATTAAATTAAATGGAGAGCATCTAGTGATAAAGTTGGTAATAAAGAGTTGCTGCACACACATATAGCGCGGACAAGGATATAGCGCACGCCCCACACCAATCCTCGACATAGTATCCACAACACGGAAGAGGACGTGGTGAATGACGCTGTAAAAATTGTGTATTGCATTCTTTCGATTTAGTCCTTCATAAAGGATACATTTTTATATGTCGCACAGGTTATGACTCTTGAGTTATGGCATGTAGTTACGGGTTATGCAATTATGCTTCATTGCAGCTTTGTAATGTTGGTGCACTTTATGCAGAATGATGTTTCGTAATCAAAATTATTTAGTTTTGATGTTAAACTTTAATAAAATTGAGTTGTAAAAGTTGCAGCAATTTGGGCGTTTAATGAATTTCAAGGATATAAAATATGTACTTTGTTTTAAAGTGAAATTGTTTTAATGTTTTTCTTGAACTTAATTTAATCCCTTCAGGATTTTAATGGATTAAAGCGTTTAAGTGATAATGTTTTTCAATTTCCTTAAATTTAAATTAATCGTTACAGCAATTCAGGCGTTTAAATCTTAATTTACTTAAAATTTGAGTAATTTATGAGGGAGAGTGAGAATTATTTTCCATTTTGAAGCCGAAATAGCTTAATTATTTTTAAACAATATTCACTAAAAGGCATTAAGGAATTTAATTTTATTTAAAAACCATTCAATTCAATAAAAACCACCAACCACTCTAATTAGTTATTAGTTATGTTGCACTAAATTCTTACGTGTTTGTTTCCACTGACCGCATTTCCCATGTCCTCTCGCTCAATTACGTTCTACAAAATTACAGTAAAGTCTGCGACTCAACATACACCCCCTTTCAAAACACACCCCCATTCCCCAAAATCCATTATTTGCATGCGAATTTATTTCCTTTCTGAGAAACATTATTTCAAAACATTTTTCCATGAGAAAAAAAAGCGAAAACACAAAAAATAAACGAGGCCAAGTATAAGGTTCGCGGCACCGCTGGCGAGAAATGCCCAAAAATGAGCAACAAATATTTGATAAAGCACCTGAAACAGATAAGTAATTATGTAGTCTGTGCAAGGTGAACTGAAATGGTACCAAATTACCTGTGCCCGCCGACAGTGCTGCCTCCTCATCCCCAACACCCACACACACACACACACACACACACACACATTTCACTAAGGGTTGAAATGTTTGCAAACAGTAAACTCCCTCAAGTGCGGAGCGTTTTACCTCTCTGTGGGGGGGTAGCTGCAACGTAGGGGAATGTAGGTACGTGTTTTATGTTTCTAGCTACACAGCTAGTTATGTGGGGAATGCCAAATATATGTACTTATGCTCAAAAATGGATACGAGGGGGATGTACATAATGTATTTGTGTTTTGCTGCCTTGCGAGAGTTCGCGCCGCAGATTATAAGGCGAAAGAGAGATATTAAATCCCCGTGATGAGGGTATACATTTTTTTTTCCTTGATTAAAAGCCGTATTTGGGATTGGCGAGATATCAAAGGTCACGGATGTGTTGTTTATGTTCATTTTACAGCACTTGAGAAATTTTTCAATGTTGAATTTGCATAGTGAAAAAAAATGGGGCAATATTTTTAAGAAAACTAAAAACTGCTAAGAAAATAAAGGACTTCAAGGATTAAAATTTAGAAATCTAGGATGTTGGTTTTGTTTTATTTAAAATGTTTTCCCAAAAATAAACGAAATGTTCACCCCAATTTAAAGATTACAATTTTTTTTTAAATTTGTGCATTCTCTTGCCAAATGTGCATTAGAAAAAAAAAAGAAACTGCACTGCAATTTAATTTACATAAGTGCAGCATCTTAATTTAACCGATGTGGAATTTATGTGTTCCAACTTAAATGCACATTCAGAAATTATTACTCACTCAAGTATCACTTTGCTGAATGCGAATTGATAAGCAATTAAATTTTAGGAATTTCAGGAGAATTCCATCCACACTAATAAATTAATCAGCTAGTAGTTCGTTGCACTTTATTTATGTGGATATTTGGCTGCTACAGTCAATTTATCCAATGCACTTGGGGACCAGCACGACGAACTTTAGGGCGTATTCTTAAGCTGGATAGAATCAAATGACGAATACCAAGTTGCATTATCAAGCATTCTCAATGTAATGCTGCGATGTCAGTGAGTTTACAGAAAATTGATTGCATTTGTTTTGTTGTGAGTTCATTTCCAAAATGTTTTGTATCTGCACAAATAAGTTAAATTGAAGATGTGCAACTGGTGAATTGGGGCAACAACTTGGTCAATTAAATGCAGAAATCAGATTAAAGTTGCATAATTTTGTGCAAAACTTTTAATTAATAGTTTAATTCTAATTTGATGGTTCTGACGCAATCGAGTTTTCATTAATATTTAGTTATGGGTTCTAGGAACTTGCGATAAGCATTGAGAACCTGCCCTTTAATAATCTTAAAAAAAAACACTTTAACACATAAAAAAATTATTTTTAAATCAACTTTGTTTACAGTAATTGCTGAAACTTTGTGTACTTTATAAAAGGATTTTCGTACATATTTTCGTAACACATAAAATTGATTTGGTTCCACGCGAGGATACAAAAACCATTAAAATAAGTGGATGTTTGACTCATGTACGGAGTTACACTTCAACTTCTCAGACAAACAACATCATGAAAGGGAATTAGGAGAAGCCTTAAGGGAATACAGAATCGAAAATGTCATCATAAATCATTGCAAAAGGACTTATCAAGGCATTTCAAATAATATTGTCGCCTTTCTGTTAAATGGGGTGTAGAATTTTAAGGATTTTTGCAAAAAATTTGCGTATATCGGATCCTTTGTGAGCTAAATCCTTTATATTAAGGAACTTGGATCAATTTGGGTAAATGTTTGTGTAAGACCGAAAATTTATTTTTGCTCTTTAAATTTTTATTTCCCAACTTGAAAAGTTGAACCAATTTTTTTTTTCTTATTTAATCATTCTACGAAATAAATCCCTATCCCACTTATTTCGTAGAATTATGGAATTTAAGAATCGTTAATAATATAAAAAGCATTAATTTAATATAACATATTTTTCTTATCAAAAATTCTTGATAAATAAATTATTTTGAAAATTCCCATAAATACTTTTGTATTAATAAATTCAATTTATTTTTTTTTAAATTATATAAATATCCTTTTTAAGTATTTTGTGATGATTTTAAATTGTCATTGCAAAAGGATAAATAAACAATCCTTATTATAAACAAAAAGCATTAATATGAAGTATTTTTAACTTGTTTTGAATTTTGTGTAGGAAATTCCACGAAAAATACCGTTATGAAGGACGATAGACGTAAATAAGGATGTAAAGAAACTCCGACGCAGTTATTGTACGCCTTATTTTCACCCCCACATTTTTTGTTAATTACAACAGGATCTCCTTGGGTTATAATTCTAGCATCAACAAAAAATATGTCCTTAAGGTGATCTGCAGTTTAATTAATTAATTAATTAATTATTATTTGTAATATTAATTAAAAACTGAAATAACTAATTAAAAAGAGAACTTATAAAAAGCTTTGAGGAAGCCATTATAAGGATTCACTCAATTTGCGTGACATTTGACCTATTACACAACTTTGGATGCGTCCTTTAAAGGACATAATGTCGAGAAGCCTGTATTTATTTAAATATTGTGCTCAAGTTTTCATATTTTGTGGTCATTCAAAAGTTTTTGATGAACGGTACATCCTTTATTTATCCTATAGTTAACAAATATTAATAACTGAAGGTACAGATACTCATTCCATAAAATCAAATTATTTAGCATTAACATCTTTCAAGATTAATTACATGATTGAGTTCACACACAAAGATAATTATTTTGAATTTGCTTTCTGATCCATTTCATAATGTCCTTTAACATTATTTTGGATGACTTGTAAAGGGCTTTGAAACATGAACGCATCTGTAATAATAATTAACTATCGAAGCCAATTAATCTGTACTATTATTTGCTTAAAGGAAAAGAAAACGAGTGCGCTGAAATGCTTTTCGTAGATTCATTGCTCCTCAAAGAAGTGATGGGATTAAATTATATTTTCTTAAAGAACCTTAAAGTTTTCTTATAACTGCACGATATTAAATATCACGTCGGGATTTCATGGCTGATTTTGGTTCAGTGTGTGTGTGTGTGACTGCAAATAAAGTTACACAAGAAGCTTAAAGTAATATGAAACAAATTGAAAGATAATAAAATCTTCACAGAAAGGCGAGACCGCCAAGACCAATTTTGATTCCATCGGGCATTGAAGATAAAATCAGTGGCAGACGTGTTGCACTCTCATCTTTGCGTCATCACCACCACCACCACCAACACACACTCCACGACACATGTATCTATGTGAAAGATAAAGCAACAAAAGACATATGTGACAATCCCCCACATTTCACGTACACCACACCCAAAAATGTCGAGCTATAATATGGAATAGATAATATTCGGGACACGTTTTACGTATATATAACAACGCAGAATATTACGGGTGCATTTTGCCGCATATAATCTATGATACGATGACGATATTAAAATAAAATTTAGGGTCGCATTATAATAAAATATTTAATAAGAAGAATGTGAAGTCCTTGAGTAAATTTTTAATACATTTTAAAGCAATAAAACGATGAAAAACACTTTATTTAACAATATTTTTTAGTCCATGTTGCAGTAATCCCATCCCTTTATACTTTTAAAGCTTTATGGGCAACATCCTTGCGTACTTTATAGCTCGGTTAAGGTCCTAAGATGACCACGTTGTCACTTATACTTTTTTTTTTATTCATCCCCTACATGTGAGTACATTGTGACTGTTATCCGCGCAACGGGTGACATAATACCCGCACCATAACAGAGAAGACAGGTGCCTCGTCCTTCCGTGTATTATTCCACAGCTCCATTTGGTGAATTTCTCAGCTTTTTCTTGCAGTGTCATGTAAAGTATTTTTATGGAGATTTTTTTTTGTTCTTGCCATTTTTATCGCCAGAATGCTGTGGAGCATAAAACTTTTGTCAATTCATGTCAGCTGAACAAAAAGGATGTTAAAGACAGTCCTTGCTATACACAGTGACTAATATGTTGAACGTTTGCATGCGAAAAATTGTTTCTGGAGCGTCGCCGCTGTCTACTAAAAACGGACGGTGGCCATATTATTAAATACAATTTATGTTCAACTAACATCACAATTCAGAAGTAATGGCAAACTTTTTTTTTTTACCCAAACAGCTATTTATCATCTTATCTTCTTTTTACTTGTTCAGCTCCCCGTAAGCTGTACATAAGATTATTATGTTATTATTAGCGAGCTTCACGTAATACGCCGTAAGCAGGTGATTCTTACAAAAATACGGCAAAGGATATTGTGTAAGAGACGACGGAATGAAAATACAAGCAGTGTGGGGGGGGGGGGCAAGCTGCCAAGGACCTATACCAGGAATAAAATGTGAATTGTGAAGTCAAGGTCGAAAGATAGCACTCGAGGAAGAAGACTCCAGCCAATCACTGAATCAATAATCAAACTAGATTTATTTATACAAGGAAGGTAAGGCGAGGAATTAAATCATTACATGAATACCAAATCGATTTTCTATCAAGCGGATTATTCAGATATTGTGCTGAATAACTAGAATACCTTGAAGTAAATAAGTAATTGCAAGTATATAAGCACCCATCCCTATTTGTGGCTATAAAAAAAAACCGAAATGCTAATTCACCAAATTCATTTTTTCCCTCATCGCATGAGACAAGGTATTTTTAAGGGTGCAAGACCAAAAGCTGCTTTCCTCACGCAGATTAGCATTAAAATGTTTTTGCAAAACCGGAAAAATTTGTCCAATATATTGCCATGGCGTCTCTGCGGTGACGGAGGTTCAATAGAAATCAGCGCAATGATGGAAACAACGGATTAAAGGACACAGACCCAAGCGATTGATTTGGAATTCCAATTAAAGTTCTCCTCGTCTGTCATCTCAAAGCGGCCATTTTACATACATTATCCACAACAACAAAAAAGGATGACCCCTCCCCCATTTAGTCAACCCCCTATAGTGACCGTCCTAAAGATAATGTCCGAGCGTTGAACGTTTTAAGGGTTCCACATCTTCCTAAACTAATATTTTCCCCCGACGAGAAAATAACGTCGAATTCCTTGTAAAAAGATGGCATCAAATCCCCTAAATCAATGAACGCACTGAATAGCTATTACGGAATATATACATAAAACATTATGCTGCCTTATTACATTAAATATATAGTTAAAGGAGGATCAATTTGGTAAAGTAAAAACGTTTTCCTTTTTGAATTTGAGGGAGGTTGCGCCGCATTTAAATTGAATGAAATAATTCTGCCAATATCAGCAATGGAGTTCAAGACATGATATCAATCAGCCTGCGAGCATAATTAAGTCAATAAACAACATTTGTATGGTGCAATTATTTCCGTATCCATATATTTGAGTACATAAATACTTAAGCTTATCACTCAAATCAGATTGAAATGCAAATTTGTCACTGACGAAATAATGCGATCAATTCCGCAGAGTCAGCAACTCGGCAACTCGCAAGCGTTCGCATTATACAATGAATTGGTTTAAGGCGGCGTGATGAGGGGAAGAGGTGTGTGAGAGGTGAGGGTGTGCAGTGTACCGCGTGTGGAATATTTTGTGCGCGGGGGGATGCTAAAATAAAAGCTGCGACACAGGTTTAAATGAAGTCGTGACGTTATCTCGATGATGGATTATAACAAATATCATGGCATCCGGATTCTGGGTGTATTCCGTGCATTTTAACAGAGAGCAAGGTTCCACTGGACTGAATTGACTCATCGGTTAGTTATTTTAATTAAAAATTGGAATGTCTTCAATGGGTTTTTGAAGTAAAATAACAATTATTAAGTGGCAAGGACTCTTTCTACTTTTTCGAAAACACAAAAAGGCAAGCAGACAAACAGACAAACAGACAAACAGACAAACAGGCAAACAGACAAACAGACAAACAGACAAAGAGACAAACAAACGAACAGACAAACAGACAAACAGACAAACAGACAAACAGACAAACAGACAAACAGACAAACAGACAAACAGACAAACAGACAAACAGACAAACAGACAAACAGACAAACAGACAAACAGACAAACAGACAAACAGACAAACAGACAAACAGACAAACAGACAAACAGACAAACAGACAAACAGACAAACAGACAAACAGATAAATAAATTTGAAACCCACCAGCAAGAAATGAAGTGGTGCAGAAAATCCATAGTGATTAAAATCTTATAGCGCTGAAAGCATAAAACCCCACCACAAATAATTTATAACGTGCGGAAAACCTGAAAATCTACTGCGGGAAACTGCATTCGCCGTCATTTAATTATTCAAGTGACACTAAGCCTAAATTTTATGAGGCCCACTTCTGGTCGGACACATTTCTGTTGCTTTTTGCCACAACGTGTACGGCAATCTAACGCCAAGTCATATTATGGCGAGCAAGAAGGCACGTTACAAATATATTGTGGAAGAAGCAGTGCAGTACGTTGGACTGTATGTGGAATGTGTGCAGGAAATTATGCTCACCAGCTCAGCACAATGAAGTCGCATTTATGACGAAGAGATAATAAGTCATGGGGCTGTAAAGTTGCGAGATCTGCTGATTCGTGTACAGTTTAGTGAAGGGTGGTGGTTGCGCACTGCATGAGTGTCCAGATTTTCGAAGATTTATGACAATTACAAAATTTCAGGGAATGAAAATGAGTGAGTTGGGCAGTGAGTTGATTGACTGCTTGTTTTTTTGGGTAGTTATTAAAGTGACAATTGAGTGTTGAGTTGATTGTACCCTTAAAGTTTGTACAAACGTGATTTGATTGTTGGATTGATTTTAAAACAATTCAGTAAAACTATGCAGATTTATCTGCAACATGATTTTAAGCAGCAGAAGAAGTAGAAGAATGAACACGGTGCAACAACATGGAGCAAACAAAACCCGTTATATTGATTGGTTGTTTCATTTTCTAAAATACCTTGGAAACTTCGGTAATGTGTATTAAAATTAGAAGGATTTTACCTGTTTGCTCGCGTAATGAGAATATGTAACACTAAAAATATACTTTTAATGGAATTTATGGATGGGGGTTCATATTAGGTTGTGGCATTAATCACGAAATAATCAAAATTGCCGCTAGCAAGGAACTCATCTCGAGTAGAGATAATGTAACAGCTTAAAAAGGAATTAGCGCTCCAGCTTATATTGAGGGTACACCCCCTCATTTACTCGCAAAATTGTGTAATTTTAAATATTGCTGCGTGGTTGTGTGTGAAGTGTTTGGAAAATTTCAAGGACTGCGTGCGCCGCCCACACCCTTTCCGGACACTTGCTGCTGGAATTGTGAAAAGGGTTTTTTGTTTATTGGACGGCTAGCTAGCACGACTCTGTTCGCTGTACACCGAGTTCCAATATGGAGTGAAGTGAATGACATTGGAATGTCCCCAAGCCACTCAAATAGGCGCAATTATACTGAAAATTAATGGCAATGTCTTAAGACAATATTTCTTTAAGTAAATGAAGCCCCAATGAAAGAAAACAATAAATTAAAAATAAGAGAACTTCCGAGAAAGCTGTTGGATTGAAAAACTTTACAAGAGGTTTGGATGTAACTTATTATGCTCCTGCAGCAAGGATCACTTCATTTTTAAAATTAATAATTTTCTTAAAATGATTTTATTAAACTTCTATGCACTCCATTACTTTGAATCAGCGTTGTGATTACCACAATCGCGCAATAGAGCAACTGTAGTCTTTGAAACGCCCAAAAATTCATCCCTTTTGCATTTAAGTTAACTCAAAATGAAGACTCACGAACTATTAAAAGAGAAATGCACGCAATTGTAACCCCATAAATTGCAGTGTCGTTTACCAGCACTAAATATTTCAATTGAAAGACGTTTTAAGCGCGCGGTCTAATAAAGTCACACTTGATCCCAATGAACCCCTTCATCAAATATTTAAACGCACATAGAGAAAGTCCTGGTCCCACATATTATGTGCGCCATGCAAACACACACACTCACACCCACACTGCAATTGAGTCCCCAAAATTTGAAGCCCAAAACCCACACACAACACATCCGCAAGAGCTTACATTTTTCATTTATTCCGCACTATTCATTTTGCAGGCTGCAAAAGCGGCGAGACGCAATAAATCCCACTTATTGCCAAATGCCAATTCAAATTTGTTGTCTTTTGCCGTGTGTTGTGCCGTCGACTGTTTCGCCCGCATGAGCGAGGGAGGGAGGGAGGGAGGGATAGAGGGGGGATGGAATGCATGAATGATGATGCTGCAAAATGTGTCGATTTTGCATATTATTGGGATAAAAGTGCGGTGTGGGGGTGGGGGTTGAACAGAAAAAAATTTCAAACCACTACGAGTGTATATTGTATAATGAAAAAAATCGAAGCATTCAGCGAGGAAATCTGTGTGGAATTAACTGTTGGTGTAAGCCGCTTACATTGGGCGATTTCTAAGGATTACCCATCATCACATCGGGGTTGTGGCCATGATGTTGAATGTAATTACAAAACTTGTTACAAGCCAATAGACACTGCAGTGTCGAGGAGATCAACTATTTCATATACTTCACCCACCCCTTTGTGTGTTTAGTGTGAATGAACATGATACAATTCGTTGTATAAACTTTGTGCATTTATAGGTTTTGGACTAGACAAATCTCAGCGCATATTTATTGACCAAAGGGGTTTGACTTGAATGGAATATTGGCTTTTTTAATGAAATAGCTATAAAATGTAATAATTGTCAATGCTTGCGTGTTGATCACCCAGCACAAAAGCTACACAAATACCTCATTAATAAATAAATAATAATAACGTGCGGCAATGTCAGTTAAATAAGTTACAACGCAGGAGGTCTTCTACACAACATTTTATATTATTCCCACATGCGTGGGATTGTCAAGGTAAAATTAATCAGCCGCAGTTAACTGTGACATCAAAGCATTAAATTATTACAATTGCACTGTGTCGTGTCATTAATAATTTGACAATTTCATTGAAATTATGTAATTGAATTAATTTCGATTTTAATTGAATCTGCCAATTTAACGTGCCGCATTTAAATAATATGATTGTTGTGCGCACCACACACAACTACACAGACAACGTGCAATTACGTTCACTTAAAATGGTGAAGGTGCATAACAAAATGGCGGGCGTATTTAATGGAGCGATACACTAAAACATTTATGTTTCGTGACTCATTAGTAAAATAATATTTGAAGGTTTCAATTACATCAATTAAATTTTGTCGAATGGATTTATGTTTTGTAGAGAGATGTTAAGGGATTAAATCAGGGGGTCACAATTCGTATAATAACGTGGTGAACCCTTTCCAAATCAGAGTCCAATGTAGCCCAGCTACAGACGAAAATTAATTTGTTTTGAATTATTAATACAAAATTTTGAAATTTAATACGAATTGAATTTTTTAAGTCTCGTATTTTTTCGGGTCAAAAAATTTTTGTAGTTTAAAAATATTTTGAAATTTTCTTTGACTTAAAATAATTGAGGGTAGATACAGGAAGAAAATACTAAACGGAAAACTAGTATCTCTAATTTCGTTACTCGGCGATGATAACAAAAATAAATTCATTACAATCACAATTTCGTTGTTTGTTAATATTTAGTATTGGCTGCGTACTTGGCTGCGTACTAAAAATTTAGTTAATTAAGATAGTTAATATGGTCCTAGTGTATCTACCCTTAACTATAACGAGGGGATGCAGCACATTTAAAAGATTTCTGAGAAAACATTTGAAAGTTTAAAGTTTTCCCGTTTCCTTTAAATCGTATAAATCTAGTCTATTTCTTTATTGCACTTTTTTTTTTTTTATAGGAAACCTAACCACACATAAAATCTTTGACTTCCCTCAAATTAAAGGGGATGAAAATCTCGATTTATGTGCGGCAAATAAATGCATCAATTCCCCCCCCCCCCCCCCCCCCCCTCGCCCTAAAAAAAAACATTCAAACATGTCACAAATCTCTTACACACATTTTGTAATGGGAAAACGAAGTCAGCCCACAGAATCATTAAAGGGGATACCATCTCCCAATTTAGCGAGCGCACAATGATAAATTCGAATCCAAAGTGACGTGTGCTTCGGCACATAAAACCTAAGCGTACAGTAATGGACCGGACTTCACAATTTATATTTCGGTCACAGATTGTGGGGCATTTTTAATGCCGCCGACACACGCAATATTGATTTGGGCTTCCATATATGCGCCGCGCGTACAGCCCACAACCCTATGCTGGTGTGGTGCTTGCTGGCTGTTATACCCGCTACTATAACACACATTGCCAGTGTACAATGGATAGTAGTCATTAATTACAATTTAGCGCTGCGTGTTTATGGTACATATAAAAGCTCGATATGTGCGAAAGCTTTTTATCTAACAAATTGTGTAACTGTAAATGGCGAATATTATGCTGCACACACGCACACTCAACACAAACACACACACACACACACACACACACTCAAATCATCTACGCATTCCACATAATTTATCTTTTATTGAGGAAGTGTATGCAATAAAGCTAATCTAACAAGGCTTATGCTATCTGCGTTTGTCCCACCACCCAGCTTCAACCCCTTGAGGGCCTCTTCTCGGATGTGTACTGAGTGTACGCCAACACCACCACCACCACTACCACCGAATCACCAGATATGTGAGAGATAACAACCACAATAATTTATTGTGCTGGGGGGGGGGGGAGAAGCATTGTGTTTCAACGGGAAAAGGACGAAATTTCAAAAAGTGCACAAATAAAATATTTAATTAGCTTAACACAGTTAATTGTGCATTTAATGTCGGCCATATTTTTGTGTTTTGCAAATTATACAAGTGTGTATATGTACAAGAAACAGGCGATCATAATTTTACGGCATCACTTTTACAACCATGGCATGGAGTCGTCCTTGCAGGCATTTGTGTGGCTGTGTGTGAGCAAAATTTACCGCACTCAAATCGTCATTTTCGCATGTTAATGATATGCTCGTTATTATGTTGGCAGTAGCCAGTAGTGCGTGTAATTTACAGTTATGACCTATATTTATTTTATGAAGGAAATGTTAACTTTCTGCAACCTCATTAATGTTGCATATTATTTTTAATATAGGCTTTGTAAGGACATATAGAAAACAATGTAATGTTTTCTCGGTGCTCATTAAAAATTAGGGTAATAACTTTAATGTATTTATTTGTTAATCAAAAATGCATTTTAAATTAAATAATTTTTAGTCCTTGATGCACTTTTGATCCTTTATTTTTCATCCAAGTGTAAATAAAGGATTGTGAAGGTGTTGGAAGTGTTAATATTAAATAATTAGATGAACTGAACAAAAATTTGGTGACACCGAAGAATTCAGGTCCTTTTTCTGCATGTCCTTTTGCGATAAGTCTTAGTATACTTGAATGACTTGTTTCTTTTTTGTTTTAAATCCACATTTACACAATTTGGAAGCATTTTAATGCCATACAAAAATTAATTAAGGACGAAATTCCATTTTTAATGTCCTTAAATTCATTTCATATTTCCACTTCGTCCTTTAACACAAAATTTAAAACAAATCTTAAAAATCGCTTGTTATTAATTTAACTAGTATATAGCGAACAAATAAGTTACATAAGAAAGTCCTTGAAACATTGAATAATCCTTGCACAACTTGCTTATGTAATATAAGTCAAATTCAATAACGTTTTTAATATAAATTGTTTTATAGGCGGTGCCGGTTTCATAAATTACAGGCCGCACTTGACACATTTCAGCATAACGTGCTTTATGTGTTGTGCAAGTAACAAAATAATTAAAAATACCGAGGCAGTGCGCGGCGCGGCACATCCGAGGGGACGTGGGTGTGAACCGTGAACACCTTCTTTCCGACAGCTTCTTCAGCTATGAACCGTTATACGTACAATGCCAGTGTGAATCAGTTTGGTTACACTTCCACCCAGCAAAGATGATTAATTGTTGTTGCGCTACAGCAACTCCAGTGAATTTAATTAACGTTAACCAGCAGGGTGGACGTGACGTGGATGGCGGCAAAATTCGAATATAACATACACCCAGCATACTTATGCGGTGTTAACTGTTAAGTGTATGAATGTGTACTTAGAAAGTATGTCACCCCTTTCGGGGAGAATTTTGTTAACAACATGATCCACCCTTGTAGCGTGTCTAGACGCAGCAAACAATTTTTTTAGATGCTTCAAAAACATTTCTTAAAAACCCTTTTGTTGACGCAATGTTATAATGTTGTCATTCTGATGAATATTTTGAGATTGCAATTAAAGGAATGTACACACACAAAAAGGATAACATCATGTTGTTTTAATAATTCTTGCATAAATTATGTGGAGAAAGGGAATTGAGTTGCCTTCGAAGTTGCGTGTGGTGAAAACTTTGAATTGCAAGGAACGTTTAATCAACACTTTTTTATTGTTTAAATGATTTAAACTGATAAATCAGAATTGTGAAATTAAATTTAAAAGTTAAAAGCTTTTGAAAAATGTGAAAAGGTTAATTGGTTGCTGTGAGATCCAATTTTCGACACAATTGTTAATAAACAAAATATAAACATCAAAAATCGTGTTTCAAATAAAATAATAAAAAATAGTGACTTAACGATTGACCTTGAAAACTTAATAAAGACCTTTAAATTTTTATAAAACTTTTGGTTTGTCTTTTAAATAAATTCTGAATTACTTATTTAAGTTTAAAAAATAAAATTTAAGCAACATAATATGAAAAGCTTAACCTTGATTTTTTTTAATATTGACCTTGAAATTGATTTCCTACAAAATTTTCGCTCATAATTTAATTTTGCTACGGGTCTTGACTCAAAAGATTATTCCAGACCGGGCGGTTATGCGCCACGGTCCACCAGTTTGGTATTCTTAGTACACTTGCGACTTGGGTTACGCATTCCACCCATCTGTGACGAGGCCTGCCGTGTCTCCTTGTTTTTACAAGCCTACCCGCTTAGACAGCTTTCGCTGGGTCGTTGTCATTCATTTTGGCTAGATGCCCAGCCCATCAATGACTATCAATGGTGAAAATCATCATTTCGTAAATTTAAAGGCCTGGAAAATGGTGGAATCCTTTTGTTTTTACAAATTTAATGTGTAAAAATATTTTTTTTGGACATTTTGTTATAAAAGTTTTTGTTTTAATTCGTTTTTAAGCTTCATTAATAGGCTTTCTGCAATTTTTTTTGATACAAAAAATATTTAAACCTTGAATAAAGTGACCTTGAATTAAATATTAACTTTGAATTAAATTTTATTAAATTGTTTTTAGTACCAGATTTTTCAGCAGTTACCATTATTTAATGTTGAAATTGTAAACAACACAAACATTATTACATTACTTTCCATAGTGTTGCACATAAAATTTAAATTCCTAAGACAATCTTTAACAATTATTATTAGTTGTAATTAATTTACAAAATTAAATGAACAAACAATTTTTCTGCATTCCGCCATCAAACGAAAATGTTTAGTAATTTTGCAATTATGTGAAGCATGAGCGTCAAACATTGTAAGATTGCTTTCAGCAGAGTTGATGAAAAAATTTGCAATTAATTGTCCACTTCAGTGAATTTTGCAAAGTCAGAATACGGAAAGAATGGGCGGCGGCGTACACAGCTTATACACACTTCGTATACCTTGGCAGTTGGCAGTGAATTGTGTGCATGAGAGTAGAATAATTAACCAATTCATATAAAAAGCAAATTTCTCATTTTGGGTTCTAAAAATGTGTAAGATAATGATAAGATTTGTTGTGAAAGGAGAATGGATTCAGCTGAATGAAAAGGAGGTAACAACTTTATTCAATGGGCAAATCTTCTTAACATTTTGAGGTAACGATGTAAAGTATAAAAGGGAGTGGAGGAATAAAAAAAATCTGATTTAAAGAGCTTTGCTAAAGCTGATTACGTGCAGTTCACTGCAGTGATTCTTTATTGTCTTCATATAACTAGTATTTGGTATTTTATTCAATCGGTCACTTTGTCTCAAAATTAAATAAGTGACTTATATAATATAGAAAAGAATGATGTGTATAGGTAGATGGATTTAGGTTTCTGAAACAAAAAGGGATTCAATGCAATAAAAACTGAAATGCTTATGTGAAAAAAAAAAAAATTAGACATAACGAGGATGTGAAAGTAATTCCTGTAAGTCGGGTTTATTTGATTGATTTCATGAAAAATCATATTTGTTTACAGAATTACCCAAAAACAGGCATTCATTTGCATTGAATAAATTCGAAAAGAAATAAAATGTATTTCTAAACTTAATTTTCTGCAAAAAACAATAAAAAAAACTACATCGCAGGGAGAGCGAGGTGTGAATTTATATGCGACTGTTGCTTTACCACATTTTAATAAAGATTTTCGGAGATGTGAAAAATTTGACCTTGAATTTTGACCTTGATTTTTGTCCAAAATTGGTACTTTTATTGAGATTATCAATAATGTACAATAGAACATCATAGTACCCTAAAACACACAGTTTTTGAATTACGTAATTTCATTATAAAAATATGCCCTTGAGTTTTCAAAATTTGACCTTGAAATGTTCAGCAAGTTTTCTTATTTTATTTAATTCTACAATAATGTGAATTTTTTTTTTTTAAAATATTAAAAGTTTCAGAGATATAAAAAATTTGACCTTAAATTTTTCGATTTCGACGTTGAAATGTTCCGCAAATTTTCTTATCTGATTTTATCCTACAATAATCTGAAAGAATTTTTTTGATATTGTGCAAGGTGGCTGAGATAGAAAAGTGGGGTTTGTCCTTGTCCACCCCCTTTTTCGCCAGAAGGAGCATTTAGCGGGATATAGGATATATGTAGTTTTGTTTGGGATAACTTGAAGATTAATCAGTGTGAAAATAAAGAAAATCGTAGGGCCCATTTTTGAGACCCCGTACAAGAAAAACTGCCCTTGGCAATAACTTAACCTTGAAAAATCAAAAAACGTATATAAATTAAAAACATTAGTTGCTGACGTGTAAATTAAACCTTATCCCCCCCCCCCTTTTTCTGCAACCCCCACCAAATAACTGTCATCATCTGCAGCAAAATGTGCACTAATTCAACGTCTCTACACATTGTGTTCATCGGAAAGGATTTATTTCCTTGTTCCAATATTCCCCCAGAAGCTTTACAATACGAAGACTCAAACTACATGTACAGAGAAAAATAAGGCCAACACAAGCGCATCAACAGCCGGAAGCCACCAGCACCACGCTTCCATATAAGACAATCTAAGCACGTCATCTTCTTTCGATAATGCACATGTATTCAGGGAGCACATATTCAACATAACACACAAGTGCATCACGTCACCAAATAAGGTTCACGACGATGTTGCAGCCACCCATCAGGATCTGGGAACTGTGTGTGTGTGTTTTATCTCTTATAACAATGGGGGGGGGGAGAAGAGGGGATGCATGTTGTGCAATTTATTTGCACAATCTGGTTCGTGTTGCATTCGCAAATAAATCGACCACAATTTTCTCTCAAATGCATTTGGCACAACAGCAGTACGTCTTGAAGTTTGTTTGTTTGGTTGATTTGGAAAACAGCAATCCCAACGACATATCGAGAAATGTTGTGTGCTAACACCATTCAGTCGCTCAACGCACATGCAACACTTCACCAATGTACAGTGGATCTTAATTACAACGGTGAAAACAACAAAAGCAATTGACGGTTCCGGTTGCATTTGTGTGCAGCAAGAGGTTTTCGGGGTGCACACATTTTCCCACACTTAACACTTAAAAGACGCCCAAAATATGTTGCACACCGCATGCATTTATAATTCTTCATGGTGCTGTAGGTTTCACGTGCGGAACAATGCTTCTGTGAGTCATGTTGTGCGCACTTCTTGCACAAATGTAATAATATTTATTCGTTTTCTTGTACGCGTTTCTTTTGGCATGCCGACTGGGCTTCTTTTACACCCGCAATTGCACTGCTAACTTATAGCCAATTACAGTTGCTGCTTCACAATCCACACACATACAGCGAAGTGTGTACCAATTCTGTGCAGTGCTTACAAATGTGCGCTAAAAGTCATACATATAGAGAAATTAACTTTTTGGACAATTAACTTTATTGCACGAGCGAAAATGAGCTTTCATGTAAAATACAGTTTGTGGAAATTACTGCATTTTAGCTTCTTTGCAGTGGGTACACGGTGTTTAAATCACTTTGATGAACAATGCTGGCAATTAGTTGTTGCAATGAAGTTGCACATCAAACAAGAAAGCAGACGTGGTCGGGAGGGGCACGGTATTACGATGGATTTCAAAATTTTCACAAAATGTTTAGGGTTTTTATAAAAATTCCAATAATGATTTTGAATTTTTGATCTTTAAATGTTAAAACAAACTTTAAAGCAACAACTTAAATTTGTTTTTAGAAAAACAAGTGATCTTGAAATTTGTAAAACGGGTCAAAATTGTTTCAGCCGTTTTAAATCATTTTCAGCATTCAATTTTTAATTTTTTTTATTTAAACGTTTTAATTTTTTTTTGCAAAACTGAACAGTTGATTATTTATTTATTTATTTCGTTAAAACATTGCAACACGTAATTCACCATAATGAAACCAAATTTACAATAACGGAAGAGGAATTAAAAGAAAAGAAGGCAAACAATTCAAATATTAAAGTTACTCTACAATTTAATTCTCAATACTAGAGAAACGTGTATTATGACGCCTTTCAGAGATTTAAATGATTTTTTCGATATGCAAGGACTAAATGCCTTTGAAAACGAATTTAACCAACGCGTTACTTTAGAGATTGGCTCATTCAAACCATAATTCGTGCGATAGAATGGTAGATGACCTTGAAATAAATTAAAACTGTATTTTATTTCACATTGTAAACATCAAAATTTCATTGAAATCCTTTGCGTGGTTTCCGTGATCTAAAGATAAATTGAAGTAAAAAGATGGACACAAAAATGTTTGCAGACACTTTTTTATATTTTTAATTATTAAATAAGTTCTAGATTCCTTTGGGGAAGCCTTTAATTTAAATATTCATTTTTTGTAAAGAATCTGAGTCCCTTAAATTACTAATGATTCATTGTATGACATTTCACTTAATAATATAAGCATCAACTTCATTTACTAACATTTTACACAGTTGCTAAAGCGAGCTTTAGATTCTACTGCATGCTAAAATATTAACGCACTGACACTCAATTGAAACTATGAAAATTTAGGTTCTACAATTTCAGCTATTAGTCAATTATTGTTCTTAATTTCCTAAATTGCTACGCGGAAAATCCAATTACTAGTTATTCCCGGAAAAGTTTAAAAACCGACATTAAACATTGATACTGGAAAATGATACACCACAACTGGATAATGAGTTTTCCATGGAAATGTGGTAACGCACATTAACCATGGTTTTACAGGGAATACAACCCGTCGCGGATTAATTACATTAAAAGCAGTCGAAAGACACTCGCATCCAAATACAATAACCAGACCACCCCATTCCCATTTTAATTGGGACGTTTCCGTTGTTTTTGTGTGAATCCTTTTGGAAATTTGGTGCGTGCAAGCGTGTTTCTGTTTTATATCCAAATGTTTTGTTTTTTTTATCTATAAAATGTGTAAAAAGCCACACGTGATTTAGTTAAAAGGCTTTTATAAATAAAAATTGGCCAGTTTTTCTTCTTTTTTAAATGCGCGTAAGATTACTTAAGTAAATTAAATTTTTTTTTAGGCATTTAGAAGAAAAAAACTTGAGTAAGTAAGGATTAAATTAATCCATATTTCTCCATCATCTCAATTTTAAGAGTGTGTGCATAAACCTTAATTTCAAAATTTTATTTTAAAGGACAATTAGTAGTAGAAACCATGCTTAAGCCGGAAGTGCTGACTTTAAATTGAACTTTTGAACATCGTGGGAGTAGTTACTAATACTTTAAATTAAAAAACGTTCAAAAATTGCTATTAAAGTTGAGACCATCGGGTTAACAAAGCATCTCCAAGTATCATAGACATAAATTATTGCTGGTAAGCTATTTCCCAAAACAGCTTTGACGTTTCAAACATAAAGCAAAATATTGCTAAGTAGATAAAATGTATTTCGAACTATAGCGGAGTAACTCGTGCTTTGCTCGGAAACAACATTTTGTATTCTTTGTTCCCGCATTTTTATTATAAAACATTACCGTGAGAGATCGCGGAATTTTTCGCGATGTGTTTTTTACTTATCGAACACTGACAAATCGATTCTCACAAACAATTTTTGAATTAATTTTTTTTTCCATGAACCGGTTTTTTTTCGCGGTTTTTGCGGTTTAATTTGACATTTAAAATAGGATTATTTAACTTAGAGTTACAGTTTTAGCGCAATTCCCAAACACAAATACATGCACGGTCGTTCCAATTTTATAATAAATAATAATAATTTAAAAAGGACGAAATTAGGTCTGAATAAATATACATAATATTTGTAAAGCAATACAATGAAATATCAGAATTTAATTTGTTGGAAACGAAAATTTACTGTATTTGTGTACTCAATCTTTTAATTTATTTAATAACTTCGTCCTTCAAGCAATGCAATTGTTGTCCTTGTTGTCTTTTTTGCTTTGCCCAAAGTAAAGTGCATTCGAATAACTAATTTACATAATTTAATCATACTTTCTCTGTACAAATTTAAACAAAATTGCTACAGTAGAAAGATAAAATGTAAAATTCACGTTAGCGCTCATTGTCCTGTACAGCTATGCACAATTATTATAAGGACCTGCAAATATACAACATAAAATAGCCCCATTAATGTTTATTAACTGACAATGTGAAATTTAATTATTTATCTAATTTCGTTATGAAAACACCACACGGCACACACAGCACGTGGGCGACTGAGGGGGGGGGGGGGGAGGTGGAAGGATGCAATTTGTTGTTGTGCTTAAGCTTGTAGTATGCAGACTAAATGCCCTGCATTGTTTCTATTATCAAATAAAATATTTACATAAATACATTTTCTCGTTGTGTAATTGGAATGTGTTGTTTTGATATTTTGTGTAATTTGTTGAATTGTTTATGTCGCCATAGTGGTGGTAATGATAAGAGAAATTAATCTTCTTTAACAAAACAAATAATTTAAATACAAATTCCCCACACAGCTAGTGTGGTGACTTCAATTAAATGAATGTTGCGTAAATAATTGCTGTAACAGCCTTGGAAGTAAACGCGTGGAGTCTTAAAGAAACACACAAAGAAGTATAAAGCAAAACATGTTGAAAAGTTAAATAATATTTGCATCACAAATCGCGCTAAATTCCACACACAATGTGTACATTACTAAAACAATTGTTGTTGCTTTTGTTGTGTTGTGTAAATTATTAGAGTATAATAAAATGTTTGCATAGTTGGGGGGTGGATAAACCACCCTTAAAACCCGCTTCATAATGCCACCCTATTATCGAAGGTTGACGCTGCAAAAGGAGAACATTAGTCAAAGTCCACATAATGCATACAGTCATGTGTCTGTGTACAGTTAGTTTGCGTTTTGAGACGCGCGTGCTGTAGTTGTGTGTGAGCTCTAACTTGTTGCCATATAATCATAATCCCTTTTAAAGAAAAGCGGGTTCGTGTGAATGAAAAATAGGTTTCCACAGCGCTCTGATTTATGGCCAAAGTTTGTTCGATATTTATGATATTCATGCTAGCGTGAAATTTACTACAAGTCCCTTTTTTCTATATTCAATGCAATGTTATCCTTTCGCACAACAACTCATATTCTTTTCTGTGCAGGTATGCAGTTTAGAATACTAAATATTGTGACGTGCACACATTAAAGTTAATATAGCGCAGTCAAAATATATGCACGAGAATGCAAATTGTGCAATAAACAATACGGCTAAATGCTGCTGAGGGTGACAAATTCACATTTCTGTCACGTAGAGAAAACAATTCCCAGATCCTTTTATTTTTGCTGACTGTTTGTTTTTAAATTATGAATATTGACAGTGCTTTAAGTAGCTACAACTATAGACAACAAATATCGTTCAAAGTAACTGTGTTCAAAATTGATTGCATTTGCAGTTGTCAATCTCAAATATATTATGTTTCAGGGTAGTGTGCATAAAGGACGACAACAAATCGCAATGTGCACGATGGTGTTTAAAAGCTTAATACACAAAATCTGCATGGAATTGCAATTGTAACAGCGATCAGCGTGCGCATACAGAATTGCTTTGTTATTTATGGGTGTCGTTAAAAAAGGGTTGAATGCACACATTCTCACAGCAAAGGGGTAGACACAAAAAGGATAATATAACTTTCGGTGTGAAATGGCATCCATCAAATTATTAAATTTAAGTGCGAAAATTTTGATATTTGACTGAAATGAAAGACAAATTTTCTTTGTATTTTATTATTCCTTTAGATGAGTAATAGTTATAATATTTTTCAGCTGATGCTAGCTGGGGTAAAAAGGTGGTGAGGCCGCAATTAAATTCTTGCGACAGTGAAAATAATTTTTGGACCAAAGTTATGAAAAATTTACTTTTTTTTGGCTATTTTTTTGAACAACAAAGTTGTGAAAAATTTACTTTTTCACCTTTTCCCCCCATCTAGCATTAGCTAAAAATAATTTACACAGTCGCAAGAATTTAATCGCGGCCTCACCCCCTTTTTTCCCCAGCTAGCATCAGCTGAAAAATATTATAATTTAAAACTTCGTCCTTTATTTTAAGTTAGCAATTAATATTTTAATAAACATTTAATTAAAATACTGCATGGTTTAAAAAGGATGTAATAGGAATTTTAAATAAGAGTCCTTAATGTAATATAAAAAATCTATACGACCGTGTATGTGTGAGAATCAATCACTCTAAAACTGTAAATGGGATTGCAACGAATTTACACACGAATTTATTAACATACTAGAAGTAAAAGAGGCATATTTTAAATGCGAAAATAAACCGCGAAAACTGCCGAAAAAAGCGCGGTTCGTGAAAAATTTCACTAATTCAAAAAATGACTGCATGATTTGATTTGTAAGTGTCTGATTAGTACAAAATACTTTGCGAAAAAAAAAATTCGCAATGTTTTAGGAGTCCTCCTTAAATAAAAAAATTTAAAAGTTTGTGTCAGTGTGGGATTTAATGACGCCAAAACCGTAAATGGGATCGCTACGATATTTTACACACGTATTCGACAACATACCGGAAGTAACATAACATAGATATATTTAAAGTGAAAAAGAAAACAAGAAAAAAGAGAAGAATAAAAAATTAAAGGATTATAAGATTAAAAATTAATATTTAAATAATTTATAATGTTTGATTTAATAAGAAATACGTATATGGTTTCGTTTCGGAAAATAAATTCTTTGTTTGATTCTGCTCGAGGTGTTAAGTGAATATTTGAAGTAAAAGCTGTGATGTAAAAACGAAACACATAAAATTACTAAAAAGTGCACAAAAATCAATTAACCCTTTGAAAAAAGCACCCCAATATTTAATTGCAAGCACTCCAATTCAATTTTTCTCAATCACTTAAAATTTCGCAAGTGCTTAATGTAAGCTGTGCTGTTACAGTTTCCCCAACCTGCTGTACAATCCAGTGCCTTGTGCACCTTGCACAAAGACACAACAATTACACACACAGTGTGTAGTGCAAATGATGCAACGCTGCGCGCTGCGAGTGTTGCACCGAAAGGTACTTACTCATTCTGCAGGACAATTTCTAATTGTATCATTTATTTATCGTTGACATGCGCTTCCTTATTGCACAACCTTTGTTATGGCGCGCGCTCTTAACATCTTTATTTATTTATACGGCGATGCCATTGTCTTGAGTGCTCACTGCTGCATTTTAATTAAATTCTTAAAATAAATGGTTGTTGTTGCTGTTGTTGTTGTCGCTTAAAAGCAGCAGCTCGACTGCGTACTCTGTTTTAGTTAGATGCAGCAATGGATTTAAAATATTTATACCAATTCGGAAAGGATGTGCATCAGGGAAAATACAAAAACACAGACAAAAAAAAGAAGAAGTTTGCTGCACTTTGTTTACTTATGTGCTGAATTAAGCTGTATTTATTACAGAAACAGATTAGGGCATCAATTATCATTAAGTGGAAGCGCATCCCGCCTGCAATAAATACCCTTTCTCGCATTATTAGTTATTTGTGTTGTTGAAGTGTAATTGAAGTTCACATATTATATTTGCTTTGAGATGGGCGTGTGGATGTGTGTGGGAGCTGATCCATCAGGCACTTATCAAATCGGACTCATTCAACAATGAGCATCTGATTGTTTCACAGACACAAATTGTTCAAGAATTGACTGAGAACAGAATAGTGATTGTTGTCCGAAGGGTTTATTCTATCTGAACGCCAAACCATTCAATTGGAATCGCTTGTAATTGGCAATCTATTGTGAGCAAATTTACTTATAACCACATCCAAGCTTAATATCACATTTTAACGAAATATTGTTGCTCCGAAGTGAGTTGTTTTTCTCCCCCTCCTCCTTGCTATCGTCAATTCATTGGAGAAATGGAATAAAATTCTGCTCTTTAATGTATTGACTGAAATAGATTTCATTAAGTGGGAGGGGGTGTCGTATTTCCTTTGTGGGAAGTGGCAGATATAATCTGTCCGCCCATACGAGTCGTTTGGATTTGAGCGATAATTCAATAAACTGTATACAGAAAGTCGTTAATTATTTAAGAATTATTTATTGATATAATGCTCGTATATCCTTGATGATGCCATTTCATCATTTTATGACAGGGTGACTTCCTGTAGGCGTTCAGTACAGCAAAACAAATGATACAGGCTACTCCAAGTGCGGCGTCTGACCCAAGTTGAGGGTTTTTTTTTTAAATGTATCCTTGGAGTTACGAGAAATAATTAAAGACTTCCTACCATGTTCCTACCAGGTCCGTACTCATGAAGACACCCACTTTAAAACATTGCAGACATCTTTACCACTACCTATTTTGTCTCATCATCTTAAATTTTACTAAGTCCTAAGAGATTCAGCATAATTTAGTATTTGTTGTATTAAAGCCCCTTTTTTCATTCTTCTTTCTTCTACTGACTCTGCAACGGTCTGTCGATCTTCGTCTCCTCTAACTAGTGCATCCTGCTGGACGTATTCCCCGGCAAAGAGCACCAATCCCGTACTTCAAGGAATCTTAGGTCTCTGAGGACGGCTCCTCATTATCCTCACGGACTTTCTGCACTGCGTTTTCCCGTTAGATTTCCCTTAAGTCGAAACCCTATTGTCATCCATTCTGTGTACATGACTGAGCTACCGAAGACGATTGATTTATCAGGATAATGCTGAAAATATCTTTCTTCCCTGGTCCAGTTCCACCCACGGCTTCAAGCCTATTATGTGCAACACTGTTTCTCTCTTGGCGAGATGACTTGTATGCTTCATGCAGCGACGTGTTGACGCTGGCTAAATGTCATCTACAAACTTGATAAAATTTAAATGAAAACAAAATTCGACGCCTTAAGACAACCACCCTGTCCAGGCCATTTGTTTCATGTAATCCAATAATAATAATTTTAAAGTATTGTATAATATTATGGGCAACAAGTTTAAATAAATGACGTGTGTGCAGAACATCTCATAAATTTGCAGAAATATTTATACAATTAAATGTCCTATTCATCCGGATTCCGGACGCAGGATACAACAACATTTGTGTGTCGAAAGCTGTTTGTATTATTGTGAAAACCACAAGCATAACACACACATGTGTTGAGCGGGAACATCCCCCAACCCCTCACTAACTACCCCTTTTATGTTACGCCGCTGCATGTACAAATAGTACACTGGACCGGCCATTGGCACAAACAGCCGTACACCACATTATTTGATGTGAAATTAATTTAATGGTAATGCCTTGTGGTGTGCTCCTTAATGATTTCAACAAATGTTGTGCACGCCGCGTTTCAATTTGCATTAAGTATCTAATGAAATTGCCGTCAAAAGCACCACACACACCGACGAAATGTGTGCTGTGATAACTGGTGCACCCGCACATTGGAAAATATGTATTGTACACCAGCATAATATTTGGAATAATATTGCGTGTTTCCAATTTCACAATAATTATTACCTTGAGCCGTTATTAGGGCCGTTCAATTGCAGCTTCCCCCCCAAAAACATGTGTCGCTTGTGGTCGTTGTATTTATGTTTGAAAGCACATTTTTGCACCTGATTTCATCTTCCTGGGAAATAACTGATCAAGGATTTGCAGTAAGTAAAAATTATTGTACCTAAGTGAGCTTCATGTGCAGAAAATCGTAATATTAAAGGAATACATATTTTGCTGACGGTTATTATTGAAGATTTAGAAGGATGATAGGCAAAGGAACAGGGAGGGGTTGTGATGTTGTGCTTTTCAGATTGCTACATTGAGTATAGAAGCATCCCTTAAAGCAAATTTAAGTTGCTTCCATACTATAAGTAATTAGCTATAATACTGCTTAGTCAGGCGTTACTGAAATTAGGTTCCTTTTGCCTTTTATCATAATGAAACAATCTTTAATATGGGCGTCTGTCAGCAACAAATCATATTAAATTAAATGAATTCATCGCACATGCATGCCGTAAACTATAGTACAGGGTGCTTCAGTTGTGGGTTTTCATTTTTAATTATTATTTAAAAAATCGTTTACTTACGTTTTTAAGATTTACTTAAGGACATTTTTTACTTAAATAATTTTTTTAATTTAAAAGAAGTCGTCTTGACTTAAATAAAAAACCTTTTTGGCTTAAGGACCTTTTAAATTTTTTAAAAAAAATAGTCAACAAATCTTTTAATTAATTGAACTTAATTTTTTTTGACAATTTAAAATTATTTAAAAAGACAATTTTATTTTAAAATAAGTCCTTTAATATGTAAAATTTTAATATTATTTAAAAATCTTGAAAATGTGATCTAAATACAGGGTGGTTTTCCACCCAAAAGTCGTTTTCTTCATATTTGTGGATTTATTAAAATTTTTCAATGACTTATTGATACCTTAAGTCACCCTTATACATTATATTATATTTTAATATGATATCTGTTAGCCAAAAATACGTTTTAATTGAGACTAAAGTTTGAGAAATCACTCTTATGTTTTGGCCAATTTAAATGCAATTGTTGTAGTACTCTTAAAATGGCACAATAGATTGACTTAAGAATTACACTTAAGTTATTTTTTTAAGTATACTTAATTAATTTAAACATTTCATTGACTTAAATTTCTTGAAAACCGTTACTTTATGTTATTAAAACAAACTTAAACTTTGTTTTCCATTTTAAGTCAAATTCTTCTCACAGAGTGATCCATAAAAATACTTTAAAATTCACGAAAAATTGACTTAAGTAAAAGTGGATATCTCGAAAACTGCTATTTTCAAATAATTTTACTTAAGTCTATTTAAAGTGGGCCCTTACTTCTTTTATATTTGATTTACTATTAATAATTGATTGACTTATTGAATTATATTTTATATTAACTATGAAATCGCGTCAAGTGACTTTTTCCAGCATTTTAACTTCTTAAATTTTATAGAAAAAATCACAAAACCACCCTGTGAATTCCGAAACATTTTTGTGGTGCCTTTGATAGAGATCCAGCCTCATTCTCACAATCAGAATTTCGGTGAGCATTTAACATTAATTGCAATATGGATTTATTCTGCTTCGTCTAACTGTTGTCTGACAACATACAAGCTCTGAAATTACATATTTCACCATTTATATGTTTCCACAGAATTCATTAGTCCGCATACAAATCGTATACATGCGTTAAACATAATTTACGAGAATACATAACAAATTGGCGTGAGCAACACTGCAAACTAACTAGTAACATTTCTACACCAATTCGAATAAACTTTAACATTTATTAATACTAAATACTGCATAAAACGGCATACAGCACATAAACTTTAGGAATATTCGAATAAATTTTCATCAGTCATGCTAATTATTGTAGTGCAGGAATGTAAACAAAGCGAATTCAATCGCCAGTCCGCTTTTAATTGCCGCCCTGCATTTAATCCCCGCATCGTGATTGCGATCTAGACGACTTCCTACGAATTGCAGTGACTTTATAAAATTACATTTTACAATGCATGCAGTGCATTTTATGATGTCGTGTCGAGTTATGTTTAAAAGCAAGCCAACTGCCAGCTATTCGACGAATGTTAATTAAATGTTGTTGATGTCTGCTGCATTGGGGTCATAGTAATATGGGACCATAACAATATTTGCATATTTACTTGTAATATGCTTGTGAAAAGAAGAAACGTATTGGACAAAGAATAATAATTCTCTAAATATTGCATGGAGAACAATTATGTACAATTAAATGAAACCGTTTCCTGTGGAATAAAATTAATGAAACATTTATTCCATTTTTTTTTGGAGACGCTCTGACTGTTGAGGGTGGTTTATCATAATATTGCACACACATAAATATGAACCGTATTAAAAGGGTCAATTTAATTTGTAAAAAAAAAATAAAAAAATAATTACAAAAATTGCATTCAAATTAATTCGTCCTTTTTACATTTAATTCGAGTACAAGAACCTCTATTAGTTCAAGATCATAAAATTTGAAAGCAATTATCCCTTGAAATGCAGGGGTAGGGGGTGATTCCCACGGACATCCTTTGAATACTTAATACAATTTGGTTCATGGCATAATGCGCAGACAATCCCCAATGAAATGAAATCGACTTCACAATCAGTCGCATTTAATAAAGTGAAGTGCTAAAATTGATGTGTGTTGTGCGGTTGTAGTTTGGGTTTTCATCAGAGTACAGTTCCAAGTACACAATGCATTGTATGGGTGTGTGGATTCGAAATGAAAGCACACTATAAATCTGAAAATCAAGGAATTAAGTGATTATCCTGTGGAATGTGTGCATTGAATAATTTGAAATGAAGGTGGTAAGCGTTCCAAATTAGCGTTTATTAATATACATAATGTGTGTTCCAGGAATATTCATACACATATTGTTATAATAGTACGATCAAGTGTTAAAATAAATTATGTATATCCTTGTACTCAGAATTTTGCTGTTATTTTGACCTCTTAATGTAATTTGAGTAAATGATATTCAAGCGTTTTACTTTAAAAGTACTTAATTATTTTACATTATTCATTGCACTCTTGATGCACTCTCATGGAGTAAGAGGTTTATGCAATTGCAATTATTATTTTTAAATTATTCGGGTACCTTTTTGGAAAACCCATAATTCTAAGGGCTTGGCATAATGTTGGCCAGTTCTTTTGTAAGAATGACAAGCTAAGTGTTCTTCTGAACGTTTTTCCTTTCAAATTGAGTAATAAATTTAAGTTAAATTTAAGTGTCATGAAGAAAATTAATAGACAAAATGGTCTTCCTAAAAATAAAATGAATTGACATCACATCTGAGTATTTAAACCAATATTTTAATTTATTTTAAATTCAGCAGCCAAGAAAATATTTAATTTTTAATACTTACAAGGTTATTGTTCCATAAATCATAAAAGTTTGTTGTCCAATCAACACTCACTTTCTATAAATTAAAGTTTTTACCGTTATTTTTTGTCTTAATCCTTAATTAACAGCCTTTATTTTCTGTTCAAATTTTTTTTTTGCAATATTTCTTAAAATGAGCTTTTTACGAGCTTTTAATGAAAGTACTCAAATTTCTTTCAAAATCATTCTGAAGTTATTTAACCTTCTGAACAAATTAATTCTGCAAACATTTTACTAGGCTACCATGAATCCTTGAACTAGAATGCCGTAGCCACTCATTTTCAAAAGAGTGCATTTTGGAGTAGAATTTTTTGAGGAGTAATTAGTTGAGTTTTTATCTGGTAGCTTCACTCAAACTTTATCATTTAAAGCAGGAAATCAGGGAAAATCTCTCCTTTTTTAGGGGAAACAAGGGGAAATAGAAATGAAATTAGACTTAATATTTATTTAAAATTTGTGGGACATTTATGGAAAATTGTAGAAAGTTTGTGGGACATTTTTTTATGATTTATGGGATATTTGGGGATATTAATGGGATGTTTATAAGGTATTAAGGAGAAACTTTAAGGACATTTACAGGAAATTTCGTAGGGGAAATGAGGAGAAATTTCCCAGGTATTTACCATACATAATTTTCATCTAATTTTAGTAAAAATTTCGGCAATATAATATTCATAATTGTTTCGATTTCGTACTATGTATATTTTTCCCTTTCCTTTCTAAAAGTATCCTTCAACTTTATAAAAGAAAACTCAAAAATTTCTTTGTAAATTAATTCCGATTTTTCCATTATTTAGCAATTTAAAACTAAAGTTAATTTTTATAATAATTAACCCCAATTTAATCAGTATTTAAAGTTTATTACAAAAAAAAAAAAAAATTTACACTAAATCACATTACAAAACTATTAGTGACTTTCCCTGCCATGTTTGGATTTTAAATCTCTATTTAAAAATGCAAACTAAATTTTCCTATCCCTTTTGGGGGTAGAAACTAGTAGAAACCCAGTTCAGACAGTAGTCTATTCCATTTTTTTTTGTTCCAGCAACCCCGATTAAAATCCACCAAGCTTTTTTTGCAAACATAAAAAAAACTGCAAAAAAAACCCCATTCACGCTTCCCCTTTTTTGTTTATTATTAACACCCATTCATTGACTACACCCTCGCAATGTATAGAAAATATCCAAATTGAATATCATAATTGCCGTCTCATGTGTTGGCTAATGACTGCATCGCTTTTCGAGGAGTTGGCTGATTCGGGGCAGCAGCATTCACTCGTCGACATGGTTCACAAAAGCGCCAACCAAGCACAACATTCTCTCGTTCATCAAGTCCCAGACATGGCACTATTGTACAATATTTATATGGCTGTGTGTAGAATTTCATCACGACCGCAATTTCCTCGCAATTCTCCCCATAATAATAATAATAACCATCGTGTGTGTGTGTGTACGTATAAGTAAAGTTTAATATGCGAATATGTGGGTGGTTTGGCGAGTGGGGGATGGTGTACATGGTGGTACACGATTATGTGTGTGCATGTATTTTACTGAGTACATGGCATACTCATTATTGCGCAATAATGAACAACAACGAGTGAAAAAAAATGGAAAAAAAAAAACACCGACCGAATAAAAGAAGGAATTTGCAGAGTTGTGTCGAATTGCTGGAATTGCGTTGAACTTCCACTATGTCGGGGGATGTGTGTGTGTGTGTGAGTGTGTGCAGTACGAGATTGCATGATATTGAACATGGAACAATATGGTGCAATCTCGTTACATGAGCTGGCTCTGCATTGTAAGAACATTCCAAGTCAACAACATGATGCAATTCAACGAGTTCAACAAGAGCGAGAGCACAAAACTGAAAGGATCGTTGAATACTTTTGCTGTAGTGAAATTTGATGTGGAATGTTTGTTGCCTTTGCCCTGTATCACATTTGAATAGAATATGAGTTGTTTGGGCTTACCAAGAAGTGAAGAGATCGTTTGGTGTTAATGTTAATGTTAGTGTTAATTTTAATTCTTCATAATTTTCCGATGAATACTGTTGAGTGTGAAAGTCATCATTGTATTATTTTTGTTTTTGAAATATTGTCAAGCCCCAAAAAGCTTCAATTTATTATAATAAGTATTTAACCGATTATTGGAATGACATGAAAACGAATGCTAATAATGCAATTTTCATGATAATTGATAACAGATTTTAAAAAAAAATCAAGGCAGGGAGAACCAAGCTCGAATTTATTACTACATAAAGTTGAAAAATTAAGGATTTTAGGCCTTGAATCATTAATTTTATGACCTTGGAAATTTCGTTATTATTATTATTATTATTATTATCTAAATAAAAAGCAATTGCCAGCTTATGTGTAAGAATTTCTTTATAAAAATAGAAAAGATTTAAATAAAAATGTGACCTTGAAACTTTTGAATTTTTACCTTAAAATACTTGATAAAGATTTGTTTTATCTTGATCATTTTAGTATTAAGTATAGAAGAATTGTTAAAGCGAAGTGATTTGTGTGATTCATCGGGCAAAATTTAGTAACTAATTTAATTTTTTCATGAACCGCATCTTTTTTTGCGGAACGAATTAATTAATTAACTGGTAAGAAAATGAATGATTCAATGATTTTAAAGATATTGCTTTTCTTATCTTAAAAACAAATTTAAAGATTATTTCTAAACCAATATGAGTTCAATCAGAAATTTAGTTTCAAGTTTGCAAACGATTTGTTTGTATGTAAAAATATGAAGAAATTGACTCACTTCTGTAGAATCAAATCATTAATTTTTTACCCAAAAAAGAAATTGCATTTGGATGATTTCATTACTCAAAAAAATCCATAAAATAAAGAATTCCTGCCAACATGAAGCTTCACAATGAAGCTATCCCGTGTTGTTATTTTATATCCATGAGCATGACAATAGTAAAATGCATATATTGAGATCCATTTACTTTTATAATCCTCATCTTCCTGCATTCTAAGTCATTTTAAGGAAAACACCTTTCTGTCGTTCGTATAAATGTCAAATGCTCTGCATGCATTCGTACTTCCTATCAAATGCAGGTTTAAACTTTAATCTATACACATAAATTCATACTGCTGCAGTGCTGTGTGACCCCAACTGTGTGCGTATCAATTTCATCGCGATGACTTCCGATCCACCATCACCATTTTCATCAATATCTCTCCCCATAAACAATCGAAACACACACAATGCTCGTATTGCATATAATATGTACAGTTATATCATTTTTGTAAACAGAACTTATTGAAGACGTCGCAAACAAAGCTGAAATGCGAATGAATTGAACGCCATCAAAGAGTGACATGATATTGCTATTTGTTTGTGTGCTACAAATTAATTCCTTTCAGTGGCGCCTGCTTCCTTCCCATTTATGTTTGGATGAGTATTAAGTATATAAAATGGTTACACACAGATTCACTCGCTCATATTGTCGCTGTGAAGCTGTGCAGCAATACGTTATGATTTAATGATTAGACGAAGAACTCACTCGTTCAACAATGCAGAGTTGCTTCTATGCCTTTACTTGAGGTTGATGACTTCTTCGTTCGTTATACGCCAATGAATACACACACTGTGGTGTGACGTGTATTTATTTATAACTTATAACTACATGTGTGGAATGTTTTGTAAGTGGGGGTGGGGGTTGGGGGTTTGTGTATTGCGTAAATGTGCTTACGTAATCAGTAACACTACCCCTATTTTATAGAATGTTTAGCTTTCAAATAATTTGCTCGGATTTCGCGGCTTTACACTCTAGTGTGCGGGTTTTAAGTTGTTTGGTATTTTGATGCATTTTAATTCAATATAAATAGGAAAGGGATTTTATTTAAATTCCAAAAAGGGATATTTTAATTTTTATTTTTGTAGAATGTTTTTAAACATTTTGTAACAATATTTTGTCGGAACAAATATTAATACGTAATAAAAAGAACATATTGTTATGAAACAGGTCACGAATTTAAGGAAAACTGTTTTACAAGGACATACATTTAATTAAAAAAAAAAATAATTGGCGTAAAAACTTAAAAAATTATAAATTTTATAAAAAAATTTTGAATCAATGATAATTAAAAAGCTACACTAGTTTTGACCTTGAAAGCTCAACATTACTTAATAACGTTAATTAATTTTATATTTGTATTACCAAAAGAATGCTGTAAGGATAATGTAAGATCACTGTTTTTTGAAGCTGAAAATTTATCAAAAATATATTACAAAGTGACGATCAACGATGATGTTTATAAAATTCAATTTGACCTTGAAAAAAAAAACAACAGTTTTTCTAACTGTTTTTGAAATTAGCCTACTTAAAGACACGTCCTTTCTCCATAAACAGATTTTTAAATTAAATTAAGGGATAAGCCCAAAACATTGTGGTCCATAATTGTACCTCGCTGTCTTGATTTTTTTTTCAGTGCAGCTCCTTTCTGTCGCAGCTTCTTGAAGGATCTTTTAGGAATTTAATGATGAAAGACTGCGCTCCGAAATGCCTTCTATTTTGATGACATACTCTACAATCTTGTAGATGGTAATGCAATACCATTGTAGAACAATTCCTTAATGTACATTAAGAGCGTCAAAATAAGTTTCTAAATAACGAAAAGCTTTAACAAAAAATTTAAAACTTTATAATAATTTTGAAGATTTAAAATAAAGATAAAGGTGGTTTTTCTCAAACTTAATTTAGTTCTGGGGCAACATTCAATTTCAAAAAGTGATGTCGAAATCAATTTAAGTTGACTTTCTGTGAAATTTCCTCAATTTCCCTTTAAAATAAACTCAACTAATAAAAGCTCCCACCAAGAAGTTTAAATAATTGAAATACGGCATTTTGCAACTTGCAGCAAATTTTTTTTTTCATCCCTACAGAATATTGAAAGCACAATATTTTGCAAGCATTTGAAAACGGTTGGTCTGCGCTGCAAGTCAGTCCCGCCATGTCTGGTAAAATATCCGCTTGAATAAATATAATTTAACTAAAAGCCGATAATGTTTCTAGCAACCGTTCCTCACCTAACTTAAATAGACGATGCAGTGCTGGGCTGTGGCATTAAAGTTTAAAGCCTTCATGTCTAATATTCCCTCAAACAAATAACTTTACATATGCTGAGCTGAATGAAATGAAAAATAATGTAGGAAGGAGAGGGGATCGGGTTGTAACATGGGGACCGAAGTCATGGGCACGTTTACGTGCAATATAGGATAAAGAAAGTCTGTACATTGTATGAATATCGCCTTGACGAATGTGTGTGCTTATTCCTCTTGCATTATTTACGAAATGCTTCAAATTTCAAAATATTTTACCGGAAAACGCAACTTAACTTGCAATCATAGGTCATGCAAGGGTGTTGCGCAAGGGTTGCGCGAACGCTGACAAAAGGGATGGCATGGCGAGCGCGTTGTTTTGTACAAATGGACACGCAAAGCATGCTGACATGCAAACTAGTTTGTTTGTTGTTTGTGCTGTTCGTCTTGTATGTTGAGGAGTGGAAAAAAAAGGAATAGGTGACTGAATGGGGGATGAGGATTTGCTACATAATATCGTCGACTGTGCAAGGGAGAGTGTGGGTGATTGACGGTGCAGAGTCTTCTCCACATATAGAGTACACAAAAGGGTTGGTTAGGATGGTTGGTTGGTTGCTTGGTGAGAGTTCATATTATGTGCAGAGGAACACGAAACGCAAAGTTCACAAAACTAAGTTGTTGACGAACAGATTAAAGATATAAAAGTTTTGTGATCTGATGGGTTGTAGGTACTTTAGGCTGTATGTGTGTATTATTTGCATTGCCACAAGTATTTAGTTTTGTACCAGGCGAAACATTTTGCAGGAAAAAGTTCTTGAATTCTATCTTTGCATGCTGGTGTGAAATGTTAAATAAAAGAAATAAAAATACACACACACACACATTTATTTTAAACATGATTTACGAGATTCTCATGCAAAAAGGATTTTATAGCCATGGCGTGTCCTTTGCGTTATTCACACACACACACACACATAAGTATACGTGCTTTAGACATTTAAAAATGAGCTTCATTACTATTAAGTTAATGTTATATGGCTTATAGTCGTCCTTAAACTATGTATATAAATACAATCTGCAACACATCGCACCTTACCGTGACTGTTTCGCATCGTTCTCAAACCGCACAATGACTTGTCTTATATTATCCTTGATAAATATCTTTCCAACAAATAATTCCCTTAACGACGGGCCACTCTGTCAGGTGAGTAAGTTACAGCATTCCCACATGGAAGGACACACTCGCACACACTCGCACACACCGACACAAAAAAGAAACGCCGACCGGTCGATACGAGCCGCCTTGTAAGTGGCTGCGTACAATATAATACGGAGGATCTAACACACTTCATTAAATATACATCTTCGTCTATTCGACCCACAACCTTTTAACCTTTGATTTGCAATTTCATGAATATATACCCTTTCTTGAATAAATGATTGGGTCTTTATTTTTGTATGAGATAAGATGATCCTTAGAAGATGCTGGGGAAAAAGATATGGCCGAACAAATTAACAATTGGCATTGTGCTTAAAAGTTATCATTTAATTTAAATTGTTACGTTAATGCCGCAAGAATATTTTACTTTTTTTAAGACATCAATTTTAAAGCAGACCCTTCTTTGAACCTTCTTTAGTGCTTGACTACTGCAGAAGTACTTCCTTTGTAGATGCTTTTCAATTTAACGGTAAACATGTAGGACTAATACAATTGTTCATCACATTTAAATCGCTTCGTTTTTTATTGACATATTTTTTTAATGATTCAACAATTTTTTTAGCAGGTCAGAAATATCTTAACCTGTTTTTTTGGAAACGGAATTTCTATATTTTCTCTTTTAATTTTATGTTTTTTAATTAAAAACTTTTAGCAGTTTAACATTTTTTTCAGCGGTTCAAAAGAATTTTGTGATTGTTTTGCCTTTTTGCTAAAAGAAAGTGTCTTTTTGGACAAATAATATTAAAGTATTAACAGTACTTACCATTTTTTCCGCGGGTTGAATTTTTTATGCGGTTCAGAAACATATTTTTCAAACATTTTTAATTTATATTGTTTGTTCAAGGTCAAGTTATTGCCAAAATAATTTTTTTTTTTTGTATGTGGGCTCAAAAAAGGGCTCTTCGATTTTCTTCATTTTCAATTACACAACAATTAATCTTTAAGGTATAACATTTTAAGGTCAAAATCGGAAATTTCAAGGTCAAATTCTTTATATCTCATAAACCCTTAATATTTTTGAAATTTTTTTTCACATTATTGTAGGAATAAATAAAATAAGAAAACTTGCTGAACATTTCAAGGTCAAAAATATAAAACTCTATGACCTTGAGTCAAGAAGAAAATATGTAATTCAGAAACTGTGTGCTTTAGGGTATTATGATGTTCTACATTATTGCTAATCTCAATAAATGTACCAATTTTGTTATAAATATGTGAAAATTAATTTTTATTTTAACTTAATAAATATAATTTAATCAGATAATTGCGGTATTGCATTGCAAAACAAATCGAATTAAAGCTGCAACGAAGTCACCAATTTTAGTTTTGAACTTATGAAGCAAACCACCCACTTATCCTTATGAAATAAGTTTAAAGCTACATTACACACAGTAAATGTAAACGATGGTGCATTGTCCCCCTTGTGTGTCTTGTATGAATGCTTTAAAACATTACGCAAATATCACGTAATTCAATAATGGCACCAAAGGAGCGATTAGCTTGCATCCAAAGTTCAACACAAGAGTTTGAGTCTGCTTTTATACGCTTAGTGGGACGATGCGATGCGATGGTGGAATGATGAACATTGAAAATCATGATTCCGTTAGCTTTAATAATATGACACATTGCTAGCAACATGACAGTTGCAGGTACAAGGAGAAATGTGCGCGCATTTGACGTGTTCCGTTTGCTGTAAATCTCCACTTAAGTCAACTGTCTTCATCAATCATGAACACTTTATTTAATCGCAATTGGTAAATTTGTTGTCTAATCTAATGGGCGGTGTACATTGTTCACACTAGGACGCGCAGTGTGTCTCCTGTTGATTGTAAACAATGGTTTCACTTACAAAATCAATCGTCATTCTGCAGTGAAATGTAATCACCTGGTTTGTACAGTTAAATATAGCAGGCATCTTCATTGATGTGGTTGTCACGCGGAAGCGACTTCATAAAAAGTGGTTGTACAAATATTAAACTTCTAATTTTTAAGGTAAAGGTTATGAACCCAAGAAAAGGTTACACGAGTCCTTGACATTTTAAATAGGCTTTTAGTGATTACAATTTTTAAAGCTACGTCTCAATGCTTATTATTTTGAATGACAGTCCCTCGCATTAAAGGTCAAAGGACTATAATCTGGACTTGAATTTAATCGCAACGAGTTCGTCCTTTTTTTTTAAATTAAAACACATTTTAATTCAAACCAATTGTTGCTATTTTTAATTTAATGGATGAACTTTTTTTTCTTTAAGTGTGACTTAAATAAGAAACGTGTCCTTTTTTCAGGATAACTAAAATTTGTAAATGCTTCCTTTCCCTTAATGACTTTTTATGAACGGAAATAGGGCTTTACTTAAAAAAATCCTTTAATCCTTTAACATTTTTCCGTATTTCCCTTAAAAAGGACTTCTATTAAGTCACCAAAAATGCATTAGTCTTAATAAATTGTTTTCCCTAACAACTTTCTGGTAAATTGTGAATTTCCAAAAAAAAAAAAAACTTGGATGTAACTTCACATGGGGATCAGCCTCCTCCTCGACCACAGCACGAGCAATCCTTAATAAGAAATATAAAAAAAAAAATGCCACGCAAATACTTTACATTCCCTCAAAACAAAGATTTATGTTTTCACGTCATCCCTTAACAAAGAATAATGGCATAAGTCATGTTTGATTTTGGAATATGGCACAAGATATAAAGCCTCAAATCTCCATGCCACCCAATCCCACTCCTTGCAAAACTATGCGGCTATGCCAGCTAGTCGGCCTGACAAAATGTTTATGCAAATTAATTATTATTTCAGATTATGGAATTACATTCGAGGGAAATTGATTCAGAACCCATTTCAAATGAAAATTAATTTTCATTCCCCCAAAAGCAACGAGATATCTGCGCGTCTCTCACATTCATTTATCATTGCACTTCACTTGTTCATCATTATGTGAATACACAGGACGCTCGCAGGAGTGGGTGGGGCGGAGAAAAAGACTTTGTATATCAATTAAAAATTGGCAATTAAACTTAAAATGTTGCTCCTTAATTCGAGACAGTGTGGCAGTTATTAATGGTTGCGATGACCCAAATTGGGTGAACTTAGTTGGAAAACGGTTGCTGCAGTATTGCTGAAAATGCAGAAGGATGTTTCGTAATGATTTTTCATTATATATCGTTGGTTTCTATTACCTAAATAATGTTGCGTTAAAATCAATCCAGTTGATTGAAATAAGTAGGGGGATTTGTAACCAGCAATAATATGAGTGAAAGTAAAAGTATACACATTAAATTAAAAGGACATTAAATTGATTACGCATGCCAGAGAGTACAAATAACCTTCATGCGTTATAATTTCACATTGATCACATTGAGGTAAATAATAATAGTTGTTGTGCAACTTCAATTGAATGGGACTCAGGAGGGTCCTTTAATATAATTTTGCTTTGATGATTTACTCAATTTTTTAAACATTAAAACAACAATCGACGCGGGTTGGTACGTTTCACAATAATTTCGGTTTAGTAATTCAACCATTAAATTGATTAATTGTGTAATTATACAAATTGGTCAGAGGTAAATTGATTTTAAATAATAAATGAATGTTGTGATTGAGTGTGTGAGGAGTGGGACACGACATGGCGCAGTTTAATTGAACTGTACACCTTTAACATTTATGCGTGGGATTGGAATGAAGTTATCTCCGCAGTTTTGACCGCACTCCTTGTCATCTTTTGCGCTGATTCAATGTCCATTTAATTCTCCGTCTCATTTATGCTGATTTTATAGAATTAATGTACAGTGCAGCAAGCCACAAGGATATCGAGACACCTCTTATCCCTAGTACCCATTTATATTCTTGTGAGTTCGCATATTTGATTTTCTGAATTCTTATGTCTACATTGTCTGTGAACACAGTGAACGAGTAAGTCGACACGAAGTGACAGTTGGTTGGCAGCTTTTCTCCATAAAGATTGCATGCGCATTAACGTGGCACTGCCACCCATTCTCATATTGTATTTGAAGAGTCGCCTGTCGCTTAGCAGATGTCGTCTGCTGGATGGCATTTCTCGGGGATCTGCTGCGAAATTGAGTATTTATAATTAATTTGCGATGAATTCAAAATGTTGCGGTCATCACTGAAAAGGAGATAATTATGTTATTTGTCAAGTAAATATTAAAGGAGGATTTCAATGCGTAATTGAGGGATGGAATGCTGCACCCTGTTTGTGGGGTACAGTTAGTTATTGGATATTATTTATTCATAAACGTTGGGTAATTGCATGAGGTTGTTTTGAAACTTTAAAAATTTCACGGCAGCAATTTATTTTGAATTCAACATTTACCTACAGTAGACTCTCATTTAACTGGACATCTTGTGACCAAACTATTTGTGAGAAAAACTAATGTATATCTTCGTTAATGAACTAAGTTTTATTTTAACCACACAAATTAAATTTTCAAAAATTTTTTTTTTTGAATCCGATTTATCGCGATGTCCGGTTGAATCGATAACAGTTAAAACTGAGTCTACTGTATTAATTCCACATAGTCTATATTCCATTGAATTCAATATGTGAGTAAATTCCAATTTCATATTTTCCTTTAAACTTTTGTTAATTAAAAATTTTTTTGTTTACTTATTTTTGTTTTTGCACCATAATGTGGAAAATATTATTTTGTAATTTTCAACTTAATATTTGCGCTACATTACAAAAAATATTTGCCAACTTAATTGCTGGAAATCTAAACACAGATTTTAACAATTACAAAAAACTATTTTTTTATTTCTTTTAGTCAATAGCTATAACTTTTTGCGGTTTAATATTATTTTATTTCATTGAATTTATAATTTTGCAGCGCTGTAGCTAATTGCTTTTATTAATAATTTTTATTATAACTTGGTATATTATTTAAATCTAATTAATAATTGAAGTTATTTTAAGTCTATCGATTTATTTTTAACAAGTAAAGCCTTTAAAAATATGTGTGTACTTAACTTTAATAACTTTAATCAGTATTTTTATCATTTTAAAAATAATTTTAAATAGTTGTGGTGGAAGGGATAAAATCAGGGCCAAAAAGTTGATTCCCTAGGATTCCAGCTACCGTTTTTTTTACTGCTTGATGTTGAAAGTTAGTGTTTTTAAAATAATATGTATTAATTCGGAATAAATTACTGATTTTAATTATCCAACTATCTGAAAAAGGATAAAAGGATTATAAGCTTTTTGAACATTGTTACCGGTTAATTTAATTTATTTTTAGATGGTGTGGAGAAATATTTGAATTAAATCCGCAGGACTTTCTTGGATGAGTGGACTTAAGTCAAGTAAGTGGTTTATTATTTAAGAACAATTACTTAATAAACCGTTATAATAAGAGGTTTAAAATAATATTAATTAATCGCTTCTTTGGAGTCTTGAAAAGTCTCGAATTTGGTATTTTGAATTATTATTATTTAAACTCTATAGTCAAGAAATATTTATTCTAATAATTCATACAACAATAAATTTCATTTTTTTCCAGAAGTATCCTTTATTTAATAAAAGGACTTAAATAAATATTAAAGCACTTAATGTGTCTTGTAGCCAGTCATTTTATCATGTAAAAAAACCAAAGACACTTGTTATAGGAAAGCACGCTTGTAAATATAAAACACAAATCCCTTAAGTTGCTATGAAATGCACACCATAATTTGGTCTCATTACCATGGCTGTACACCCGCACTCAAGGCAAGCCAACTTTACAAATATCTCTGCTACAATAGTTTTGCCATGCAAGGCAGCAGCTTACATCGCATGAGATGCTTGAACAATGAAACATGAGTTGTGCTCAGTAGCTGGAAATTGATGATACATATTTCCCAAATAAGTGTCTTTATGTGCGAATCTTTTGCAACAAAGCTCACTTGTTCTTTTATATATTTTATACATAAGGACGAGAAGAGCATAAGCGTCGTCGACCCTCACTTGTTGCAATGGTAATTGATGCCAACAAGATTGCCAGCCACATTCATGATTCAATTAGCTGGGAAATAGTTGCCTCTGTTGTTGGAGGCAACTCCTCCAGCGGATGTGCATAGAAAAGTTCAGATTAAAATGAAAGTTTGCAGTTGATGCAGTTTTCTTAAGTCAAGTTGTCTGAAGATTAATTATAATTATTGTAGAACAATTTGTTTTTAATGTTCATAAACATATTTAGATTGTTGTTTAAAAAAATTAAGTCATCAGAATGTTTATAATTATTTTGGGAAATTTATTTTCAGAAAGTCTGTCTCACTCCGCATGTCAAAAACAAATTTATTTATATTTACACAACTTATGTTCTGTCAAACTTTTACAATTATTATGATGATTATTATTTTAAAAGTTTATTCCCCAAAAAATCTGCAATTAGTTTCTGAAACCGCCAATGGCCACATTTTTATGAAATTTCAACCACCCATTTTCATCGTTTCCAGGAAATACTGTTGCATATTTTACAAAATTTTGCATAATAGTAAAATATGCAAACTGCACAACAAGTACTCCCCCAACCAAAAATGAGTTTGTTAAATTTCCTCGTGTAATTTGAAAAGCATTACTTTGAATGTGCGCCTTCTACAGACCAGCTATGAGTCCAAGTATTTATTTAAATTGGGTCATCTGCTGGCATTTAACCCAAAGCTTCATCAGTCATATTTATTTGCGCTGCACCTATCAATAATGTTAGTAGTTTGGGGGAATTGTCATTCGTTGCAAACATGTCATTCATTCAGTTTAATGAGTCACGGGGAAAAAGAAGGCATCAACCAACAAAAAGTGTCTAAAAATGTAAATGATGGAAACAATTTACTTTAGAAAAAACATTTTATTGATTTCCTGCAATCCAGGGAAATTTGTGTTTTGGATTGTTTGTCTTCTTTTTGAGTTTAAATTGGACCCATCGTTGTGGAGTATAAAAGTTTTGCATTAAAATGTTTTTTTTTGTTTTGACAATGTGAAATTTTTGTCTGTTTGTCTGTCCAAATGTCTTTATATTTTGTTGAAAATCATTAAAAAAAATGGTGAATTTTAAAATACTTTTTATTTTATAGCACAAATCATAATTTAAAAATAAAAAAATAAAAGTTTACAGTTGTTTTTTTTAGGAATGTGGATTTAAATAATTTAAATCCTTCCGGAATGTCATGTTTTTTACAAAATTGTTCTAAATAGAATGTCCTTTATTAAAAAAAAAAAAATTTAAATTAAATTTTAAAAAGTTAAAAAAAGCAACTAAAAAACTTTAAACCGTAAATTATATGAAATTAATTGTTTTGAGTCTCAATAATGCACAAAATTTGATAAAACATAAGTCAAGGTCCAAATTTAAAATTATTCAAGGTCACATTTTTTATATCTCGGAATTTTTTTTATAATTTACAAACTATTTCGATCAAAATCTTTTACGGGATCGAGATGCAATTTTGTATTAACATTTAAAGACAAAAATTTCAAGGTCATAATTTTTTGTGACTTAAAATATACTTAATTTAAGCCAATGCATTTTTTTCGTTATAAAAATAAATTTACAAAATTTAAATTGAACTTAATTTTAAAACCCATTTAATTGACCTCAATATTTTGCATCCCCTTAAAAATCTTGAGTGCGCCTCCCTGCCACCCATTTATATAAATTTTATTTGGTTGTATGGCAAAGAACATAAGCTCACATATTGCCCTTTTAGCAAAACAACATATTTTTACCTCACGTGTCTTGCGTCATCAAAAAGGCAGATAACATTATTTGGCGCCATGGGGGATATTGTCTTGGAAGAATCACTGCGACGCTCGTCGCGTTGTACAGAAAATGTACGTGGCGTACTGCACACGAGTGTCGAGTGCCACACAAAATGTCAACTAAGCAATTGGTTTCATGGAAATGGTCCGCTCATGTGATATTTAGAAAATTTCTATTTGCTGGCCCAATTTAGTTGGGTGGTTTAATTCACACACACACACACACACACTGTGCACACATTTTGTGGGGGTCCATTAAACGCAACATATTTTCGAAATGTTAATAATAAGTTGAAGTGCGGTGCAATTGACTAACGTAATATTGGGATGGGATCTTTAAAATTCACTGAATGCTTCATAATTAGATACTACTACTAGATATAATTGGATGCATACAGTAACACACTAACAAGATATTGCAATATTGCATTCCGACAACGCTGTGCCGAACTTTAGTTGCCAAACTATTCGACATTTATCCTTTATGTACGATGTGGAGTGGCGCAACGCATGCAATGGAGTAAATTTTGAAATGGTGTAGTGGTTTTTATGTCAGTGTTGCTCAGTAAATTGTAAATTGGATGTAAGGGGTAGTTGCTTCTTCATGCTGGGGGATGCATTACGCTCATGCTTTTTCGTCACATATGAGAGCAGCTGGGAAACATATTCTTATACCCTAATTGTAGCCAGTTATAACGGCAGTATGTGTATTTGTTTTGCTCATTATACACGAAAAGTTTGTGCGGGTATAATATCGAATGCATGTGGTAGCTGGAATATGTGCAGATTTCATTGCAAAAGTTTAACAAAAGATTTACAAAAAAAAAAAATAAAATTAAAAAATAAAATGAAGTTTGCTGTTTACACATTAGCATATTTTTGTGCATATTTTTTTAATTTCCTCGTGCAGTCGTTAATTTACTTTTTCACAATAATATTTCACACACTTTGTGAAGTTATTGCTGTTTAAAAACTTGCAACTGCAGTCTGGCAACAACCAATTAATTACGTAAATAATAAAAAAAACACAAAAATGGGGGAGATCTAGATTGTGCCACAAAGAGCTTTAACAATTTTTACTGAAACTCATAAGTATGTTGATACACTTGACCCCAGTATTTTGCATAAATATTGTGCAGTCTACGCCAAACTACCAAGTCTCCATTCCCGACATCCTTTTTTTATTTTTAAACTTTACCCTTTCAAAAAGTACTGTTCACCCTCACCCGCAACGAAATTAATTAATTTGGCATGCAAACTGCGCACACCAACATTGATACCCCGCATGTTGATTTTAAATGGCTCTTCATAAATTGCAGTTAAGTGCGTTGAAAATAAGCGGACTTAATGCAACTAAATACGAGCACACTAACATGCTTTTGAAAATCGTGTGACAAATTGCTGTCAATGCATTAGATTCAATAGGAGTTCCGCTTTTATGTACGCACATGTGGAAATTTGCGATTTTGTATTTACGAATTCAGCTTATACAAAATTGCGCTCACAAATCGTTGTGTAATATTTAAATAACTCGACGTTGCAGTGCATTCGCGTACATGTGCAGAAGCTAATCGATTACATCCGCGGTTTACTCATTGCGCAAATTTGCCGCTTTAACAGTCGTTTAGAATATGCTGATGGGTGAATAATTAACAACATAAATTGAAGCGATGTTGTTTGGTTGTAAAGGGATCGTTATTAATTGAAGTTTTTGGGTAACCGTGCCGAATAGTTTGCATAGCGTGTAATTTAAGTTATTCTTGATTTATAGAAATGTGTAAAAGGAAACATTAAAGCATGCAATCTGAGAAGTAGACAAACAGACAAACAGACAAACAGACAAACAGACAAACAGACAAACAGACAAACAGACAAACAGACAAACAGACAAACAGACAAACAGACAAACAGACAAACAGACAAACAGACAAACAGACAAACAGACAAACAGACAAACAGACAAACAGACAAACAGACAAACAGACAAACAGACAAACAGACAAACAGACAAACAGACAAACAAACAAACAGGCGAACAGACAAACAGACAAACGGACAAACAGACAAACAGACAAACAGGCGAACAGACAAACAGACAAACAGACAAACAGACAAACAGACAAACAGACAAACAGACAAACAGACAAACAGACAAACAGACAAACAGACAAACAGACAAACAGACAAACAGACAAACAGACAAACAGACAAACAGACAAACAGACAAACAGACAAACAGACAAACAGACAAACAGACAAACAGACAAACAGACAAACAGACAAACAGACAAACAGACAAACAGACAAACAGACAAACAGACAAACAGACAAACAGACAAACAGGCGAACAGACAAACAGACAAACAGACAAACAGACAAACAGGCGAACTAGCGCATTAGCGAACAAGCAAACAAGCAAACAAGCAAACAAGCAAACAAGCAAACAAGCAAACAAGCAAACAAGCAAACAAGCAAACAAGCAAACAAGCAAACAGACAAAACAATAAAGGTCACAATTTCAAAGGTTTTTACTTTTAAAGGGCAATAGTTTTGTGTTATGTTTGTTTAAACCAATTAACCGATTACTGAACAACACAAATTTAATTCGATATCAATCCGCAATAACTCAAGTCGATTAGCTGTCGCCAAATCAATGCGGTTAATTGTATGGGAGCAGGCGTTCACGAAATCACCGCAAATGGGTTAATTGCTCCAATAGCAATCAATTCAAATTATTGTGTCAAACTCGGAATATCCGAACCAATAAGGGTTCTCAATTACAAGCAGTTGGTCAGTAATCTGTCAGATCAATTACAACACATCAAATTACAACTCTCAATTATTACAACCCTCCAAACGCATTTGTACTTATTAGCTAAATAGGTCACGAAGTTAATTTGTCCCCGATGTTAGACACGCGAATTTGGATTTAAGACGCCACTAATTACACCAAATTTGTATTTGCACAAAATTATGTGACTCAAAATTTGACGTCTAAAATTACTTTTGCAAGTTTATCTTCTTGGGGACGTGATGACAGGGAAATGAGTACTTACACAGCTAGCCTTTCCCGGCAATTATACATGACGCAACCCTTTACCGTGGCTGCAGCAGCTCCATTAATTCAACTCATAAATTATGAATGAAAATTTAAGCATTTTGTGATCCAATTTTGGTAAAACTTTTTGTCCACAGAAAACCACACACCATTACCAATGTAATTTTTGTTTTGTTTTTTTTTTATACGAAAAAACTCCCATCCGTTAAAGTGTCAATTAATACATTAGCTCACCGACATATCTCTGGTGTCCGCATGCACACGATTTACAAGCAGCTGCCATTAGCGGTGCTCCGGAATTAATGCACGTAATTATGGGAATTATGAATTGAGCTGGGTGGCCACCGCACACACAAAAGCAGGGGGAACGGGGGATGGGGGGGGGGGGGGGTGGTTTTCGCCTCGTTACAGCCGAAAGGGTGCACATAATGAAACAGAAAAGCGAGTCAAACACTTTTCGACAGCATGGTTATAATTATTTGAAGTGGCCGCGCGTTTTACACAAAGTGTACGATTTTGCCGAAAGCCTAGATGCCCCCGCCATCCCACCAAGTCGTTTTTAATTAAGAATGATAATTCAAATTAAACTGCAGAAAAAGAATCGAGTTCTATGCCAATTAATAGCATCCGGTGGATACAATGCATAATATAGACCAATTGAAATTCAAGGGGGGGCCCGGTCGACAAAGTCATGGTCTATAATCTATATGCATGTGAATTTGGGCTGTGGGAAATGTGCTGGGGAAATTGTAAAAGGAGGGTTGCAGATTTTCGTTTTCTTTGCACAATTGAGGGAAAAATAAAATTAAAAAACAATTTTGATTTGAAAATTAATTACGAACAACTAGGCTTGAGATATAGATTCACTCAATTGCGATTTTATCGGGACTTTATCTTCCTGTTTTATAAATCAGGACACCGTTACCATTTAATTCCAAAAATGTGGAATTTAATAAATCCAATCTTTTGACAGATTTCGGACACTACTTTACGAATTTTCTTGAAATTTTCATATTTAGCTTTGAATGTAGACCTTGAAATTTCGTTCTATTCAAGGTCAAATAATTTCTAAAAAACCGTTTATTGAAGAAAAGAAAATTATAATTACAATCAGACAAACGTTTACAATGATTTAGACCATTCAAGGTCAAAAACATAAAATTAAAGGTTGACATTTTTAATATTTCCTTGAAACCTTGAATATTCTTTTTTTTAAATCATTTAATCTTTCAAAAAAGGAGAAAGAAGGATTTTCCAAACATTTCAAGGTCATAAATTGAATAACTTAAAATTTAAAGTCAAGGTTTTTTATATTTCAATAAAACCTTGAGTTTTTTATTTCAACATTTTGTTAGAGTTTTCTAAAATGAACAAAAAGGACTTCCCAAACATTTAAAGGTCAAAACATTGCGTTTACAATGTCAAAAGAAGTGTTATTCACACAAAAAACAATTCAAAACTTTTTGCACTTTGGAGTCGTAATAAATTCACACGTTGCCCTCCCTGCATTGTCTTGATTTAATTAAAATTCTGGGTCATAACCGAGGATTTGGCTATTAAAAAGTTGAGCGCGTGCTGCCATTTGCATATTTATGTTTTAATTCTTCATTAGATTATAAGCAACTTTTTCATTTTTTCGTTAACTTAAATTTTTTTTATATTTTTCGAGAATATTATTTAAGCGAATTATTATGCAGATTTCAATGATTATGTGAAAGTGAAAACCATGGCTAACAAAATAATTGGCATGAGTTCATTCCACTGTTTCCACGTAACGCAAAACAGTCTCACCAACATCATCCCTTATTTCGATTTTCATTTAGTCTCCAATAATAAACATTGTGTAAGTGTCATGTTTATTGATTTAAATTAAAGAACGTGCATCTCAATTGATTGGGGCGTTTCACCTGACATGCATAACTAGAGGTGGGGCGAAGTTAACCTTTGTTAAATGGCAGTTGTCAGTGTTATAATTATAGTCGCCTTGTAAATATGTCACATGAGTTGGGCACAAACTCCTGCTTTAATCACGATAAAATGTGTATAGTCTTTTTTTTACGTTTACAAAAAAAAAAAAAAGGCCACCACCCCTTTCCAGCAAGTTCCAGCATGCACACACTGTAATCTATGTGAGGATGGGATTGAGGTCGCCACTCCACGCTGCGACGACATGCAACATTAGCTTATGCTTCAACTCTTCAATATATGCCACAATATGCTCTATTGCTGATAGCCTCTAATGTCAAACACGAAGTAGCACAAAATCATGGCTGGGAGTTTATACTGTGGCGTCCATTTGTACAGTCAGGCAGCATAACATTATTATTATTATTATAGAGCTTTTCCTGAAGCTTTTGCCTTCATACAAAATTTACTCTTTAACCATCTTCGTGATGTGTTGTAAATATTTCACAATCAGAATTTATCCTTTGGCTTGTAGCCTATTCATGTTCTCCTTGCTATCCATACATTTTGTATTGATCGACGTCATAAAACTGACGAATCTAATCCATTACATTATGTTGAATAATATGCTTTGAATTGTGTGTTTGCTTGATAAGTAAGGCGATACATTGTATGCTCACGCAACGCCTAAAAGTTCAAGGATACTCTCACAATCCAGCTCGTGCCTCAGCTAGTTTAATACACACATTCAAAATATTATAGTATTTCCCCAAAACCTCATGCGCCTTGATGCGAGTGCTTGAGCATTATATGCAAAGTTATGAAATCAATGAAATATTCAATGAAGGCAATAAGTTGAATTAGAAAACTTTTACCCTCACATAATATCTCCCCGTTTTTGCCCACCAATGAATAGGAACTAAAGTGAATTTTCCAAACCAAAACACCAAACGACATTGATTTATTATGATCATTAATTGCACAGTTGGTTATCAGTTCGGGGTGGGTGGGGGTGGGGGTTGGTGTGTGTGTGCGTTAAGTTCTCAAGTTGTTACATCTTACATCAATAATAATTGAATGTGTGCCATAATTGATTTTTAATGATAATGTTTTGTTATGGTTACTTTTTTTTCGAGTTTACTCACCCCCCATTGCGCGTCATGTGTCGAAATAATTGTAAAAGCAATCGTAGCTAGCTGCTATCGATAAAAATACACTCGTTTTTGGAAGAAAATAAAACTTTTCTATTATGTTTTGCCATGAGAGCGAATACACACTGGATAAATAAATGGGTGAAGTGGATGTAGTTGAATCAAATATTTAATGGTCACTTATATTCGTGATTTTATGCTTCTCAAAATGTTATGTTTTATAAGATCGATGAAATTTTTTTTATTAAAGCATTTTTTTATATTAAAAGCAATTACATTAAACCTAAGTTTAATTAGTTTAACTTAAATATTAATATGTTCACTTAAATCCGTTTTATTAAAAACAATTGATTTAATTTTAATAACTAATAATTTTGTATACGAAAGTAGATTTATATTAAAACAAAATTGGGTTAAATTTTAAAATAATTCAGAGAAGACTTTTAAAAAAAAAACTGATTTAGAAAGGCTAATTTATTTTTTTTTAAATTAATTCATTTAGTTGACTTGTGGACTTAACTATTATTTTAGTAAAGAAATTTGACGTAAATTGATACAATTTTAAATCAACCTTTTTAAGTCTTAACTTTGACTATACTAATTTTGAATATAGTTATTTGAAACTAGAAAAAAGGGACTAATTTATTTACAAATTTTAAAATTAAGTCAAGCCAATAATAGAATTAATACTATACATATTAAGTTAATAAATTAATTATGTTTTTTTTACAAAATTTTAATGAGTTTTAGCTGTTTAAGAATCAATGAAGGAACTTGACTTTTAATTAATTTTAATTTTAAAGTAAAACAAAACAAATTAAAGCTAATTCAAACTTAAATGATAAAAGTTCTGTTTAATTGTAAAAGCAATAATAAACTTAAGTTAAGTAAAACAATACATATATGTAATTAAGTTGACATATTAAATCTTCAGAAAAATAAGAAAAAGACTTGACTTAAATTTTTGCAAAAATTTTTTATTAAATGGCTTAAATTTTAATTAATCTATAAATTTGGTGTTTAATAAAAAATCCCAAAAATAAAAGCAATTTAAAATACCGTCGTCTTATCTTTAGTATATTTTAAAATACATAATTATCAAAGCCACAATATTGCACTTTTTAAATTCTTGAATGCTTCTAATAAAAGTCACATCTAAATTTATGTGACCTTGAAGTTTGCAAATTTAATGTCTCAAATTCTTACGAGGTCATTTTATTCATAAATAAAAAGGAAATAATTTAAGTGTTGTCTAATAACATAGTACAGAAATAATTAATATTGATAAAAATAACAAACTCAACTATTTTTTAAGGAATTGTTGACCTTGAAATATTTAATATAACCTTAATTTTTAATTTAAAAAAATAATTAAATACTACAAATCAAATTATGTGAATAAAAGACATAAGATTGTTCAACAAATTCATAAACCACTCCTTTTCCTTTAAATTCAATTTACAAAATTACACCCGACTACAATACTAGCTATTTAAAGTTGCCTCACGTGAAGAAAAATAAATTCCACTTCATGACACAATATTTCTCATAGAAGAACCTCGTACGTATCCGACATTACGAAAGTGTCACCAATTGGCTGACATTATTATGGCTCAACATTTTAGCAATATTTCGCGTGTTTGGTGTCCTTTAAGCGCTCAATTTGAGTTCAACTCAATACAGCACACATGACAGAGAACTTTCATACATTGTGAAAAATAGTTTTTGCTGTATCAAATAAATTTAACAAAACAAACTCGAAAGGAACAGGACGAAAATGAGTAAGTGAGTGATAGTTATCAAATCTATCCTCATCACAGTTTTGACACATGAGTAACATTCAGTAGTTGTCAGGTTCACTTAAATTTAAAACGGATGTGTGAGGATGATTGGGAACAAAAATCATAGTGAAATTGTACATCCTTTTTACTGGAAGGGAATTTTGGGTATTTTTTAAACAATCAGGACTTAGTTTAGTTTTAAAAATTAAAGTTCTTTCTACTGCATTTTATGATTTAATTCAAATAGTTTGTATAAGTGGGCACAATTAAAAAGGATGTACAAAAAAAAAAAAATATTGAAATGCTTTTTTAAGTCGGCTTTGAAGCACTTAACTAAATTAGTCAACGGGAGTTAAGGCACGAAAATCGTCCCCTATTCAAGAGGTGGACTTATCCACTTTAGATAGAAAGGACATTGATTTTTTTTAAAGAATTTTATAGCAATTGCGACTTAAAACTGCGCTTATTTCGTTCTTAGTTAAATAAAATATATTATATTAATTAATTATAAAAGGAAACGTTTGACGCCCTTTTTTAAACGTCATACCTAAACTAGTTTTATTTAATTTTCCGCTCAAAAGAATTCAAATGCATCGTGTAAATATATAATATATTTTACATGCAACGAACACAAAGAAACCTTGCAAAACCTACTTATTACTGAAAAAATAAAAGTTTTGCAGTCTTTCACATAAATTGTTGAAGCATAACTTTTATGTGTACCTATTTTAATTTCCTGGCGGTGTGCAAAAGTTACAAGACTCATTGAATGTTTAGTATGTGGTAGGTGCGCGCGACAAATTAGCTTTACTCAATGTACGAACACGCAAAACTTTTCAATACGATTTAATACAAGGCGTCGATGTTAAGCCAAGGATATCGCACGATAAATTTTAAATAAGTTTCACATAAAGTAAAAAAAGGACGAAATGAAAGCACATTGAAAAATGTAGTGACATTTTCATTGGTATATATCGCACCGTTTTCACACATAATCCTGCACGAGATTAAATCATGTTTGGATACCTGAAATGACCCTTACAGATTATTATCAGAATGTGTATATAAAATGTCTGGCAACACCGAAAAAAGATAATTAAACATGGCCGTACATTTTATGATGATGAAATGATTCGGAATGGATTTCCACTGACAAGGGAATTGTCACGGCCGTCACACGTGAGCTGTATTAAGTTTGTGTGTTCAAAAAGGATTAAATTTGCTGCCTCTATTTACAAAGCATAATCCGGGCAAACAAATGTACAGCTCCAACTTATGTGAATTGATGTTTTTTTGCTAGACTCTTTTTATGTGCGGCGTATTTTAATTTTTATGTTTTGTTTAAACGCATAGAGGCCGCCACTCGCCACACAAAAGTGCGAATAAATTAAACACAAATAGCATGTCGCGGTCATACAGGAATCAGAATTTGCCATCACATCCACTCAATTAATTTTTCACTACCGTACTTGTTAAGTATGTTGAATGGAAAGCATCAAGGCCCAATGATTGATGAGGCTGACAAGCTAAATAAAGAAATCCCCTTGCTGGATGGACGGTATAAAATTAATATGGATTGTTTGGAATCTTTCTCTTGCTATTTATAACGTTGTATTTCGTGTGTCCTTTTAATGTTTGTAAATTTAATTCAAAAAGAATAAGTAACTATTAAATTAAAGTCTAATAGGATTAATATGAAAGTAAAAAATGTTGAGTTGGTTAAGGAATTTTCATTTTAAACTTTATTTAATAAACAATACGAAGTCTTAGCACCATTTTCTTCAATTTTGTATCAATATCTTTAAGAAATGGTACGTACTTATCATAATATTAAAAACGAATGGTCAAGTTATTAATCCTTTTTAAACCCCAGAGGACTTTTTTTTAAATTTAGTCGGTATTATATTGAATCTATAAAACAAGTGGGCTTTCTGTAAAGTGTTATTAACTTTAAGGGCTATTAAATTAATTTAAAAATGAATGTAACTGGTTTCAATAATTGTCCGGAGAGAATAATTTACTGAAAATATTAATGCAATAAGCCCACACACATTTTATTCCGATAGTTTTTGCAATTTTAAATTAGTACAAAATTTTGAATTCCCATTTTTTTCATGAACCGCGGTTTATTTCGCAGAATTCTTTTTGAGATGTGATTTCTTGTACTTTTACATGGAGAAATGGTTTTATATTTCAATATTTAAATTTTTAACAATTTTTTATGAAATGCGTTTTTTTCGCGGATTTTGAGGTTCCAATTAATTTAGTGACGTTAATACATTACGTGTTTTTTATGTGCTCAAGTTAAAATTAAAACTACTTTGTAAGAATATTTTTTAATCCTTCATAGTTAAAATAATGCAAAACAAGTGAAATTACATGACATAACCTCACTTAAATTAAAAATCAAAATTCAAATTAAATAAAAAATACTTTATTCTATGTGACTTTCATTTTCACTTCATTTCTTTTACTTTATTCCACACACATCCCCCAAATGCCATCATTTTAATTCCCAATAAACTCTTTTCCACAACCCTCCTCGCAGCAGTAATTGTTATTAGAAGCAAATAACTTCAACCAAGAAGCAATGTTACTCAACATTAGTCAACAAATAAGAACATTTTTCATCAATGTAAAATAAGTTCTGTTCAAAAAAGAATTATCCGATGCTCCCATGTGGTTTCAACCATCCACCCCCACCCTTATAACTACTGCAAAAAGTTCTTTATATGTTCCAGATTTTGTCACACACCAACTGAAAGATATTCCATTTCCCATTTTTTCGGGAACCATGAGCAAACTAACCATAGAAACGCAAGGACGAATGGAAACATATTTTAAGGGATAGATATAACTCTTGTTAGTTAGTTACATTGCGTTCGCTTTTCTTCTTCATTTTCTATTTGCCGAGATTTAAAGTTGCAAGCACATAAAATGTGTTGCCACAGCCCTAACAGCTTTACTATTTGTTTCCTCCCCCATTTTCGGCTGCATATGCGATGGGGGTGTTTGTGTTTTTATTTTTTTGCTCAGTTGTTGCACTTGTCTGGCTTAAGTTTTCATTTTGCTCTACTTTATTTTTTCCAGCATGTTTCAAGAAAACATGAACAGTATACCCGCAATAATCTATTTATTTGGACGAAAATGCACTCAAACTTTGTTTCGGCCTTGTTTAATGTTTACGAGGTGGAAGGTGTGGTTTTTGTGGGTGGTGGATTCTTTTAAATGCACATAATTACTTTTCTGCAGAATTTTCTGTTAGAATTATGTTACAGGGTTGAATGCAAAGCCTCATTAATAAAGATCCTTAATTTTTGTGTGCTTTAAGAAGTGTGTAAAAATAAAATAAATGAATGAATTGAAGGTTTTTAACGATACATTTCATCCCAGTTGTAATGTTGCTTTAAAAAAGGATTTTTTTTTTCAAAGGGCATATTCATAAGAGAAGATATTTTGCATAATATTTTAACAAACATTTTATTCCCGGAGGCGAATTCTTTATACAATTTTCCATTACAATTATTAATATTGAAAAAGAATTTTCAAGGATATTTTGACCCTTTCACAAATTTACTGTACAGACATGCTTAATTTACCACGCTGCAAGCATTTCAAAAGTTGCATCCATTTCAAAGGAATCACAAAATTATTTCAAATTCCAATAGAATATTTTGTGGAATTATTGGGCTACCATATAGTCTCAACACAATGCAGCAATGTTACTATTTCATTCGATATAATATTGTGGATTAACGCTCCATACATAATTTGAAGTGGCATCCCCTATTTTTACATGATTTGATGTGTATAACCTCAATAGCATGATCGCGATGTAAAAGTAGTAAAAGGTTAACACTCAAAGGAATTTGATTCACCATGTCACACCGCAAAATTGTGTTAAAACATTTTGCTTGTCTGACTATCACCGCACACACAAAAACCGTAATGTTTTTCCCTCAATGCAGTTGCATGAAATACGATTTGAAATGGGGAAGAGGGGGGGTGGTGGTGGTTGAAAAAATAAAAAGGGTAAAGTTTTTCAGACAACGAGACGAAATAATGATTATTTTGTGTATGTCTAACCAAGGTAGACTGAATTGGATTTGAAATGCAACCATCTACTTGTGTGCGCTGAAATCCCATCCAACTACTTTGAATATTTTGTGCAGTGTGCTGAAACATTTCGAATATTTTCTTGATATGGGATTTAAGAAATATATTTTCATTCTTTATGTTGCACACATTAATGTACCTTCACTTTGGGCGAAATGCATAAAAATTGCAATGCAAGCGGTGAATAGGTTTTTTAACAAATTTTATATTTTTTGATCTAAACATTATTTCCATTTGGATCCCACGAAAAAATATTACATTTACATGCTTGCAACGGTAGCCTGGAAAATCCCCCATCCACATTTAAATAAAGTTGCATTATAATTCTTTATTGTAAAAGAAATAACACTACAAAACAACTTCCAGCACACTGTAATAGAAAAGCGCTTTTACACAAAAGTGTCATATGTTTGAAAGCATATTATAAGGACAACCCCTTATTTCACACCCCTACAGTGTTAAATGACCAAGTTGTGATAACATTGATGCACAGCCATACACAAAAGCTTGCAGGATCACATTTAAAGGACCCACTGCTGTCACAAATCCACACCCCCCCCCCCCTCCCACCCTAACATTAACAATCCCAACGAAAATGAATCGAGGAATAAACTCGTCTTTCAACAAGGATTGAGATTATCCCTTTCACTAAATACACCCAATCTCTTTTCAGTGTAACAACACACACACACTGATGTGCACATTGGATGAAATGGAGAAAACACGCAAAGAAAATGAATTAAGAAAAACAACGAGGAAACAATGACGGATCACGGCATTGAACTGTGAGTAACCAGCTTTCACGGAACATTTCAAAAGCTTTGCGCGATATTCTGTCTTCTTATTTTATTTTTTTTTTATTGTTCGTCCCGCAGGAGCTTTTTCTTTTCCCGAAGTTTATTTAAGAGGATTATTTTACACAACTAGAATTGATAACGATTTAAGAAACTTATTTCATTTTCTTCAACTTTCAGTCTTATCAATTTGGTGGCACATTTTCATATAATAAGTTTGGGGCGGAATCATGCTCCCCGTGATGCACCCTTTAATGCCATTAGATTGTTCCAATTCCTTTCATTATTAAAATTATAGTAATGGAAGAGGAATGATGTATAATAACATAATGCATTGTGTAACATTTTGGTTAAAGATTCCACTTTATAAAAGTATGCAGATTCAATTAAATAAAAGATGAAAACTGCATTAAAATGAATCGGAATTTGAACCATGTTTCGAATAAGGTAATAATGCATATGCCATGTTCGTTTATATTTTATTATAGCAACAGCGATTAAATATGTGCGGTGACAAAAATTGGAGACATGGCAGGGAGGGCAACGTGGGAATTTATTGCGATGCAAAATTATTAATTGTCTTTGAGTTTTAAGGGAAAATTTAATTGTGACCTTGAAAAGCTAAGGTATTGAAACTTTGGAATGTTAAAAAAAGGATTTAAATCGTAAGGGCATTAAAATAATTTAAAGGATATTAAAAAAAAAAAAAAATTGTTTTAAAATGCGAAATAAGTGACCTTGAATTTTAAAAATTCGAACAATGAAATGTTTTACAAAATATTGAGGCGATTTAAATTATCGTATCAGGACATTTGTTTAATTTTGTTTACAAGATGTTTTCTATTAAAATATAATATAAAATTTTTTTATTTGACAAGGCGTTTGTTTTTTATTAAAAAAACATAAATTTGTCAAAATTGCTCATGCCAATTTTGAGTTTGCAAATACTTAGTTTCAGTTATTTTCATTTGGGAAGCAATTCATAGATCTTTACAGTAACCTTAAAAGAGGATTTGCGTCAAAAAATGTAAACAACAGGATTTTTTTTTTATACAAAATCCATAAATTTAACGCAAATTTTTTCTTTTATATCGAGAAATCATGAAGACAAATTAACAAACTTATTAATCCAATTTTTTAAACCACTTTATTGACAAGTTTAAGCTTCATTAAATATTTTACAAACTTTTTTAAAAATGTTCTTGATTGCATGAATTTGTTACTCTACTAAGTTGCTTCCCGTAAAAAAAAAAAAAAAAGAATGAAACAAAAAGCATCTGAATCCCGCCCCAACACCACCCGACCCCATTTCGATGCGCTTAACATTCCGTTTGCAAGAAACAGTGTGAAGCGATCCATCGATTTCATAAAATATGAAAGTGAACTGCAATTAAGCTCAACTGTTTTGTATAATTGCACGTCCCCTTTTATACCTGGTTGCAGCATTCCACGGACTTTATACCCCACATAGAGACGCTTTCATATTTATGAAATTTAATTGCAAAATTCGCCAAACACACTACACAGCCATCCCCGCAGGATCGTATATCTACGAGTGCATGCATATGGTTTACGGTTCAGTGTACTGGCGTTATAAATCGAAACGATTTGCGCTGCCCTGCATACACGGAAACTCATTACGGGAATATTGCATTAATAAGTTCGTGCAACCACCCTCGTGATACGAAGGTTTTCGTGTTCCACATCCTCCACCACCCCACCGTTACAACATTAAAACAGCGACCCATTAGCAAATCAAAGATGTTGCAATTAAAGCCAAGAAATCCATATTCTCGCCATGTTCACATTTCACACCCTCCTTGCCCCATTGCAAGTTGCACCTTGAAACAAAACTCAGGAAGGTAATACATTAAGTTGGATGACTTAAAATTTATGGCCACCATCTTCTTAGGTACTATGTGCTGCACACACGTGGCAGTACTTTGCCTTTATGCTTGCCACAGCTTATATTCATGCACATTCATTTGCCACACCAATTATACTCATATTTGGTATTTGTATAATAATTCATGTGAGAACTGAGACGATATAATAATGGGTGTGTGATTGGTTTACGTACAATGTACATACGTGGTTCTGTTGGGGGCTTACACAAAGCTTAAATTGCTTCCAATTAAGTAAGATTAATATTTTCCTTGTAAATTATGGGCCATTATAATATTCTTGTAAGATGCATTACTTAAATGTTGCTTTAAATTCTTTTCTTTTTTCAAGGTTACGTTTAAGGACAAATTATTATATGTGTCTCCCACAAAACACGATTTTGTTTTTTTGACCACAATTTAAAATAACTGTTACATTTCAAGGTCAATTCATTAATTTATTATGGTCTATTTTAATAAGGTTTCAAAAATCAGATATTTCCCAAGTAAAACTACGATTTAAACAAAAATATTTTTATAAAAATTCAAGGTCAAGCTTTTGGAATTCGATTTTCGGTATTCCCTCCCCTCTCCAAAAATTAGGACATACTTTAATGTGCGAAATTGACACTGAGATAAAATATTCTCATTATTTGAAACGGTTTAAATCGGACAGTTAGATGGCAGGGTTCGATGCTGTGCGCCACCTGTCGGTCAAGTTGAGTACTAACTGCAACGTGCATAATTAACTTCAAGGCCAAGATTCAAATATAAAATGTTTGTTTAACAACTGTGCATTGTGACGTCATCTGAGTGTATTGAAGTTGACATTGCATTTTTAGTAATTTCTTTAAAGGTTAGGTTTCAATAAATTAAAGACTTTAAAAACGAATTTATTTCAAAAAGTCCTATAATTTGCCTTTAATCTATCTGTGCATGTTGTTTTATGTTTTTCCTTTATGTGAAAAATTCATTAAAAGGATATTCCACCAAGTTGTGCCTTTTCAATTACAGTTAATAGCTATGCAAATAATTTTTGCTACTAAACGCTTTTTCCCTCCATTTAAGCGGTACACACACAAAATTGTACATACACAAATTAAACTTCCTGCCTATCAACACCACAGCACGGACTAACCGAAAAACAACTTTAATGATTACCATTTTTCATCTCAAAGCAAGTTAATTTTAGGGGTAGGTATTACTTAAATAAACGTAAGTCAAAATTGTGGGGGTGGACGCTTTCCGTTTCCAGTTAATATACTCCTTAATTATAGGTGTACAAGGTAGTTACAATACCAGCGACTTTTAATGCATGGCATTAAAAACCAATAAAAAGGAAGCAAAAAAAAATCTAAATAGTTTTATAATTTCGTTTAAAAAGAAAATAATCTCACCATGGTAAGAAATCCTAATTAAATTTCCTTCAGCTGCTGCTATTAAACGGAATCAAGGCAATCAATGAAAATACGTCTGAGCAAATAAATAATACACGCAAAGGGAGTACTTACCTAATGCCAACATAACGGATAAAAAAAAATGATGGCATGGCGGGCGTTCATTGGCGAACGGACCCTCATAATCTCATCTCATTAGGAGAAACCGTAAATTTTGAACTCGCACTCGCACAGCACGCGGTAAATGCGATATTCCGTTATTGTAGCGGGTTTTTTTATACTGCTGGATGTTTTAACGAACTTCTGCACGGGCATTCATTATATAGGCACAACAGACTGTTATATGAGCATAAATTCAGGATTTTTAAATTTATTTCGACCCAGTATGGTTGTAATAAATTCTTACATTCGCAAATATTTTTTGAAAATAAGGTAATGATTCAGAAACACGTTTTGACAACGCCTGAGTCCAAAAAAGTGGTCTAGAAAAAATGCACATTATCCGTTTGTATGTTCGAAAGATTTCTCTGAAACCGCTGGACGGATTTGCATGAAATATTGCATTACTTTTAATTTTAACGCCACATCTCTCAAGGTCAAGTTATGGTAAAAAACACTTTTTCGCTTAAAAAAATATATGATAGCTCAAAAACTGCTCCAACGATTTTGTTCATATTCGAATCCCTTATACTTACAAGTATTTTAAGCAAAACTGCATTTGCTGTATGTCCCTAAATGTGATCCTTGGACATGATTTACATGGATGTAACATAAGCGCGGTATTACGTCATCTTCTATCTCGGAAACCTTAAGCTTCATGAAAAATATTCTTTCACACAAATATAGCCTTTTATAATGGAAAAAATTGGGCGAACATTTCAAGGTCACACCATCGATTATATGGGCACATATGATCTCTTTCATTTACATTAAATTTTTTCTATGTTTAATACAAACATTTTTCTATGTTTAGAAAGCTTAAATGTTATTGAAATTTTCTTTTGCATTATTGTAGCTTAGAAAAGGAAAAAAATTCACAATATTTCAAGGTCACACTATTTATATCACAGAAACTTTATTCTTTCATTTATCGTAGTTTAAAAAAGTGGACAAAAAATTCCTGAACATTTCAAGTTCAAAATCCGAAAATAATTAACACTACGGTCTGTCTGCGATGTATTTTGTGCCAGGGTTTAATAAATTCACGCCTCGCTCTCCCTGCAATGTATTTTTTTTCATTTCTATTAAATCAGGTTTTTCAATTTATCTGCAAATGTGGGGATTCAATTTTTTTGTTCAGTATTTTCATTTAAAAAATTTAAAAACCCATTATCTATATTTAAAGAAGAGCAAAATTGTGCAAAATTCTGTGGGGGCCAGTATTTGCTGTTAAATCGGATGAGCACGAGTGTGAGTGCAGTGTGTTCATCAACGGCATAGCCACATGAAAAGCCGCAGCAATTATAGACTGTGTGTGCCCAAAGTCCAGCTGCAGTGATATGTATAATTATCATCAACAATTATACCCGATGCACAACTGTAAAGCCATTGTGCAAATATGGATTAGGTACCTAACCTACAAAGCCATTCTCATACACACCGTATTTGTAAAACAACAATTGGATGGCCGCCTTGTGCAGCCGCACAACCCGTTACCCGAACTGCACACAAAAGTAGTCTCCCCATGCAGATCCTTTATACTCGAGTGCTGTGTAACTCGCACACAGGTGGCATGCGGTGCGATGCGGTAGCATCGAGCTGTACAGAGAACTTTAAAGCTTTGCTTTGAGCTCACACACACACACACTGACACAACATCCAAACATATGTCGCTAATGCCTTCTTGTACATTAATCACCTAATATCTTGACTCCGCATCTTCATGAACTTTTGCAGCACCACATTTAAACTGTGAACATTTAATGTGTTGTATTTACAGGTGTATATGTAAGAATTGTAACATGTTACATTATAAGGGCAAACACGCAAAAACGGGAGTCAAAGTACAAGGTGGCTTTGCCTGCAAAACTTTATGATGTTGCGGAGGCAAAAATCAATAATTACTCCAGCAGTTGATTTAATATTATGTTGTTAATTACTAAGCGATTCTTCCTATAACTACCATAGCAACCCGTTAGGATTGAATACACCCAAGTGGGTTTGAACATTTTAAATGGCGTTATCCTTTTCATTATTGAGTGTTCTGTGATGGCATAATATTTATGCTGGATGATGTATGAATGAATATATTTGCATGAAGGTCCTTATTGTAGAGTTTTATTATGTTTCCAAGAATATCCTTTTTATCCTAAAAATTTCCTAAGCGATTTAAATTAAATTTTATATGTTTTTTAGAATTAAAATTAACTTTTATTTATTTTGTTTCAAGGTCACCGAGAATACTAAAGTGTTCCTTTAAAAGGGGATTTTTTGACACTTTCTTTAAAATTACATTGCCATTTAATGTGCTAGGGCCTAAACTTATTTTGACTAAATTGCAATCTTAATTTGTCCTGAAAAAAAAGCTTTTTATATAATATTATATTATTTTATGATGATGTTCAAAAAAAGGATGATCTGCTTAAATCACTTAAGCCGTTTCCTAAATTAGGAAATAAATTAAGGAAGCGGCTTAAGCTTCTAAAATTAGGAAATAAAATAATTAAACAACTTAAGCGATTGAATGAAATTTAGGGTCCCTTATCTAAAAGATTTCCACTCATTTCAAGGTCGTCCTTTGGATTTATTAACTTGCTCAAAAACGGATGTCTAGTTTTGATCACATTTAAAGTTGGGTAGGGCGCAGGATATGCACATTTGTAATAGACTTGCGTTAGATTAAAAATACCAAAATCAAAACAAAATTATTTTAAGAATAATAATTCTTAAATTAATCTTAAATAAAAAAAGAATTGTTAAAAAAAAATAAAAAATGTAAAATCAAATTTTCATTTTAAAATTTAATAATTTTCCTCTTTAAATATTAAGGATTGAACTACAAAATTTATTTGTTTATTTATTTACGATTAATACAATTTTGTAACAACATTCAAGGTCAAACAATTTAAATTTTAATGTCAAATCATGTATTTTTGTAGGGCCTAAAAACATTTGAAGCATTTCCAATGTTGACTTAACCTCAAATTATTAAAAATTTTAATAATTGACACTTAAAATATGCAATCAGTTTCATTTTTCCTTCCTTGTTATATTGTTTTTATTTTAATTTATCCGATAGTAAAGCATCTTCATCCCTTAAAAGACATTCAATTTACAATTATTACATGAGATCAATCAACTCATTATCAAGTACTTCTAATTTTAACCCAGGTAACCCATCTCATTCTCCTGCATAGTTTAGTTAATCATTAATAGACTCAACAACAAATGATCGAAGTTTAGTTGTTTTAATTTTCTTCATAATAATGAGCCGAATCCTTGTAACAGTAATACTTTTGACTATTGTTATAAATTCAAGGATGCTTTAAATTTTCATACTTAAGCTCTTTAAATCTTAACGGAAATAGGAAAAAGGACTCGATATCTGTAGCTCAATATCAATTTAATTCAAATATGACATTGACAGATCTGAAACAGCACAACAAATAAACACACACGCCCACACAGTACACACATCCCTCTACCCCCCCCCCCCCCCCTCACAAGTATTATGTCAGTTTTACATTGTGTTTATGCCTCGACGCATATCCCTTGATAAGCTTTCAGTAAGATTGAGGATCCAAATTTTCCATTTCATCCCATTACATGTGGAGCGCGTCCCGTAATACATTTCGTTTGATTAACTGATGGCATACATCGAGGGTTTGTTTGTAAAAGGGATGATTCACAAGGAAAATACGCATCTTCAATCAAATTTAGTGTACTTATATAGATAAAAAGTCAACCGCAAAAGTCCAGCCACAGGAAGTGAATTACAAATTATCCAGTTTGCATTATTGGCTCGGAAGTTTATAATGTACGAAATGCATTTGAGTTTTGAGATACTAACTGTGCTGAAAGGTGATACAATTGCTAACTCGGAATTGTTTTATTGGCAAACAGTGCTGCTTTTGTCATCAATAGACATTCGAAGCAATTTAATTTGGTTCGTTCCAAATGCACGTATGTGGGTTACCTGCGCCAAAGGGCATTTAACCAGTTTCGGAATTGTGTACCGAAAGGGGTCTCATGCTTTTATGCATCGACATATGAAATTAAACAGTGTGGGATGGGGTTGGAATTGGTGATGGCATTTGAAATAAGATCGAAGAATGAACAATTGGTGATGGCTGCAATATAACAATGCCTCAAAACAGGCAATTCAAGGAATTGACAAATACACACCCACCCACCCCCTTGGCCCTTTCAATTCCCCACACAGTGTGTGTGTGTGTGTGTGTTTGGGGAAAACTTGTTTTTTTGTGCACGGCAACCCTAATGCGGCTCTTATAAATTGTGTATTGATAAATATAACGTGGGTGGGTGTGTGTGTGTTTGTAAACACATTTTCTGCAATAAATTGAACAATACCCCATACAATTTTGTACGCCATTTGAAATCGGGACACTTGTGTTCACGTTCAAGTCTTCTGCTCCATCGATTATTCGACGACATTCACATCACATATTATATTATAGGGCTATTTAAGGACAACTGCTCCGCACACAGTCATGCAGATAATATCGATATGTGTGGTATTTTTATTTTGTGTACAGATGAACAGGTTTTCTCACTTTTTATTCAACAATTTATTTTACTTCGGTTTTTTTTTGTGTTTGACCCATTTTGTTGGAGTATCAATTTTTTGCGGTAGTCAGTTTTTTTTTGCGGTGAAATGTTGATGATGTAGAAACGCAAGGTTGGGAACCCAATAAGGACAGAAAAATGTTTTGTAAGACCTGATTTTAAGTCATTCTTGATTTTTTTCAAGGTCAGATTTAAAAAAAAAATTTGTTTTCTTAGTATAATATAAATTTTACAACGCATTTCATAACCTCAACTTCCAGAAAAATTTAATTTCAATATTGGAATATCTAATTTTAAATTGAAATCATGTTATTCTTTATTAAAGATTTCTGGAAAATTATCTTCAATTATATTCAATGTCAAAATTTAAAAATTTTCAAGGTCTTTGATTTATTTTTACGCCAAACCTTTAAAGTTTTAATTCAATTTATTTAGCATTTTCTATCAATCTAAATTAATTAGTTCAGTAAAATAATTCAAGGTCAAAGTATAAAAAAACTAAAGGTTCAAGTGCTTTATTTTTACGGCAAAATATGTAACAGTAAAGCATTATTTAAGCATTCATTATTTGCGCGTTATTTTTAGTTAAATAACTGACGATTTAAATCTAAAAATTTCAAGGTCAGAATTTTTTAACTGTCAAACTGTTAAACATTTTCCAAGGTTTTTTTTAGCAAAATATTTTTTGACAATGTGATAAACTACGCAGAACACATTAAGGCCCAAAAATATCATTTCAAGGTCAAAAAATCTATTTTCTTACGTCATTTTTAATAATTAAAATTTAAATTTTATTTGTAATAATTCAACAATTTAGTTTTTTTGCAGTCGGACATAAATCAGCAACTGCCTCTCCCTACCACACTGAATTTTATAAATGTTTGTTTCACTCTGCCACATTTAAATATTTACAAAAATCGAAAACATTTTCCATAAAAGTTAAGGGTTGTTGCATTCATTTTTCACCAATTTTTCGATACATAAATTACCGCAACTCAATGACACTATGCATTCAAAGTATTGTACTTCCAACTAACATGAATTGTTGATTTAAATAATAATGCAGAAAGGAAGAAGTAGCGCGCGATGCCTGAACATCATCGCAGTCTTAGCAATCGCACAAATCGCGCGACAAGTGCACTTTTTCCTTCAATTCCACAAAACAGCTCCCGCACATTATAATACACAACTTCATTGCGGGAAGCTGTTGTGATTTATTATGCACATTCCAATGGTGGGGACTCTCGCAGAATGTATTTCAATATATCCTTGCAATATCCTGCAGATTTATGCAGCGCGCTTTAACATTGAATTGCATTGAGGAAAAGATAAACACAACGCAACGTTACCGCATTATATTACATAAAGTTGAATATTATCGGTGTGTGTGAGGATTACTTTTGTGATTTATTGAGCATGAATTTCGCTTTATTCAAAAACATAATATTTTACAACAAAAGACTGTGAGGGTGAGTGTGATGGGGGTAGTGAATCGAAAAACCCTTGATATCCCAATTCACAATGTATTCTCCACATTTTCATTTTCTATTTGGTTTAGTCCTCATCTGTTGTGCGAGATGAAAGCTCAACAGGTCATGCCAGTCCCACTATTGTTGGGTCATGTTGCCGTACACATTACACAATATGCGAGAGTAGCAGGATGTATTCGGCAGCACCTTTTGGTCAGAGGTTAATTTAAATTTCATGTCTTGTAACTGTTACTGTTACTGGCTATTCATTCATGCACGCTGCGATGGTTTGGATAAAATGGCAAATTATGCAGCAAACCAAAAATGGGGAGGTTTGTGCAAAAATATCTCGGAATATTATTATTTACACACAATGGTGCAGAGTATCCTTTGTTACAGCTCGGTAGCACTGCACAGTGCCAACGTGCCACATTTATTCTTTTGTTATCGACCTTCTAATGGCAACACCAAATGACTTTTAACTGCCGCTGTGCTAATGAAGCCAACAAAAAGCGGAAATTATTTAATGTTGCCTTTAATCCATAATGCATAAAATTTGACTTGTAAAAATATTTTAATTGTAAGCCAAATGAAAAGGATATTCCGGTACTGGTGCTACGTAGTATTGTGGACGCCGAACGGATTGTTTTCAGTGTTCAACTCATGTTTTATGAAAATGGTTCACCCCCTTTTTAATTTATTTTTAAACAAGTCAAATATGTAGCTACATTTTTATTCAAAGATGCGTCCCTTTTAAACTGCAATGTAATGTTTATTAAAATCCTTGAGTTGGTTGTTATTAATGGAAATATTTTGTGTGACAATATGACTTTTCGTTCGAGACTTTTTCAATGAAAATTAAATTCTACTTGATAAAATGTTTTCGGATTTAAAAATTTAATTAAGAAAAGGAGTATTTTGACCTTGAAATTTAATGGTTTTATCTTGAAATGATGATTAAACCGCAATAAAATTAATCTTCCAATGAAACAAAACTAATTTTAAAAAATTTATTAACAAAAGTTCAAAGCTCGAAAAGTTCTCATGAAGTTCTCTCTCAAACATGACCTTGAATTTTTTTTTTTTAAAGCATTAATCAACATTATGATAACAATTGAGACTTTTAATGTTTTGTACATTTTAGGTTTTTCAAAGTGAAATGTGTGTGTAAATTAATTTGGTAAACAATGCAACTGCCCCTCCCCCTCTTTAAAATTATTATTTTCCAGTTAATTACAGTTAAGCCATTTCGCTTAAAATGCTTTTATGTGATCAAAATCAGTAAATCCATTTTTGAGTTCCTATAAAATATTTTATGCCTTTTTTCTTGTAACTTTTTAAAGCTTAACTTGACCTGGCCTTAAAAAAGTATGATCTTGACTTAAAAATGTATAACCTTGACTTGACAAAATTGATTTTGACCTTTAAAAAATTACTTGACCTTAACTTAAGTGACTAAGAAATAAAATTTTTAGCTTGTCTAATTAAATTTAAGCATTTATAAACTTTAATCAATTAATTTATTCAATGGTTTAAAGGATTTCATGGGGATGAAGGACATACAAATGATATATGAGGCCATGAGTCCTTAAATAAGGATAAAACTTTTATTTCTTGACCACTTTTGTGTACTCAAAATGTGTCAAAAGGAGTTAGAAATTAGAATTTAATATCTAACAAAGTTTCGTCCTGAATCCTGCTGAATTTAACAAGAATTGATTAACCAAGTTACGACCGTATACGATCATGTTTCTCATTCCTGGTAAAATGTCCCATTTTAATAAGTACTTCAGCAATATGATGAAAATTCTGAAAAATATCAAAAGATGTTCACTTCATTAAACAAAATTTTTGGTAAACCACATGTTCTTAAGAGCCTAACTTCTGAATGAGCGTGCTTACTTCTTTGCAAAGTTTGATTTATGACACCAAATGTGACGTCACATCGCATATGATGAGAGTTTGTGTGTGCTTGCACAATGTTTGTGACATAATGTTCGGAAAAAGTTTTTAAAAGCACCAACATAATGGAATATATCGTGTATTCAAATAAAGTGATAAGAAATAAATGGAAATTGTTCCTCGGCTCAATCCACAAGTACATATTTTAACTTTAAGTATAAAAAAATGTTCCATTTTTGAGCCATTAAAATGCCAATGTGGGTGCACTTCAAAAAATCGTACACTCTCTCTCACATTTATTTGCAAATAAAATGATAATATGTAAATAGCTGACATAAATATTCCACATTTTCACCATATTGTCATCGGCGTGATGGTTGATTTTAATGTTGAACATTATCATAAATTATGACAATGCTGTGACTGAATAAATTCCGCAACTAATTTTATTATCATTGTTTAAGAAACGTGCCAAATACAAAAGCTCACAATTGTGCTTAATTAGGCAGTCGCAGGTAGTGTGGAGTACACCCACAAAATGCCAGCTACTTATATTTTCAATGTCTATAAGACAATAAGGTAAATTTTGCACAACGCAAGGATATTATGAACATTATGCATATCGGGAGGAAAAAGTTGACTTTCACACAGTATTAGCTGTAATAGAGTGAACATGTGTAGCGTATTATGTACAGCAGAGCTGGGTTTCATTTCATGAAGTTCAAGTAACGGATTACGCAATACCAGTGACGCAGAATTTATGAAGAAGAATTTTAAGGGGAATTTTTTTTCAGGGGAAGATAGTTTTTAATATTTTAATTTAAATGCTTGGGGAAATTTTTCTGATAAAATAATCTTATAAATAAATTGGGAAGAATTGATGCTGCGAAAAAATTGATTTCGAGAAGAATTACTTTTAAAGCTATTGAATTTGGGAAGAAATTAAAAGGACGCAAAGAAGAATTTGTAATGGGGAAGTATTTATACTGTAGAAAATTTGGATTGGAGAAGAATTGAACTGGAGAAGAATTGCATTCAAAGAAATTGAATCGGAGAAGAAATTAAAAAGAGGACGAACTTTTGATGGAGAAGTAATTATATTGTGGAATAATTGGATTGGAGAAGTATTGAATTGCAGAAGAATTGCCTTTAAAGAAGTTAAACTGGGGAAGAAATTGAAAAGGAGGTCAATTCGTGATGGGAAGAATTTATATTGTGGAAGAAGTGAACTGGAGAATAATTGCATTTAAAGAAGTTGAATTAGAGAAGAAATGATAAAGAAGAAGAATTTGTGACGGAGAAAAATTTATACTGTGGAAGAATTGAATAGGAGAATTGTCTTTCAAGAAGTTAAACTGGAGAAGAAATTGAAAAGGGGATCGGGGAAGAATTTGTGATGTGGAAGAATTTATATTGTGAAAGAATGAACTGAAGAAGAATTGCCTTTAAAGAAGTTAAAGTGGGGAAGTTGAAAAGGGGAAGAATTTGTGATGGAGAAGAATTTGTACTGTGGAAGAATTGAACTGAATTGGAGAAGAAATTTAAAAGAGGAAGAATTTGTGTTGAGGACCTATTTAACAACGGAAAAACTGCTGGTAACATTAAATTATTTCTAATAAATAAATTCATAGGCCATAACTAGAATTAAGTGCCAAGATTTTGATTTTTGAGAAAGCATTTTAATCAGTATTATCTTTTTTGACAATAGCAAAAAGTTAGTTTTCAAGCTGCAATTAAGTAAATGTAACGTAAAAAGGCACACCACCTCTGTAGTGCAAACTGCACTCGTACCTGCATGCATATTTTGTCAGCTGGTGAGGAGAATGCGATTTATTCATGCAATTTTACTTCATTCATCATTGTTTCATTACAATTCCGGATTGGATGTTTCACGACAAATAGAAATGCATTTGTGCAGCAGCAGTGAAGCTATTGTGAACCTTCTTGGAATTGCAACACCGTAATACACACAGGTGCGAACATTTTGAACTTAACACTGCGAGTTGAAAATGTTTTAAAATACAATGCAAATAACTTTAACTGTATCAGTGATTGTGTGCAAGTGCATGTACGTGTAAAATTTGTTCAATCCACTTCTTTTTTTAAAATACGAATAACCTTTTCCATTTCATTTTATTCCCGCATTTGTTAATTGAAAATCTCTTTTACGATTCTAACTTTTCAATGTAATTGTTCTCGATGATTGTGTTTTCACACTAACATTACATTGAAACAACTTTAACGTTATTGCGTTACAACTCATAAATCAATTGAGTGGACTTTTAAGCACCTTTAATCTCGTTTAAGTTGTTTTGATTTAATTTATTACTGCGGCAATTTAAATTCTATTTTATTTGTAACTATAGTTGATTTTCGACTTAAATTTAATAAAAGCCATTCTCAAATACTGTTTCAATATTTTTGTTTAACAAATTAAATTCCAGGAATTAAATACTCGTTCCATCACCAATGATTTTTCCAAATTGAATCAATTTTCATCCCATACATTTAATTTCGCAACTTTGCTTTAATGAATTTATGTCCTTAATAATAAATTTGGAAATGCGAAGTGACAATCTCTCAAAATCACCTTGATATCCTTTATACACTTACACCCATCCTAATTTAATTTTCGTCTATTTACAGACGCACACGCAGGTGCGCCAATCATGAAGCATTTGCACGGCCTTGATAGTTTTTAAATTAAATTACTGTGCGCCCGCTCCTTGGAGGGGCAACATGAGGTGTTTGAACGAATCAAACGAGGCATTGGGTTCATTGAATTATTGATCATCTTACGCAGCAGCAGCCATCACCAAAATTCCATTATTCACAGATTATTTTGAACCCCACCATCACCCCCACCTCCTTGCAATGTCACGGTCTATTATTTAAGGATACGCGCACACATTTTGTTTCTTTTCTTTTTTGTTAATCCGTAAATATAACGGATACACGTCCTTTTTACTTTAAAATACAATCGTGCTTTGTTATAAATTATTACCAATTTAAACAAATAATAAACTTGATGAATTTACTCAACAAATCCTATTTCAATTATCCTTAATTCAGTTATAAGCTTACGGTACATAATAAAAAACGATTTCCTGCATTTAGGAAGCATCCCCGCACAATAAGCAAAAGGACGAACGAAATCAAAACAGAAACATTTCGGATGCACACATTTATACAGTTAATATGTTTTGCTCCATAAATTATCTGCAAGGACTTGCGGTAAACCCTTGCATTATCATGGATTCACGGAACACATTCTACCCGAAAATATATTGTAGCCACTATATCGGATGTAATGGCCCCTTGGACGAATTAAAATGTCGGCACATTATTTCCAACCACTTTGGTGACACAATTTCCCTTGTATAGTTAATCGATTATACCCAGGACCCCGACGACGCGACAACTCACACACACAGCCAAACCTAACACGTTAATGCGCCCTCTCATGTTAATGATGTTTGTCGCATGTTGTTGCTGCGGATGAAATCAAAGTTACATATTTTTTTGCTGCTTCAATTATATTGCTGTCTTTATTTTAACAAACATATAGTTTATTTTAAGGATTTTTCTGCATGCAACCAAAAGCTTTTTTAAAAGCTTACACCATATAATTAATTATAATTGGTTTTATATGAATTGAGTTCTTTTACTTTAAGAAAGCTTTCCCATTTATTTATTTTTTGTTAATCAATTTGAAATGCGTTGTAAAATGCACAGTTGCAGCATCACATAATGACGGTAATTTCAACTTCGTTGATAACGTGTACTGTGTACACCAAGTAAGGTATTTCATGCGCGACAAATTACTTAACATCCTATCTCCCGCTGCTGCTGCTGCTGCTGCTGCTGCTACACGATTCTCTTGTGGTCTGTTTGTAATTTCTACTCACTCACATGTATTGCTTAAATGTACGTGTGGAAGGTAAACTCAGGAGCATCATTAACCTACTTTGCTCGTGCGGAAATTAAGAGAAATTCTCAACACATTGCCACTGAGCTGCTCAAAACGAATGTACACGAATAAGTATAGCAAGAAGATTTTGTCTAAACACTTAATTGTCAGGATCAACATCCAGGTCGTCTATACCTAAGTTTATTTTACACGTTTCGTGTTCGCAATGTGTGTACTTGCGATGGAACACAACTTGTATATTTTATACACACACCAACTCGGAGTTGTTAGTTTCCTTCTTGCACTGTGTGGTTTCAAAACTTAAAAGTATCTGCATTGACACTTATAATCTGTACAAAACGACACTCCTACCTCCGAATTGTGATTGCAAAGCCGGTAATTAATTCAGCGTCTTTTGGAGTCTGGAGATTTGCCAAGTTTCCACCCTCCACCCTTAACTTAAAATGGTATTGGTTACATTAAAGACAATCGAGCATTATTGTAAGACATTTTCGTAATTGCTGTTTGTCTTAAAGACTTTATGTGGCTTACAACTTACAACTAAGTACATCGAATGTTGAATTATTTAAGTTTCAAGATGCACCATCAATAATTAAAGTACGTTTTGCGAAACTTTTTTTTCAAGAATTTTGCTTTTAACGTTTTTTTAGAAATGTTCTTTTAATGTCTTTTAAATGTGAGGTCCTTAAAATTACTTTAATTTCAGATAATGTTAATAAGATACATTTTATTAAGCATTATTCATATGGTGAGTTAATATTATTATGTATTTGGAAATTTAATTGGAAATGTCCTTTAAATTTTATTGTATTTAATCCTTGTATTTAATATAGAGTTTAATTGTAAGGTTCGCGTCAGATTAAGTATTTTACCAAAAGTTGGGCTTTGCAACAAAATTACAAATGTTCATAAACAATTTTTTAAAAGGACGATTTCTTTAAATACATAAAAATGTCCTTTTTTAAATTTGTACTATTTTGAATTTCTGTAATAGGTAAAAAGCTATGGCTTTTGTTGTGGACTTGTTAATAAAAAAATCTACATCGATTTAAAAATGTCCTTTAAACACATTTTTGATATAAAAGATGATTCAAATTATTTAAAGATTTGTAGTAAACTTTAATAATTTTTTTTCAAGTAAAATAATAGAGAAATACCATTAAAAATTTTATTTAATTAATTTTCTTTCGAAGTAATGTTTATATCTATTTAAACAAAATTTTTTTATTAAAAACCTTTTAATTGAAAGAAAAGTCTTGGATTTTTTTTTTTTGTTTTTGAAACTATAAACCTTTGTATTATTAACTAATTATTAATTAACTATTAATTATTTTAACAGAATCTCCTTTTTTTTGAATAAAGACGGTAACCATTATAAAAACTGCTGAGACATACTCTTAAAAACAAAATTCTAAGAATGTTTTCTTCGTAAATAACCAGAATTTTCTTTGATGAAAAGCTTAATCTAGCGGTTTCTTTTTGAAATCAAAGTCGTACATTTTAAAGCTGCAAATTAATATTTTCAAATTAATTTGATTTAAGCTCCTTATGAAAGTTAAGGAAACTCTAATAAAAAATGCTCAATTCCTGGAATAAAATTTAATTACCTTATTAAAAAGAAAAGTCATAAGGCCATTTTTTTCTGATAAAACTGAATTGTCCTTTCTGTTAATTATTTTAAGTAGAATTTCATTTCAAAACATCTTAAAATAACCTCTTCCTCATATTAATTATTAAGTAACAATTTTAAAAATGTATTTACATAAAATGAAAATGAAATGTCATTTCCATGACGTCTTCCGTAATTAAAAATGCATAACAACAACGTAACGTGTTGTTTTCTACGTCATTTCAAGTAATTATACCACAATCCTGCATTGATTTGTAAGTAGATTCCTTAAAGTGTACATTTTATACAATGTGACAAATCACAGAAATGTTTGGATGAATTCCGACCCACCTCCCCCCCGCTTCAGTGCTAACTATTTCAACGCTTTACACCTTCAATATATTTTAGGGGGCGATTAGCAAAACACTCGGTAATTGTGGTGCAATTGATTTCACAACCTATCAATTTATGGACGCAATTGATGAACAAACACACACATACAATATGCTAAATTACCGATGTGCACGGTTGTGCATTGTTCATGTGCAGCGACGATCAATTATTGCGGGGCGCATTAAGCTCCCTCGCATGCACGCTGCAGTAACCGCATGTTTATTGGAAAATACTATTTTTAGGCAATCATTCAATTAAGAATGTAAATTTAAACGCAATCCCTGTACTATAAATGTAAATGGGCAAGCACATAAATAATGCAAATCTGAATATGTGGGCGGCGTTTTATTTTAAAACTCCGTCACGAATGTAAATTATAAAATGAATGTAAAATTATTTAATTTAATTAAGTTTTTTGTTTAAATCTATTTTTGATTGTGTGCAATCGAGTATTGATTCATTTTAGTAAATTGAATTTTCTCCTTTTCATCCTTTTGTACTAAACTGTATCATCCTGTTGAAAGTGCTCCAAACATATTATTTAAGTTTAAAGCTGCAATAAAGCTAAGACAATATTAAATGTGGCAGGTGACACAATCTTGTTGGCTAAACATGTTTTGTTATAGCTCCTTTATATTCCTATTTTACAGACAAACCAAATTCCTTATTGTGAAAGGATTACATCCAATCCCTCTCTGTTCAATATTTTATGGATTCATGAAGCGATATTAATTTTGTGGGGCGACTCATGTCCTGCTTCGTCTCCACTTCTTACCACTTAAAGCTGCAGCTTTTCCTCAATTGAAAATATTCGTATTAGCTTCTTTAACTTTATTGATTTTAATTTTAAATTGATTTTTATGTTGAAACAAGGAAGCACAATATATTTACCATTTTAATTGTAGCGGTTCGAGTCCTTTTTTATTCTTGTCAGATTATAAGAGCTTTTAAAATCATGTATTTTCAAAATTATTTCACCACAGTCTTACCTTCTGTTATCATTCAAAATGTATTTCAAAAATATTTCATGTTTAAGTTGAATGACTCGGCTACAAAATTATTTACTACATGGATGTGTTTTTTTTGTGTTAATTTTAGATCACATAAAATTCACATGAGTTTTGAGATTGTGGTAAATATAGAGAAGCCTTTCAGCTTGAACTAAATTGTGATAACTTGATTACTGGAGATTAAAAACTTCACTTCCAGGACGGTAATGCAAGTATTATTAGGTCAAATAAAATTGCGGGCGCAGATAAACAGAATACCTATTTTTTGGCTGGAACTTCCTTCCTCCAGGATTAAGCTGAGAATAAAGGATTAAGCTTTTTTACCAATTTAAATTATTTAATCTAAAAAGATTAAAATTAAAATCAATATTCTCGATGCTTTCTTAGATCTTTGTACTGCATTCCATTTTTCTTCGATGCAACAGTCACCAAAATAAGCGAAAGAAGCTAAAGAAAACCAAAACACAAGGATATTTTAATTTTTTATGTTGTAATTATTAACCCACTTTTTAAATTTGGATTACTGAAATTACGAAAAGTGCACCTAAAATTTAAAATTCGGATTTAAAGAATGGACAAATAAGTTTTACACAAGAAAATAAAATATTTAATGATGATAAAGTTCCTAAAAATTATCAACTACTTATTAATCCGTGTTGAAAATGATTTAATCTTGAAGATTAATTAAACGATCCATCTCATGCAGCTGCAGTTACAGCTCAATAATCCAAGTTCATCAAATTGATTGTTAAATTAATTATTAAACCCTATTTAAAAATGTAATCAAGCTGAAATCACTCAAAATTTTGATAAAGAAAAAAACACTCAATATAGTACTCATCATCATTATTTTACAATTTCAGTTTTATTTATCTCTTTATGGCACAAATCTTATTTCGAGAATTTTTTTTTTTGTTTAATATAATTTCATTATGTAATGCTAAATGTTTGACATTATTAACTGGATTTTAATTTACAATTTTTTATGTACAACTTAGTTATATGTAAAGAGAAATTTTATTTTTACTTTGACATACTTTTATATAGGTTTTTTTTTTTCTTTCAAAAAAACAATCATTTTAGAAGTACATACTTGTAGGTAGGTTTCAGCTATTCAATTATTGGTTCGTGGTCTTTTCGATAGAATCATTTTTTAACTATATTTAATGTAACATTGTTTTTTGTTTTTTTTATACGAAAATAAAATGACATCTGTAAATATTGATTGAAGGAAAAGTGTGTTAAATAAGGACGCACCCAATTCAATCATAATATGACTGCCGATAATAAATTTAGGAAATAATTATACTCGTTAGTGTGACTGCCTTCAGAGTTCATTCATTTTCCAGGATGTCCTTTATTCTGGTAGACATTAATTGCATGAGATCTGGAATGGTGGGATGAGAGAAAAAAGTAAATCAAAAAAATGTTTTCTAAAAAAAAAATGTTTTGAAAATTTTATTTTAAGGATTTAAAAAATTATTTTGATTTTAAATTAAATAAAACTCATAAAACTTATTGTAGCATATTTAAAAATATATTTCAAGACAAGAAAAGTAATTTAAAAAAATGATATTAAAGAAAAAGGATTGTTTTCCCCGCTAAAATTTAAAATTTATTTGTATTTTTGGATGGAATTTAGACGTAACCCCATCTATCAATCTACCTGGATAGCAATATTTATTTATTTATTTATTTATACACCTTACTTGCATACACATATTATGTTGGCAGGTGTCAGTCATATGTTGCGCTGCTTGAAATATTGTTGTAGCTTTATGTAAACGCATTGTGTGCGTATAAACACAAAAAATCAAAATCAAAAATCACATAAACGTCAAATTACAACAAAGTGAAAGGGGGAGATTGCAATTTCTGATGGCAAATAAAAGTCCAAATACGCATTTTGTATGTAAATTATGTTTTTCTGGTGTTTCATTGCAATTATTGGAAGCAATAAATTTAAGTTAGGGCTTTAAAAGCGCCCCAACGGGATGAAAAAAGCTTCGGCAATGCGGATCATGGGATATTTGCCAATGAAAATCAATTATTTTATGAGCAGCAAAATTCCATTGACATTAAACTGTAAAATTTAGCATGAAAATGTTGTTTCCGTGAATTGTGTTAAAATAAACAACAACAACAACAACAAAAATAGAGGGACGATGCTTTTTTATGTCATTTGTGTGTACAAAAGACATTGTACAATGTTGGAGTGGCTTTACATGTGACCCTAAGCCGAATGGGATCATCCCCGTCAAGATATCAGAAAGGTAAGCACCTAACTAGATGTTTTTTCCATGCTACAACAGCAAATACATACAAAATACATATTAAAAAGGGAATTGTGAGAAACAGAAAATGTCTCATTGCCTCTCTAGTGGGATCAAGTGCCACAGTTTACCTTTTTTGTGTATGCATACACTTTTATTTATGGTACGTACAAACAGTTTGATCTCCCCGGTTTTCTTTTTATTTTATTCTATTTTCTTCAAAATAGTTCAATAAAATGTATCCTCGGGGAGCTTGGGACTCGCCATCCAGCGCACACTACACACGTACACCATCCCACCCGTGCCCCCAATACACTTCAAGTGCATTAAATTTCGCATTACGTCAAGTTTTGTGTTCCAATTACCTGCCAACGAACACAAAAAATACACCCGGCTATCTTTTTAACAAATAACGAGAGACTATAATACCGTCTTGCCAAGAGCCAAGAAAATCATCAAAGAAACAACACGCAAAAAGGAAACAATGAGGTAATTTCATTGCTGGTGCGCGTACTATCACCCCACCATTCCCAGCATTTGCATGTCGTCCTCTTTTTATGTGGGTTACAATAACGGTATGTATTGATCGTGTTGTGTTCGCTTAAGATTAATAAAATTCTTTGCACCTACTCCGACTGTATAATATCGTTTAAAGTTTTAAAAGTTGTGTAGCAAGAAACCTGCCATGCAAAATAACAAGAAAATTAGTGCTGTACCGAGTAGTTACACTGTCGCTCATAAGTTTTGCACAACGTGTTGTGATGTCCTTTTTATGTTGAGATTTTGTGCATGTTTAAACTTTAATGAAATTTGAAGCTTAAAGCGATTTTGCTTATTGTTTTTGCTACGACACCATTGAACAAAAGTGATACGCATTGCATTTTAAGGTGAAAAGGACCCCGGAAAATGAGCTCAGCTTATTGTAAGTTCGAAGGACTCCGTAAAATGAGTGCAGCGTTTTTTAAGTTGGACGAACTCAGGAAGATGAGTTTTTTTACTTGGAAGGAGTGCGATAAATAAACACAGCATTTTAAAGTGAATATTTGACAGCACATCCTTTTAAATGAAAAGAAATTCTACTACATATTATGATGAAAGGACTGGATGTTGAAAACATATTTTAAAACATAACTGGGAAATCAAATTTTTGAATTGATCAAATAAGTTGAAATGAAACTGTTCACAGAAAAGTATGCTTAACGCTAAGGTAAAATGTATAAATTTTTAAACAAAGTATTAAGGATGTACCAAAGGATGTAAATAAGGAAAATATATAAAATCATGTAATTTGAGTTACCTGCTCAAAAATAACTTTACGGATAAACAGAAATGGTAAACAATTTGTGCATAATAAAACAAGTATAAAAAGGACATGAATTAGTTCAATTCCGAAATTTTGTTTATTATAAACATCAAAAAGTCCTTCCACCTTTTTATCTATTTATTCTACTGAAATATTAATTGGTTTTTGCCAAAGTATATTATGAACAGTAATTTTCTAAATAATTCTAACACAACAATTATGATTACTTCAGAATTCCGTGAAAAATATGCTTTTATGAATTTTTAATTAATATTCACATTTTACCCCCTCATTTCCATTTATGGGAAATCAGAACCATGATACCTTCAGCGATTTATTACGCTGATAAATTCATTAATATGAAATGCTTCTCATTTATGATTTGACAACAACAGTACATAAAAAAATTTCAAACAGGGCAGGGAGAGGCACAAAAAGATTTATTAAGACTTAAGTAGTTCATAAATTGTAAATAAACTTCGAACCCATTTTTTATAAAAATGTATTTTTGACCTTGAAAAAAATTATTCTTTTAAATTTAAATTTATAGAAAACAGTTTTTAGGACTTAAAGGCCCTACAATCATTTGAAAACAATTTTTTTCATACGCAATTATTAAATGTTGGCCTTGAAATTTTTACATAATTGTTAATTTTTTGGAAACTGTTACAAGAGTTTAATAGCAACAATTAAATACATTTAAGATTGCTTTGACTTAAATGTCAGTTAAATATTTTTTGTATAAATAAGCCGTTAATTTAATTTAAATTAAATTATTTTAATAAAGCTATTTTTACAGCATTTTAATAAAAGATTCCGAAATAAGTGGAACCGTTTTTGAGTTCTCAATTTTAATTCAATTGATATCCGAAAAACTGGAGATTTGTAAGAATTCTTGACCTTGAAACTTTAAATTTACTAAATGGAAATTTCAAAACTTTTTATTTTAATAAAAAACAAGCTTATTTTGACATTAATCTTGACCTTGAATTTTTTGAATATAAATTTTTATTGGAACAAAATAAATATTTTTATTCAGAGCTGACCTTGAAATTTATTTATTTATTATTTATTTATTTTATTAAAATTTAAAATAAATCCGTTAAGCTTTTCAAGAACACTTTTTTATAATAAGAATTATGACGTTTCTTTAAAAAAAAAAGCCAATTCGGTTCACCCAGCCAGTACAGTTTACTTTCCCAGAAATCGTGAGCGTGACAAAACAAATTATGTACATTATAAAAATGCATTTCAAAAAATCACAATTGGATGAATTAATACGCCAGCATGTTGGGTCGCAATAAATCAAACATATATGGGCACCAGTACATAAGTACGAGCACAATATTTGTTCACCTTTAATTAAGTTCTATTATTATTTTGATTACGTCTATAGTCTGCGCCATTAGTGAGGCTTTGTTCTCTCCACCCACCCCCCCCCTCACGTAGGTAACGTGCGTTCTTTGCTCAATGATTTATCATATTATTTTCGCAAATAAGTACATTATACGGTTAGTAATCAATCAAAGCGAAGCAATCTAAAAGTTATTTACCTGAGCGATAAAAAGGAAATTAAGTTAAGATTGTTTCTAAATTACATATTCACGTTGGCTGCATACCCACATGGTGGGGAGGGAGGTGGAGGCGGGGGCTTTGTTTTGTTTGTTGAAAGTCTCGTTTCCACAGCATACATATTTTAATAGGAAAAGTTTAGGGGCGCAAACCAAGACGGGGGGGGGGGGAAATAAACACAGACAAATACAAAATGTAAGTGCGCGAGGATTTGTAAATACTTTTAAAAAACAGAAGAAGCAACAAACATAATAAATATGCAAAAAGAAGAAGAAGGAAGAGAAATAATCTTACCGTCGTCCATAATTAATTTTCATAACATCGATACACGCATCGATTGATATCGCAGCCGTTGTCTAAGACGGGCAGCGACGTATAACCGAAATAAGGCCCCAACATTGTCGTCTTCGCAGAAGTGATGAGAAGTTTATTGTGAAAAAAGTAAATTTATAGACTTGTAGCTGTGTGTGTGTGTCAATCATCATGGAATGTCAATACTCTTTCTTCCTTCCACATTCACCACCCCCTTTCAAGGTTTCTCCTTATATATCAATAAAGTTTCCTTTTTTCTCATTTTCATTTTTGTTTGAAATTGATTTCACATTTCATCAGTTCAACATTGCGCCTTTAAATGCCCAATATTCGCTCTTCCGATGCGCTCCGATGATTGGTCGTCGTCGTCGTCGCGCGTCTATCACAGAAAGTGCGTGTTCTGGTAATTATTTGAGAGAAAACTGAACGACGGCGAGGCACGCACAATTGATTGTCTCGGCTTCAGCAGGTTATCCGAATCCTTGCTCAATATCGGCGATTCATACTGGCTGGGTATGCAAACGCCAACACCCCCACCCGATGGGGAGCAACCCGCAACAGCAGTCGCCGTTGCATTTTCACTGTTGCTGTACTTTTGGCTGTACGTGCAACTGCTGTCAAACGTTGGGCTGAGATCCTTGAATGTGACATAGGAGCCGCTTTCAAATGTGTTGTTGCCCGTTGTGTTGTTGTCACCGTGTGCGCTCGCCGTGTTCGTTATAATTGCACTCGTCTGTTGGATTTTTTTGCGGTACGGTAACAAATCAGGTGGAAGACTCAAATCCCTTTGGTCGTAGTAGTTGGTGTTTTTGGCTGGCGTCAACAGCATTCCCACACCGTTGTTGGTGGTTGTCTCCTTGCCGGGATCGCAGGTGATTTCTGGAAAATAGATATTTAAGTGGATGTTTTGTAAGATTAACTCAAAAAGGATACGTGCAATAATATTGCAGTGGTCGCCGTCGGACTTACAACTTGTAATTTTATTTTGCAACATGCCAACAACAATTTCAATTTTGGATGCAATATTGCAAGTGCATTTTATTTGGGGTTGGGCTACTTCTCACAATTCGATTGAATGGGTTTTTTGCATTGATCTACAGTGGTGGCTTTAACAGAAGTCTGTTTGACTGGCATGCAAGTAAAAATGATTGGTGAGCGTGAAAACAAAGTTTTTGCTTGTATTTACTACACAACTAAAATATGTTGGATTACAAAATCAATGTTACTTAAAGGTGGGTGGGGCCCATAACCGGCTGACATGAGTTTTCAATTGGTGCTCTCATCCAATATTCAATTGCATTGGCATTAATCACACACATTACGTCATATTTAAGCACGCATGAGAGGAAAATCCCAATGATGTGTTAACGCTCATCATTTTCAATCGCACACAGCATCAATTGAACTAGCTCATATCACACAGCTTGAGTGGACGGGCGGACGGGTGGATGGGTTTAATATGAATTTTGCCAAACAAACAAACAAACAAACACTCTCCTCAAATTGGGATTCAACTATAAGTATAAATGTAATTTTGCGTATTGGTAGGACTCACCAGTCAGGCGTTCATTGAGTAAACAATGCTTGCTGTCGGTGCAGTCACCCATCGAAAATTCGCTCTTATCCTGTTGGCTAAACTCCGTGGAGGATTGCTTCTGCATTTCAAATTGCATCCCATTGGACGAGGCCACCGCCGTTGTATTGGTGAACGAGTTCAACTTCACGGCATCAAATTTCGACTTGTTGTTGAGATCCTGTTTGGAAAGCTTTTTAAATTTGCGACAATAGCAGCAGGTGATCGCCATGATGACAACCGACGATATCAGCAGCCCCACTGCAATCAAACACAATATCACCAATAAATTGCTGGCAATAAATCCGCTGCCACCGCTGTTGTCATCAATGGCGAGCACAATGTTCGCCTCGGCGCGACCACCCCGATTTTGTGCCACGCACGTGTACGTGCCCCTGTCCGAGTGTCGCACCCCCACAATGGTGAGCTCGGACGTCACAATTTCCGTCGCATCGGCGGCGTTGTGTTCTTTTGCATTTTTGATGAACATGCGTGTCGGATGTTGGCCGAACGGATGTTTGTTGAATGTCCACGCTACTTCAGTGTTGGTGGTCGCGTGAATATGGCAACTCAATGTCACATTTTCGCTTGATGAAGTGATTGTTATGCTACGTTCGGGATACACTATTTCAGGCTTGCACGCGAACTCCTCGGCGGACACATCCGTCCACAGGGTTTCGCGCAAGCTAGGCGGGTAGAAACAGTCCGTTGGCGGCGTGTACAAATTGCGCTGCAGCGTAAAATCGCGAAACGATTTCAACTCGCACGTACAATTCCAGGGATTCAGTTTGAGCGAGAGGCTTGTCAATTTCTCCAAATTGAGGAATATCTCCTTCCGCAGCACCGTCAATTTGTTGCCGTCCAAATGGATTTGCGTTAGCAGTGGCAAATTAATGAACGGCTTTGTCTCAATTCTACTGATTAGATTATCATTCAGTTCGATTTTGTGTAAATATTTTAAATTTCTAAATAAACCATCATCAAGTCTTTCAATTCGATTACTATTTAGTATGAGCGCTCGGATCTTGATGAGGCTAGTGAACAGACCGCGCGGAAGCACCCGAATTACATTGAACGAGAGGTCCAGCTCGATTAGGATCTCCAATCCGCGTAGACTGTCACGGCTGATTGTTCGCAGGGAGCAATTTTTCGCAAACAATTTGTGCAAATTTTGTAGGTCCGCCGAGAGGAAGTCACTGTTCCTCAGCTCGCCAATTTGATTTTGCGAAATGTCGAGCACCTGCAGCTCGTTGCTGAGGTCGTGCGGCACCGCGCGCAGTGACACATTGCGACAATCCGCCGTCTTCTTGCCGGAATTCCATTTGCATTTGCACACACCGCACTCCACCAGCCAGTCGGCGGCCACTTGCGCCGTCACCATCATGTAGTATGTGCAAATTACAAAGTGGACACTGTTAAACGATTTCATTGTGGTGTTGCACAGTTCCTGGGAGGCTTTTTATCTCAATCACGTCTTGATTGTTGTCGCTTTATTTGTAGAAAGCAGCAGAAAATTTGATTTCGCTGATTAGAGCTGTAAAAAGAATGAAATTTGAGTTAATTTAATTATGTTTGTATAAAAAAGGACGTGGAAAAAATTAAAGAAAATGTTGTACAAAAATTTATTTGAATTTAAATATTTAAAACGAAATTTTTCCATCCCTTTTTTATTGTAGCAAAAAAATTGTTACAAAAAAAATAAAAGGGGGGTTGTACCGAATATATCAAAAATAACAAGTTTTTTATCCTCCCTTATTTTAAACGTGTTCATAACGGTAGGCCACTCCTGAGACTGTTTATTTTTGAATAAGCGCGGTTAGGTCTCGTGAGGGCAGTTTATCAATGATTTCGTTAACTCTGTTTATTTATGCCAGTGTGTTACTTGGCTCAACAATTTTTAGAGTTGTCTCCGACTTTATGATTTACACACAGCATGTTTTGTGTTATCTTTTAAAATATGTTATTTACGCAAGGACTCATGAAAAAAAAAACGATGTTCATAATTATTACTTTTATTGTGCATAACATTTTGATTCCACTCCTTGGAGTCCTTATGCCAATCATTTTCCTAACACAAATAAAATATGTTCTTTTATTGACATCACTTTTTCATGCTGCATGTGTTTTTTTTTTATTGCATGTTCCGTGTAAGGACTATAATATAAGGAGCTGCCGTACATACGATTGTGGGTGACACATAACCTCTAAATGTCTCTGCCTGGTAATGTAATGGGAGTTTTTATGCCTCGTTCTCGGCTGTTTTCTTTGTAATAATGATGTCATGGTTTCACATAAATACACAAAAAGCATTCAAGAAAAAGCAAAATGCGTGCGGAACAAAAAATAAAGCAAATATGCCTTCAGTTGTACGTTATGGCGCTATACACATCCCAGAAAACATATCAAACACAAAACGACAACCTTATCGTGATTGACCCACCCGAAAATGGCTTCGCAAAATGATGATATTTTGTGCAGCATTGTTTTTTGCTCTACGACGTGTATAAATTCGGTTCACAATGCTCCTTTTCATTAAAGCTTAGACTATGTCATTTTTTTTTCTGTTAGAAAAGGGATTCATTCAATTGTTTGCATTTTTTTTTTGCATGATCCTTTTTACTGCAATACAGCTTATAATAGTATTTTATTGTTTTGCTGCACGAGCATCGTGTAATCGCATTTTGCTGCTATATCCCTTTTGAATTGAGCATTCGAAAATTGTTAAAAGCTTTTATAAAATAAACACCGAAAGCATATTGCAGTCTCCTCGTCCTTGCTGTTATAATGCAGCGGGAGTTATTGAATAGATTTAATAACACGGTTTTTTTATTTTTACGAGGAAGAGCATAACAATTTTAAAGAGTTTTGAATTTAAAAATGTTTAGCAAAACAAAATAAAGTCATTTGAAGTTAAGTGGAGTTTAATTATTTCGAACTTTTGACTTACTTAAGTCACTTTATAATATCCTAATGACTTAATTACCTTGCCGCCTAAATTATCTTAAAATATGAAGGGAGGAGGTTGGTTGAAAGAAAATTTGAGCATTTATTTATAAAGTTTTTAAAACTAAAACTGAAAAATCCAGAACAATACAATTAGACGAGTTAATTTCTTTTATAAATTACAATTAAGGACTTCAGATAAACTGTTTTTCATTCAATAATATATCATTCTTTAAATATTAATGAATTCCATAGATAAACTACAATTATTGAAGTCATTGTTTTTTAACTCGGCCATGAAACAAAACAATTAATTTCAAAATACAAGACAATGATTCTGTAAAACATAAAATGTGATTAGTCATTACTTCTAAAGCTAATAATTTGAACAAGCTGCGAGTACTTATATACCTACACATTTACTATTTATATCGGTTAAAGTCCGGACATGCTGTTGATATTGATAAATTGATTTTATCAAAAGCCAAACAAACGATTGGTCAAACCATTTAGTTTAGACCAAGTCATGAGAATTTTATTGATATAATGACTTGCCGTTTGGTAATGATTGCTTTCACAGTTAATTAAGACTAATTGACACATGTGCTACATCTGATTAGAACTAATCGAGCTCTACATTATTTAATCTGCCTGCAACGCCCATCACATTTTCACTGATTGAATACATTTTGGGGGGAAAAAAATGACCCACATAAATGTTCCTGAACTGCTATTAAATAAATGCAAAAGCGCAGTGATAATCCGTGAACATGCGTTTAATAACAAATAAAAACACAACAAATCATTTATTGATCAAAATATGAATGCGAGTCGTTTGTAACCGGAAACATAAAATGTATTTAATACTTTCGCTTAATTAAAATAAATATTAAATTTCATTCAATGAAATACAGCGATTTGTGTATGAAATGTAATTTTTAATCAAATTTAAATACGACTCTTTTAAGGATTATTAATTCATGAAAATGGATAATTTTGAATACGAGATGTTTTTAATGAAATTAAAACACTATATTGGCAGGGAGGGAAAGATGCGAATTGGTACAATAGACATCGCAGGGACTACTAAGTCATATATTATCGTTGGAGCCGTTTTTGAGCAAACGTATAAAATATTGAGTAAGTTTTTTTTTTTAATTAAATTTGACCTTGAATGAGGTGACCATTAAATCAATTGTTAATAAATATATTCAGAACAGGTTATTTTACACAAGATGACAAAAATTTAATGCTAATCCGTGCAGTAGTTCCCGAGATCGATCGGACTCCTGAACACCAGTACGTCCCTACTTCGGAACTAAAATACTGACATACATGTATACGTTATTTTAGATCATTATTTTGCACTCAGTGTGTGTCAAAATGTGTGAATGCAATAATCTTTTACAACCTATAAATTTAAAAATGCGCAATGAAATGTAATTAAAACAGATATACTAATTAATTAATATTTTTCAGGGAAAGCTGTCTCGTAATTTAATATGCATTAATTAAATTATTTTAAACTTTTGATTCAATTAAAGCAATCAGCGAACAACCTTTCACAATATCGATAAATGCACAACATAACTTTTTTAAATAACCCAATAAAAATTGTTCAATTAATTACTGAATTTTTGTATTTCAGTCAAAAATTAAATGCATTAAATTCTGTTGCTCAATTTATTTTCATTCATTCACGTCGAACGCTTCTTGCACATATGTTTCCTTTCATACACTGAATAAAATGACGATGTTGTTCGAAGACACGAAACACCAGCCCAAGGGGGTAGGTACGACTATACGTTATGGTCGTTCCATATAATGTTTGTACAAAATGAAACAAAAAAATCGTGACGAGCAAAAGAAAAATGCCTTATCGATAAATTCAACCGGAAGGGTGAACACTGAGCACACTGATAGAAGTGAGTCATAAATACAGAAATTGATTGCAGTGAAATGAATGGAAAATAAAAGGAGAGAATTTATTTTCATGCAGCATAGTTTCGTTTTATTGCTACATATTTTGACGGGGCGCGCATGATTGTATAAAATGGGATGCGGGTCGAGATGATTGCAATCGAAACCGGAGGCAGGGTAGACGTGTCCGAGTGGGGGTGTTTTTGTTTTTTTTTTTTTGGTAAAATGAATGGTCAACTCGAATATCACACAACAACGTATATACATTCACGCTTGAATGGGATATAGTTTATCTGTGCGATTGTGTGGCGTTGAAATAAAGGGCTCAGCCACAAGTTCGTTTGCCCAATTGGCAATTTTTGGGCGCATAACTTTGAGTTCTTTCAACGCATATTTGTGTTCTTTTTATTGAAAAATTATTAGATGCATTTAATTGTAAGGAAGTCTGTTAAATTTACTGGAAAAATACTTTTTTGACCACAGACGAAATTGTATAAATTATTTATGAGGCCAATCGTCAAAAAGGTTTACAAAATCTTAACAACTTTTGAATGAATTTTAATGAAATTTTTGATATGGTAATTTGCTTGGAAGGGTTCTAGCCATTTTTGAGTATCAACAAAGTTTGACCTTGAATAAAATCATAAACAGTTTAAATGTCAGAAAGGTAATAATCTCAATCTGCTGGTTTGTGAATAAATTCAAGGTCAAACAGTTTTAGAGTACTCTTTTTTCTTAAACTTATGACCTTGAATACAATATTCAAATATCAAACATCAATTTGTGTCAAGGTCAAGTATTTTTTTTTTAAAGATTGCTACAAAAATTATGGCCTAAATAAATATTTTAAATTTTCAAACCGTTAACTAACTTCAATCTGCAATTTTGGGATTTTTTGCAAAGTCAATTTATTTTCATAATTAATTTTTTTTTTTTACAAAAAATTTACGTTCGATCCTAAAAACGGCTGGAAGAGGTTTGATCAATGTTTTTTCAGTAAATATGCGCAAATTACGATATTATTTTACTTTTCTTCTTGAAAAAATATTATTTCTATATTTGGATTTTTGAATTTAGAATTGAAAAAAAGGTCTATGAAAACGGTTTTCAAGGTCAAAATTAAAAATTTTAAAGGTCACGTATTTGCGCATATTTATAGAAATACGATCACTCTCGTCATATTATTGCAGTGTTTTAAAAGGAAGAGAAAATTAAACTTTTGTAAGAATGTCAAGGTCAGATTTTCAAGGTTTGATTTAATTTTTTTTTGAAAACAACTATTTTTTTCGATCCGAATTTTATTTTATGTCGCCCACCATTTTGTTTCCTGGATTAAATTAAAATTAATTTCCGTTGCAACAACCCGTATTCAAATCCCTGATCCCTTTTTAATGCTTTTATATGAATTTAATTCAAAGAGCTTTATAAAAGCTTAAAATTTTGTGGAAGGATTAGGAAACATATAAATCATAAATGTGTGTAATTAATCTTGAACCCCGCACACACATATTACACTTAAAAATGAACTCATTAATCCATAACATACAAAATCACAAAAAATTGTAAATATTTTATACAACCTTTCTGCATTTTCTCCTTAAATATTCACCGTAAAAAATTCCGTCCCCTTTTTATTTTTTCTCATACGTACGTAGCGCTGTATCAAATTTAAGCCGTTTTTAATCCTTGAGCTTTCATGCTTTCCACACACAATATAATTTTTGTGGTTGCTGGTACAATTTGCAGAAGGAAACCGCAACATTTTCCTGCTTATACCGGAACATAAATATTGTAATGAACTTCAAGCGGGAGATGTTCGTTAATTGAGCGTGAACTGTGTACGAAAACATATGCCATAAAACAAACACCACCACCACCACCACCATGATTATAATTAATTCAGGACGCGGAGCACTGAACTCTCAGTCCGATGAATCTAAACAATGTAGCACCACATCCAGTGCAGAATAGTGAGACACTCCAAAAAGAGTCCACAAACATGAATGGAAGGGAGAGGCGGAAAAAAAAATTCAAGTGTTGCAGAAGATGGAATAATTTAAGAGAAAGTGAAACTCAAGTGCGGCTTCTCGTGTTACAGTTGCAATTCTAATATAGGGATGGATATGCAAAAAGGATATATGCATAATATGAAGCTGCAGTGCACTCGCTGAAGTTGGTATTCCTTTGGCAATGTACGTCTACGATGGGGGGCAGCATTTCTTTGAGGAGTTTTCCCGTATTATAGCTGGTGCAAAATGCACACTTGAGCACGTTCTTGCTTGTGCATTTAGCGCGGGGAGAATGTGCCCCATGTGTGGCGCGAGAAATATTGAATTAACTATATTGTACGTCATGTGGCGGATTCTCGCGTTCATTAGCGTCCAATTATTTTCACATAATATGCACAACTGTAAAACACTTTTTTTTTTGTTGTAGCACATAATGCTGAAGTTCCGAAAAAGCTTTTCTTACCCAACTATTAACCCCAACTATGTGGGGAGCAGCATGGCACGTACAATGTACATCAAGTCGCAAAACATGACGAGCACAAGCGTGAGTGTTTGCCGTATGTTTGCAATCATTCACGAATAGGAGGTGTGTTTTATGTCGTGACTTTTATGTGCGGTTTTATAGTTTTTGACGCAGACTGCACGGGAAAAAAAATAGCTCACACAAAAAATGTTGGTGTTTTCTAGTGCTGGTCAATTGACCCAACTGCAACAAATTAAATCCTTCAATATCGTGTAAATCTTTAAAAAGCAATTTACTGCAATTACATTTGAAGTCAATTATGTTTGAAAAATCGTGTACAATAACAATTTTTCTTCAAAATATCGACGCTACCACATAAGTTATTGTGTCAGTTGTGTAACTGTAAATCAAACAACCCAAAACACTTGCTCGATCCTCTCATAAGGAAATAAAATCAATACACAAAAGTTTGCCATACTATAGCTGCGATGCCAAGTCATTTTTCAAGATGAATACCCTTTAAGGATTATTCTTGGCGGAATTGTTATATTGTGTAATGTATTTTACTTGTTACGGGAATCGTTTTGTGTACTATTTATATAAAGCATTGAATTTATATTGAATTGTTGAAATTGTTTGCACGTAAATGGTCGATTGGGTAAACACGGTTATTGAGTTGTATATTACGATATTCGTAAGCTGTAAGTATTATATAATAATACCGTTCAAAAGTCTTACTTTATTATTGCAAAAAAATAAACAGAATCTTTCCGGTATCCGAAGTCAAAAGCAGAAGCGTGCTAACTTTTGTTTCTTTACGATGAAAAAAGTTCCTAACTTTATGAAACAATTTCTCTGTTCAAACATCGGTTAAAGTAATTAAAGATTGAATAACAATTGCTCCTGTGTATTGATTATTAACGATAATAATTTTTTACTGAATTTTAAAATAACTTTGTTTTACTTTTTTTGATCTATTCTACATCCACGAAGTGATTTTACAATTTAAAGATTAATGAACAATCTCTGTGGTTTGTGATATATTTTTAAGGACGCAAATTTTTTCATGAACCGCGGTTTTTTTTTACAAGTTCATTTTTAGTATTTTGGCATCGACAAATAAATTTATTCGTGCTAATATTACATATTGTTACAGACCAATTTTTCAATATTTAACCGCGTTTTATTTCGCGGAATTTAAAATATAAGGAGGGTGTAGAAGTTATACAATAACGTGAATCGTTTTTCTTTTACGTTTAGAAAAATGAAATAATAAATAAAATTGCATATCGTTACTGTACCAGAAGCAAACTATTATCTCATTATTTTATTTAAATCCAATAAATATTGCTTGTTAAAATTTTCCAGCCCATCTTGTGGTTTCTTCATTTTAACAGTACGTCAACTAGATTGCGCTCTATTAGTAATTATGTAAACATCGGCTATCTCAAAATGATAGTCAGTAGTGGCTTTATTAGAGAATAATATGGAAATGGCTAGAAAATTGAATAGAATAACGAACTGTTGTCTTGTGTGTTTTCGATGATAAATCATTTTATGAAGAACACTCAAAAATATATAATAGCCATTTCGAAAACTACTGGTCCGATTTGTGTGAAATGTTTTTGTAAAATACATATTAGATAAAAATATAAGAATGCAGTTATCGTTTCTTCAAACTCAGATCCTTCAAGTTCAAAATATTTTTTTTTCGTATGGAGGCTCGGAAACGGATTCTACGATTTTCTTCATTTTCATAACAATTAATCTTCCAGGCATTCTAAACAAAACTACAATTTTTTTATATTCCGCTAAATGCTCCTTCTGGCGGAAAAGGATGTGGACAAAGACAAACCCCAATTTTCTATCTCAGAAACCTTACACAATATCAAAAAAATTCATTCAGATTATTGTAAGATTAAATAAAATAAGAAAACTTGCAGAACATTTCAATGTCAAAATCAGAAATTTGAAGGTCAAATTTTTTATATTTCAAAACATTTGATATTTTTGAAATATTTTCTTTTTTGAACTGATATACATTATATTTTAGTATTTTATTCGTAAGTGCTTTAATGTTACGTTAATTAGTTACGAAAATATGATTAGTGCCAATATCAACAATAAATTAATAATAATAAATTAAATTTAAAATATTCTGATGGAAAGTTTCGTAAAAAAATTACTTTAAAACTGTAGAAAACTCCCCTGAAAAATTTTTAAAAAGAGAGAAAATCGGTATTTTACAATTTTTATAGAAAACCCAAAAAAAAATTTACATTACAATCAATATGAAAATAATTTCTATTAATTATTTTTTAAAGTTATATTTTTAAACTTGACTTGAATAGAGCTCGACATTAATGAATAAAAACGATTTTCAGAAATTATCTTATTTCGTTTTTGTAGGATGAATATTATCCTACAAAAACGAAATAAGATAAATTCTGCAAATTTTTTAGGCAGAGCGTCCTAAATTTCTATTAATTTAGGTTCGTTGATATTTAGTATGTAAGGAGATGAATATTGAATACCGGAGGTTAAAAAAGTGAATTATAAATACGCATTAAAATAATATTCAAATTACAATTTATGATCATTATTTTAAAATTTCTGAAAATAATGTTCATTGGAAATACTGCGAAATATTTTTCATTGTAGGTAGATTTAAATAAATAATAATTTGATTTCCATATTTAATGATTTTTAGAAATCAACATAAAACGTATTTCAACTGGTTCATTTATTTAATGCGTACACATTAGTTAGTCACGCAGGTATTCATGAATCAATACACATTTCAATTTTATTAAATGGTTGTATTATTCAAAAATATGTTAATGTTTCTAAATTTTTAAAAATAAATTTCTAGTTGAAAATATTATGAATACTACAAATAAACATTGTTTTATAAAAGTGCTGTACTATTTAAATGCAATTACAGTCGATTTAAATTGCAACCATTTCCAAACGAGAATGCCGATTACAAAAAGCTTTCGTTGTATAAAACAATCAAACAAACAAACAACTAAATAAATAAACACATGCCTGTATTTAGATTAAATTTAAAAAGAACATGAAAAGTATTCAATATAATGTGCACTGTAAAAGCATTCATGCCTGCACATAAAAATAATTACACTTTAAAGCAGTTGAATGGATTTAAGTTGAATTGAATCATGAAATAACGACTTTGACCCATTTGATTGTCAAACAAACACAACTAATTTCATTACCGCATTGAATTTAAACGTGAATTGCATTGACCCACTTAATGCAGTGCCTGTGAGTGTGAGCTTGAATATGCCATCCACAAAAACCCAACTTAACGTTAACGCTCGCCCACTGGGTGCGGGCATGTTGTATTCAACCCCCACCCACCCACATCCTTTGTCACACAAGTGCTCAAACAATTTGTAATTGAAGTGAAACTGTGTAGGATGACTCCAGGTGTACATAGTACAGCAAGTTATTTTGGCATTGGAGTTTTAGCATGTCGCAAAATTGTGCTGGATATTGTTCTTATCGGACGGAGTATTATTTGATTATCTAATTGGGGGGGATGGTGCACCGTGTAGCCATTCAAATTGAATTAAGTTGATCGTGCAAGCTCGTTTTAATTGATATGGCAAAAACTCTGCAGAGCTTCCATTTTTTTGCCTTCCCCATTTTTTTTTTTTGAATATATAAAATATGAAAAAGCTTACTGCATTGTACAACAATCACACACATACCAACGCAGTTACTTAGTGGAGCAAGCTCACGGCGTATAAACGCGAATTCGGATCCTTCCGTCTCCCTTATTCTATGCGGTGTTCTGTTAATTCACATGCATACACGCGCGAGGGGTGCACTCATCAGTGTAGGTTCGGGTAGGTTTATTTACATAAACATTGTACATAATGAAATATTTATGTGATAACATGGCTACGTACAGTATTATGCAAATGGAAACAAAATGGAACGTTTTCAAGCAAGTGCACAAACATTATCCACACAAACTTTTATAATCGGTTAAATGTCGTTATTTTTGCGTGTTCTCGTACACAGTTAAATGGAATTTTAAATACACAGTACACAGTGATGGTTGAAAGAAGAGAAAATTCATGTCAAAAGGTGCGGTTTTAATCAACACAACATTTTTGAAACGCAAAAAAAAGCTCTCCAGTCGTCCTCTTTTTGATTGCGTTGAAATAGCTTTTATAGTTAGCCGCCCTATTTATTTATAAAGGTGTTAAATATAAGTGATAAGTGTATTACGTTCTATTGAAACATCTTATTGTACATTTTAAAATTTAAATGCAAAATTTTATTAAAAAAAAAAATTTCGTTAACTTTTTTTTTTCGTTAACTTTTTTTTTTTTTGTTAAATATTTTCTTTTTTTGTTTTACATCGAAAACGATGAAGCCAATTTTTTTATAATGTAAGAAAGACTTGATAGAAATACAATTCTGCATATTGTTGCAAAAAATAATTGTAATAACACAAATCCTTTTAGTCCTTTCGGTTCTGAAACCTACTTAAAATATTCAAATTCGTTAAAAAAAAATTTACTTTAATAATTAGGCTTTAATTGACTCTAAAAAATATTTATAACACAATTTAAATTTAAATAATTGTCCTTAAAATATAGACATACTTTTTGTACATTATTTGAGCCATTTAAAAGTTCTGAAAATGGACTTAACGTACAAAAAAGGACATCGTCTTGTTTATTTCAGCTTTTCAATATCACTTTAGGTAAACACAATATTATTATGCTGATAAAATCAAACTGTATTTTTAAATAATTTCAATCTATAATTAATAATTTCTTAGTCCTTGTGATTTTATCACATTATGAATTGCATACACTTAAAAAAAAAATTGTATTTACATTATTAATTAGACTTTAATTGGATGTAAAAATATTTAAAACACAATTTAGATTTAAGTCAATATTCTTTAAACTTTTGTGGCTAATTACTTAAGCCATTTTTATGTTCCTAATAAGGACTTAACGTAAAAAAAAGAACATCGACTTGCTTATTTCAACTTTTCAATCTTAAAAACAATATTATTACAATGATAAAATCAAACAGTAATTTTGAAAAAACGCAAAAAAAAACATAAAGGACATTTTCCCATTATTACAATGTGAACGCACACCCAAAGAAACGCAGTCATTGAGCTCTCGCTCTCCTTTTTCATTATAATAAATGAAATGTAAATGATGATACTCTCCTTTTAGAATTTGAATCAATAAATACTTCACTTCACATTTTGTGTATGTTCATGCTCATTGTACAGAATACAACAAAATGTTGAGTTATGGTAATGGTTGAGCAATGATACAAAAGTTTGTGGGGGCCGCCCCAAACGTGGGCTGATGCAGCAACAAAAAGGACTTTAAGAGTGTGTTCGCCCACCCAACACTTTGCGCCACCCCTTTCCACACAATATTAATATATTTCGGTCATTTTACATTATGCAAATAACTGACCCTTGTGAAAAGTTTTTTGGCATTCAGTGTGTGTGTGTGTGTGTGTGTACTTTGAAAAGGTCATGTTCATGTGCTGTATCGACGAATGCTTTTTGAGCAAATGCTGTTGCCTTAATATTTTACCAACGGTGTTTTAATTTTTAAATCCGAACTGTAAAACACATTCTTGCTCACACAAAGCCGTTGTTTGTGAATATTGTGTGCTGATGCATTATTTAATGTAGGGAGGGGTGGAAATTTTAAAAATGCATAATGTTGACCACAACACATTTTGAGCACAATTTTTTTTTCGTCAACTACATTTAACTTTTTAAGCTATTTTTATTAATTTTTTCTTTTAATTAAATGTTGAAATAATAGCTCTTTTTTTTGATTAAATCCGATTACGAAACACATTCGAAAATTTTCGAATTTGGTTTCGATATTCACTATTTTTCGACAAGTTTGGGATTAGCCTACTTTATCTCCATTTAATTTTAACATAAATAAAATACGATAAAAGTTTACAACGACTCGTTCATAAATTCGGGTATTATCTCAACCGCAATTAAAATGTAACGTCTTAATTTTTGTGTTCTTCTGCATTTACGGTATTTTGCATATTTATTAAATTTAGCCACGTCTCTTATAATCTGACCTTATATTTTAATTAAATTAATTGCCATTTCCCTCAAACGCACGCAGCAATATTTAATATTATCTTCATTTCAAAAATTTATCGCCTCTGCACAAACATTTTGATGATATACCAAACAACCCTTGCAGTATACATCTTTCAGTTATTACATGCAAGCGAGATAAAAACCGGTGCTCCTTTAATACTCTCCCAAACCTTCCATCTTCAATCTTCATGTACAAAAATATTTAATGAAATCATCAAGTTTCTTAGCGAATTCCACCCACAGAAATTAAGACACAACTTTGTGCTCTCCTCGCATCCATTACACGTCTTATAACCGTATACATATTTCGTCTATGTGTAACTAAAAGAAGGGATCACAATCAAAACGTGTGTAATAAGACGATGGAGAATTTATTTTCCCTCCACATAACACAAAACATATTAGTTAGTATTTTATGTGAATAACGCAAAAAAAAAAAGAAAAAAAAGAAACGCGTTGCGTCGTAGTTCCACACATTCGCATGCCATAACACAATATAAACTCGTACACCAGCCAACGCAACGCTTATATTTATGTTGATAAATTCTTTCCATTCCATCTTGATCATCATAAGCTCCAAATTATTTATGTGTACCTGCACAAGTCTGCTGTATTGTCTTTAATTACACAATGGCACACCCTCGTTTACCTCATTTTCACCCCTTTTTTTTTGTGTTGTGTGTGATGGCGGTGTGTTTTTTGCCACCTTCCCCCACACCCCCCCTCCTCGCACAGACATTACATTATACTCTGCTGATCTATTTGATGGAAAAATGTGTGCGTTATGGAATTAAACATTACGGTATTTCGTGTTCTCTGAAAATACACCACAATGGAATGCCATGAATCTTTAGCGGACTATAATGCAAAAGAAAAACGAATTAATTCTATTCATGATGTGAAATGTGGGTGAGTACTCTTGCTTTTGCAAAATGTTATAATTTTTTTTTACGAATGAACGTATAACAATAAGTTGTTGAAGAAAATTGGGTAATTAATTTTAAGAATTTGGGGTTAAATAATTTTTTTACCGGTTCAATTTTTTTGCGGTTTTTCTTTATTTTTAGTTTTTTTAGTTTTTAATGTAAAACTTTTGCGTTTCTTTTAAAATTTAAGCCACTTTGGAAGAAATTAACAGTATTCATGTTTAGTATTTTTATTGGTTTAACTGCTGATTTTTATTATTCAATTAACGAATTGGAGCTTTGCGGTTTACTTAAAAATTATTTTTTGGGGGTTCAAAAAATGTTTTGAAGTTCAAAAATATTTCCTGTTTTTAGCTCAAGCGACTTAAGCCATTTTTTTTTGGTATATTATCGAGAGACTATTATTATTTAATTATCGTTTTTTTACCGGTTCAAAAAATGTTTGTAACAGTAAGAATATTTCATGAACCGATCCAAAATTTCATCACTTTGACTAATTCTTACTCTACTTCAAATAAATAAATTTTAAAATTAAATTTGATAAATTTAAACTGTGCTGTAATGATTTTTTTACCGGTTCAAATTTTATTATCCGGTTTAACAATACTTATTTAATTGCTTTTAAAACTAAAACACGACTTTGGAGAATTTGATTTTTTAATTGGTTTAGACAAATATTATATAAATAATTTTAATTTTGACAATTTTGTGGTTAACCGTTATTTACCGGTTTAAAATATAATATAATTTTCGTGCTTAAAATTCGTCATCGGAATGAAAACTGTAACTAACTATCACGTGGTACACCATGTCTTTTATGTTCTGACTACTATTTAGACAAATTTTATAGTTTTTCAGTACTTTTAACCATACATTTCTGCAACCGGTTCAAAAAATGCGAAATTTTCATTAAGTTTTAAAGTGACAGGAACCAGAACCAGAACCAACAACAGACAACAGAAACCGTTGCAACAGATTTTTAAATTCAGCTGCCGATTCCGCTGCTGATTCTGTTTCTATTGTATTCAATATACGCTGAAAACTAAATAAAAGAATTTAAATAAGAACAATAAAGCAAAATACTCTTAAATAAGGGTTCAGTGTGTTTCCTTTTACAGTAACTACCTTTACTTGAAGTCCTCAACTCGTACAGTAATGTCACATAAGAAAATTTTACATTCCGCATAAAATTGTGAAAAACTGTATAATTTTTATGCTTCACATGATAAAAAATATTTACCACAAATTCGCTTTTAAAGTCAACAAAGGATCCATCAAAAGATTTTTTTTACTTCCATCACATACAACACTCCAAAAGCATATGAACCCACCACATATTCGGTACGGTTGTCAGCAGCTTTTAGTGTCGTACACATACGCAACTCAAATCCCACATTATAGTCATTCCAATACATTTGCTGAGATTGATATTCACATTTGATACATTTGCAGACACATTGCTCTTCCGCCCTACCACCCACCCTCCTTCAACCAAATGAAATGAAATGAAAATGCAAATCGCGCACACAACAGCGAAAAATCATTTAAATGGCACACATACTGGGGATGGTGAATAAAAAATGTGTGTTCGCCAAACTGGAAGTTATATAATGTGTACGTGCTCAAATGTGAATTTTATTGGATACATTTCGATGATATGTCTTGCTGTTAAAACTCTAAAGTAGGTCATCTAACTCACAATATATTGTAATAACGAAGACGATAACATCCTTAATAACGTTTTTGTCTGAATGAATATTCGCATAAGCACAAAACAGACACACATTATTTAGATTTTCCGTTTCATGCAATTGTACTCGCTTTGGGTCATCCCTCTCAATTTGCTTTTGCATAACTTAAAGTTTGTGCAGAGTTATACATATATTTACAAGCTGAAGAGCACTCTTTCCCCCCATCGAAGGACGAAGGACGAAGGATGATTTTGGAAGTGGGAGGCCACACACACAAAAAGTATTTGTCCAACAAGAAACCAAAAAAAAAAATGGATCGTTCATCTTAATATATCGTTGTGCTTGAAAAATATGTAAAACCATACTGTGTAAGTGTGTACAATGGATAGGGATGAAATACCACGCCCTCCCATCCCCCCCCCACCCTTCAAAATGATGTATAAGTATCTTGTACCGTATATGAGCGTTTGTGCTCATGCTGTGAGTATTCCGATGTATTATTATATGGGGCTGAAATGAGCGTCGCATTCTTCCTTTTTTCCTTTTTTTTTTTTTGGGGAGCTGTTTTTTTTTTTTTTTTGTAGTTGTTGTTTTGTTGATTATGTATTCTGGGATCGGCAATCAAGTGTAGTAGGATCCGTGCAAAAGGAAATGAAATAAAGTGGTTTAATTTTTTTTCTTTTTTTTTTGGTCCTTCTCTGTCCCTTAAGTGGCGTTGTTGTTTGGGGAGATTCCACATAGTCATGAAATGATTTTCGGGGATGTGTTCGAAAAATTGTTTCAAGGCGACAATAGAAAATGATATTGATTTTTATCACAACAACGCATGCGACACACACGCAATAAGGATATACGTCAACAACAAACATAGTTTTTGTCACGGTAATTTGTCCCTTTAAACTTTAAATCCATATTATTATACAAAAGCTGGGTGCGGTGAATGAAAAAAAAGCTCTTTCTATATATTTATCCACATTCTGATGTGAAAGGAAAACTTTTCTTCAATATCCACACACACACCCCACTTCTTTTAGTGATTGAATGAAGGAGCATGCTTGCTGAAATGTATCGCCGCACACCAGCTTAAAAGAGCTGTCAGTTAATGGCTTTCGGCATTCTTCTGCCCAAATGATCAAATGTCTGTTTTCACATAAATGATTTGATCAAACATTTTGGGGGCCTGTGTGTGTTTTTGCTCACATTCAACATTCGTTTGTAAGACGTCCCAGTATATCGATCAAAGTGTTTTCACCATTTTCATTCAATGTGGGGTTAAATATATTTTGGTTAGACATCTACTTAACTATATTTAGACCTCCTTTCTCTCCACATTACAGCAAGTTGCTTTCCCCTGTGACCATTGTTCCTCCTGTCGGTCGTTAGGCTAGAAAATAAATGGCAGAGGATTTTCTTTTCAGCAATTAACACAAACCACACCAACGACTTCGACGACTTCTCGACTATGTGCTTTCGGTATATACGAACCAATTTAATTTGTTAAACCTCCCGTCGGCCATTTATTTTCTTAATTCAGTGAGTGCGAGAGAGAGTCTATATATTTATATATAGAGAGTGGAGCTTCACTACCCCTTTGTGCTTTCATTAACGCTTGATGGCCCGCCACACTTCACCTTCTGCACATAACTTAAACCGACGAAAACCATCCCTAACACTATAATATATAGTGCTAGTTAGATAAATACACGTGGAGCAAGCATTGCTTGTCTAGCAAAGTACTTCGCTAGGCCACAAACGAGACGATATTCATTCATTATCTGTTGGATAAGATCAATGGTGCTCATTAAAAATCGTTCAGCAGTTGTTCGATTTGCGTTTTACCCGTCAATACTCACACAAAGTGTCGACGTACTATAAAAAAAAAGTGTAAAACGCTTTTTTCCTTCGTCTCCTTTTTTGATTTTTTTTTATAAGAATTTTTTTCTCTGCCATTTTTCTGTGCCATTTTTTCCCGCACAGCGCGAATAAGCGATAAAATATTATTCAAAAAACGGGGGAGGGGATGAGGGTGGAGGGGAGAGTATTTACGCGCGCAGTCACACAATCAGAGGAAGTAGAATCCATTTCCGGAACTCATTTTTATGTGTGTTCATCACACTAAACGAAGATGAAAATCATATTAACCTTTCGATTTCTTTTGTCAATATAGATAAATAATTGATAGCTTTATATTATATTGATAAAAGAATGACTTCATTTCATGACAACCCCTAATTTCAACCCTCGTTATGTGTAAAGTCTTTATTTTTGTTGAAATTTATATTGACTCATTGTTTGGGAATGATTTGGAAAGTTGTGTTATCAATAAATAATTTTAATACGCACTTTTATAAAGTTATTTTTATAGATTAAAGGGTATTTTTTTAACAAATTATGGCCACTTATTTTATTGCAATTTAATTTAATCCTGTTATTTTATAGAGTTCTTTATTAAAGTCACTCAAATACTGTGACATTGACCCCATCATTATCAAATTTGTATCATTTTGTGTAACTATATCTATAGCGTTTTCAAAGTGCATATTAAAAGGATATAAGGGATGAAATTCACCCTATTAAATTATACTCTTAACACTCTTGTGGGGGTTGTTCCTTGCAATTCTTTCTTATTGTGGTTCTAAGTCATGTGAAAGAATAAACGATCCTTGAATTTATGCAAATGTCATGTAGGTCCCTTCGTTTGGCCCCTGGGGGTAATTCAATAAGGACGAAGTAATTTATTTAAATAAATTTGGTGTTAAGAAAAATACTTTAACAATCATAAATTCTGAAAAATCAAAATAATTTAAATTTTTTCTATTTTTTAAAATGAGACATTTTTTAACATTTTAGTTTATAAATTTAGTTAAGTATTAAAAAGTTAATTGTTATATAAACCGAAAAACATCGTGGAAATCGGAAAGTTGTTTTTTTACGTTGTAACTACACAAAAAATTTCGCGTTTTAACTTTTTCAACCCTTTTAGTAGGCTAATTTTAAATTAAAAACAGTTTATTTATTTAAAAAAAATATATCAACCACCCCTATTTAGGTTACACTCCCATTTTAAGGGATGAAATTACAAAATTTAAAACGATTTAATTGCGAAGACACGACGATTTTTTCGTCATATTTTGTTTGAAGATTTTTTTTCCTCTTTTGAATTCAAAGAAATTATAAAAAACATTATTTTCCTCAGTTTTTTATTTATTTTTTAACACAAACATAACAAAGTTGTAAACTCGCAACAAGAAAAGCCATAAAAGATCCCACATTTTAAATTTTCCGACACTTTTTAAAGTCGGTTCAACATAACCACAAAAATAGTTTTGTAAAAAGTGGTTTTGTGTCCAGAACTTGACTTCAAAAAAGGCTTTCTCCTTAAAAAGACGTTTTTAAAACAAATCCAATTTTTTGTCCTCTATCTCACTACCCAAAACTTAAAAAATAAAGTCGATCTTAATAAATGTAGAAATGATAAATATTTTATAAATATTTCATGCAAGCATATTATAGGGACGCAATTGGAAAGCTTTCGGGTCTTGGGCTATGACTAATTGAGCATGTTTAAGAATTTAATTAAGTCATTCACTGAAGACACACACATGCCATGTTGAGAGTCGAGACACACACATGACTTGTATACATGTAAAACATTGGCGTTCCTCGACTTCTGCAATGCCGAACCATGTAAATTGTAAACGGTGAAGAGAGAAGTAACAAGGGAGGCTTAGGGGTAGCTTGTTATGAATTCATAATTTTGTTAAGCTTGCATAATGAAGATGAAATTGATTGCGGATTTCTCACCATTCATGTACGTTCTAGATATGTGTGCACATAGTTTGTGGAAAACAATTTGTTTTGATTGGTCTTTAAACGGGCTGTGTCTTTATAGCATAGTTGTGCAGTTATGGTTTACTTTCTTATAGCATCTGCGCTTCTCCGGAATTTATCTTATTCCACATAAATGAAAATGAGCAAAACTTTTGATGAGTATTGATTTTAGTAAATATGTGTTTCAGTTATGGTGTTCCGTCTGCATGGATCGTTTGAAAATGTAGACAACCGACATTTGTGTTTGGCATTAAAGTATGGCTGTATGAAAAATACACAAGGATAAAATGTAATTTAGTGAAGTTGGGATGAATATACGTAAAGAAAATGCAATTGTTTTGTTGAGTAAACGTAATTTTCCTAACTTCTATGTAGACTCATTCGCTTCATACCACAAACAATGCGGTTTAATATTCCTAAGATAAGCTTGTTTCAGAAAAAAATATATATGCAGGAATTTATCTGTTATTCAAAACTTTATAAAGGGGTTTCCATTAAGGGCAGGTAAATTTTGTAGCAGTTGCTTATTTTTCAGTAATTGAAGACAAATCAGCAATCACCACGACAAGTTACAGCATTCAGCAACACGTAAAAATTATGAAATTTTATTATTTTGTACAAAAAAAATGTATTTTCTATTTTTGGATGAATGGGCAGCAAAATTGAAAAATTTGGGACAGTGTAAATCTTCACGAGGTTCACTAAGTCGTACTGCATCCTCACAAAATTTAAAAGCGTGGGTTGTGGACCAACTGAATCATCAGTCTTTACTTATTTCTGGAAAATGTTGCCATCAACTTCAATGAAGAGCGTTAAAGCGGTGGAGTGACAAGTACCAGAAACTAAAAACGGTGTCAGATTCAGTCCATTTGCAAACGGAGCAGAAACGGTGGCGTAATTTAAAATTTCGTTGCAATTGAATCTGACAGCGTTTTGGGGAGATATTTGACGTGAGTCGTCATTCGCAAATTTATTGTTTATTTTTCTCCAATATTACGTTTACTTTTAAAAACGTTATCAAAAAAAATAAATAAATTCGATTTCGTTTCAGTTCAGTTACTGTTCTTTAAGTCACTCCAAGCTTTAATGACAACTGTATTTTAATTGCAGCAGTTTTTTAAGCAATATATTCTGCATTGAGTCAGTCATTGTTAAAATTTTCAAATGAAACAAAACAAATTGTTATTCCCCAAACACAGCTTAAGTTTTAATACATTTTAACATCCACTCACCCTTAATGGAATACCCTGTATAATTAAAATTTTTTCAATTTAACTCAAATTCGGATAAAAAAAAGTGTTGCTTTAAATGAAATGTGAAACTAAAAACGAGTTTTCACATAAAATTAAAGTACACAAACACAAACCACGAAACACCATTGTTTAAATTCATAAAACCCTTATCGAAAATAAATGGCAAATCCAAGTGTAATTTAAAATGGGCACTCATTTTGTACGTGAATAAAAAACAAGGTCAAAATTGGTTAATAAAAAATTTAAATGCTCCTCCACATATTGTGAAAAATATTTACCACCACAAAACCACCTCGTTTATGAAAATAAAACAAAAGCAGCAAAAACATATTTATTTCTGGAACGCATCCACATCCTCCGCGCGCATGTAAAACAGTGTGGGGGGGGGGATTTTTTTTTTTTTCGATTTATCTCACCCTCACCTGACATGGTTTTGCGACGTTCTGTCAATTAAAGTGTGTTGCGGCAATGTGTGTGTGCGGTTTGGGTAAAAAGTGTAGAAGCGTTTCTGTTTTATTTTCTACTCCACCGTTTCGATGTACTGTTCATTTTCCCGTTTCAGCCGCACTAATATACATAAAGCGAGAGCTTCAGGTGAGGTGTTTCAAGGTTACTGGTTTTATGTACATTGTACAATAACAACAACAACGAACACAACAAAAAAAATTACCAATTCATGCTCGAAATGAAAATGTCACATAAACATAAACAAGGAGTTTTATTTGCTTTCCATAAGTAGTTAGCTCCTTTGCATAGTGTGCCGCAGCACAACATAATTGGCATTCATTTTGTTGCGCATATATTCCAGCACACAACACGGGTTGCTAATATTAGGAGGGGCGGGTGGCGGAAATAATTAAATCGTTATTTCATTTGTTTCTCTTGCCAATTACCCCCCAAATTAATATCTCATTGAACGGTTTTTTTTTGTTATGAACATGTGCCGCACGTGCTGCGTGGCAATTCAAACAAATCACATTAAATGTTTATATTGCACATTGAAATGTGTTTTACCGTTCACACTTGCACATAAGGTGTACAAGACGGTGCTGTTATACGGTTCACATCATAATTTCGCGTCAGACATATTTTAATGTGAATTTAAGGATCGTTGTGTGCGTGGGTGGGTGTTGGGGGTGGGGGTGAATCATTACTTGAATGTCGCACATAAACGGTATTTCATCAAACTTAATTTTAATTAAAACCTTATGTCAATTAAACAAAACCTTAACAAAAGACAATATACAATTAATCTTGTACAGCGCGACTCACATATTATGCGAGAAACGCGCCGCCCATCTTGTTCTCCACCTCCATTTTGTGTCGCTTTCATGTCGCACAAAATCTACACACACAAACACACATATCGTCATGCACATTTGTTAAAACGAAGAAAAAGTTTATTGTTCCCATGATGTGCACACGTACGCGCTTGATTTGAATTTTGCCATGCTGTTGGATGAGGGTAGAGGTACGATAGAAGCATTCTTTTTTTATATTTATTTATATTCCTCGTCATGATGTAAATTTTTCATAATGCGGACACTCTCAATACTTGAAATCACACTTTAAGTTGCTCTTTACAAATTTAGCAAGGAGGATTTATAACTACAATGTAAGGACCAAATAAGGTTGTCCTCCTCCTTAACTCATTGCTACAACTGAAGCTTTTCATCAAGCTTATAAATTGCAACACACACACACAACTACTGCGTGGTGTTCCCTTTTTTGTCCCACCCCGTTGATATTATCATGTCCGAAATTATACGGCTACAGGTTAATCCTACTTACATGAGAAATATGACTTTGTTGTGTATCCAACTAACACAGGACTTGTGAATCACCTGAGGGACTTCAGCATGTTGTATATGCGTGTATTTGAAATGTGATTTGCTGTTGAATTAAATATTATGATTGCGATGGTCGGGGCAAAATGTTCATTCCCTGGACTTTATGGGTGGGGTGGAGGTACGTGTTTTTGGTATTAATGTGAGCTCACAGGTTCCATCATTTCAAAATCAGTTCGTTAGCAACATAATTTATTTAAGGGATTTTTAAATGACATGGAAGTTAATTGGAAAAGCGTCAATGCAATTATGAGTGCGAATCACTGATTATGTTTGATTCAAATCACATATTTTGTTGTGGGCATTGAAATTAGTTTTAATGAATTTTTTTGATTAATTTCTTTTAAGTTCGAATAAATTTTAAGATCAATTTAAATTGTTTTGATAATTTTTTTTTTTGTAAAAAATATCTTTTGTAATTAATTTTAAATGTGAAAAACTAATAAAGTATACATAATTTTCATGAAAGGAATCAGGAAAAGTTTTGCAATATAGCAATAAAATGAATAAAAATTTCAATGTTTTCCTTAATTCAGGACGAAATCGTTTTTAATAAATACATGAAAATGATTATACACAATAGAAAACGCAAACGCAGTTCATAAAAACCACCTTGACCAGCTTTCAAATTTTTACGCAAGCCGACGCAACAAATGTCAAAGTTAAAAAAAACAGTTGAATGTAACATAAAAATCGTTAGCGGACTAAACCTTTTGACTTTTCCAATTGTAATTCAGATAATATCAAACGTAATTCATATTTTTCAATTGTATTTCTGGATATGTTAAAGATGCTAAAAATAGCTTATCATTTTAACTGTCCCAATTGGTTCAATCAAAAAGCTATTAAACAGATAAAACAAAGGAAGGACATCTCGTAAAAAAAATACCTACAGACAATATCATATAAATAATAATACAATCATTATTTTACTCTTTGTTTAATATAAATTAAATTATTAATGAAAAGAACTTGTGATGGTAACTTTAAAAAAATTACTACATATATCAAATTGTTTCGAAAATAACGATCGCCGTCACAAAGACGAAACAGCTGATGTAACGTGGATAATTTGTTTGAATGTAAAACAAAATTTGTACCAATTGATTTGAAAGCCTTAAACGATAACAGCGCCAGTCCGAATGGCGGAAAATATAGTTCCTAACTCACAGTGAAGTGAAACAGACATGGCGAGATAGATTACCGTTGTTGTTGTATTGCATGTGGAAATGATAGTGAAAGACGGTGAAAGACGTACCTAAAGTGAAAAGAACGATATCAATATCTGAATTACAATTGAGATCTCATGAATTAAAATTGAAAAACGATGAATTTGATTTTACGCAGAAATTATGGTTTGATTGTGTTCGGTTCCTGCGTTAGTTTTCGTTTTTAAAATCCTGTGTTCCATTATTTAATATTGATTCTGATAGCGGGGTTAAACTTTAAATTAGGAAGAAAGAGCATTTTTTTGGGCAGTGATAAGAATAGTTTCAAGTTCTCCGACCCACCCAAAACTAGCTGTTTTTTTTTCAATTAAATTTTTATCGAAATATTTTTTTTTTTATGAAAAAAGAAGCTGAAAAAAAAAACAACAGAATTTTGAAGAAATGTATGTAATTTAGGAAACGTAATTTAAGTATTTAAATTTACTTGATTAAATTTTTTATAAGTAATCCACCTCCAGCAGATGAAGCAAAAAATTTTTCCCAGGACTTCAGCCCCAGCACATGATACAAAACAATCTTCCCAAACACACAAAATATTCCCACAACCCACAGTAACATCACAATGCATCACAATAAATATGGAAATTTGTTTCCATGCAAATGAGGCGACACAGATTACAATTTCACTTGTGCGGAGTAAAACCGCGTTGTTCGTTGCAAAAAGCAATGGCGCAATGAAGGAAATGCTCCCAAGTGGGTCATGCCCGCGCGCCATATCTTGTCCTAACTATGTAAGTAAGCGGACGGTAACCCTTTTAATTACGAGTTAGAAGATTAAGGTACAAAAGTCACAAAGTCAAGTACACTAATCCAATTAATTGGCTTAATTAGGCTCAGTGGGCCTTTACACGTTTACATTAAGCTTCAAAACTCGGCCAATTACATAAATTTGCAAAAGCTTCGAGGGGGGAATGAAAAATGAAACAGAAGACACACTCACGTGTGTGTGTTTGTGCAAGAGTGGAAATTTGGACTGCAATACGTTTTACTGCTTTACACACACAATCACACATGCTTCGTGTAAAAAGGCGAGCGACACTTGAATAAATTCAGAATGTGTCTTGCTTTCTTGGCAACATATACAGAAAAAGCTATTTATTTTCCGGAGGAAACAAGAAAAACGGCACCAGCGGCACCCAACAGCAGTGGCAACCACGCAGCGCTTTGCAAAAGTATAATAATGCGAACAAGACGTACTAGGCAACACATATTACCCCCCAAAGAAAAAAAAGAAGAAAAAAACAGGAAAAAAGGAAGAAATCGTTTGTTTTATCTGTGTACGGCAGTAAAGATGAATTATTGCCTTATTTGGTCCTTACGATATATTTCTCCCTCCACGTTTTATATTGCCCCGACGTATTGCTTTGGTAGAAGATCAATAAAAACAATGTCAAGCTTAGGATGAACATACAACTTCTGTAAGAGAGATCTACTTGGCAGATTTCAAGGCAACCGAGGAACTCTTCATTCATTCATGTCATGTTTTAAAATTTTTATAAATTGCTCGTTCTTCATTGCCAAACACAAAACACCAGCATGCGGGAGTGAGGAGAGAAAGAGGTCGCCCGTCGCACATACATCTACATAAACAAACATTATAACATTAACATCAACATGCCACACACAAGAGTGTATATTATGATGCGCTGTGTCTCTTCATCATCATCTTTTTATTTTATGGGTGATTGTGTGTGTGTGTGTGTGTGTTTATCTAAATATTGTGAGGAGCCATAAAGCGTTGCGTTGTTGGTGGATCTTGTATTATTGTTACACACAAAAGGATGAAGCTTTTGTAATGCTGCCTGCTTAGTCATGTTATTCTAAAAGCCATAACATAGACAGCAAAATGCTGACTAGATTCACATTGTTGCAGCGTGGTCACTTCCACCCACCCCCTGATATTCGCAACAAAATCATGCTTTCTATCCTTTAACTATATGTATAGCCATCCCTCTCTTTTCCCCCATGCATTCCAGCATAGTGTATTGTACAATGGAGGTACAACAGTGTGTTGGTTTGTTTCTGCTGAGTGGCCGGCAATTAAATAAATTGGAAACAAAGTGGTTTGGATAAATTCCCCTCGAAAATGGGAGCATAAATTTATGCAAACGCACGAATGAGTCAAAACTCAATAATCTCATTTATTGGATGATGCATGCAAAAGCATTAGACTAATGTGCAGTTGTGTGTGAAAATATGAAATGAATAATAAGTGGCATCCCCTTTTCAAAAATTGGGTGGACTGAATGTTTTATCTGGGGCAAAATAACATTGGATAATGCATCATATTGCGATAACATTATGCTAGTTAGTTGATATCATCCCTACATCTACAATACGGTTAAATACTGCAATAACCATTAGTGTTTGCATTAAGTAATTGTTGCCTGTACCAATATGTGCATCCCCCCCCCCCCCCGAAAGCAGCACACATAATATTAAAACATATCGTAAACATGTGCGGGCCACCACATTTGCTGTAGCCAATATTGTGCAAGCGGACATAATATGTCCAAAGCCTTTAGCATGCATTTCAACTGCAGTAATGGTAAATATTATGTGCATATGGGGGATGCAAAACGGATGCCCCAGCTACGAAGGACATTATGGTAAAAGCGCAGTTGCTGGGAAAAGGACACGCACGCTTTTTGGTTACAGCTCAAATCACGGTGCCGCATCATTTCAATTCCCACGGACAAAATCCCCCCACTCCATTTCATTGCATAACAATTAATTTACACACACACACACTACCACAACACATTTTGTTTGCAAAAGCCCTTGAGTGTTAAATGATTCCGGTTAAATTATATTGGTCATTTGCATGCACTCAAAATGATGAAAAAATGGTGGGGGAAAAAAAAACCCGCAAATTAAAGACTGTATCAACAGCTCCATCTACTGGGCGTACACTCAAGCGTTGCGTCGGGATTTTTCGCCACACACTACTATAGCGTAGTGACGACGATGCATCCCATTGAATGTAATAGACTGTTGAAGCAAAATGCTTGTTAAAATAATGAAAACGCTTAGATTTGGTGGTGGTGTTAAAAATCTTTCTGGCTGGTATGTGCTTTCAGTGCAGGCAAACACACCCGGAATTAATAGTTATCTTCTATTTAAACTACGTTCACTCTCTAGTCTCTACACACAAGCGTTTTTAAACGCCGCAACGGTTGAGATTTTATTGCCCTATAACAGCTGTTGAAAACTTTGCCATTATTAAACAAGCAGTGCGAAGGCACCACCACACAGACAGCAGCATCCAGCATCCCTAAGCGTTTTGTGTTGGAAATTAAACAGACGCTCCCAAATTGAACATTCGCAAACACACACAATTTCGAATGGGTTTGTAAACGCATCATATATGTATATACCGTAATGCTTTACAGTAATTATAAATTAAACAACATGCAGAATATTATGTTTCGCAAATAGAAATACGCAATTCAAGTTTACTGGCAGCTTCTTTTGCACAATAAAGGACAAAGGTGTGTGGGCAACATATTTTGGGTTGGGGCTTGTCAGATTTTAGAAGAAATATACGGCTTCCTGTATCCATAAGTATTACATTAACTTTGTGTAATGTTGTGTAGGTAATGTGTTCAAATATGTATTTACAAAGGACGTAAAGGATTAACTTTTATTTAACGTTTTTTTAATTGCTTTTTTTGTTTTTGTTTAAATTTACTCATATTAATAATGATTTTTTACAATATTTATATTCAAAAGGACTAAAAGGAATCCTTTTAATAAGCTACTATACATTTCATATTTTGTTAATTTTTTTTTGAGTTCCTGTAATTTACACATTAAGATACGTTTAATTGCCATAATTACTAAAATGCAATTTAAAAATTATTTTACTTAAAGAAAGGACGAAAAGGATTGCCAACTAAATAAATTTTTATTTAACCAATTGGAATTTTTATTTATTAGAACATTTACACAATTTAATTCCCAATTAAATGTGCAGTTTTCATAAATGTACTTCAAAAAGGACTAAAAAGGATTGGGCACATTTCGAATTCACCCATTTTGAATTTTTTCTGTCCAAAAACTACCATGTATGTAATTTTAATTCCCAAGTTTAATACAATTCATTTAACTTGAAAAAAAGACCTAAAAGGATTGACTATGTAGATCCACTAAATATTAATTTTATTAACTTCAAATTTACTGTTAGACAATTTTATTAATTAATTCCAAATTATACATTGTAATCCGCAATTGAATTCATAATTTTCAAATATGTAAAAAAAGGACTAAGAAGGAAACAATATGAATACATCCATTTTGAATTTTTTCTAGTCAAAACAGTGTAATTTTATTGCCCACAATTTAATGTAATGCAATTTTAAAAATAGACACTTAGTAAAAGGACCAAAAGGATTAAGTACCAATTTTTTTAAATTTACATTTCAATGACTCATTACATTAAAATCCCAACCAAATTTTGTACACTAATTACAAATATGCAGTCAAATTATTCGTCCCTTTTATAAAACCGCTCCCATTGTACTCTCAACCGGTGAAAAAAGTATAAAAATAAAATATTGTGCTCATTATCACGCGCGTATTGTTTATCAGTCGTACCGCTAACTGCGCCAATATACTTTAACGTGTAAATGGCTTTGAAAATGCCGCTATTGTTTCATGCATTATTGTTCGATTGTTCGACACAATAAGGATCTCTTTTGTTTTTAACTAACTGTAGGTGTAACAATATACGGGTACAAGTGGTACGAGTGAGTACGCACACAAAATGATTGTTGGAGAAAATGTGTAACATAAAAAAAGAATGTGGCACCCGAACTGGTAATTACCTTGCCTTCTTTTTCCGGATTTCCTGTATGTCCGTACTGTGAGTAATCCAAAATAAGGACGACACATTTTATTTGTTTCCCAACTACGCGATTTCTTTTTTAATGGGAGCTTTTATTTTTATATTTTTTCTTTCTTATTTCAATTTTTTTTTTTTATGATTTGATTTTTTTTTTCTTTTCTCCTCCTCCCTTTTTAACTTTCGTTTTATGATATTACACGCACAATTTCTTTCACATTGCCTGCGTTTCGATATTGACGTCACGGCGAGAACTTTTTGGTTGTAATCAATTGTACAGGGGGACGCACAAATAAAAAATCCGATTTATTTCACAATATCGTCATTATTGGTACATATTTGATTAGCGACGCTCGTGTGTTGCGTGTAATTGAAATACAATCACTCAACGCACATTAAACCGTTATTGTAATTATTATACAGTCACTGACATTGAAATGCATGCGTGTGTGGGGTTCAAGGATGGGTGGGGGTATGTGGATATTTTCATTTAGATTCAATTTGTTGGTTAAAAAATCACCTCCACATCACAATATTATATTTTAAGGATCGATATACCACACAGCACTAGGCACTTACAAAAATTAATTTTCCACTTGTTTCATTTCCCTGCACAAATACACACACACACACACACAAACACACAAACACACTCACTATATTAAGCGCAAACACACAGGTTTCCCGTTTACTTGTTTACGATTATTGTCCCTTTGCTGTGGCCTGTGTGCGCACTCACCCCGTTCCTCCGGTTGGCACCTGCTAATCCCTTGATATTTTTAGGAAAATATATTGTACATACATTATTTTATCTTCATTCAACTGCGAACGAATTCCACAACACACTGCGTTGTACCGTGTGTAGTGTGTGTTGGATAAATTGTGTGCGTGTTAAAAAAAATATTCGCACGTACGTGCAAGGTATTATAAATGGTTTTATATTCGATTATACGCCATATAATCACACACACGATATACTATGCCGCACATTTTCATGCACACACGAAAACAGACTTTTTACGACATATTATCGCATTATATTTTCCACGCATAGCTTTAATCACAACAAACACGAGATTAACTTTCATGTAAATATTCAGCTTACAATATCCATTGGTGTGTCGCGCTGAACCATCCGCGGAATTGGGCCGACAATCGCGTTTTATCAATACAGTAAATAGTTGCGTTGCAAACCCCCCTTTTTCAGTTGAATCACTAATTAATTTCAATTCTAAGCGACTACATCACATTTCACAATAATAAATTTATGAAAATGTTGAAAATGATTGAATTATTTTTAATTATAATGCATTCAATTGAATTCACTCAATCATATTGTGCAAATTGTCACACAAACAAAAAACAGGTATAGCGTATATCCTTCAAATTATGCAACCTCAATTCACTAAACAGCGAAATAGTGAACAATATTCAATAGTCGGATCACGCATTAAATATATACGAGCTAAACAGATAATGCGGATTAAATCCCGTTTTAACACGCGAAAAACGTAACGTTACAGACTCGCCGATGTGAGACTTAAACAGCGACTAAATAACACGAAGTATCCATGCATTTGCTTAAGTTCGTGGCAATATGCCGAGAGCTCTCGCACAATTAACCACCCCAAAATGTTGCAGCAACAACAACAAAAAGGACGAAATGTGTATGTGCACTCTCTCCGAAAACATGTGGTTGGAATTCTCTCACCAATAGTGAATTGTGAAATTCTATTAATATAATTCTAGTTCGCTTAGATCCTAGAAGGATTCTATAATAACTCATATAGTATATAAAGGAGACAAGAGAATTAAATAGTTAGGATTTTTTAAAACTCAATAAAATAAATTTAAAACATTTAAATTAAATACAAAAATTAATAAATAAAAATAAATTTAAAATATCAAATATTATATTGAAAAAAATTTAGACCCACCCTGTAAATACAATCCGCTCTTTGTGACACCGCGAGTTGGATTCTGCGCCATTTTGAGCAGAGCGCCGTGTCCCAAAATTCCCCTCATTACGGTTACACATTGTCGGAGTAAATTCAGCGCGCATTAAAATTATTGTGCACTGTTATACTAACTGTGTATAATTGATATCCAAGGAATTGCAAGGAGTCTACCACTTGAACACACTCTTTTAATCCCTGCAGCCTGAAATAGTTGCTACATTCAATTGTATGCGATAATCAAAGGTGTATTATAATGTCTGCGGAATTTGTGTGCCTATATCTGCTTCAGTTTTCTTAACACACACCATCGTAATCTCGAGTCCTTGACACATTACAATTACAACTGCTACAGCAACCATTAATTATTTATGATTTTTTTTAAATTGTACAATATAATGATATTCCCATAATGTCAGACACCCAAGTGCATGAATGCAAAAATCCTAGGCTGTTATCCTCTTCCACATTTTTGTTGAGATTAATTTCGCACTTGCACAATGCACATGAACATGCTCGTAATAAAAGGTGAATGAGAGTACAGTACTCATCTCGCCATTGTGCATATAAGTCATCGTGTGATAATGAATATTCATTTCAGGGGTGTCCTATTTTCGAGCCATTCAAATAATCTCTTCAGGGAGTTTTGTATTCAGGAGTCATGTGTCTGCCTTTATGCGTGATTCTTTTAATACAGCTGTTGTGTATTGTGTTGAATGCAAAAAAATAAAATCTTTTTCCGTGTTTTCAAAATGTTTCAAAAGGTGGTAAAAGTGCTTTTTTTTAAATTTGAAAATAAAATTAATTAAGTCGATGTAACGTGGGAAATGAATTAGTGTGAAATTGTTAGTAAAGGACTTTTATTTTATGAAAATAAAATTTTATTTTTTTAAATTAAAAATAATTTTAAACAAACTTAAGGGTTGTTACTGGAATCGGTTAAACATACTTTTGAGTTTAGAGTCCCCCTAATTTCTATGATATCTAATTTTAAATCATTTTTTAAATTGAATCCGTCCTTTAACAAACATTTTATTTTCAATTAATACACGCTTCAGATCAACTCGTAATCAAGTTTTTCCAAGATTTGTAATAAAGAAAACCATGTAAGCATGAAACATATAATTTAAGTGATAGGGTAAAGTCCTGAGAAACTGTTATCCTCAAAAAACATAACAGGGTGACACGGCACATGTGAATTTATAGCGATGGAAAAAAAGGAAAACAAAAAAATATATTGTATTAGCAAAAAAAGAAACAAAATTGTAAAATCTCAAATTTAATTGTTAATTTTTAGGCAGCAAATTTAAACTTATTTGACCTTGACAGCATGATGACCTTGAAACGTTGGGCAACAATTTTAATTCTTAAATTCCCTAAACAATTGTGAAATCCATTTTTTTTCTAAAGCACGACAGGATTTCAAAGATTAAAATATCATTGACCTTGAATTTATTTATATTTTGACCTTGAAAATGAAATTTGACCTAAAATATTTATGTTGGAATTAGCTAAATTATTCTAAATCAGTAACTTTTGCTTCTTATAAAATTTTATTTGTATTTTTAAGTTAACATTGAAGAAGCAGACCTTGAAATACTGTTGCTTTTCATAGTCTAGTGCAAGCAGACGCATATCTAATCAAAGAAGGTTCAAAATAACCAAAGTTTCACTAAACATTCCCTACCAGCTAGCTGTAGTATGGGATTGTTTATTCTTCTCGCTACTGGGTAACTGGTTAAATCCACCCTATTTTATTGCATCCACATAAAGGATTGGTAATCAGTTGGGAGTTGAGGCCGTCACATATTTTTTAATATGCGCTATTCCGCATTTTCGGATGATTTTCATACATCTGAGCAACTTAACACTTCATGAGCTTTTCAATTTTATTTTTCCCAAAGCGTTTTTTTGTTTGTTTTTTTTTTGTTTTCCTCCGCCGCGTATATCAACCATAACAACCGCAATACACTGACACTAAAAACCAAAATTAATTGACTTTTGGCGGGTGGATGCGGCAACAAAAAATTGCCATTTACGCATGTTGATATTTTACGCTAGAGGCCTCATCAAACAACGTGCTGTGCATGATACGAGGCACAAAAGCCCACTTTCATCCTGATGTGTACAACGTTTCATCCGCATGAGAGCTCCTTTATAATGTACAACAAAACAAAAAAAAAAAAAAACTCACCACTTACACACACAAAATACAGTTTATGTTACAATAAACTTTTATTATTGCAAGGCAATTTTATCAAACACCCACATCCCCACATACGGTTCATCCCCTAAACACCAACATACTTTAATTAATGCAACAGCGGCAGGTAGGCAACTTTCGCTTCGCGCATATATCCGCGATGACAACGGCAAAAAGGTGTACAAATTATCAATATCGCTAAAAGCTCGATTTAAGTCCAATTGGCGTAAAAGTGTGCAGGTGTGTGTTGCGAAATTGCTGCCAAATGACTTCTCGTTGTTTGTTTTGTTTTAGGAATTGTTTTTTTTTCATTATTACAAGTTTGCCAACCTAAATTTTATCGACTGCGAACACATGTTGCACCACTTATTATCTTAGTGGCTCATCGAATTTATGTGCCCGATATGTTATGTTGTTGTTTACTTTTTTTTTTTTTTTTTTAAACTGCCTACATAATATTGGAGCAACCCCAACTTTTCAACTTCCACACACGAGGGTGCGTACGTTACCATTTGTGTTTTGAATGTGTAATTGAATCACTTCAATGAAATTTCATTTGACGCGACATTTTAATCGGCGTTTCTAGGAAACATTATGGGGAACACGGATGATGTGAAAGACGGCGCGAAATTTAAAACGCTGTGAAATGTGGGACAAATTACGAAATTTGTTTTGCTCCTTTTTTTGAAATTTAATCTCATTATTTACACGGTTTAATTTTTTTCTGGAATATATATTTATGGCATTTAAAATTTAAATTGAATTTTAGGACAATTTAATTGAAACACAATATGTTTTGAAAGGTTTTAAATGGTTTTACAAAAATTAAAGGTGCATCAGATATTTTGTTTTTGTATGTCCTACATGATTAAGCGGAGCTTTTTGTAATTTAGGTAAATAAATAACAAATGAAATTCGATTGCATTAAAGGTCAATTAAAGCATTAAAGTAAAAAACGACGAAACCCCAAATAAAATGAGGGGTTTTTCTAAAAAAAATTACAAATTCTTACCAAAAATGTGTGGGAATCTGTTTTTTGTTCCGAAATCCGAACACAGCATAAAAACGAGTTCATTAAAATGTCTGCGATCTTACATTTCTAAAATTAAAAAATTTCCAAATCCGCGAAAAAAACGAAGTTTACAAAAAAAAAAATTTCTTAATATTTGATTTCATTTTAGCAATGGAGCAACTATTTTCTCATCATCGAATCATGATCATGAAAAAATCATATAAAATTAAATCATAAAAAATATATAAAATTTGAAAAGTAGAACTAGAGTGAAAACGACCTCGTGAAAAGTTCCGCGATTACATATTTCTAAATAAGAAAAAATTACAAAAAGTTGTGCAAATCCGCGAAAAAAAAACGAAAATCACAAAAAAAATAGTTCTCTAAAAATGGTAATGGAACTCGTTTCTCGAACTGACCTTAACGCAGAACTATAATAAACACGAAATTTTCAGAAACACAACGCGCTCGGTTTTTGGTTAACCAGTTGAAATCCGCTAAAAAATATGCAGTTCATGAAATAATTCAAATAAAATTTAAAATCTACTATTCGGATATTTTTTAAAATTTTACAACTAAAACAACAATGCCAAGAATAGGTCAAAACAAAATTGGTCCTTAAAAAAATTTTATAAATATGTAGTTTATGCAGTTAAGCACCACCCACTAATGGTTTCCCCTCATGTACTAAATATTTTTTTTAAATTTCATATCGCAGTCAAATGTAAATGTAATTGCGTCACTTGAGGACTGCAAACTTTTTTCATTTTGAGAAATTTATTGATGCAATTGAAAGTTGCAACATAGTTGCATTGCAGCCCCCCATCATGGCACATTAAGAGTATAAGTTGAGCACACACAACGTACCTATTTTATAAAAATTGTGAATTGCTCACCAACCCTTGTATTGCTGTACTGTCGCACGATTAACTTCAACTAAATCTTCTTTTTTTTTCATATTTATTTATTTTTATTTTTTTTTGAAGGGAGAGCAAAATTGTTCGCAACTTTCCAATTTACATATTGTATTGGACTATAAAGGATCTATCTGCTGCACGAGAATAATATATAAATGATATTTTGTGTATAAGCATGCGAAATTATTTATATTTGTGGCAACTAACTGCATGAAAAAGTTCGCAACATACAGAAAAAAGTTGCAAAATTATATTGTAACTTGTGTATAAGTGCCTCTTTGTATTTAGACTCAACTTGAAATTTAATATATTCATTCCGACAGCATTTTGTGTGTGCGACATAAAAGAAGAAAATCAATACGCATGATAAATAATTTCCGCCCGCCGCCCGCATGCACTCAACACATCTATATACGGTTTATGTCTCCTTCTATAGGATGTCAAAAGATCTTAAGTATTACTTAAAGGCTTCCTTTTAAGCCAATATATAAGGCCCGAGATAAATTTATTACTTTACTTTGAACCAACAAGTCAAAGGACTAATATACCGTCGCTAACGAGCTTAAGAGGGTGACATAATCCTTTTGTCGCCCACGGATTACTTTCAATTAGTTAACAAACATGTGTGCTGCATGTGTTAATGGTGTATAAAGTTTGCGCACAATTTACAAAAGCTGTAAAGGGCCACCCACCTTGATGGTGGTTGAGTTATGAAAGTTTAATATGTAATAAGGTTTTTTTTTTTTGTTGCGACAATTTTGAATTTAAAATGGTAAGTCAGTCCACTTTTAACAGTCCTTAAAGTCCTTAATAATTCATACATGGAAACATTAATGTTTGTTTGTGTGTCCTTTTTAAATTTGTAAACCTGAAAAGGTTAAAAATATTGAAATGTCATTAAATAATCAGTAAGGTAAAATCTGCGAAAAAAAATTCCGCGGTTCATGAAAAAAATCTTATTTAAAATCAGATATAGATTAAATCAGATTAGAATTCATTTTTATAAAGTCATTTAACATAATTAATTAATTATGAACACCCAATTTTTTTATGGTAAAGATTACTGAAAATCTTTTGTGAAAAAAAATTCCGCGGTTCATGAAAAAAATTGTTTTTAACAAAATATGGTACGATCAATATTTATGTCTAAATTCAAAAAAAATTATAATGAATGTAGACTAGTGCAACATCCACTGAGTGCCGCTAGTAAAGGACTTTACAAAATTTGTGTACTTTGTATAATTATTTCAGGACTCTCCATTAATCCTTTCAATTTTCACCACACATTCATTTATTTAATTTCAACTCAAGTAAGTATATTACACACACACTATAATATAGTTAGTGCACTAAGGACTGCAAGGACTGTACACATTTACAAAAAATATGCAGCTGCATGGAGGAGTGCAACGAACCCATGGTGACTTCCTTCCGCAAATCCTTTAATTAAAAGCATTCACATGTACAAAAGAAAACTGTATGGGCAACGACTATGCTGCAATTAATTACACCGAAATAACACTGCGATGGGACTCATTTGAAATGGGTGTACTGGTTTATATGCAAACAACATCACAAAAAAAAAATGGTGGATAGTGGAGAGCTGTTTGAATGACTTGTCAGCACAATAAAAAACAGCAGCGCTGGTCATTTGCTGGGAAATTACTTTTAAAAGCCAATGGTATGCCCAGTTCTCAGATTTGTGTTTTTTTGCCTGGACGCGCACGTCTTTCTCCGCAGGGCCGACATTATAAGGACATGGAGGATTGGGGGGGGGGGGGAGTGGAGGCAGCATATTCCGCATGAAATGCTGTCTAAGCGCATCTCCCTTTTTAGCATTTCGCAGAACCTTTTGATAAATCAAAACAAATCGCACACACAGACACAAATGAATAAATTGTGTGGGAATGTTGCATACCGAATTGGTGTTTCTGTATTTTTGCAAGGATATGAGGAATGAAATGTTTTTATGTTTAAAAAGTTAACTTCAATGCAAGTTATATTAAAGTCCAAGTGAATTTTTTGTGTTTTTAAAAACATGGCAGCATCCATTTAGTCCACGACTTTTTAATGTCACATTTTATTGCATGGGGATCCTTGCACTGCAGCCGACTCGCTCCACACACTCACTCGATTATGTACAGAGTTATAAAAATACAAAATCATTGGAAGTGGACTACTCTGGTCAAGCACGACGCATTACCAGCTTAATTTATTGACCACTGTAGCTCCACTAAATGCGAGAATATTCCACAGTAATAAAATGCAGTGTCAACCGCTTGATACAGTAGTTATTCAAGTGAAGTGGACAAATTTATTTTATATATTTAAATGTTTATATGTTGCTGTATTAAATGTGAGTGCTATGAGAGGGAGAAATACCAAGGGTGGGGGTGCACTGGCAACTGGTCCAAATAAAAATGAAAACACGCCAACAACAACGCAAAAATGAAAAAGGAGAACCCAAAACAAAACAAAAAAAAGTGAATAGCACAATATTTATGTTGCATGTACTCACATGCGAATAAATTTAGTGCCGCACGTTCTTTTTTGCCGCCACATACTCGCGGACACCCACCCCCCACCCCCCTACATTTGTATGCAAATTCTGTGAATTAATTGATGTTTAATTCCTCACGCATTTAAATATTATACGCCAGAGATGATGTTTGGAGTCCTTTTCAAGTAATAAAGTATGACCTAGTTGCTTTACGTATATGTATTATGTCCTCGTGTAAATAATAAATATGATGAAAAAGGATTTCGTTGAAGCAATTTAAATTTATGTAAAAATAAAAATTTGCGAAGCGAACTTCAAAAATTTAATTTTCCGCATTCTGAACCTTTTTGCACGTAACATAGGAAAATTCAATTTGTCTTAAAAAATAGTAACAACCGTGTACATATTTAGTTAGTGCGAGTCCTTTTTGATGGATGTGTATTATATTGTAACAAATAAGTTGGGAATTTTTGCGGCACAATTGTTACACAAATTTTTAGTTTTCTTATTTTTAAGTATTTAAAAAAAAATTCTGTTGGATTAAATAGTGAGAATTTAGGCTTTAAAAGAAAGAAAAGTGTGCTTTTTGAAATTTACTTGAATCACATTGCATGAGCAACAATTTTTTCCAATCGCGATTTTTTTTTTGACAATTTTTCTGAAAAATTTAAAAATCTTACTGACTTTCCGTAAAGTCCTAAAAATTGTTTTATAAATAAGTTGCGTTTGTACATTCTTAAGTCTATTTGTAGCCTAATTTGGAAAATTAGGAAACTGATTTCCTTGAAATTTAAATATGGTGTGGAAAGTCTTAATTTTAGACTTTTTGAAAATTTCATTCCTTTAAGTCAAAACATATTTTTAAAATCAATCTTAAAATTTTTTTTTTTCAAGGTCAATTCCTTTTAAGTCAATTAACACGTTTTAAAAATATTTTAAAAAAAACTTAAGTTATACTGGAACTCAAAAACGGCTTCAATGATTTTGGTCATTTAAAAAAAATATATTTTTCCACTTTTTGTTTGATAATAAATTGACTTTTAAAATTGGAAACGTCTTTTAAAATTAAAATTACGGTAACACGACTTTTAAAAAAATATGCAAGATTTCTGACATTGATTTTTGACCTTGAAATACGTGAAACAAGAAATTTACATTTTATTAATTTAAAAAAAGCTTTTCTAAATATTTCAAGGTCAAAAATAATAAATTTCCAAGGTTCACAATTAATTATTCATGAAAATTTGACTCGAAATTCATACATAAAATAATGACAAATTGTAAAAAAAATTAAATTAAATGTCTTCATGATTAATTGCGACGTGGCTCTCCCTACCATGAATTGTACAATTTGCAACTAAAATTGAAACACATTTCAAGCTGGCCCAACGCATAGCCTAAAAAACCCATGAGACAATAATTTTCTACTCAACCAAAAAGATCAGCAACATTTAAGTATAACTCGCATGTCCATTAGTGGGGATGGGGTGAAGTCAATTCGATTTACCAATTGCGACAGGGATCATTGTAACATTTATACTGACGAGTTTTTCGGTTGTAGCTTATATGCGCGCGTTTTAACTCAATTTTTATCTCACATAGTGCGTCGTAAAAGTTAATCGCGACTATTAAAATGTCATTTTCAGCATAAAGTGCATGAGGAAAAAAAATCATTTCTCGCTTATCGCACCGCAAATGACGGTGAGCATCCTCCTGCACAATTCATTTATATTTATCTGAAGCTCGCCAGAAAATTTACGCAAATTTTGCAAAAAAAAATTTTGCACCACCCTTAAAAGGTGAAATAAAAATTTATCATAAATTTTGGGGAAAACCAACCCCTATCCCGGTACAACGAAATAATTCATTTTTCAATTATTGATAATTCAATTAAGTACCAAAACATTTAAAGAAGTAGTGGGAGCGAATTGTGTTTTGTAAAAATTTATATTTATTCACAATAAAAGGCGTCGTGTTAAAGACGTGCCAGTAAATGCGTCGCATTTGTCTCGCTTTACTTCAATTTTCTTAAGCTCCAACACGTCGAATTTGATGTCGGTGTCTGCACCATAATGGAAGCTTTTGTTTTACTGGAACAGCTTTACCAAAGCTGAATGGAGTTACCTGATGGTGAAATTAAATTACAAACTAATGAAGCGGTTTATGTACACGGAAAGTTTTGCTTCATGTACACAAACTGGGTAGCTTATAAGACACCAGTATAAAGGATGCAGTGTGGGTATAGCCATTAAATTAAAAATATGCATTTTGGGCAATACATTATTTCACCAAATAAAACCCTTAAGTAATTAAAACGAACTCCCGAGACAATTTCTCCAAATCACGCTGCAAGAGTCAGTGCAGATGCAGCCCAGCAACAAGCGACAATGTTTCAATTTTATTTCTAATCATTGTTTAGCACACTAAATCGCTGTATTGTAGATCCTCACCCCCCTCCACGCCATGCCCTGTGTGTCCTTAATATACAAAATTGTTTATGGAGTCTGTAATGAGTTTGCAGTGGTTTATGCGCTACAATGAAAGAGGACCATCTCCCAAAGGATGCGCCTGCAAAATAAACATCAAAATGTGTTTGCGAATTTAATAGCATCGTTTTACTTAAGAACATTCGTTTAGATGTAATTTAGGGGTGTGATGCACACAAGTTTGCAGACAAATTCAGTGCAAAATTCATTTTTCTCCATATTCTTCTGATTAATGGTGTTGCCCAAACAAAAGAATTGTTAAATTATGAAACGTTATTGTCTGGGTGTTGTATTTTTTTTATTCCCCCGCAACAATCACACACCACTTCATCCCTTAACTAAATTTATATTATTGTGCAAACGCAGTTGAAATATATTTTATGGAATGTGACTTGAATAGCAATTTAAACGGGATGGCATATTTTGTGTAATTATTTTAACACTTATATTATATAATATGTTGAAAAGGACACCAACTGTAACAACTACATCGCAAGGATTTGCTACAGTTATATGGAAGGGAAGATGTGCAAAGTCATCCGCTACAATAACCGTAAATATCATGGGTTCATATATATGAGTAATGTTGGCAAATGTAATATTTTTGTAGTGGGCCACCCCCACCCACCCACCAGCGCACTGCCCAAAAGTTTATGCATACAGTTTATGCGCTTTTGAAACTAATTTTTCTTCGAAGGCATGGCAAAGTGAAAAGTGTGCGGGGGGTGAGTGAGCGAATGTTGTTGGAAAAGTTGTACCGTAAAATAGTTAAAAGTAATTCATATTCTACAGTTTTCCACTGTAATGGACTTATGTGCGCCAAGCTTTTGTTAGTCTCAGCTTTGCCGCCTCTCGTTGTGTATAAAGTTTTAAATTAAAATTTTTCGAGATGGTCAGCAGTTTGTGTCCTTTTTAATTTGTGAAGACCACAATGCTGGAGTATCAGATTCATCCAAACAAGATTTTTTTCTTTTAAGGGAAAAAGTGACTATGTAGGGAATTGGGTTTGGAATTTCGTGAATCCGAAAACTTGGTCTAGGAATTGTTAATGCGTTCGTATGTCCTCCAGATCGCGAAAACTACAGCAAGGATTTTCTTAAAATTTTTCTATGTATTTAAAATCCCCCCTTTTTAAAGTTTAAATTAAAAAAAAATATAAAATTCTTGACTTAAAGTTTATCAAGGTTTTTACCTTGATAATCTTTATTTTATTAACTTTTTTTTTAATTTTAATTTTAGTCAAGAAAAGTTTTGCTGTTTTAAGTCAGTACAATCCTTGCTAAACATTTCAAGGTCAAAACACTTAGCTTACAAGAACCTCAAAATGTTTTAAGTCAAACCACTAACTTTGTTAAACATTTCATAGTGAAAATACTTAGCTTCCAAGAACCTTGAATGGTCAAGACAATATTTTCTAAAAAATTCAAGGTCTAAATACTAAATTTTCAAGGACCTTGAAATGTTTTTCGTCAAAAATCTTTGAAGCCAAAGGCTAAATATTTAAGAACCTTGAAGTGTTTTAAGTCAGGACAATATTCTCTGAACATTTCAAGGTCCGAATACTAAGTTTCCAAGAACCTTGAAATGTTTTAAGTCAGGAAGCGTTTTGCTAAACAATTTCAAGGTCAAAATGCTAATTGAAAGCTTATGTTGAAATATTTTAAATCAGGAAATTTTTTTCAAAAACCTTGAAATGTTTAAGTTCAAGGAAATCATTTGTCAAAAATTTCAAAGTCAAAAAAATACAAAGTGTTTTTTTAAAAATCAAAATTTTTCAACCCAAAAAAATAATTCTAAACTTTTCAAGGTCTAAAATTTAGTTTTAAAAGACCTAAAAAGGTCTACATTTCAAGGTCAAAAAACAAAATATATAAGGTTAAAAATGACTTGATTTTCATTAAATATCGTCGTTCTAAAACCCCAATTGTCTCTCCCTGCCATACATTTTTCCATTCGCTATTTTTTCCATATTTTGCTGCAACATCGCACACATTTACGTGGCCTTGGCTTTTTAACACAATTTATTAACGCATGATTCACTATTGACAGTTAAACATTATGTACCCACCATGTCGAACGTGCTGGATGATGCGTCACGCGGCGCCATAACATTCCGCGTCGCTTGCAGTTTAATGCGCGTCATAACAATATATTGCAACAACGACATAATATAGTTGTCCTTCCCCGCACCTGCATGGTGCTCGAGATGATTAAGAGGTATGATTGTAATTCGCTATGTATTGGTCACACCGGCTTCGGCTTGTTTAATTAACTGATGCATTTGTTGCTACTTTTTATCCATCCTGGATGGACTCTGTACCGATGCCGTTGGATATAAACTGCGAATGTGATGAGCATCGGTGTGCAGTCAATGCAGAGCAGCAAAAACATGTTGAAAAGTGCTGCAGGCGATCGATATCAATGATTGTTGGGTTAGCTAACCGACAGAGTACGATATGTTGTGTTTGCCAAAACCGTGCGGACAATATGCGGTGAGCATGGGAACGGTTGGTTGAATGCTGTTGAGCTTGACAAATGTCTGCTTGGTTTACTCAGTCAGTGTCACTGACGTCGTTTGTTGGAAAATGGGATGTGTATGTGTCGCTGGGAGCGGGGGCGGGGACGGGGGGAGGGGGAGGATGGGGGTGCACACTTGACATCAGGCTTGAGAGTGCCATGGCCGCATTAATTATCCTAGTTGATTGATTCTGCATATATTAAGTAGCTTAGTTCGCAAATCGATTGCACTTGCTCACTAACGATATGCACATTATAACAGAGAGAGGATGCATTGCGTGCACTGTGTACAAAGAGAGATTAAGAAGTGCATTTCCATTCAATTGACAGGATGTGTAAAGGAATTTGATTTCGTCCTATATTATACGGTACAGTAATCCATAATATTGCTAAGAGGATATTCAGGGAGTTCACATAATTGTTCCAGCAATGTACAAAGCTTTATCACCAACATAAATATGAAGGAATTATGTTAATTAAACCTCAGTTGTAGTTCTGTTAATTGAGGATGTTGATTGTTAAGCCGATTAATTAAATGATTGATTGTTAAGATAACTGAGTTTAATTGATGAAATTACTGTAATAAATAAAAAAGGACGATTAAAATAAATGAAAACCTTTAATGTAAACAATAATTAAATCAAAAAAGGAACAACGGAAAGAAAATAATAAAAATCAATCTCTTTTTCTTAACATCTGTTACTTTGGTTTTCATTGGAATTAAGTCTATAATGCCTTGATGAACGTTAAACAATTAAGGATTCCCACAACCGAAAAAAAGCTTCTAGACAAAACAACATTTAATATTTAACGGTTTACAAAGGGTCAATTGTCAAATTGTCTGACGAACATAATGGCACGATATTCAAAGTGTAATAATATGTCTGTCTGGTGATCGGCATTGCCCGGGTGGCCCGTGGCACAGGGCAACACAACCACCTCCCCTGCAGGATTATTAAACTTAATTAGACATTCCAATCGCTTCTTAACACACAAGCAAACGTGTCTTACTTCATCACACCTTCAATTCAATTTAATAACCTTTTTTGAATGGCCAATAAATGGCTTCTTTATGACATCGTAAAATTTGATGGCTTTGATGACAGTACAGTACTAGTCCCACCATCCATTTCACATCAACGCAACGCTATATAAAGCGGATTAAGAAATATTTTTATTTAATTAAGTTCAATTATATAGCTCATGCTTTTTCTTGTACAGCTTTTCCAAGCGCTTCTTCTGTCCATAACAACCACCACCCCCACCCCCACCCTAGTAACGAATAAATGTGTGACTCCCGCAGCAAAACGCAATCTAAATGTAAATAAAAACGTACAACACGTTTTTATATTGATGCAGTTTACTTAAAAATGAATCAAGCGTTCATTTCATGTGGGAATGGGAGCGCCGGCATTTATTGTGTCTGCACACACACACACACACACACACACAATCATATCAATGCATTTGGATCTGAATGCGAATAATAAAATGACTGCTGTAAGTGACTTGCATGCGTGTAGTTGTTTATAGTACTTTTCCAATCATCTCTCGGCTAACAACTGCAATTCAAAATGCTGCCACACATACAAAATGGATGCCAGGGAGCAGTATAAATGCATGTACAGTGTTTTCAGGCATCAACAAAAATACAGCTATTTGCAAACATCGATCTTGTGCTTAGATTGATATTTTCAATTACAAGGGTGGTTCGATGTTGATGCAATTTCAAGCTTTGTTGATTGATATCAAGGGGTTTTTGTGCATTGCAATTGATCTGCTTTCACAAATGTATGCAGCAGCGCTAGTTTTTTGTTGTTGTTATCATGTTTTGTGTATCCCATTTTGAGGAACAAAGTCTTTTCAACTTTTTAGCAAAAAACACAAGTTTAAAAGGAAAAAAACAGACATTGCTAAGAGAAATTGCCAATCGTGAATTTATTGCGACTGCAAAAATGTCGAAATTGATTCCATTTAAAAAAAATCCTTTTTATAACCTTTATAACCATTTTGACATTGAAATTTTAAATTTTAGGCTTTCGTTTTTAAGGACTCTACAATTATAAAGAAGAATGTTTAGAAAAATATAACAGGTTTCTGAATTATAAATAATGTGACCTTTAATTTTTAAATTTTGACCTTGATTTATTTTACAAAATTTTGCGTCTCATTAAAATAAACTAATTTACCCAAAATTATAAATTACTAGACTTCATGGTTTACGAGTTATTCCCATTCTAACACCAAATTTTGAGGTTAGAATATCTTAATACATTTTTTTTAGGAGGTATGAAAATTGCATTATTTTCTAGAATATTTAAGAATCTAAAATATTTTAAATTGTTGAAGCAGTTTTTGAGTTTCCACAAAAAACAGTTGTTTTTCCTTCCTAGAAACTAACACAACTTTAGCCTTGAATGTAACCTTGAAATAAAAGAGATTTTAAAAATAATAAACAGCATTAATAATTGTTTACACTAATCGGTTTATAAGCTTCCAAGATATGACTGCTGACTTAAGAGAGTAATAAATAACAAACAAACGTAAGGACTTAAGGACGAACCTGCGGAATAACGGACCAGCGTATTGAATAACTGACACATATAAGAAGTACCGGATTGACGGATAAACGAATGTACAGATAAACGGATCGGACAAATCAAAGGACTCTTCATTATTTTTAAAAAAGGATCAAAGTTGTCCCCCGAAAAAAATACGATTGAATGAAATTACTACTCAAGTACAGAAGCTTAATACATTGAGAAATTTAAAACACATTAAATTAACAAGGAAAAGCTTTTGCTCCAAAACTAATTTAATATTCGAGTGTGGAAAATACATTTCAATTTTAAATTTTAAACTGATGGCAATTAATTCATCAATTATTTTCAACAATTATTATGAGTAAAAGTTTAACAAAAAAATTGGCTCATCAATGAACCGTTAAAGTTTGTCCCAACCACCCATTTTTGCACCAAATTATTCTGCATTGTGAGTAAATAACGTGAATAATTAATGTAACTGATTAAAAATGCGTGAGCCGCTCCCTTAAAATGCATAATACCCCAAATAATTATAATGTTTCAAAATAATTTTCGCATTCAATTTAAAATAAATGCAAACTATATTTATTTAACATGACATGACTTTTGTTTTATATTAAATATTCACCCCCACATTTGAACTGCAATTGCATTGAAAGTGCAGCAATTAATTAAACGTCGCGTCCTTTGCTGATTCGTGTGAATCAATTCGCGTTATTCTTACAACATTTACATAAACTATTTACTCCGCAGTGTGGCACACACAATTCGGCGCGCAAAACTTTTGCAATTAGTTTTGTTCACTGTTCAATGCACATTTTAAGTTGGTCGCTTCCCATTACTTAAAAATTTCTTATTCACCTTTTCCGGGTGGGGTGATTGTACAAAGCGGGTAGGGGGTAGGGGGGGGAGTGAAAATCAGAGAGGGTGGGGGTGGCAAATTCCGCATTCATTTAGTTTAACAGTTGAACTCTGTAATAAATTAACAATAATTATCACGAACAAATCGAAGTGTTGGAAAGTTTGCCTGATTTATGCTGCAAGCGGAATTCGAACGGTTTTCTTATTTTCTTCACTCAAAAAATTCAATCCTTTTTAATGAAATGTTCGACGAGGGTGTAATGATGTCCTTCTAACTCCAGGGGGATGTATTCTATAGACTATTGTATGAATAGGGGTTGTTAATGTTAACGTTAATGTTAATGTTAATGTAAAGATGATCAAGGACACTTTTGTTATCCTTCTCTTTTTGTATAAGACAATTGCAACAGGATTTTTTGTTGTTTAAAACCACCCCACTTCAATCTTCAACAAAGGTAAAAAAAAGATGAAGGACGAATTGTTTAAATTGTTTTCAAATGAAGGGGACTGACATATTCCATGCGCTTTAAAACATATTTTTTGTTGTGCATGAAAACTCGTCTCCCTTTAAGCGAGGGGTTGAAGGATTCATCTGTTTGTTTGATTGTGCGTAAAACCTTTTCACGGTCAAGTGCGCTGAAGTTTGCCAAAGCGTGAAGCTTTTGTTTTTGTCAATCCTCTGTGTGTGTATAGTTGAATTGGTTTGGTATAAACACGAGAATGCCAATTCCGGAGCAAAAACCGCAATTATCCTTTCGTCCTACGCATTGTGTGTCGTTTTAAGATGGTTAGGAGTTGTGTTCGTGTTGTACCTGTTAAGTGTGAAACCGCATGGCATGTTGTTTAAATATAATCCAGCAGGAAACTTTTTTGTTTGTTTGCAAAACACTTTTAGTCTCTCCGTCTGAATGGTGATTGTCTTCTTGTTCCTAACAGATATTTTCTACTGCTCCTTAGTGTTCATTAAAGTATAGGGAATGATCCTTTTTGTGTTAATTTTTTAAAAACGTCCTGATTTTGAATAGATTTCAATTCGTGAGCCTATTGAAAATCAAATTGCGGTTTTACTTTAATTAGGAACCCAAAAAATTAGGAAGGGGAACAAAACGAATTGATCAGGCTGGTGCATCCATTCCCGAACAATTGAGATGTTTTGTTTTAAAACAATAAAATTCCCTTCCTTAATATAGAAAACGATTCTTTATTATTGCATTGCAGATTATAAAAAACACCAACAGCAAAAAGGGGGATGATGGAAGCGAGGAATGAGGGGGGTTACAACAATCCTCATCCTTTCTTCCAATTTTTTTCTCCCTCTGCTCTTAAACTACATACATAAATTTGCTATGATTAGTCATGCCTCACATCCGGAATCGGAGTAAAAGGCCACCCTTTTATTTCCACAAATATCTTTATGGTTTCTGGTGAGAGGTCGAGCGCTTTTGTTGTTCCTATGGGTGTCTTTAATGGTCCAATTTTGCGGGTAATCTAGAAATCAATAATTTACAGAGTGCCGCTTGTGTGTATCTGAAAATAAAATCTGCGGTTGGTTCGACGTTGTGTTAAACTTTGGGTGAAGGGGGAGGTGGGGTTTGTACTATATTATGGTGGGGTTGTACTATGTGGCGACTCTCCAGTTGCAAACACAACACAAAACGCACAACGAAGCGAGGATATGGTCGGGGTGCCGTAACACACATCCCCGCACGTATAGTGTGTTGTGTGTTGTGTGCAGCACCTAAACAAATGTGTATTGTTGGGCCACATCCGTCGTATCACTCGACCCACTCATCAATCATTCATTATGTCGGCATCGTTTCACACAATTTTTTGGAATGAAGAAAGCACTCCGTTTATGTCTTTAATCTTAGTTGCTTTTTGTTTTTAGAGATTTTTTGCTGAATAATTCATTTCATTTGCCCTCTGCGTCAAATTGGGGACTATATAAAACGCAGTGGTTGTTGTATGTTGAGTGGCAATGCCGCCAATGACGACAAGGACGATGACGACCGACCGACGACGACGACGACTCCTCTAATATGTGTGAATGTTAAATGCGCTCGCGGATATTTTGTGTGTGTGTACGCGGAAGGGGGGACTGGCTGCGGCGGAGGCCTTTAAAACATTTATAAGTGTTTTCATTTCAGCACCATAGAACTCTGTCATTTTTTAATAACGCGCCCCATTGCAGAGGATTGGGGGGAATTGCGTTCACAGCAATGTACACATACACGCTCGTTAATTGCATTTGAATTTTAAAGATTGTGTAAACAAGAAGCGTGTAATGAGCCATTAACGGACGTCGGCGATGGGGCATGGCAAAAATGTTTTGTTGTATGCTTTGGGATTGCATTTTCAAAAGTCTCGAGCCATTACATTTGAATGAGTGAGGGTGGGACACGGGGGGTTGCAATGCAGACTCGCTTCGTTTTCATTTTCATATTAAAAAGATGTTCAACCTCGATTTTATGCCCACATTTACACAATTTCTATTTAAGGGTGAATGCCTCCTTTTGGCAAAGAAAAGTGTCCCTTTTTTAAATTAAAGGCCACCACTATAGCAAATTTAAATAACATCCACGGTTTATTATTGCCCCAAATTAACAAACAAATCAATAATCCTGTTTAAGGGTCGTAAGTACTTGCATAATAAGTCCTTTGTTGTAGCAGTTCGCCGAATAATTCTTCGCCCCTGTTAAACTCGTTTCAAACATTCACAGTTCACAGCATTGCGCCTTAAACACTTGCGATAATATGCAGACGTGCTGTGTTATTAAGGGACAACTGCTCTGCGTTAAATCCAACAAATTAGGCACTTTTTTTTTCCCCAAAAAAAATTGTACAAATGCGCCTTAAGCAAACAAATTAAACACTCAAAGACGCCGCATCGCCACCACATCGAAGGGTCCCGTTTTGTCCCCGCATGAACTGGTAAATTTAAACCAACCGACGGCTTCACAACACAACGCCTAGGCCATGATGGGTGATAGAAGCTTTATATATTCTTAATGTGTTTGTCAACTTTGCGGTAAAAGGTTTAAAATTGTGACGGGAAATTAAATTAAACTGCGTCAGCTATTTCTTATCTTCCCAGCTGAATGTTTATTCTTTAAATTACCATCCCTTACTGTCTGTGTATGGCTCTTTTTTTTTCCTCAGTAAATTTGTACAACATTCTTCTTTTTTCCCCCATTTTTTTTTTTTTTCAAACCACTTTCATAGTTTTGGCAGCAAAAAGAATAAATACGCCACCCCATTTTTGGGGGGGTTGGGGATGTGAAGTAAAGTCTCGCATGCAAAATCTGTAATGTGGAGAAACGGAAAGTACATAATATGGAGAAAGGGGTGTGGAATGAAATGAAACATCCGCAAAGATAAAAGAAATGCAAAAATGCCGCGCCGTATCTGAATTTGAGTCGACATCGTCCGGATAGGATGCAATGAATATTCCCGCTTCATGCTCGCGATTCTATATATGTGTATATTCCGCAGTCATTGCCACAGTGGTGCTGTGAAACAGATTTGGCGATCATATCATTGTGATGTACTTGCGCTGTTAAATTGTAAATGAGCACTGAAGATACTTGAGACATTTTTCAATTGCGGCGCGATGCTGTAATGAGAAGTTATGTTTCATTTCAAAAAGGGAATGGGAGTTGGGTTGCCGGTGTACATATTCATCTTTTATGTGGTGGGGGAAAATGTGAAGGTTTTTTTTTTAGTCATATCTGCAGTTTAATAGTTGCGCTGAACTCATTTTATAATCTCGTTAATCCGAGATCCTTTTTTTTAAACTAAAAAAACTACAAAAGCTTTGAAATGTTCATATTTGTTTCGATTCTGGTATGAATTTTGTATTTCTTCAATGAAGGAATGATCGAAGGAAGGATTTATTCCCTTACTTCTATTCTTGTACATAAAGAGTTCTTCCTTCATTACATAATTTGTTACAATTTTAAAAATTAAATACAAATTAGTGAAAACATGTCAGTGAGATTAACAATAACGGAAATTATTTATTTTTAAAACAGCAAAAAGCTTCATTTTCTCTAAAAAGCAATATGTTTTTGACAGCTGTCATTTTTAGAATAGGCAGCGATGTGCTTCTAAATATTCGTCCTTCATTAAAGGTGACGCCAACAATCGAATAAAAGTTTCCTTTTGTAAAATTGAATAATATTTTAAAAGGAAGCCAAAAATAAAAATGAACCAGAATAGAGCCCAATTTAATTAAAATGACGTGCACTGTTTTAATCTACGAAAAAATGTAGCAGGGAGGCAATGCTTTCAAATCTTTGCACCTTAAAATCACGTGTTAAATCTGCGCATTCAATTTTAAATCCAAATTAATCTATTTAATAAATTAAACTCGTAATTTTATTACATTAAGAATTAAAATTATGGCCATAAATCTTAAGATTGCTGCAATAGTAAAAAAGTTTTGCATTTTAACACAACCAGCTCCATGCTTTACTATAGTTGATTGCATTGAACCGAACCGAACATTAATCGTCCCATTCTGCATAAACACCCCCACTCCATCCCCATTGCTGCAGCAATGACCTATAATACCAGAGGGAGTTGATTCCAATTAAGAGTTAATTTAATGCCGACATCAGACGACCGATCGTACTTGTTTAATGCAATAAAAAGACGCTTTAATATAAATTGATTCAGCACCCTCTTTCTTTACTCATCATAAAACTGCAATGCCTCTTCTCCGCTATGGAGACGACTCTCGTCCTCAACGCAGCGATGTGAAGAATGTTTTATACACGTCATGTGTATGAGTGTATGTCGTAAAAGCATTCCAAGTTTGGCGTCGCGCTGACGTGAAGTGCGTCATAAAACTTTTGAAGCTTTTGATGGTTGGTTGGATGTGGTTCGTTTCAGTCGAGTGCCCCCTTTTTAGTTATAGGGGCGAATTCCCGGCCCATAAAAATGCAATCAATGTGTAGTCGGAAAATGCTTATTGAAATTCATTTCATTAAATCGTCATAAGTCATAACAATAATTTCAACGCGACACAATAGAATAAATTTACTTTCCGGCGGGATATTTGAATGGATGGCGTTTTTAATGGAGATAATGTTAATATGGTTTGTGTTGTTTACGAGTTATGATTCACCAACAGTTCATGACTCACAGAATGAGTTTTGAATTCGTAGATTAAAGATTAAAAGAGTGTTTTTTAAGGATTTCTGATTCAAACCTTTTGAATCTCTTGGCTGTCTGATTCTCGAATAGTAATCAGTCATCTGGAGAGCTTACTTTACCCACTTTACTGAACCCAAAAGAAAAATTGAGAGGTTGAAAAAAAAAAACATTTCGAAGACTAGCCCGTCGTAATCTAATCGGTTGATTAGTCCTTCCCCCTAATACCTTAAAATCGATTAAAAAACTGCAAGAAATAGAATTTTCAATTATTACAAAACGGGTTTCTTAGGCTCCTTTTTGGGTCGTTGGTCAAACATCCAAAAATTGTTGTAACCGTAATTTTTCACATTTCTACAATTGATTTCGAAGTTGGATAAAATTTTTTTCGCAGTATCCAGAAGCCTTGAATCCCACACACAAATTTTTTGGTTTTACTTTACATATTCAAAATAAATCATATTTAAATATTTAAAAACAGGAACGTCTTAAATAAATTTTTTAAATTTTAAAATTAATATATTTTAATATTGTTTTTACTTACAAATCAATCTCAATTTATTATGTCTCAACAACTACCGGCAAATCATCTCCGTCCTCTTCAAAAATGTTGTCAAAAGTCCAATTAATGCTAAGATCCAAAGCACCCATAAAACGATCCACGTCCACACTCATTCCCGGCTTCCTAATTGGATTACAATTCTTCAATAAATTGGCAACATCATTGTACACCGTATTAGGATTCCGTCTATGTTTATTTATTTCAATCATAAGCATCTCCTCGGGCAACTCCACCAGTTGATCAGCCAACACAGGCAAGTACTTGCAATAAAACCGTTCGTATTTATCAACAGCACTCTCAGAATTTGCAAGCAGTGCCAGCATTTTCCTCCAATGACTGAGCGCATCAAACGAACCACCTGCAGCAAATGCAACAAACGCAAATTGACATTCTGCCAGCAATTTTTGCCACTCATCATAATTTTCCAGCAACTCTTCAACCGCCCTTATTGAATCCATGTATGCCAGTGAAATCTCTTGCGCTTCCGCTGTTTTGGAGTAACGTTCTGGTAGCTCTGTTAAGTGCAAACATGTTCCAGGGACTGGCTTTAAATTGGGCAGCAACTCCTCCTCATCAGTTAGGTGACATTGTTTGGGGGTCCTTGTTATTGCACCACGTGGTCTTTCTGCATCGGGGCATGACAACAATTCAACACTGGTGCGTATTACACCACATTCAGGCATTCTTTTTTTAATTTCTTCCGCTGTGATGTATTGGCTAAGTAATCTCCATCTTGGTAAATTTTCGAAGTCATATGGCCCTAGGAATCGGTCAAGATTTCTAATGTTTTCTTTAATGCGCTGTTCTTCAATGGCGGGGTCTCCTTTTGTTCGGATTTTTAACTCTTCTGTTTCGATGTCCCACTCCCTGATGACTATTTCTTGTTTGTTAAAAAAATGCATAAAACCAGTGCGTGGCGCTGAGTTGCCGTGTAAATCTTGGGCTGCTGTGTGGATGTAATGGACACCTGGGGGAATCAATTTAATACCTCGAAATTCTTCACCCACTTGATACAGTTTCAGGTCAATGCCAAATTCGGTTCCAGGCGGAACGCCCGCAATAATGAGAAATGCGCATTCCTCAAATAGAGCATTTGCTGCTGCTTGATTCATGGTGGTTCCTTTAGATGTGACAGTACTGGATTCTATCTCTAAAAAACAAATTTTATTGATTAATTTAAAGTTAAATTAAAGTTTAAAAAACAATTTACAAAATTATTTTCTTATTGTTGATAAAATTTGTTTTGCAGTAAAAAATTTCTATAAACGTCAATGTGACAAATTCGACGTTTCAAATGTCAAATTTGCCGGTTGTATGTCAGTTGGTTGTTTTTTGATACGTCTTAAGTCAAATTTAAGGGATGGTAATGCAGATCCAAGATTTTCTGTAGGCTGTACCTTTTTATTTATTAGTAATCTTAATGTCAAAAACGTCAAATGTGGTCGCCGCGGCAACAATTTACGTGAAAATCAATTTAATTCCTTAATAAATTTTAAATTTATCCTTATTTTAATGAAATAAGCCAGTGAAATAAACAGAAATGGATTTACCACAACCCCCAAAAGGTAAAACATGCAGTGATGAGTGTTTGTAAAGAGAATTTTATTTGTGAAAAAAAAAATGGCAGCAATAACATTTTGCATCTGCATTTTTTCTATACTTTATCATAATATCCTGTTTTACATTCAAAAAATGGGATTATCGTCTTCAGTGCCAATCATTTTAAATACCTTGTTTTGCAGACACCAGCCTCAGGAACATAATCGACAAATTGGCAGAGTTTGTTGCCCGCAACGGTTCAGAATTCGAACAAATCACCAAAGCCAAACAGCGAAACAACCCTAAATTTGAGTTCCTGTATGGCGGAGAGCACTTCCAATACTACCAATGGCGCGTAATGACTGAACAAGCTTGTAAGTGTTTTGCAGCAATCTTTAAAACTAATCCTCTACAATTTCAAATTATGGCAAATCCAATTTTAGTACTAAAACAACAAGGAGGACTGCCAACCAACACAACACAGCAACCCCCACCACAACAATTGCAACAACCGCCACCGGGGGGAATGCATCCCATGAACACACAACAACAACCACCACCAACCACAAATCAACCACCACCTCTTTTCAGTCAAAATGTTAATCCACCCACATTGTGGAACAACAACAATCAAATAATGCCTCCCAATTCTGTGAATCCTCAAAATCCGAGCAGTTTGATTGCCCAAATTGAGGCGCTTAATATGCAACAGAGTGCCTTGAGGGAGCAAATCCGACAATCGGAGAATAATCTTACAGCACAACATGGGGTGAGGATTTTTTTTTGTTTAAAACGGAGTTGCAAGGGATTTTATTTTAATTGTTTTTGCAGGTTTTGTTGGCCCAACAACAGAATCACATTGATGAGGCCATTGTTAAGGCGCAGGATGATTGTATGCAGCAGCAGGCGATTGAGAACAACATTAACATTCAGGACTTTGACAGTGTGCTCATGCCAATTATTGAGTCCTGCACCAAGGACAGCATTTCGGCAGGTAAATTAACAAAACTCCAAGGGTTGTTGTGTAATTAATTTTAAGGCAATTGAAAGTTTTTTTTTTGTTGCAATTCCCATCTGGGGTAATAGTGATCCTGAGAGCCATCCAGGAATTTTTGTTTTGGTTAATGTAAAAAGATGCTGCCAATTCCTTTTTTTTTGATTTAGAAATTCACATTCATTTTTGTTGTTGATTTTCCATAATTTTGTTGTTTTTCACTTGAATAAAAAACCTTTTCTTTGCAATTATATTTCTAGGGAAGAACTGGATTTTGCAGCATGCATCAGATACGCCCAAATGCAATGTTACCTTACAATACCTTTTAAAGAAGTACGATTTTCTAATCCTCACTATTTTAATCTCACCCAAAAATATAAATTTAATTTGTACAGCTCGTTTATTTAAAATGATAAAAACTATTCTTCGTCCGAAGTTTAAGTCACACACGTCTCATTGTGGGTCGGTTCAACTCTTTATAAAATGAGAGTACTCTCTAGATTTGGGTTGCGCCCCAATTTGTTTTGAAAGAAGTTCCATAAAAATTTGTGTATTTTTTTCATAAACTGACCACTGAGACACGTTTAGTTTCTCTCGCATTTGTTGATCTTCAACACACAATTTTGTTACTCTTTATTCTAGGACACTCGTCAAAGGAGCGCCATTCTCACAGAAGCTGCATCTCATCTATTTGGTGAATGATATTTTGCATCACTGGTTAGTAGCTTTAAATGTTTGGTGGGGGTTCCAAATTAAAAAAATAATAATAATTATAAAAATGTAATATTCTCAAATAACGTGTCAATATTTTTTTAGTGCCAGGAAGAACGCCGATGACCTCAAGAACTGCTTGGAAAATATCGTAATCCCAATGTTTTGCAACGCTCAGTTGAGTAAGTGTAAGATTCGGACGTTAATGTTTCCTCATCTGTAAGATGTTCAATTTTGTTTTTGTTCCCAATTGCAGTAGCGAATGATGACCAGAAGGCAAAGTTGTCCAAACTACTTTCATTGTGGGAGTCAAAGTCCAATTTTTTTGATGCGTGCGTCATTTCAAAGCTGCGAAGTCCTGATTCATCAATGCAGGAGTACAAAACCAACCTTATGAATATTCACAACAGTCAAATCGCTCCCATCATCCAGGGCACTAAAACAACATTTGACAAGTGAGTGTTTTGAACCTCCAATTTTTAAGTACAGCAATTTTAAAATTAAATTCCAGCTACCAAAAACAACATCAACTCTTCATCCGCCACACAAATCAAACAATCGCAGTGTATGAGAACCAACGACAAAACTTGGAACGTCAACAATTGCAACAAAAAACTATCGCACCACCACCACTGATGTCCAACAATCTGGACATACCACCATCTTTGGAACATTCACATCAAAAGCAGCAGCCACCGCCAATGCAACAGCAACAGCAACAGCAACAATCAAAACAACCACCCCCACATGGTGATGTCAATCCCCCATTGCATACCCCGCCACCCTTAATGGTGAGAAATATGCAAATCCCACCCAATGTCAGTGTTAATGTTAATGTTAATATTCCACCCCCAATTTCAATGAGTAATAACAACTCAATTGGAATTGTTGGAAGTGGTGGTGGTGGTGGTGGTGGTGGTGGTAACTCAGGTGGTTATCCAACAATGAGTAACAACAATGGCGTCCACAATCGATCAGTGTGTTATGATGAGGCGCCTTTCTATCAAAATCCAAACAACAATTATCAACAACAACAACAACAGCAGCAGCAACAACAGCAACAACAACAGCAACAGCAGCAACAATACATGAGCTCACCCCATCCTGGTGGAATGCCAGGTGGTGATATGAATAATTGTCAACAATCAAATCAGCAACAACAAAATTCCTCAATGTCCAATGATTTTACATTGCCGCCCCCTAGTTTTATGATTCCTGATTTATCGCGACCTCCTCCCGGATTTGGATTGCCTGCTGAATTGCCAGCTGTTGTCGTTGAAGAAATTAAGCCATTTACTCCATACTATGAGCTTCCAGCTGGTCTCATGGTGCCACTTATTCGTTTAGAGGATTACGCCTACAAGCCACTGGATTCCGAAGAAATTCGATTGCCAGCTCCAGCTCCACCCAGCGAGAGGCTTCTAAGTGCTATTGATGCTTTCTATGCCATGCCCAGTCATGATCATCCTCGTGATGGGTACATTTTTAATTATTTCCCTTAATTTAATTATTTATTAATTTTCACAATTTCCATTTCAGTGAGGGTTGGGAAAAACTGGGACTCTATGAATATTACAAAGTGAAAAATGCTGCACGCAAACAAAAAGAGGATGAAGTGGCTAAGGGTGAGCGTGAACGCTCCAAGTCGCCATCACCCATATTCATTGAAGCAATAAAACCGAAGAAACTCAACAAACGCATTTACCGTTCAAAAAGTCGAAGCAGATCAAGATCACGCTCCAAATCGAGTTCGAGATCCCGTTCACGTTCACCACCGCCACATCAGTCAAGATCACCGGAAATGATGCGGAATAACAACAGTAGGCGTGCACATAAGCGTTGGTCACGATCACAAAGTCCAAATCCTAAACATTCACAAATTGCGTCGTCGAATCCAAGGAGGGAACGTGGCGGTGGTGGTGGTGGTGGTGGGGGTGGGGGTGGTGATGGCGGACGTGGTGTTGGTGACGGTGGACGAGAACCCAGAGAACAACGGGGTGATCGCAACAATAGGGATCGTGACCGTGATACAATGAAAAATGAACGACATCGTGATAGAGATCGTGACCGTGAGCGGGAACGAGATCGTGGCTCAATGTCACCGCCGCCAAGTTTTATGTAAGTCACTTAATTGCATCCTTAAAGTCTTTTTATTTTATTGTTCTTTAAACCAGGAATTCGTTTCCAAAATCATCCAATGAGAGCATTGAGGAGAGCAACAAAGGTCATCAAATGCTGATGAAAATGGGGTGGGGTGGTTCAGGTACTGGGCTTGGCTCCCAGGGACAAGGCATTGACACACCCATTCATGGTGGCGATGTGCGTGACAAACAGGATCAATATAAGGTATTTTTAGTGCAACCACTTTTGGGTTTCTGCACTCAAATTTTCCACTTAAATTAATTCTAATTGTTTTTTTTTGTTTTTCACAAGGGGGTTGGCATTAATTTAAATGATCCTTATGAAAATTTCCGTAAGAACAAGGGTGCTGCATTTATCCATCGGATGAAGACGAGAGCTGAGGAACGAAACACTTAGGATATTGGAATTTATTATTAGGATCCTTTTTTAAATTGAATTTTTAAACTTTAATCCTTTTTAAAGTTTTTAAATTGGCTCAATTGGCGCTCGGAAATTATTTTGTTCATTGACTTTTTTTGTTTAAAAAATATTTTACTTTAATGTCATCTAAGTCTTAAGTCAGGATGCGAATTTGTACTCTAAAATTCGATTGTAATTCATATTTGCTTCCACAAAAAATGAACCTTCTTAAATTTTGCTTTTGTTTAAATGAAATAAATGCAAAATTCCATTTAATTGTAATTTTTATTTGTCGTTTTAATTAACTATTTAAGTCATTCCTTAAAATTGAATGATGCTGAAGCTTTCCTAAGGAACTAAATTAAGCAAATAATAAAGTTTGGTAAATTGTTTATCATTGCCATTAGAATTAGAGATGAAATACGTTTAAAGGGCACAAATTTTTAAGTTGTCAGAATTTTGGCTGTCGAGTTCTTGGTCCGTTAGAAATTTCATTGTCAAGACTATGTCCTGCTGGAATTTAAGTTGAAAGGATTATAGCGGTTGGATTGCAATATCCTTAAGCTATACCGTGCAAAAATAGCCAGAACAATCTAGCCATGTTCATATACACAACGCTTGGCAGCTACTTCTTCAAGGGCCTCAATGATCTGACAGCCAAGCGTTCAACGATCCTGACGATCATGTTCATAAACGATACTTGATAAATCTAAAAAAAATCACATTGTTAAGCCAAGTGACCACAGAGATGAGTGACGCTAAATGGCGCTAATTGGAGTCCTGCACAGGTTCGCGGGTCAACCAGCGGTCGGATTTTTCTTCCTAAAGGGGGTTTATGTTGTCGGTTTCATGACTGTTTGAATTTTGGCATTCAGGATACTTCATCGAAATTAAAAGTATTTTATTTTATTTCACAATATAAATTTGTAAATAAGTCGTTTTAAAATTTTGCGTGATTCAGGACTCTCCACGCCTCCTTTTCTCCTTTTAATAAGAATTATTGTCCAAATTGTAGTCAAAGAAAAGCAGACTGTGTATCGCCCTTCTTCAAATAAATATGAAAAAAATTAAAATCCTTTTAGTTAAACCTGAAAAACATCCTAATTTAAAAACATCCCCTTTTATGAATTTATACATTTATTATCAGCACTGATTTTTTTTATATACAAAACTTCTTAATATTTAGTACAATATTTGTTGCATGTTTTTTTTTTCATTTCATTTAATGTTAATTGTAAAAAAAGTACCATAGATCGTTATAGAAATAAGTGATCGTCGTTATTAATAATAAAAATTAAAATTGTTTGTAGTTTTTCTTAACTCTTATGTCGATTAAGAATTTTTCTAGATTTTTTTTTTGTTTTGTTTTTACTAATTAAACGTCGTGTTGATGAAGGGGAGGGGGATGTTTCATTTTTACTAATTCAATGTGTTGAGGAAGGAGATGAGGTAGAGGATTAATGTCGTGGATAAAATGAGTCAACATATTATGTGACGGGAGAGTTGGATTAAAGGAATGACAGAGGACTCTAATCCTTATGAGAAATGGCAATGACTTTAAGGAAGGACAATGAGGAGTGGGAGTGCTGCTTCAACTGGAATTCATGTTAATCCGTTATTGTTTAATCAATAAATAAATGCAAATACAATACAATAAAGTTATATTTTTTTAATAATTAAAAAAGTTTTTTTTTTTTAATATTTTCTTTTAATAGTCAGACTTGTCGTTTATCTTGTTTTCATTTTCTTTCTTGTTCTTTTAATATGTTTATTTTTCCATCGTTTTTAATTTATGTTTTTAATTGTTTATTTTTACTTTATGATATTTATTAAAGATTATAGCTCTGTGTGAGTTGTTAAAGTGTGTATTTAATTTATTTCTTATTTTTTGTCATACAAACATTGTTTTTTTTTAATTATGGTGAATGTGAGGGTGTGTCGTGTCCTGTTTGGGGGGTGGCATTTGAATGTCGTTTTATTTCAAATAACATTGAAATATTAATTGGAACGTGTTTTTAAAACTGAATTATACAGGAGTGACTTAATTAAGTCAGCATTTGCAGTTGAGTTGAAATAAAAAGTGACTTAATTAAGTCACTTTCTGCAGTTGAATTAAGGTCAAGGATGAGTAACTTAATTTAGTCACTAACTGCAGTTGAGTTGAAATAAAGGAGTGACTTAACTAAGTCACTAGCTGCAGTTTAATGGTGATTCAAAATTATATTCTGCTGTAGTTTAGTTGTTAGAAAAAAAACTGGAATCCTTCAGTTTCATTGATTGTGATTTTTAACAAAAGTGTTGCTTTATTTGGCATGATCGCCAAAGTCATGTTTGGATGGCGATCGTTTGATTGTGTAAAAGGACAACATTTTGCTATAACTATAAGTCAGTCGAAATATCAAGGAATGGCTGTTGATTGTTACTAAATATTTGATTAAGTAAGTGAAAACATTTTTGTGAATTAAACATACTTGATTAAGCTTAAGGAAATTTTGAAAATTTGTGCGAACATTTTTATACAATCATTCATGAATTAGTTTTTATCCGAAACATCCTTTTAAATGTCATTATTTTGAATGCAAATTAAGGAACCCCTGCACATTAGGAAGCAATAAGGAATCATCTGACATTGGCACCCTTTAAAAAAAAATTAAGTTGAAAAAAGGAAGAGAGCTTAAGCCAAGACAATAAACGCCTTTTCAACTTAACTACGGATTAAGCTTAATTGCATTATTAATAAATAATTGCCAACGATATGATGACTAATCTCCAGACAAATAACAGCTCAAACTAACTACACTGTCGGCAGTGAACGGGTGTGGGGCCTACTTAATACTTTTTTTTTTAAATCTGCAAGGATGTGTTCAAGGATTAGATTGTACAACGCGATTGCTTATGAAGGCAGGATCAGTGCAGTTTAATTACTAAATTGAATTCGATTAATTATGATTAACCAGTTTTAGAGAATCCCACCGTTTTATTTTTAATTTGAATGATCAATGAAATATTAATAAGACAAGTAGCATCTAAAGACGAGAGGCTCTGTTGGAGGGAGAGCATCCTTGAAAAGGACAAAATGAACGACGCTATTATTCCGAGATGTATAATTCATTGTATTTAATTTTTCTTTTTTTTTTCAATTCTTTGGTATTTTTCGTGAATTCAAAATTGTTTTTTTTAAATTAATCCTTCTGATTGAATTAATTTTTTTAAGCACAACTTTATTCCGATTTTTTTAATATTTTTGTATTCATCAATAATTGTTGGTTGTGGTTTTATTGCAACATAAAAAATTTGCATAATTTTTCCTGTTTTTTCTTGTTCGGACGGCAACCAATTAATTTAAGCAGATCTTGCTTCAAAGTTGATTCTTTTTTTTGTTTTTGTAATTATCAGAGCCTACTTTTATTGTTGACCCTTTAATTCTACAAAGCAACGACAATTCGATTTTAATTCTTAAATGTTAAAATTGCTACGGTTGGTTGAAAAATCTATCTACTTTCATGTCTTAATAATTGAGGGTTGGGGGGGGTTGTTTTATCAACTACGAGACGGTATTTTTTTTTAAATTTTTTTTTTTAATTATTTCAAAATTTCAGTAAAATTAATTGGTTTTAGAATATATTTTTTTAAACTAGTTTAGACTTTAAAATATCATCGGACAGAACGTGTGCTTTTAATTCATTTTGCATTATTTTAATATAGTTTAATTGCATTTAAAAAAGTTTTTATCCTCACTTAAACTGCCGACAAACTTGGTGAGTAAAAATAGATTAATTTATGGGGATTGTTAAAAATCTGTGAGATAAATAATTGTTGAAGGAGCAATAGACTCCCCTTTTTACTTGTAAACCAGAATGAAATGCAGGAGGTAGGTGGTGCCCGATTAAAAAGGAGTCTACTTGCAATTAAATAAAATAAATAATTGTGGCACTGGTTCTGGTATAATAAAACAATATATTTAAAATGGCTGTGAGATGATTTTAATTGTTAAGTACAAAATATTGTTATTATTAACGATTATTTAATTATTAAAATACAGTTTTGTAGAGTGCATTGCGGCAGAAGCTGCTGGTTTAAATGAGATTGTTTGAGATTTAAGCTACCATTAAGACTTAACATTTCGGGGCCAGTTTAAATTGAATTTAATTAAAAATAAGATGGAAATTTTATTAAACTCTAATAAATACTTGTGAACTAAAGACGGTCCTGTTAATTAAGTCCCAATAATGAACTAAGCCTCACCAAAATACGTTAAATTGCTGGAAACAGCTTCAATATGATTTAGGTCCCACAATATAACGTCATTCTGGTTGGACTTAAGTCCCGATGACATAGTGTACCATAAAACAAACTTAATGCCACAATTATAAAATTGCTTAAATCCAATTGTTGGATTTACTTTCTCAAAATATGAGACTTAGTAACTTATTCAGCCCACGATGGTACTTTAAGTTCATTCAACAATGGGACTTCAAGTCATTTCAATCCACAGTGTTTAATTTATAGTTGTGAGTGGTGGGAATCATTACTCAGGACTTACTTCACTGGTACCCACATTAAAAATGAGGAAACAACGTGAATAGTGTGCCGTGTGCTTGACAATATGACAATATTACAACAATAATACAAATCTAACAACGAATGAGATTACGAAATTGTGGAACATTGGGAATGTGGTTGCTTTTGATGTTTTAATGTAAAGACCAAAAGCAACCCCATACCCACTGAACCCCAATTTATGTGCTGGAGTGTAAAATAATGTGGAACCAACCGCTTACTGTTATTATTCTAGAGGTTGGTGCTTTTGTAAGTGGGGAGGGTTTTTTTTATACTGATAGAGATCTTTAAGTGCTTGCTTCGTTTAAAAAAAAAAGGGATCAATACCAAAATTGGGCAGTTTGATTAAAAAAGGTTTGTTTTGCCTAAATTGGACATTCGTTTAAAAAAAAGAGTGTGATTGACAAATTGGGCAGTTTGTTTAAATAAAATAAAAAGTGTGATTGCAAAAAAATTGGGCTGATTGTATAGGAAAAAAGCCCTACAAAAGAAATATGTGGTGTGGAGTTTTCGTAAAATTAAACCACCATTAAGTTGGTCAACTTAAGACGGTTATAGTACTTATGACACGCTAAATGTTCTCGTGTGTCCCGCATGATGTATCTATCTAGTTAAGCCTGACATCGCGAGTGCTGATGCAGCGCTTTTAAGTCAAGTAGTAAAATACAATTCCTACTCTTACTTTAACTTAAGTTATATATAGTTTAGTATTTAAGACAAACGAACGATTAAAATTAAGTAAAGTAAACTTTGTTTGCTCCAATAAACTGGATTAAAGTTAATAAATTGAAAAATAAATATTTGAGGATATAATTTACGTGGTGATTGTGGATTCAAAGAAACCTATTTTAAATTTTACTTAAGTAAACAGTAACGAAGGAATTAATATTTGGACTAACAGCTAATCGATTAGGATTGGTTGAAAAGTATAATTGATTAAGAAGATAAAGGGAGGAAAACTTAAATTAAAGATTCAATAAATTTACTTACTTAATTAAAAAGAAGAAGAAAAGTAAATCGTTATGATAATAAAATAAGCGCCTGTGCGACACAATTGAGAAGAAATAATGAAGAAAAAAAAAAATTGAAATTAATTCGCTTCTAAACTTGTAAAGGTCTTGTCTTAGTCTTAGTCTTGCACCTCTCGATAAGGTACCTCTGAAGTAACCGTGAAACCTTCAAAATAGTGATTCAAAAATTCGAATGTGGGCCGCTTCTCCGGCACAGTGTCCCAACACTGTATCATCAAATGATATATGTCATCCGGCAATTGATGCGCCGTCGGCTTCGGCATGCGATAACCACGCTCAATTTGTTCAATCACCTCACGACTATGCATACCCGGATACGGTACCTGACCGTACGTAAACAACTCCATCAACAAAATGCCGTACGACCACACATCCGATTTGATTGAGAATTTACCATAAATGATTGCTTCCGGGGCGGTCCACTTAACAGGGAATCGCGATCCCTGCTTGGGACAATACTCATCATCCGCAATAACACGCGCCAATCCAAAGTCACATATCTTTGCCACATTATTCTCACTAATGAGCACATTGCGTGCCGCCAAATCTCGATGTATCAGCTGCTTTGACTCCAAGTACTCCATTCCCGATGCAATTTGTGCGGCAATATAAATGAGATCCTCAAATTGAAGGTAACGACCATCGCCCTCGCGCAAGAAATCAAGCAAACTGCCTTTGGACATGTACTCCTGCACAATGTAGATGGGCTCCTCGGTGGAGCACACAGCGTAAAGAGCGACCAGTCGATTGTGACGGAATTTTTTCATGATGGCTGCCTCCTGAAGGAATGCCTGCGTTGACATGGTGCCTTCGCGCAACGTTTTCACCGCCACGTCAATGTTGTTGCGCCACTTACCGTAAAATACTTCGCCGAAATTACCGCGACCCAATTTGCGGATGAGTTGAATTTCGGCACGTGGGATTTCCCATTTGTCGCGCAGCTCAGGACCTAAGTCCCACATCTGCGGTTGGGGCTTCGGACATGGTCTTGAGAGTATGTGACAAAGTCCAAGTGCATTTTCTGATAAAAAATAAATACATTTTAGCAATTTTACAACTAAATGAGCTTATAAAAAAATACTCACTGCTGTAGGCTAGAACAAGAGCTTGCAATGATGGAAATGTTTGGTTTGTAGCAATGTAGTAGCCCCCATTGTCGAGTGGCTTAATTTTATAGTGCTTAACATGATAACCCCGACCGTCTTCCCAATCTTTGACTGATAGCGAAAATCCATTGGGATTGTGTTCGGATGGACGCACCAAATATGTTCCTCGTGGATTTTCTTCAGCCAACAAAAGTTTGTCGGCTTCCTTTCGTGAAATGTTTTCAAAGAACCAACTGCAAGGGAGAATTGGTGTAATGATAGAATTCAGTTTAAAAAAATTGGGGCACTCACTCTTCGCTGTTGACGCTGCGTTCTTCAGCGACAAAGTTCCATGGAATTAATCCCTCTAGCCTGGTAGTCATATGAATAACACGCCACCAATCAGACTCAGTGTCATCGATCACTTCCATGCGATCGCCTTTCACAAAACTAACGTCAGTCTCCTCGCGGGCTGTGTAGTTGTAAAGTGCAACAACCATGCGCCGTTTTAAGTGAGCGGGAAGGCCTAATCAACGCAAAAAAAAAGTATTTTAATAATATTAATTTTGGATAAAATCATTAAATTAATTGAGCTTTTTATTAATGCAAAAAAAAGATTGATAAACATCTTGGAGACAATTTGTTAACAAAAATGTTTGGCTTATTTATTGATTGCAAGAATAACTGTTGTCTTCTTTGGGTTGTAATTAAGTGAATTAATTAATAGAAACATAAACTTCTAAGAAAGTTTTATTTTTTTAAATTAACAAAATGCGGTCAAACTTACATGGCCCAGTAGTTCGCGGTCGTATAATGTCCGCACCCCCTTTCGACGTATGCTTGATCAATTGACCACGATTAGGGTCTGGTGTGTATCGGGAGTCGAGTGACCCCCCGCCACCTCCATTGTGCTTCTGTCCGGAAATGTTTGAACTGAAACTGGTGTCATTTTTTTTGTATCCCGTTGGATAGGATAGCGCCAACTCCTGATCCTGACGCTTGCTGCAGCACTTGTTACCCATGATGGAGCTGCAGCTTCGCAATTGTGATTGTGCGTTGTTGCTCTTTTTCTCGCTCTATTGCTTTCTCTGTCTGTTTTTTCTTTTCTGAATATCTATGTATCTCTTTTCCTTCTGTTTGTTAATTTATTCCTCTCGCTTTCTTTTCCCTTAATATTTCTTCTTCCTTCTTGTCTTTTTTGAAGTGTCCTGTTTGTTTTGGGTGTATAGGGCGCAAAATTATTACGCTGATGTGTTTCAAGATCAGGATGAAGAAGAAGAGGAAATCAGACGCACGAGTAATAAATTATTATTTTTAAATATCATAACGGTTATTCTCAAAACTAAAGTAATTTTAATTAAGATTTAACTGCCACGTCATAGATTATACGAAGAATGAAAATTTTTGCTGCTTTTCGTTGTCTTCTAAATTACAAAGTTCTCTCCAATTGGTATCATTCTAGCACAGTCTGTACTCTGTAAGTATACAATAAAAGTTTTCATGTTATATTGTTTAAGTTTGAAGATTATGTCATTCATATGTGAATGCCACAAGTTAAAAAAGTCGTAAATCATGAAGGAGCACACGCACTAACGCAAGATTACTGTGAATGGGGTGAACACCAATGACTAGTGCGTTCCATAAAGCTACACAACAAAAAAAAATCAATATTCAGATAGTCAACGAGTCGCCTATTTAGTAAGCTGAATTGTGTGATGGTGCCGCACTCCGATAATAAAACAATCAAGCCACAAATTTACGCGTGTATATTGTTGCAGCTTGTTAGCTGGAACCTCCCATATTTGACGTCGCCCGCAAACTTGCAACAAGTCAAGCATTAGAAATAGCATTAACATTAACAACATCGTCATAAATCTGATGCGCTTCTAAAATATTTGATCCTTTTCCGGGTTAAATTCCCAAATATTTTTTAACACAGAAATAAAACACTTCATTCTTTAACTATACCATCTGGCTTTTAGCCAATAGGTGAGACGCACGTTAACCAACCATTTGCCAATTAAGTAGTTCAACGAGCTACTGAATACTGCGTTTCGCTGCACGCCTTTACAACCTATTATTATATTACACGAAGTCTTTTATTGTAACAGTTCCGACAGACTCACGCGTGCAGGCAGTGTCCACGATAATGATTTAGCCATTAGCTGCCGCTACATGAGGATTACATCCACAAGACAAACTAATGAGCTCACAAAAATAACCAAAATTAACTAGTTGTGTTGACTACCGTTAGAATATGAAGCAGCGTGTGGCAGGCATGGCCACAGCATCGGAGCATATTATCAATTTGTGGAGAATAATCACAATTTGTTATGCCGTTAATTGCGATTAGTTGCACTCATCCGTTATCATCGTTTTTAATAAATAGAAATGTTTCCGGTAATTGGCAATGTTGTAATTAAATGAAGCGTTAAATTATATTTTATTATATTATGGATGGATCGTATAGTTCGTATCGTGTTCATAATATGTATTGTGAAGCGAGACGCATTGCAAGAACGATCAACATAGAAAATGAAGATTTTGGACGAGGCAAATTAAAAGTATGTATATGTACTTCTTTTGAGAATATTTATAACTGCGGCTTATTGGGAGACCCCGGCGATGAATTGGATTCGGTTGTTCAGTCAACTTTGTACAATGTACATATTTCAATGTTGACAGGGTATTTTAATATGAAATTATGTAAATAAAAATAATAATTAAAAAAGGTGTAGAACGAAATTAATTATGTACTTTTAATTTAACAAGTTTTTTATTTTTGTCCAATTGAACAATCCACTTCTTCACTTCATAAAAAAGTTAGGAACAAAACCACCCTGCACACATCGAGTACAAAATTAAGCATGAATTTTAACCAAGTAGATCATTAAAGTAATTAAAATTCCACATCAATTAAAATAGTTCGTACCAATTCATGTCATCCCGTTACTTTTATGTGGAATATTAAAATCTCAAAAAAGCGATAAGCTCTAAAACAAGCTTTCAATACGCGAATGGGACCGAACACAAATTGTGATCAAAGAAGATGCCACTCGCACTTGAAAAACTGATAAACTTGAAGTGCGATCTCATTGACCTCTCTCTCTGTCCAATTTCTTCAATCCACACAGACTCCACCAACCAGTACTGCACTTCAAGTTTATACCATGCCGACTGAAAAACTATCATGATCGTTAATACCACTCCAATCACAATGATGATGAGTTCAATTTAATATCGCATCTTTGTGACTGCTTGAGAGTGTGGCACAAACACACACACAGCACGCAGTTTAACGCCCTATGGATTTGCGTTTAGTCCACACACAAAACTGGTCCGCCAATTTGGGTCAAACTCCACACCGAGGAAAACTAAGGCGCCGTTGTTAAATGCAATAAAACAAAAATAAAAAAATGGAAACCACAACAGCACACAATAATCAACATAAAAACATAAAGTGATGATCTTTTTCTTGAAGCAATATGTGGAATGGTAGCGAAAACTGAAGAGCATCTGGCCAACAATAATAATAAAAACAAAAACAAAGCGCGCATTGTCGCATCTTCAACAGACAAAAATCAATTGTCCTATTTTACTTTTAAATACAAGAATTCATCTTTTGTAACAATTCGCAGAACCACTTGATAATTCGTTGCTAACTAATCAAGTAAGTAGGGAGCTTAAAGAAAAAGTAAAAGTGGCTGACTCAATTAAAAAAGTGGAGACATAATTAAATGCAAATCAACACGTATCGATTGAATGCGACGACACGAATACAAAGAGGCACAGGAACTAACAAAAAAAAACTGCATGGCAGGGAAAGGCACGCGACATTTTATGTACGAGTAAAGGCAGGTTTACAAAGTCATAATTAAGGAGGGATTACCTCAAAGATCGAGCCGAAAACTAAAGAGAAAATACGTAAAACACGTATGATGTTGTTAGTGCCAAAATAATTGTGCAAACAAAATAATAGATTTGTAAACCTAACTTAAGATTGCAATAAAATTGAAAACAAAAAAAATCCTTGCAGTGATTAAATATTTCCTCATGCATCTGGAAATAAATTATATTATATATTATATACCATATATTATTATATTATAGTTTTGACCTTGAATTATTCCGTAACATTTTGATGAGAAATTAGATACGTGACCTTGATATTTTAAAACATTGACCTTGAAATACTCATTGCACAAAATAAGTCATTTTAATAAATATAGTAAAAATGTTGAACATCATAATATTCTAAAATTAAAAGTTTTTGAGTTTTTCTCATTATAAAAACACAAAAAGTATTGAAGTTATGTCATTTAAACGAGTATTTTTATTTCGATATTGTAAAGACATTTTAGTAAAAGTTATATCAGATGTTATAACTGTTAAAAACTCTTGTGGCGCTTTGGAGGTCCAAAAGAATTTGATGATTATTCTATTAAAATACCGTTTTCAAGCAGAATTTGATTAATCGTTCCTTGAAATCCTTTAAAAAAAAACATTTTTTTCTTATATTATACTTAATGTAGTAAGTACTTCTTAGTCCTTTACAACATATTAAAAATTCAACCAAATTTTACGGAAACTGGTAAAACGGATGTACGCCCGGACCGGTACATCAAATCTTTTATTTTTTAACTAAACAACTTTTTTGTAGTCCTGTTATGTTTAAACGCGTTTCTTCATCAATAACTTTAATTGAAACAAAAAAATGTGACGAAGAATTTATTACTCCCGTAAAATGGGTGTTAATAAATAAACAAAAAAGGAATGAGGCAGAAGCGACGAAAAAAATTGCCTCTTCACATGAATAATTCCACCCTACCCTCCACACCACTGAACGGACAACGGATGAATGGATAGATGGCTGTGTGTCCTTTTCACGTACATTATACCCTTTGTGCGATTTATGCGTTTCCTGTGTGAATTATTATGAATAATATGATGATGGTGGTGTGTTCTCGGGCCATCGACGTGCATCGCCCGCCCGCCCTTTCAAACCGCAATTTGTTACCAAAAATAAATAGGTACATTGTTTTGCGCTTGCAAGAGTAGGGGAGAGTCGAGACATTGCGCGTCAAAAAGAATTGCGTACACCCGCACTGTGACGACGATACCAGCCAGGATTAAATACAATAAAAGCAAGAAAATGTGAGAATGTCAAGGGTAAAAAAAACAGACAATTTAATTAAAGATGTTAATCTTCATTTTTGCGTGTTTACAAGAATTTAGTTAGCTGTTAGTTATTAAAATGCAAAAAAAAAAAAAAAAGGTTTGTTGAATGATTGGCGCCCATTTGAATACAAAAAAGAAGAATTATTTAAAAAAACAGAAAAAGCTTCAAAGAGTGCAGACTTTCGTGCCACAAATTTGAGTTGTTGTTAAAATGTTGACACTCCCGAATTTAAAAAATAAAAAACTGGCGGATGCCCCCCACAAACCGATCTTCTCTTTTGTGCTCTTGTTAAATCGACGCACGTTCACCATGTCATTTAAATTGCCCAATTTAATGTTTCAAAATGACTTCAATTTTGGAACTGCATGCCAACTTCAAAATTGAAATAATTTTTATTAAGACTTCAGTACTTACGTTATGTGCTATTTAAAAAGTCAGTCGTCTTCGTTAATTCCTTTTATTCGCTTCATTAGCACCACACAAAGGCCAAAGCATCCCCTTTTTTGCTATACATTAACATGTACTGTTATATATACGTATACGGTTTATTTTCTGTATATTATATTCTTTTTTCTTTTTTTTTTTGTAGTTCACTTTGCGTCTAGGCAACTTAATCCCAATCCACCACTCAGACACTGTGCACTCACTTTAAACCATTTGCAGCCACTTCAATTGTTTGTGCGTTTTGTGGTAAAACACATTTGCCTGCAATTAGTTAAAACACTTTTTCACTCAAATTCTTTTTTATTGCAACCAAAACAAACAGACAAAATTTAATTGATCACAAATTTCTTGCAGCCCTTCTGCCATTTTGTTTAATTCCCACTGCTGATGGTGCGAGTGTTGTCGCAACTCGCAATTTGACGTTTTCAAAATGACATTTCGCAACCGTTATAAATATACAAAAATTATTTACAGTTGTGCGAGGGTTTTCTGAATTGTGCACATCCATTTTTGATTTAAGTCAAATTCCATGTTTTAAGTCACTTTTTTTTTAATGGTAATTTTAAAGTCAATTACAGAGCAACCTAAAATTGTTTATTCCTTGCGTCCCATAATACCAGACGTCGGCATTTTTAAATGAACGAATATTTGTCTTGTTGTTTTGCGTAGTTTCGCAGTTTTCTCTTGCAATTTTATCGGTAAAATGTTTGCACGGCTTGGCATTCATGCAAGTTTTCCCTATGATAACCCGCCTTAAAACAAATAATTTCGTTGCACAACAATTCATATTAAAGTACTTTAAGTTGGCTTAAAATTGTTGCTCAAAATTAAAATCGGTACTTGACAGTTAACTTTCTTGACATCTGTCAAATTTGAACAGCTGTCAGTAACTGCAATTTTAGCACCTGTCAAATGAAAAAGAAAAAGAAAATGATGTATTATGATTTTTGAATGTTGTTGTTGCTTGCAAAATTTTCGATGAAAAACTGAAGAAAAATTATTAAAATCCGCTAAGAAATTAAGCTGACCTTATTCTGAAACATAATCCAATATGGAGCACATCCATGAATTGCTAGCATTGGGTGTGGACGTCCTAGTTCTTGGTATTTGTATAGCAGAATATCGACGAAATAGCCGCACTGTAACTGCCCTTAAGGTAAGTCGCATTGATATATATGAACAATTCACTTTAATCAGACCTCAATCTTTAATCTAACCAATAATTTTAACCTAAATTAAGAATGCTCCCGAACTTCCATTGGACAATGTCTTACACGCTCGTGTTTTGGCGCAACAAGGCCAAAAGATTCCCTACGCTGTCATCCGCGGCACCGTCTCACCAATTGGTGTGCCGATGAAGAGTGTGATGACACCTTCCGTTACGGGAGTCCTCCAGGCCATGAAATTGAGGTATAATTTTATTTTTGGTATTTTAAATGTTGTGTGCTCTCCGGCGAACAAATTTGTTTAACCGCGAGGTTTGTAATTATTAATTGAAGCGAGCACGTCATGGCTCGTGGTTTTGCTGGATTCTGGCAAGAACACCGCAAATTGATACACTCTTCTTACAATGACGTGCCATTTAAAATAAGCTCCCCCGAAGTGGGTGTTGAGGTGATTGATGCGTTGTCTGCACAAATTTTGGGTAAGCTCATTTAAAAAAATATTTAAGTCAATAATTGTTAATTCATTTATTTTATTTTGACTTAATTAGACATGGATGTAATTTACGACAACTACGAACCCAGCAGTTTGTCCATTTTTGATCACTTGTTTGGATTCTTTTCGGGTGTGCGACAACGCGGCATGCAAGTCACAGAGGAAATCCTCCGGGATGGAAGTTATATCACTGCAGTGGGTGAAATTAGCATGGATAATAATAGTTTAAGAATACAGTCATCTGGTAATGGGCCCCTCTTCTTGACAACAGCCACAAAGGGGTCACTCATCAAAAAGTTTCAGGAAGCCAAATCAATTATGGGGTAATTTTTAATTTATAATCCCATCCGAAAATTTAATTAATTCAATTTTTTTAAGGACAAAAATTTTTATTTGTGGAGCAATTGCTGCCTTGTTTGTTGGAATCATTGGACGACGCCTGTGGAAGCGCCATAGACAGCAGATAATTGCGCGGGCTGATCGCCATAGAAGGCGTGCCAGGGCCAGAACAAATGTGCCGGCTGAACAACGCTGCGTTGTTTGTGTGACCAATCCCAAAGAAGTTATTTTGCTGCCATGCGGACATGTGTGCATTTGTGAGGATTGTTCCTACAAAATTAAGTCGAAATGCCCCGTCTGTCGCACTGACATTGAATCGAGAACAGCTGCATATATTGCCTAAAAGGAGATGAGGATTTTTTGAGATTGCTTCTTTAATTGAAGCACAGGACAAAGGAGCTAATTAATATTAACGAACTAGATTTTCATCATGTCAAATCTACATTCAGGAATGAATGAGAAAGTTTTATTTATTTATACTAAATAAATTATTGAATGTAAGTCACTTTAATATCGATTAATTTAATTACGTTTTTAGCCTTTAAAAGGAATTACAATTTAAGTGCCCTTTTTTGTTGTCCCACAAATCACAACCTTATAAGCATTGTCCCGTCATATTATTTTAGAGAAGTCGAATGGTAAGCCAGTAAATAAAGATAAAACATAAATTGCGACTTTAAATGTTACTAACTTAAACTTTTAAGTGCAGTAGAAAGTCGGCTTTACTTATTTCTGCATCATTTTGCGATACGACAATTGGTCATGAAGCATTTTCAGAAAGACCGCATATTTTCTCTTGTGGAAATCCGAGCGCGATTGATCTGGCATAATCACTGTCGACTCACTGCCCATTGCTTTCGAGGCTTCCTAAAATTAAACAAAGTTAAGTGATGTTAAACTGGGAATTAATCCTTAAATCGCCCAAAGCTCGGATGTTTCAATGCGTTGTGTCCCACATAATTAATTTTCCCTTAGTTAAAAAGAGCTTTCTTTCTAAGAATAAATATCGTGAATTTTTTTTTTGGGACTTAATCCCTTTTGGATTTTTTCCTTTCGGATTTTTCCACTCATTTAACTAAAAGTACCTCTAATGTTCCATAAATTCCACTGGCCAACGCTCCCATCATAGCAGATCCCAACAACACACTTTCCGGCTCCCTAGGCACCAGCACTGGAAGTCCACAAACGTCTGCGTGGGTTTGAACGAATAATGAATTCTTAGACAAACCGCCACAAATTGAAATTGACGAAAAATTTGGCCGATTAAACGCAGCAAGAGCTTCCAAAATGTGGCGAGTTCCATACTAAAAATACTTTATTAAAGCATACGCTTAAGCCATTAATTAAAAACAAAAAACCTTACAGCAAGTGCTTGAGTAAATGCCAAATAAGTGATGGCCAGACTTTCCTCCCCCTGACCCATATCAAGACCACAAATCATTCCATGCAAACTAGAATCCGCCATTGGGGAACGATTCCCATGGAAATCAGGATACACATGAAAATCTGCAGTTAACTCTTGTAAATGCTTCACATTCCTACTGTCAGACAATACTTGAAGGACTTCATTCAAGTAAACGTGGATGTGCTGTTTTCCAGCCTTTTTTAAAACCTCATTGTAAGCGGGATGGGTGACACAAACAAAATCTAGTAACGCCCCAGTCGCACTTTGTCCAGCTTCATTTAAATGCATTTGTGGAAATATGACGCTGTTGTACGGACCCCAAATGCCAGTAGCAAAAATAGGAACCTTTGTGACACTCATGTGGCATGAAGATGTTCCACAAATTAAAGCTGCAGAATAAATCCGCATTTAGAAGTTGAATTTTAATCTATTTGAATTAAAACTTACCCATTTTGGAAATGGTGTCATCCTTAACAGACGCATGTTTGCATCCAAATAACCCCAATGCACCAGCATGAGCATCAATCAATGATGCCCCAACTGGGGTGCCCACATTTAAACCAAGATCATGGGCTGCTGCTTCTTTAAGTCCTGATCCAATTGGTAATCCTGGTTCCAAAACAACATTTCCAATAAGTTGGAAATTGTTTTCTGTCAATTCGTTTAATCCAATTTGATTCAAAAAGGATTTGGACCATCCACCATTGTTGGCATCATAATTCCACTTGCATACAACGGAACAAATGGATCGACTGGCCACACCAGTGGACTTCCATGTCAAGAAGTCTGGTAAATCAAAAAGGTGGCCCAATTTTTTGAACACTTCATTTTTGTTCTTCTTAAGCCACAATATTTTAGCCATTTGCATTTCCAAGGAGACTTTGCCGCCCACATATTTTAGAAGCTCATGATGAGTGTTGTTGATGTGTTGGGCTTCATCCACAGCGCGATGGTCCATCCACAGTACAATGTTTTGGTTTCTGTTTTCTGATTGAAATGTAAAATTCTTTTTAACTTCAAAATGATTTAATTGTAGTCAGAAATTAAATTGGGCTGATCTTTTAGTTACCAGTCGTGCTAATTGTAATTGGATTGCCATCACTGTCAAGCGCCACCAAGGAGCACGTGGCATCAAATCCAATTCCCCCAATCTCATTGATGTCATACCCACTAGTTACTTCCTTTAATGATGAATTATTTAATTAAGGAGCTCTTACCTTTTAAGGTCGGATTCCACATTCACAATTACCTTAACACACTTGCACACGCTTTCCCAGATATTCTCTGAAGACTGTTCGTAATGTTGTGGAACGGGTGTCCATGTTTGGATGGCCTCCACATGCGTTTTAAGCACTTTGCCTTTAGAGGTCACCAATGCAGCACGAGCACTCCCAGTTCCCACGTCGACGCCAATAAAATGCATGCTGATGATCTTTAAAGAATTTAGTTGAACTTTCTGCGAATGAATTCTTCAGCGCACTAAATTCCTCACAACTCGCGGTGCACTGCAGCGGCTCACAATAAGTCAGAAGCGCAGATGTTTATTAAATTTGAATGCCTTGCAGCTTGACAGTAGCCACACACATCCAGCTGTGACATTGAGCTGTACGTTTTTGTTGTGTTTGTATTTTTTTAAATATAATTATAAAGATCAGTGGGTCGAATCAAAATGATAAGAACATGGATGTCGATGAACGTCCGCGTTTGTTGTGCATTTGTTGGTGTAGTTACTATAATTCGTAATGGTGTCAAATATTTACAATTACTCTTACGCGATAACGGCGTAAATGGTCTGAACTGGTGTGGTTGTTTTATTAAGATTATGCTGGCAACTCCATACTTAATCAGAATGATTGTATTTCCAGTTTGTGAATGGGCAAAGGAAAGCGGATAACCGATAATGTTTTCTTATTTGCATTGGTGTGCATTTATGTTACGTCATGTACTCGTAGTTGAGGAATTTTTTTCCAATAAACAGATTAAATAATTAAGAATTGTTGTCCGAAGTAAATATCAAGGCCACAATATTTTGGCTCAGAATTGTTGATCATTAAATTTTATTTATTTAACTGGTAAAGTAATTGTTTTCAAAAACGGTTACAACAATTTTAACCATTTTTAAAATAAAGGCTCGAAATTTTTCGCTACCTCTTATATTGATAGAATCTGGATTCGAAATTTTCCGTTACCTCTTGCATTGATAGAATTTAGATTTATTACGTGATGTAAATCATTTATTACGAACTGCGACCGTAATGATTGCATTGTTTGTTTTTTAATCTATCATTCCGTTAAGATATAGTTTAAAGCCAAAATGATGACAAAACTTAAGACGTACGGTTACATTGTTCATATTTCAAGGTCAAAATGTGTATTTATTAAAAGCTAAAGGTTTCATGTTCTTTTTCTAAAACGAAAATATAATATGTTGTAACCAGGGAAAAAATATAATTTCTCTATGTCTAAATGCAAAAAAATGAGATCGCGAAAAATTCCGTAGTTTATGAAAAAAATGTGTGAAACGATTTCTACGAACAAAATTTTATTATTTAAACTTAATAAATTTAAGTGACTTTAAAATTTCGCAAAAATTTACGCGGTTCATGAAAAAATTTGCTTTAACAAAATATGGAAACCAAAAAAAAAACATCTCCTCCTATCATCATGGTCGGCGCTACAATCGGTGTTACCCTGCATCAAGCTTCTTCCATTGTGGCCGGTCTTTCGCTGAGAATGTCCCATTTGGAATCCCATTATTCTTTGCGTCCTGGTCTACGCCGTCCTTCCAACGTAAGCTAGGTCTTCCACGTGGTTTATCACCATAGTTCCTTCCGCGTAAGATTTTGTAGGTTGGGCTACATTCACGTATAACGGTATACGAGATAGATGAGCCGCCCACCGGAGCCTGCCGATTCTGAGCGGTGGATTACATCGAAACCATGGTAATAACTGTAAATCTCATGATTATATAAAGTCCGGAAACGTCCTTCCTCACATATAGAATCAATAATTCTCCGTAAAACCTTTCACTTAAACCCGGATAAGTGGTCTTCCTATACGGATGAAAAAAACGTTCACTACAATAATTAAAAATGCTCCTTTTAAAATAACTTCTTTTTCCATTTGTAAAGTCATTAGATTTCCAAGTCATTCCCTTTAATGTTCAGGCCAACTTACTCAATTACTTACTTTTAATAAATCTCCTTCCATTGATTGCTGTAAGGATCTTAAGGGCACTTAAACCAATCAATTGTTATGTCATATTTGTTTAAACAAGTTTATTTGATATTTGATGTAAGTTCTCGGATTTCCTCATACCGTTATTGTACTCGTACAACAGCGTCTTTATTTCCTCGTTCAATATTTAAGTCTTAACTCTGAGCTTTTCTTAGAATTGAGCTGGAAATGTTTCCTTCGAGTTTTGATCTCTTTTCTGCTTCCCCAATTTTTTATTTTTGTTTTGTTTTATTAAAATCATTTATTACCAATCACAATCCATTTATTTAGGTCATGTGGGTGGGAGGAATGCCTAATGGGCACTTTAATTGTGTTACATTTAAATCTATTGGCTTACTCACTGCCTTAATACAGTTTCTTCAATGAGGACTTCCCAGAATTTTGTTTAAAGAAGTCGATAAAGTGATTTAGAAGAATTAATAATTCTTTCAATATATTCCGGACCAATTTAAATAAAACATTTATTGCTTCAATTATTAGTTATGCTGATTTATTTTAATTAATCATCAATTTCATATCGTTTGCAAATTGCATAAAATCCCAATTCTATTTTAAAATGCCATTTAAATCATTGGTCATCATTTAATGAGCTCTACTTTTAGCCTCAAGACTCGCAGCCATTAAATATTTATGTAGTTTTGATTAAAAAAACACAATAAAAAACCCATACAAGATATAAAGAGCACAAATTACCAGACGTACTTGTGCCTCAGTGGAGCCAGAAAAGGCATAAATTACGAATTAAAATCGCATTTAAGTTCATGCGTGCTTGCGATTTACTCATTCGGGTAATTTATTGGCGCATTTAAATTGCCATTAAAAACTGCCCCCCTCCCCCCCAGATGAGTGATGACAATAGAAGAGCAGCGTCCGGACACAAAAGACAGATGACATGTTATGCGGTTGAATTCAAATTGCCATATAGTTTAATGTTACAATAATTAATGTAACGTTATGTTATGAGACTTTTGCATGCAGCAGCGCATTAAAATGCTGATCTGAGTGTCGCATGAAAATTGAAGAGACTTTATTTTGATTTCCGGTGATTATTATTGTCCGTCAAGGCCCAAAAGTTTTGCGAATATAATCTGGATCTGGTTATTAACTTGACAGAAGGTAACTTAAGATTAAATGACCATCCAGTTAGTCCACTTAGATTTTCTGTGGTGATGTTTGACAAAGTATGGCAATCGGCTATAAATGTTTTCTCCAATTTGGTTCAGTTTTTGAAAATCCATCAGCTGAGCTAAACTCTTTACATAAATTATACTTCAAGTCCACTCAAGGTCAAGTTATTGCCAGATTTTATTTATTTTTATTTTTTTAAAACTATTTATTTTTGGTATATCTTTTAAACCGTATTTTTATTAATAAAACTGTGAACTAGAAGATTGTTGGTCGTAATGAAGTGAACAACTTTCTTTCTTAACATTTCAAGGTCATATTAATTTTATTTGAAGGTCAAAATATAACATTCCTTAAATTTCGTAATTTTTTTAAATTTATTTTCATTAAGTAATTGTGTTTTGCAAATGTCTCTTACTTTGATAACCTTGAGTACAACAAATATTACGTGGCTTAAATTTGAATATAAATCACTTAAATACATTTTATAATTTTCGTCATGAGGTTTGAAACAGCATTAAAGAAGTAATTAATCCTTTTTTTAAATAATTTATTACTGATAAAGTCATAATACACATAATTTTCTCACTTAATGTAAGTACCTAACTGTAAAAACAAATTAAAGAATTCCAAATCTTTAATACAACAAATTCTGAAATTGTAAAAATGTTCACCAACTCTCCCGTTACCCATTTTTAAAATATTCACGATCCAAGCATCCAACAACGCTGTTACGGTATTTGACGAAGAGCTGATCTAGTAATTGTTGTCCGGATTATACCATCAGCTTACTATTTTATGTAAATAATAGTAAATTTGATCTCGTCTCGCATCATGATCATTTGCGTGACTGTGTCACTGTTACGATCGTAGCAAAAAAAAGATCAACCACCTTGTCTGCATTATATTGCTCTCTCTAATGTCGAAATTACCGTTTGGTGATGATCTCAACCAAATAAGTCGCTTTACGCATGCGCATAATGAAAGGTCATCCCAAAAATTACAAAATAATTACACATACAAAAAATCTAAGACTAAAGCAACTGTATATTTCATTTTATCTGTCTTTTTTTTTTATATCGGTTTTTCATCATAACATATTCAGTCTATACATTATATTTATTATTTAGTTATTATATTCAGCATTACAACGTAATTACACAACAACAAACAAGCACGCACACAAAACAATACAATACAAAATTAAAACGGGGCCCCACCGTTTGGACGTTTTCAATGTTCATTTAACAGTTAACATAATATCATCAACATTTGTTTTTAGTCAATTGAAAGCACTGACCCAATGCTGTCGCGGTTGCCAGGCTCCAGTATTTTGGGACCGCCAATATAACTGATTGGATTGGCGAACTGTCTGCGGTCGTCACTCAAATGCACCGGTGACAACGGTGCTTTTTTTTTGATCGGTGCAATTGTCACGTCATCGTGATCGGTGATTGGTTGTTTTTGCCTTTTAATTTGATCGTCATCTATGCCTTTCAACTCCTCGTCCATTGTTCCAACATCTAACGGTTGGGTGCTGAACTCCCTAACGTAATCTTCCTTTTGTTTTGTTACGTGTATTGAGCAATATTGGAGTTGTGGGGAAGGATAAAAGAATATTAATTTAAATTATTCGTAAAATTATTTGCAAATTTAATTAATTCAATGTATCGTGCGTCATTTCAATGCAATTTACATTTTTATTATGCAATTTGTATCATTTCAATGTAATTTGTGTTATTTCAATGCAATATGTGACATTTCAATGCAATTTCATCGTTTCAATAAAGCAAGCATAATTTTTATTGTCGTTGCTGCTCCTTTAAATAAATAGATGCATTGCAAAATAACTATAATATCTAACTTCTCAAGGGAAATATTGCTTCTACCTTTAAATTGCATGCAATGCACAGTTAAACTTATTAAATAATTGTGATCCTTTACATTCAAACGCAGGCTGTCAAATATTATGCAAACGAATTTAAAAAAAAATCCTTTCATGCAAGATGCAGAACAAAACCATTGGGGAGCACTTTTTGTTACCTAAAATTATTTTATCACGAACCACTTCTTCTTATTTATTTTGCTTAAATATGTTGAAATAACTGTTGAGTTTGTGCAAAAAGGGATGGTTGTTTACTGATGTTGATAATATGGTGAGTTGATTTACATTAAACTCGCTTAAGCCCTTTGCTTGGTTTCTCGTCAATTTTGTACGGCAGCTGAGTGGTATTGTTTTGTGCCAACGGTGGTGGTGGTCCCCATGACACTTGCCGCTGACGCAATGGACGGTGGATGATTCCATGATGCTTGTCGTCGTACCCATTTTGATTTTCCTTTTTTTTTTATGCAACATTTTTATGTCATAAACCCAATGAACTAATAAAAAGCCGTTATGCAGTCCATTAAACAAATGATTTCAATAAAACAGAGACTTTTTGCATTATTATACCCACACCAAAATTTTTGTTTTTTAAAACCGTTCATGTTGCGGGGCTTTTCATCGGATGTTAAAAAAGGGTTTCACTTTGTGGGATTGTCCCCAATGTGGTGACGTATTAAATGTGGATACAATTGCGGAGATATATAAATAAGGCCATTTAAGAAGTTCAATTGTTTGTAGTTAATTGAATTCTTAAGAAAACGTTACATAGCAGATTGACCCTTGTGTTCAAAACCTTTTGGGACTTTTCGCTTTGTTTATAAGAAAAATGTCAAACAATCAAATTTTCATTAAAAGTTTCCAAAACCAAACACAATATGTTGTCACACTTTTAACTTAAATTTATTTATAACTCTCAATGTTATTTATATTAATTCGTTAGTAGGTTGTATTTGAATCATGTTAAATATTAAGAACCTGCAATTAAAAATGCAAATGTGTAACAGTAAAACAGATATTTATTGCTATTGAAATAAATCAACATCCGTTTAAGTTCTTTAATACAAATTATACATATTTAAAGCACGATTTCGGAGACTCATATAAGGCTTATTTAACAACTTGTATTTATATTTAAAATTAATTAATTATCTACAAGCGTACAATTAGTTAGCATCATCTTCCCACATTATTAATTAAATTAGGTACATTAAATAAATTTAATTTCAAAATTTTTAATCAATTAGCTTGGCAGTAGTAGGGCATTCTTATATTTGGGAATTACTGAGTGAGTTAAAATAATTAGCATTTTAATTTAAAATAATTTTGTTAAAAGTGTGACAATTGTGAAGGAATGTTGGATAAATAATAAAATCCAAAGGATTCAAATGGAAAGGTTTAAAGCGCTTATTTAATTGTAACTGTTAATTCTAAATTTTACCAAATATGTTTCCACCTTAATTCAGTAAATTGCTTCCTGCATGACAGGAAATTTGTGGCGCAATTTCGATCAACTAAATCATTACGAATTATTTTGATTCCTTGACATTTGTGCTTACCGGATTATCTGACAAATCCTCTTCATCATCCTCACTTTCATTGTTTTCAGATTCATTGTCGTCTTTATTGTGATTATTCACAAGTTGATCGTCACCCGTCTTTTTGCGGGACGTTGCATTTGGCGTCTTTATTGACCCAGCATCTTTAAAGCAATTTGCAAATTTGCATTATTTGTGAATTTATACAAAGGCGGAGGAGGAGGTGGAATAGGGCAAATATTTATGGAAAGCATATTTACCATTATCTTGTAGCGTATCTTGGTCACTGGATTTATTGCTGGTGCGGTCGTCTTCACCATTGTGCTCGGTTAGTGCCTGATTAGAAGATGTTGTGTCAGTGGTTGAATCACTAATTGGCGAAGCGTTGCCGTTCTTCAATATACCAACGAGTGGCGCACCACTGGACACACTTTTTCTCTCCTCCAATGGTATCTGCATTGTGCAACAAAACAAAATAACGGGGAATTATTTTAAATTAGTCTGCCTGATATAATTCTAAATGTTATTGCGAGATGTAACACATATAGCAATTTATACGTACGGGCTTGTAGTTGTATTGAGGCGACTCGTGCATTTTTGTGGCGTGCTCCTTGGACCATATAATGCTTTCATCAGTTTCACGTTCAATGCGCTTTTTGTGCGCTCGATTTGTTCGATATAGCTCAATAATGCAGCAAATGACAATAACCACAAATATTGCCGTCAGTATGATAAAAACAACTTGGGTTTTCTCCTCTTTGTGCGATGCATCAACGTGTTGCGATTTGTAGGGTATCCGCACAGGCGGATCCTCCACCCACGTCTTATCGGAGCTCTGCAAAACAATACGTTATGTGTGTTTGTTGAAAATGGTATTGGTTACAATAACGCGCAACAACAACAACAACCGCCATAATACAACAGCAGAAGCATTCCGTTGCAAAATAAATAACAGTAATTCTCTTTACACTCCTCTTACCGAGCTGAAATTGAACATTGGCTCCGAAATAAGCTTTTGCAGTGAATCAAACTGCATGCTGCATTGTGCACTTCTCACTCCCTGCGAATTAATAACAGTGATATTGTCGACACCGGATTTCGTGAATAGCATGTACTCCTCCAAGGGTTTCATTGTGTAGTTATTGACCTCAATGTGAATATCTAAAGCGGAAATATTAAATACATTAACACTGCCCGCACAACACAATAGCCATTCAATCAATGCCTCTGCACTCTGCAATGTATGCGCCGTCTCAATAGTCAATACATAACAGTGGCAACACTGAACAAAAAAACTAAATACTCACTTGATAGACAACCACTGTAGCTCTTGTAAACAGCAAATCGAGGGTCTGTTGTATTGAGACCACCAATTTGCACCGCATTGGCACCTGGCTCGGCCACTTGTGTCAACGCCAACACAGTGACGGGCACAAGGGGCACTTCAATTCTGTCAATTAGCAATATTGATTCATTGCCACTGCGCTCATAGTGTATGGAGTGGCGGGCACTATTCAAAAAGCCACGCTCCACTTTAGCACCAAACGCGGAGCCCTCGCGATCTTCCTCAATTTGCAGATTGCCATCCGGTGTGATAGCCACCATCAAGTAGTAACTCCTCTCGTTGTGTGTCTGCAGCAACAGCATAACGCGGCTGGCTCGCCGCAAGTCACCACTTGAAAATGCCAGCTGTAGTTTCACTTGATCCACAGTGCCTTCGAGGGTGAATTTTCGCTGCAGTACAGACTCCCCACTAAAGTCGGCGCCCTTCTCCTCAATGCAGAACTCCCCGGTGAAGCTGGTGTGCTCACAATTACACGTGCTCTCTTGTTTGGCGAAATTTTCCGTGCATATTCCGCCGTTTTTGCACGGCTCTGCGTCACATTTCATTTGACAGTCGGGTAGAACTCCTTCTGACACTGGGGAGGTGTGGGGGATGAATGAATAGGTTATTTAAATGTTTATAATAATATCATGTGAGTTGGGAATGCGTGTATTTTACCGTGTGCCAAATTGTTTTCCGCTATTTCGGCTAAATCTACAAGAATTTCACCGATTTTCAGGCCGCGAATACATCCAATGTAACCTTGGAGCTCGGCCTTCTCCGGATTGGTGCGCAGCAAGTTGGAGGGGTCGTAACCGCCAATGTTGAATTGGAAGTACTCAGTGGGTGGTGCTGGGGGACGGTGTGGCGAAAGTATTTCTGGGAATTGAAATAATTTGTGCGAGGGATTTAATTTCGGAAATATGTCAATACACGCGGCTGTACATGGAGACGCGTGGAGTATAATCGCAATTCACGTATTATAGGTACGAGTAATGTGCGTGTAACTGCGCTACACTGATTTCATTTTATGGGGCGGGAGGGGGGGTTGAAAAATATGTGGCCCATACATCCTTACACATACGTGCCACAACGGAAGCAGAACGATTTAATATTAATAGGATCGGGATTATGGTATGTCATGCAATGTATGCTTTATTTTGCAACATACAATTGTGGTGGGACTGAAGAATGCCAACAAATAAATACCTTTTTCTGGATTTACCCAAGGGCGGTTGGAGTATTCTTCCAGAAGCAAATACCCATAGTCGATGGTAACATTTCTGTCATTAACATGCATCGTTGTGTTTGTTGGCAATCGCGTAATTGACACCTGAATGCTTTTGCCACTGTTGAGCGCCTCATGTGCAATCGTCAAATTGACAATTTCCTCGCCATAATTGTACAGGAACACCACCTCTTTATTATTCGTCACATACAGATGCACAAAGTTGTTGAAGTTGTCGTTGGCGTACAGCACCAGCGAGTGGGAGTCGTACGTACGCAAGTTTATGAGAAAATCTTGTGTCAAGATGTCTTTGAGGGAGTCCCGCTCATCATCGGTGGCATTGCTGAGGTAATTGCGTTTCACGTACGACTCACGATTTATAAAAGTCAACGCTTTTTCATTAATGTCTATATATTATTATTGTGGATGCGCGAGGGTTAAATAAATAAAACAAACAAAATGAGTGAAGAAATGTGAAAACAAATAAAATATTGGTGGGGGGAGTACTTGTTTCACAGAATTGTCCCACATGTGCCCAGGGGTTGTTGCACACACACTGAAACGTGCTCCACAATTCTTTGCATTGTGCGCCATTTTTACATGGCGACGGCACACATGATGGCTTGCAGTCCTTAATGATTTCCGACAAATGCACCGACATATAGCTGTAGATGTCAAGAATCTCTCCATTCACAACCAGTCCGCGGAAGCATCCAATTAGTCCTTGTTTAACGGACGATTTCTTCAGCAAGTCTCTGCATTTTTTTTAATAAGGGATTTTTTTTTTGGAAAAATGGGATTTTTTTTGGAAGAGTGGGTTTTTTTTTGGAAAATGGGATTTTTGTTGTTGAAAATATGGGATTTTTGAAATGGTAAATATGGGATTTTAATTCAAAAGTGGAATCATGGAATAAACAAAACGAAAAAAATACTCAAATTAATAAAACACAAAAACGATGCAACAAATATTGTTTCTAAATATTACCCAGTCGCCCCACCAATGAACATACTACCCTCAAAGGGGCCAAACTCCTCCTCAGCCAACAAATCCACCATCTGATAGTCAGTGTTTATCATAAACCGTACATGATACTCATTATAGTCAATCCAAATTTTATGCCATTCACCACCGTTTAGTTTGCGATGGGAATTGATCACCAACTCCCGTGTCGTCCCAGTGTTAAGTGTGAAATTAAATGTTAACTGATAATCACCGGTTAATGCGACCATAAATGATGGATAATAGGGTCGAATTGGTGGTTGAAACAATAATATCGCCTTTTCACCGGTAGTGCGAAATGAAAATGCGATATCGCCCTTCCGCCAGCCCGGCACCTCAATGTATGATTGCGACGTTGTAAATGTCACAACGTATTTTTGGGTATCTGCAAAAATATCGAGGGTCGGGATTGTAATGTAACGGTGGTTTTTCTTTCTTTTATTTCTATTATAACGGTTAAATGTGGCGACAAAATGGAGCATTTTCAAATTTATGTGGTGACTTTAATTGTTACGTGTCTACGAATGTGTGTGTGCGGAAGCTAATTATGTGCGGCACCCGACTCGTGCATGCGGTAAATGCCGAATGAATTTAATATAGTGGCGGGAGGCGGGAAGGAGAGGGGGTATAGAACTGCGATGGTATGTGACTGTTAGTGCACGTTAAACACATTTACAAAACGCTTCGACAAGCTGTTAAAGCGCTAAACACGATGCAATTAGCAGCATGCAAATATTTGATGTTTGATTATTTGATGCATTAAAGCCATTAGTTAGGTGTGAGTGTTAAACGAATTTACACGATTTGCTTATCAAATGCAATTAAAACGGGAATATCATTTCAATGTGCGGCCAATACAAAAGGTGCGTCCGTATATTAAATATATTGCAGTGCGGCTTAATTGCTGCACGGTGTATTAATTACAGCTACAGTTGCGGTTCATTCTTGAAATGACTCCAACTGGTATAATTTAATGTGCCTAATTAGTAATTATACACAATTAAATATGGATTAAATGAACAATGCAAACAAATCTAAACTCTTTGCATATAGAGATAATAATAATTTGAAATAGTTTGGAAGCTGATGCCCAACTAGTCAATTAGTTCCGCATGTTTAAGTAGTGGTGTTAATCAAATTTGTTTAGGAATACAGTGCTGTTTCCTAGGGTGGATTGTTTTTAACAATAAAAAAATGGTTGTGTGAAGTTAAATTGTGAATTTATATTTAAATCTATTGGGAGGAGTGTGAGTATTACACCTAGCAAACAATCATTGCATATTCATGAGGATTGTATGAATATTCTGCAGGTGAGTAAACGATTCAACATGTATTTTAATAATCCCTTTTCACAAAAATGGGGCAAAAATGCAATAAACGTCTCTTTTTGACATTCCCATGACGTGACGCTTAACTTTTCCTTTACAAAATTGCACATAGAGCTACTACTTTACTTGTTATACTCCCCTTCCCTTACAGACTTTCCTAATCCCTCCCTAGTTCCACCCCCTCTCATCTGCAGATGCACAACATAAAAGCAGTACATGCGTTGAGACTGAGCACAATAAACTCTACAGCACCCATTAAAAATGCAACATAACATTAAAAAAGCATGATAACACTTTAACTTTGTGCATTCATCCCTCTGTGTCCCACCGTGTTGGAATGCGGCGTGTGATGGCATATTTTGCAATTTGCAATCAAAAGTTTTTTTGCGCTGCGTTTCAACTAATTTTGCAGCCTTTCATAAATCATACATGCAAAAGGACTTTTGTACATGTAATTTTGCAACAGAAAACAAGCAGGGGTGGAGGGGGGGGTTTGCTGGAAATTGCCTTGAATAAAATTGAGCCCTTTTATCGTTAATGCCTTACGCTCATATAAATATGCAAGGATTGAATGGGGATGAGTAGAGGTACCGCGAAAAAAAGCGTAAAACATAAAAAAAATTCAAAACTTAGTAATAATTTGAATAAAAAATGCGCATCGTTGCCTCTCAATCAAACGCGTGGCCTATTTAAGTGGGTAGATGAAGGCATAAAAAAAATGTAAATTTGGGTACTCAATGCAAATCCAAACCGCGCAGCATACGTGTATCATATATTTTATAAGTCCCTGCACACACACACACACACACACGACTACACAAGTATTTTTATTTAAAAATTCACTCACTCGTCTCAACACACTCAAGCGGCCCCAGCGTTATTCGTCCCTGCGCCTCCTCCTCCAATTCTTGTTGCTGCAAAAAGTACATACTTGTGATGCCCAAACTGTGCGAGTCCACGTAGTAGCCCTCATCGGAGAACCATCGATTGTCCGCATAGTCACAATTGCACGACTGATTCGGATCCTCGCACGTTTTATTGACCGAACACGGACACGACCCACTGCGTAATGTTGACACATGGAAAAACAAATATTATGTACAATATGTAACGTTTATGCTTTGTAGACGAGGAGATATTTGCCATGCTGCCACTCCTCACGCTTCAATGCATGAGAAGTTAATTATCTAATTCACCCCGCAGTGTATTTACAAATACATAAAACATGTTTGTACATACCGCTTAACATTGCCCAGATAATCCACCACATTGTCGTTGGAGGACGATGTGAACCAAGTGGCCGAGTGCAGCTCCAATGGCGCTTTGTAGCAATCGTATTTGATGTGTTGTGTGCAGTAGAGCGAGTGCGAAATCAACTCCTGCAACATGTCGGGTGAGAATTCGCGATAGGTGATGTCAAAGCTAAAGTCCTCGCCCTTGACCGTGCGCACATCCACCTGACTCGGCAAATTGTGTTCGACAATGGTTTTCGTTGCATTCTCCAAACTCTGAAAATCGCATTTCACATGTGCCGGCGGAAACACCCCGTTCCCATCAATGTCAATTAAATACACATCAGGTTTCGTGTAACCGAGCAACGCCAACTCCTCACATGTCTTGCGGAACTTTGTGAAATGACAGTTTTTACCAATATAACCCGTTTGCTTGCAGTCGCACGTAATGCGATCATCTTTGACAAAACACTTGCCCCCATGCTCGCATGTGTTGGGTCGTTTGCACGGATCAATGTACTTGCAGTTGTCGAGTGCCACCTCGCCCACAACACGCTCCGTTTTAATGACGTGTCGCGGCTCAATAATGACACCGTTTATCTCCAAATCACGCATACAACCGACTAATCCCGAAGCGGCCGCTTTCAGACTGCTGCCAAATATCACTTTGTCACCGATGCTGAATGTAAGGCCAAACAGCTCCGTCACCGTGTTCCGGTAATCCACCGTGAAGCGGATTTCGGCGTCCTTGTATTGCAATTCGATTGCATGCCACGATAAGGGGCGGTCAATTTTGACTGTGGTGGATTGTGTTATGTTTTTCATGGCATCGGGAATTAGTTCGAACACCAGTTTGTCGTTTGCCAAACGGATCTGGGGGAATAAGTGGTGTTTAAAAGCCAAACGCATTTTATTCACATCACAAGTTGGAAAATTAAGTCAGTACATTAAGTCTTATGAATAATAAAAAAGGGGAAATCACCTCGCGAAAAATTACGCGATCTTACGTGCATTAAAGTAAATTGCTTAAAACACCTCGGTTCATGTAAAGTTGTTTTATTCCAGCGTAATCGATTTCTCGAAAAAAAATACATCACGAAAAATTCCGCGGTTCATGAAAAAATCAACGTTCTTTTAAAATAAAAACACTGTAATTGATTTCTTGATGTCTAAATACTTAAAAATACCTCGTGAAATATTCAGCGGTCGTTAATGCATTAAAATAAACAGCGAAAAATTCCGCAGTTCATGAAAAATTTAAGTTATCCAAATTTGAAAGCCAAAATCTGTTTATTTTAATCCTTTAAATCACATTAGGCACTCGGAGCATTAAACGAGGACACAATAACGAAGAAATTGCACGCTTTTGTAATTTTTTCCCATAACCAAATCGTGTCGTTGAACGACCACATATTGCTGAACATAAACACATAATATGCAGAGTTTAACGACAACGAATTTACAGATATTGTCCAATATGTGGTGTCATATGACAGCTTGCATCAATGGCCCTGATATGCCTGTGATATTATAGTTAGGCGACGCAAATTGAAGTCAATAATTTGTACCTCCCAATATCCGGTCCCCTCTGATGTGGTAACATCGCTGTACGCTAATACGGCTGTGCTCCGGCTGCTGCGAAAATCAAATTTCATATTCAACTCATTGACCTGACTAATAGGCCACCATATATGAGATGTGGCAAACGGATATGTGATTGGAATCACTTCGACATCTGCCTCGTAGAACTCCGCTTCCAATACACCTGCAATGTTTAATTTAAATATTAATGTTCCGGTCAAACGACAACAACAAAAATTAATTTTAAAAAATCATCTCACCAATATAATGCACCTTGGGATTGCCCTTTTTCAACTCATACAAAATGGAGACATCATTGTAAAAGACATACTTCATGGAGCCCACAAAGTTATTAATCGACGACAACCCCTTCTTCTTATTCAAATCCGGCCCACCCCCAAAGTATATCTCCGGATCGAACAACAAATTGCTAATACTGTCCGGCACCTCCATAATCTTCATTTGGTCATCGAGCACCACTTTCACGGTACGATTCTCATGAAATATACGCAAACTGTGCCAATAATGACTCGTCACATCGTCGCCCAACACAGCCGTCAACATCCCCTCGCCAAAATCCATCTCGACGTACACCGAGTGGTTCCTGATGGACACGGCGACGTACTGGTGCTTGCGTGACTCGCCACTGGCATAAAACAACGCCGAGTCATCAAAGCGTGTCTTGAACATCATGCTGACGCGTGTCACCGGCGAGTGGACACGATCCTTCCAATCGTATATGCGATAGGACACATAGCTGGAGCCACGCAGTGTCAGAAGCGTTGCAGCTGCGGGAAAAAATTTGGGTCAAATTTGTTGGTGCCTGTTGTAAACTTAAATTTGTTTCCGTGCGATAATTAGTTGATAGTGTAAGTAGCAGTTTTGGGTATACGGATGTGCACGGAGATGGGGAGGGAGGGAAGGGTTGCCAGATTGGTGTATCCAAACCGCAACTCCAGTCTCTCTCTCCACACACATATGTGTACTTAATGGCTAGATGATGTTGCAAATGTGGGGAGGGGAAAGAATGAAGCGTGGGTATTAAAGTGGCATGATGGGGTTCGGTAAACTTTGTTCAAAGCTTGAGGTGATTAAAATTTATTTGGTGGAACACAACCCGAATGCAGCGAATTAACTTGAATTAAACTTTTATGTGTGTGTGTGTGTGTGTGTTTTTAAGACGCTTAAGGGATTGTATGTTGAAACTTTTAAGAGTTGTTCGTGAGTAAAATTGACCAATTGCTGGGGGCGGGATGGATGTGTGGTGGGGGTGAGGATGCGGTACCACATTATGAGGTGAATTTTAAGCACAATTAGAGACAAGTGTTTAATTTTTATGCCACACAATTTTGGTTGTGTGTGAGTTTTTTTTTTTTTGTGAATTGCGACAGTCAAGAGCTTTAATGTGCTTTTCAAATTCAATGAAATTGGATTTGTTCACGAATCACGTGTACTTGAAAAACTGATGAAAGAATTGAAATTAAATGAAAAAATACAATTGAAATTGATTGCATTCCAAGGATTAATGTTTCGACATTGTAAAATATCGCGGAAACAATTCTTAAGTCATACGACGATGGCCACGCCAATTGCAATGAATTAAAATGGAAATTAATGATTTGATTTAAGTGCCAAAGCACTAAAGCCCTTTAACGATTCATTTTTATATTTTCAAATCTCGCTTTACAGCTTTCTAAACGAATTCCTTCACTTTATTACCCCGTAATACTGCAGTCGTGTACGGTGTACCCGCTCCAACAAAAAATTGATAATGAAAATTGTTGCAAGTTCTTAAATTGGCATTGTTGTTTGTGTACTTACTGTAAATATCGCACTGCTCGCCCTCGTAGTGTGTGCCAAAGCAATCACACGACACATCATAAAAATGGTTGATGCATTGCGAATTGCCAAAGCACAAATTCTCGCGGGTCTTGCACTTGTTCAAGCAACCTTCCTTAACATTTTCGTGCTTTGTTGCAATCAACGGCATAATGGGTAGCAGATCCGATGCAGCTTTGCCCGAGCTTAATACAACATTTCGAATGCAGCCCACGAATGACTCAATAATGTATTTGACTCCATGCAATTTCTCCTCGGAGCTCAAACCTGCAACAACAACAACAACAACAAAACCACATCAAACGATAAAATGTGTCTTATCTTTTCGAAAATGAACAAAGCAAATATGGGGCGAAATTATTGAGATATTGTGTGTGTGTGTGTGTTTGCTTTTGAAAATTGCGATAGGGATTGCTGCGGCAACCAGCAGCTTGCATTTTATCCATCCACACGCTGTGTGTGTTTTGTGGAATGTGGATTATCGGGTAACCACCCAATTTATTATTTTACCTAGAACAGCGAAGCACACACACAATAAAAAGAAGGAAGGAAGGAAGGAGAAAATGTTAAACAAAATTGAGGTTACCTCCCACGAGCACCACAGATGGCAAATTGATGGAGACGCCATAATTTGTGTCATGGTTCAATCCTTTCAAATACACTTCCTCTTGATTTTTATCCACGCGTGCAATTAGTCGGGCGCCATGAACGTCGATTCTTACCTAATAATAATTTGATTAAAAACAAAAAATGCAATATGTGAATTTAATTGGAAATGTGCGAGCATCTTTTACAGGGTTTTCCATTGGCGGCGGGGGGCGGGTGTATTTTGACATTATTTTTATTGTGGATGCGTTTGTAAATTTTCAGTAACTGAAGCATCTTAATTAGCAATAATGGATGAAACTTTAGTAACAAAATGGGTTTTTCCTTTTTTTTTTTAACTTTAAAAATTAAAAAATTAAAATTATTTTAGGCTTCGTTAGCCTACTTTTAGATGAGACCGAAACAAATCCACTTTAAAAAAAAAATTTTGCCCAAACTGGATGATATAAATAATGAAGACATGTGGTTTTAACAGGACTACGCTAGGTGTCAAAAACTCATGCCACAATAATCGTTTTTGCATAAGACTTAAGAAAAATCAGTTTAAATTGACCTCATTAATCTTTTTCCTAAAGGATTTCCTTAAGTCTCCGTTCTATGCCAATGAGCCGCCAACGATCGGTGCCCTTAATAACAATAAAACCCTTAATGGTCAACACAATCCGTGCCTTAATTGCTCAAATTCAGCCTGGGTTATATGTCAACTGTCAATGAAAGTAGAACAATTAAATACACGTAACCCAGTGAAGCCCCATTGGTATTTTGAACGATGTTAAACTTAAAATTCAATAAACTTTTTTAAATAAAACAATATTTTTTTGGTTTCCAAACATATTAAAATTGCCACCCGCCCTTAATGAAAACCCCTGCACTTGCAAAGCAATATGCGTAAAGAATTAATTGCCTACAATGCCCAATGGTGGCATTCTCTCATTTCGAAAGATGGGAAATTATTGTGTGTGTGTGTGCAATGTGTATCATGTTTTAAATTTTTTTACCATAACGCTGTGCCATTCGTCTCTGTTGAGGCCCTTGCCGACTGTAACGCTGGTGGCATGCTTCCCAAATACGTGCACGACTTTGAGCTGGCCCTTTTCCACAATCACATACAATGCATAAGGATCCAGCGTGATTCCTTCGGGATTTTTAACGTTGTGATAAACGAGTAAGCCGTGCGGAAGGCGTGTACGAAATTGAAATGAAATTTCTCGACACAATCTGCAAAATGTTCAGTAAAATCAGATGTGGGGTGTAAGTATAGGCGGATGGATGAATTTCGTGGGGGTGAATTTCAGTTGTCAGTTGGAGAAGAGTGGAGTTGGGGAATGTGGGGGCATTGTGTTCATGGTTTTAAACGTGTTTTTGGAATGAAATTCACTGGGTGAAGAAGACAAAGAAAATTAGAATTAAATCGCTTTGAAATGATGAATGAATGGTTATGGAACTTCGATAAGGGTGCAGGTGCCCGGCAGTGTGTACACCATAACCTTTGAAAATGCTGTTTGAAAAGTGCTTAACCCAATATGCATTTATGCTGCACATTACAGTTTAACATGAATATGTAGGACGAGACCACAGTAATACCTCAGTTGAAAAGTTTGGATGATGTCACCGTCCATTTGAATGAATGTGTTATTTTGTGCAAAGAGATACGTCTTCTCCTGGCCGGTCTCTTCAAATGTTAACTCCGGACCACGCATGTCATAGGGCACCGGAATTAACGTACCATTAACAACTGTGGGTGCACTTGTACTCGTCATTGGTGCTTCAGATGAAGCTGGTCGTGTGCTTGATTGCAAATGTGGTGGCAGGGTGTCTATTTGTGAATGACGAACATAATTTTAAATTGGGCAATTCATTATTTGTCGCAATAAACTTACATGGTGCTCCCACACAATGATAAAGGCATTCTGCTTCAGTATTAAAGCGATTTTGAGTGTTACCCTCGCAGCCACCCCAAATGAATTGCGTGCAATCCTTTGTGGTTGCCTCGAAGCGCCATTTATACACAAAAACTTTGCATGGTCCTGGATCGCCGGGTCCAGCACATTTTTCTGCAATTTTTTAAATTTTATAATCGTGAAATTTTTTTTGTAAAACCATGGTATAATTAAAAAAAGGTATTACGCTTCACAAAAATTTTGGTAGCAGTGTAATTAAAATTAGAATAACTTGCACTAATGTGGGGGGAATGCCAAAATTAACCCAAAACTTTCCACATAATTGTAATTAAAAATGATGTCACATTTTACCGTAAACTTTTTCTTTAATTGCCTCAAGATTGGTTGGAGTGGCGTGGCACTGCACCGTCCAGAGTGTCGTTATCAGCATTATCTGCAGTATCCCATGACGTAACATTATTGAATGTGCACGCGTGTGTAATCTGCAATGAAAAATAGACAATGAAAAGTGTTTCCATTTACCCCAAAAATTCACATTCATCATTTTTTATTGTCTCAAAGATTAATTTTGCAGCACACCTCGCGGCGTCGGTGTGGGTTTTAAATGATGTGTGTCCGCGTTTTTAATCGGTTTTGTGCACGATTGATGGATATAAGCGTCAAAAATTGAATGCATGGTTTGGCGTGAAAACGAGAAAACTTTGGCCTCCATTATTTAATATTGGCGTTTAAATTAATGATAGGTTCAATAAAGCAACAACGCGCGTGTGCTTTTGGGGGATATTTGTACCACATAAAGTGTATTCAAAATTACATCTAATTATGTTTTAGGTCTGAACGTATTATACATAATATAAAAAACCTAATTTCGAATTAAATGTAAAGTTTGTGTGTTTAGGAGCGCTACACCAACGCGCCATTCGTAATTTCGCCAAATGTGATTGTGGTTGTTATTCAAACAGCCAATTACTTAATCGTTTCATTATGCAATAAAAACTTTTTATTGTTTGAATCTCTGTGTGTTTACGATCAACATTTTGCCACAACATGTACGTGCAGTGTTGATATCTGGAGCAATTTCCAACTGACGCTATTTTGTGGGAACTTTTTTCCTCCATTACAGTGCTTTTTATATTATTGTGCTTGCAGTTTCAACTAAATGGCGCTGTAAAGACATATTCAAAGTGAGCATTATTTTCAATAAATGTAATTAACTAATTGAATTTGACTACAAAATCGGAGGAATGTTGGAAGTAGAAAATCTCTGGCTGTTTTGTTCCTCGAGGACTTGTAAAAAATTTAATTTCATCGTTTCTTTCGTCAAAAAAAATTGGCTTTTTTGTAAAGTTTGCAAGTACAATTTAGTCTTGTTTAATTTGACACAGAAAATGACTTATTTTTTAAAAAAATGTATTATTTCATAACTGCAACACAAATGGGAAACATCGAAAGTTCTGATGCATCACCTACTCGCATCTTTATTGAGACACACCACACGGTGCAACTACTGACAACTGCATGTTCATCGTGTACCGTGATTTCCATGCCATGAAACTTTAACTAACTAGAGCAATCTGATAAATGTCGACTGCAAAAGAAAAATACATAAAATTGCATCGGGGAAAATGCACTTGGTGTATATCGGTACGCAAACAAGCTGTGAAAGGTAAACTAAATCATGTGCATTGTAGAATAAAACATTGAAATTGGTGCAAAGAAATGCAGCGTGCACATTCAAAAATAAACAACAATTCATTGCAGGTAAGTATATATGGAACAGGAAGGTATGTTCGAGTGAACGAATATTGCACTTTCTTCAGTTAAAATCTGTGTACTTATGCAGGGAGTACCGACTCTTTTGTGATTGCGATAAGAAAACTATTTTTCCAGTTTTTTTGCTAACAAAACAACATGGCAGGGAGAACCATGTAGGTTTTTTTAACGACGTAATTTCTATTATTCTAAAATATTACCCCTTTGATGTAAATGTTTAAAAACAACTCAATTTTGATTTTAGTTATTTCAGAAATTGACTTTGCATTTTTATTCTTTGACCTTGAAATGTTTGGCGAAAATATTTTAACTAACAGAATGCACTAAAAAAATTGATTTGTTAAATATTATTAATTGTTTCAGAGAATAGAAAGAAATATTTGACCTTGAAATTTTAATGTTTTAACCGTTATTTTTTTGAAAATTATTTTTCAAATATTTTACAAGACATTTTGTACCTTTAATAACTAATTGTAAAGCATCATATTTTGTAAAGTTCACGCTTTGCAAGGTATTGACCTTTTAAAACTTAATTTTAAGGTTATGTAATAAAAACTTATTATGCAGACCAGATTTTAGATTACGGACATCTCCTGCCTTTAACGATATTTTTGATTAGACTATTTAGTGTGGGATGTAATAGTCATTTGAAATTGCTCACATAAAATATTTTATTAGTTTTGGTTCCAAAAAATCAAATCTTTTCTTTTTCTTAAGTGACTTTGAAAAGAAACTTGGTCAAAAACTATAAGTTTCTTTTCAAAGTCATTTAATTTAATTATTAATTTAAAGTCAGGTTAAGGACCAAAAACGTTTTTGTTGAATTTTTAAACGTTTAAAATTTTACACAAATTCTCTTTAAAGTTTCTGAAAAACCTTTAAAAATATTAAATTAATAAACTTTTAATGAATTATGCAACATTAAAAATGGGTTTCAATATTTAAAAAAAAAAACGCAATTGCAAAATTTTCATACTCCGTAGTGTGGGTCCTTAAAAATTAAAATGTGTAACAATTCCAGCAAATTTTAATCAATAATTGTGAATTTGCTTAAAATAATATATTCCGTTAATTTTTCAACTGACTTGTTGAACCGTGCGCTGGAAGGAAAAAAGGAAAATGCTCAAACTGGAAACGGAAACTTTGTTATTAAATTGAGTTAGCGATAAGTTTTAAATAAGTATTGAGTTTTAAGGATACGAGAAAAATGAACAAATGTAGTTAGATATAGCAAGGGATTGGATTGTTCAATGTGCATGCACGGAACTTGCAAGGAAAACTTTTCGTTTAGTTATAAGGACCATCAAAATCGACTAGAAAGATAATCCGTCAAAACAATAAAGTTGTGCTTTAATGGAGTTTCAGCATGCATGGGACACTGTTCCGTTATGCGCTCCCACACCGTCTCATACGTCACACGGAGAGTTGGTAAATTTTCCAATAATTGTTAATACCTTGTTAAATTTTTTTGTAAAGTTTTGGAGACAACGCATCGTTTTACAAGAATCATGTGCAATACTTTGTATGACATTTTGTGCAATTTTATTTCAAAATTCAATGTAGATTTTATGTACTCGCAGTTAACAACCGCATAAAGAACGAGCTCGACTAGCGGGCATTTTATGCTCGCATGTATGCAAAACAACAAAGAAAAATTGGTTAAATTAAATTTAACGAGCTCCAATTGTTTATATTACATAAAATATAATAATAAGATGGCATAACAAAAAGAAAACTCGGCATACTTGCTTCGTTAACTTTGGTGGCGGTCACTTCTACTCACTGTATAGTCACTGCTTTCCTTTTATTATTATTATTATTGAAGGTACCCACCATACGAACATGTTATACGACTCGTGTTTCTTTTACATAAATTTCACTCTCGTCTGCATTGCATTGTGCTGTATTATATTATGTGAAATGAATGAAACGTTGTGATGCTGTGCGACAGGGTGTCAGTCACATTAAAGCATTGCTAACAACTCCCACAACACCCACAATGAATTCCCAGACGAACCGCCAGCCATGTCAGTCGCCAAACACACACTCACACACACACACACACATAAACACCATCACTGAGCATTTATAAAAAGATAAAAATAAGTCTTGTTTGTCTACAAATTTAAGGACTGTAAATTTAAGGACTTTTGCGATTAAAGTTTTATGATATGTCGTTTAAAGAATGTTAAGTCCTTTAAATGCAACTGCGGCAATTACTTATTAAATAAATGGGGTTGTAGTTTGATGATCCGAAACTAATAAATTAAATTGTGATGGAAATGTCATTTGTGTATAATTGTTCCCCCCGACAGATGGCGCGTCACATTAAACTCAAAAACTAGTGGTCAGATTAACTTTAAACTTTCAGAACACAATATTACTTTAGTTTCGAACCCGATTTAAGTCTTTGACTTTGGAATATTTAAATTTTGACCTTGAAATATTTAAATTTTGACCTTTTAAATTATTAATTTGACCTTATCAATATTTTTAAAAGTTGTTGGCCTCACAGCGGTAAAAAATAATGAAATAGAAAGTTTTTAAAACGATTAAAGATAGCCATAATTTTATATTCCTTTAAATTTTTGACCTTGATATCAAAATCTTACCTTGAAGTATTCATGTAAGTCATTTATCTTTTAAGAATAATAAAAAAGTAAGATTTTGCTCAAAAAAAATGATGGTTTAAGAGATTGTAATTAAAAATGTGACCTTGAAATGTATTGCAAATTTTTTTTGACCTTGAATTTTATTACAACAAGTAGCTTAAGTATGTTTATCTTAACTTAAGTATATATAATATTTCGTAAAGTAAATAGTATTTAATAATTTCAAAAGGAAGTTATGTTTGTAGCGAAGGTCAAGGGTTGTAGTTACAGTCCACTCAAGTATCAAATTACTTAATTTTCATTTAATCTTAAGAGCCTCAATCTTAAGAATCATGTAAGAATCACCCACAAAAATTCCTGAGATGAAGTTCATGTGCATCTAGATTGTGCTCCTTATTTTGCAAGTGCACTGCACTGTGATGAGTAAGTTTGTGCAGCTTTAATTAACGACCACACTTTATACAACTATCTCAGATTATTGTTTGTTGCAATGGGCGTTGCTTCTAAATGCAGTAAACACACACGTGACACGGCAATGCTAAATAGAATAGCTACTCCCCAAGATGCTCCGAACTTTATAGTTATATCAAGCATAATTATGCACGTTGAATCCAAATCAATTATGCACATTAAAATTTTAACACAAAATGAGAGCTCATTTAAATAAAGTTGCACAAAACCAAACACGCTGTGTCATGTTTGGTCAACACACACAATAGCACGTCATGATCAATTCATACGGGCATTACTGCTTCAAGACGTTTTGCAAACAACTTTCTCAATTCATACCCATATTGCTTTTATTTACATCAAACGCGCGTTCTTCTTTTTGTTCTGATTCTTGAATTTTAACTTAGATCAACAAGATTACTCACTCTTTCCGGCCATCATTTCAATATCAAGATTTTATTGTCGCTTTTATATACACAAGATGCGTGTCTTTAAGTAACATATTGTGAATTCTTTAAGTATATATAAGTTGTGTAAAATGTCGCATATATTGACATCACAAAGTCAATCGTTTGAACTTTTCTTTCTTGTTGTGTTTTTGTCTTGTTCTGTCTGTGCAAAAGTAAGTATATTGCAATAAATGAGTGGGTTTGGACATTGTGTGTCAATTTTGGTTGTACAAAAGAAACGTCTTAACTTTAAGACGCACTTACAAAATTCAAATGCGATGAAATGATCTTTACCGCACTGATTTCTTTTGAGATTTTTCTTCAATTTGTAATCGATTTCAAGGGATGCTTGCTGGCATTGTGAATTGTGTTTAGGGGGTAGGTGTGTCAAAAAAATTAAACATGGAAGGGAAAGTTACTTAAAACTTATTAAATTTCAATTTAATGACTTTTTAAAAAATTGCAACAAATAATTTAGGTTCCATTGTTTTTTATTTTAAACATTTGACCTTGAAATACTTTAATTTTGACCTTTAAAATTTTTTATTTTGACTTTAACAATCTTTATGAAAGTGTTTGGTCTCGTGAAGGAAAACAATAATGAAGTAGAAAGTTTTTAAAATGATTTAGGTTAGCCATAATCCTTTAAATGTTTGACCTTGAAGAAGTAAACATCTGACCCTGACATGTTCCGTTAAGTCATTAATCTTGTAATTTAGAGCTTCAAAGCCATTTTAAGGTAGTAATAAAATATTTGACCTTGAATTGTACGAAAAACATATTTTCGACCTTGATTTTATATTATATATGTGCAAAAAATAGCTTAAGTATGTGTATCTTAGCTTAAGCATAAATTTCATAATGTAATTAATAATTAATAAAAGTTTAAATTGTTGATTTTAAGATTTTTGAGGTTTTTAAAATATTTTTTTTTTTTGGTTTTCAAACTAAATTCCACTTGAAGTGGAATTTGAGTGGATTTTATAATTGGAGTTTAAACGCATCTTCATCGTAAATAAGACAGCTACATCTAAAACTCAATAACAATGAGCATTACATCAGTGAAAAAATAGTTAAAGCCTTTTAACTTAATTAATGACCTTAAAAAAGTGAAATTTTGCAAATTTAATTTACTACGAACGGTTAAAACGAATTCTTTAATTATTATTTAACATTATTACAAATGTTTCTACTCCATCACAACTTTTTCAAAAAAGTTCTAAAACAAGACTTAAGTATACTTCCATTGAACATCCAAAATTTGAAGAAACACTAAGTACAAAAGCCAGCTTTTGTCAATATTTTATAAATAAAAACTGAAAGTAATAACGTTTTGCTGCCCCTAGAGAATTCACCGTTTGGTGTACCAAAATAATACAAAATAATGTATTTCAGGACGTCAAAGGATTGCGAAATTTTGGGTTTCAAAGATAACGCGTCAATCAGATGAAAAACATCGGCTTTGTCATTCGTTTTTTGAGTGCGTAATTTATATTTTTTGCAGAATTGAACGTACAGTACAATCTCCGTAATTCATTTTTGAAGAATTCATAGTGAAATAAAAAAAACTGTCAGGATAAGGCAAAAGCTTTATTAAAAAAAAGAAACTAAATTCCAAGAGAGACTGCAAAACAATAATTATAAATTAATAAGCAATTGTTATGAATTGATTAAAAAATGGAATAATAAAAACAAAAGTGCTCTGGTTATAAAAAAATCCTTAATCCTTATGCACTCCAAAACATGTTTAAATTTGCATCACCTACTTAACTCCCAATATTTCACGTTGTTTCACAAATACTTTCACAATAAAAAAATGTTGCAACAACTTACAAATAATACCGGAAGACAAGTTACGTCTTAAACAGCTCCTAAAAGTCGTTCATTAATAAAGCTGATAACGATGGCAAAGTTTGCGCACACGTTTGCTTAAATGCGACCACCCACGCCCTCCCCCTTTTTGTGTCGTGTTTATGTAACGTTAATTACGCAACAAAATTGATTAATGTACATTTCTCCTTATTTAAGTTAAAGTATATAAGGATGTGTACGTTAAGTGTGTAAGAAAATTAATGGTGTTTAATTTATATACTACCACCCACCATGTGGAGAATTTAATTTGATTAAACACACTCGCAAACATAAATATTTACATAAAGCATAATGACTTAATTGTGGATGGTTTTTTTTTATACTTTTAAGTACTTAAGTACTAAAGTACTTTAAAGGAAAAATTAAGTAAATAACTGTAGAAAAATGTGGGTCGTAGAAAATTTGTCTGGTTGACACGAATAAAGGAACGAATTCTTAAAACTTACTAAATTTGTCAACAATTCAGAATGGGAAAATGAAGCTCATGCTAAATTCCAAGATATCGCGTTGTCTTCATCATGCGACTTCCTTCGGCCTATTTTTATACAAAAAAAAAAGTGTTCCAAAAAAAGGACGAAAAAAAAAACATTCTGCAGATTGTGTTCTATATACGTTTATAAGAAAGTGTGTTAACTGAATATGGAAAAACGTCGCGGGAAAAACGAGCGCCGAGTAACCGTTATCGATTCGCGTAATTTAGTTAAATTATATGCGAATTTAGGCTTAACACAGTCGCAGGATTTGGGGACGAGAGGAATGGGGCCGCATACGTGCGGCACCAAACTTGCAAACATTATAATCGCTGAACTGAAAAGGACTTTCGATCCTTTTGTTTTCGATGTGAATTTTTTTTTTTTTGTTTATTTTTTTTTTTTTGGTTTAAAAATTCCAAGGCACATTCTCATTTTTAAATGGCATTGGGATAAGATTAACATTCCTTGCGGAATAAATTACTGCCTTTTGCTGTACACCCGTTTTATTACACACTCATTTGCCGTTGGATGTGGACAAATTTACAGCACACTGATTTAATCTGTATCGGCCATTGTTGTGCTGAAGCCGGGTTGTACACATTGTGTGCAATGTGAGAGAACAAAAACATCATAAATTTTAAAGTTTTGTGTTTGTGGTCTCATTTAAAATGACGTTATATTTATTAAGTACATGTTTCCACTCTTTCATTAAGTCCACATCGATTATAAGTAACATTGTACCACAAAAAAAAAATTAAATGGAAAAAAAATCACATACTTTAAATCTTTTTGTGTACTTAACGCTTTTTGCTTAAATTTAAAGGGTGGGTTCAATCTAATTAGACCACAATGTGTAAATGGGGGTGGTGTAATTGTGGCGAGACGATGAAATATTGAAATATCCTTGCAGATAAAACGACCCACACAGCATTTAAAAAATGGGTTACTATGGAAAAAGGACACATTGCTTTTCTATTCTTTACAAATACTTGAAGAGGAGAAGTAAAAGCGATAAAAATAATGATTGTGTTTATAACATTTCGATTGCCTTTTGGGTATTTGGTAATCAACATGACTTCCACAGTTATACACACTTAAGTCAATTTGTTAAAGCATTAGGATTTCCTTATCTCTTTTTAATTACCATATTACTTGTTTTTTATAATTTTTTATTGGCATTTTAAATGAAGTTTTCATGGAAATTCTTTCATTTCAATTTTCATTTCAATGTTTTATGCATAATGCAGCATTGTGGGAGGTACAAAGGGGTGGGAAAACTTCAGCAATATTTTTTTAATAAATATTTATTCCGGAAACGAAATTATTCATGCATTTTTAAATTAATTAATCAACTTACTACCGTCTATAGAGGTCAGCAGGGCAAACAAATTCTCAATTAAATTAAAATATGTTTTAATTCGTCCTTTAAGAATAGTTAAGTACAAAAAATGTTCACAATTACTATAAAAAGTGATGAGCTTTAAGCTTAAGAGTTTTTTTTAATAAAATATTCTGTTAAGTATTGCACTTAAGACTTAATTCTGCAATTCAAATATTCTTTCTTAAATTTAAATATCCTTAAACACATTAAAAAAAATGCAATAATAAAGAGGCACTTAAACATGCTTTTTGAACTGTTTAAAATTGATTAAATATTTTTAAGACGAGTACAAAATTCTTAAGTATTAAAAAAACAATTTATTTTAAATTTTCAATTTGATTTTTAAGAATTTAAAAGTTGTTAAAGTCACTTAATCATAACATAATTAATTTTTTAAAATATTTATGACTTAAGTGAGACATGTAAGTACATTTCTATTGTTTTTAATTAATTTAAAAAAAATTTTTAGAGTTTAAGTCTCTTAAGAGTCACGTTAAAAAAAGGAAAAGTGAAGAATACTTAACGTACAGTCACTTTAAAAAATTATAGTGAAGGAATCCTTAAGTACATTGTATTTAAAAAAATATTTAAAATATAACTAAGATCATTAAATATTTTTTTAAATAATTATGACGTTACTAAGTATATTTAAATATTAATATAAGTGATTAAAACCTTGAAAAGTACATTAAAAATTTGATCATATGTACTAGTTTTAATATCTTAATATTTTATGTACATAAAACCAAAGAACCTCCTTTTATCGATTAAAATTAAAATGCAATTTATGTTTAATATGGAGTGCTAAAATATTTTCACATTTGACCGTCTGCTTTAAAAATAATTGAAATATTAAAAGCAACAATAATGTATTCTTTACCCCACATTAATAAGTTCTTAAATTAAGGATCTAATCATTTTAAATTTAAATCTTTAATGCCTGTACTTATAATTAAAACATTTCCACATTTAAATCTCGAAACATTGAGACTTATTTTGTTGACAAGGCTTTTACATTGTGTTTTAAATTGTTACCCTAACACATTAACATTAACATTAAAATTAACAACAAATAAAAATTATAGTGCAAAATGAGAGCATTATTCTAATTGATTTAAACCCCTAGCATTTCACAATGCATGTTAACGCCCACATAAAACAATTGGCATGCAAATGTGACATGACTCTGGAGAGCACAACATACAACAAACATTATTAAACAATGTGTGTGAAAGTATAATAGTAAACACAAATGTCGAACAAATGGGTAACACATCCCTTTAGTACGATAAATCATTATCCCAAATTAGGAAGTTTGTGTGAGAACTGAGATGTTAAATGATGGTTGGGCGTACTTAAAGTTCAGTTAAGTCAAAACTTAATAACGTACTGTAAGTTTTAGCTTGTCAATATCAAAGTTTTGTCGATAAATTGTAGCTGTAATATTAAGTGACTGATAAAGTGACAAATAAAATTTGAAATCAAAAAAAAAATTTGAGAAGAAAAATATAAATTAAAAAAGGAAAATTAAATTTTTCATCCACCCCAAATTGGGGTGAGTTTTAACGAAGTGTAACGGCATACTTAAATAAATTGAAAGGTCAAAGTCAAGTCAGTCAATTGCTGCAAATCAATTTAAAGCAACCCAACTATTTATGACAGCACCGGCGTCACGACATTCATCAAATAATATGGCTTAAGTATATAATATGCGAATCAAACTAGCTACTTAAGTACAATAATATAGTAATAGGTGTAATGTGTGCTCGCATTTTATATATTATTATAGAAAGAAGAAGAAGAAGAAGAGACAGAGTGTAAAACGACGTTCATCTGCCCGCATAGTCGCAAAACGTTGAGAGTTCATCTGCGTTTAAATAATTCATGACAAAATGCTACAACCAACGCCGTCGTCGTCGTCGTCTACACTCATACATAACTAATGCACATAATACGATATGTTGATACCAAAATGTCGAAATAATAATAATCATAATAATATTCCACAATATATAGAACATGACATGGATGGAACTTGCCGAGTGGGTGGAGGATGCTGGATGCTGTGTGTGTCAGTTGAAGTGTATACGTTCTGAAACGTTGTGTCAGCGCATTCACTGTGCATTCAAACAGTTCCTCAGACATTGTGTCACGTACAACTAGTTGTGATGGAAAGATGAAACTTTTGGTTTTGCGTCGGTCGTCGTCTGTATGCATTTAGGGTTAACCCGAAGCCATTGGTCAAATGTGGAAAATATTGTTGCAAAATAAAACTAGACACGTCAGTTTGTGGTGAACTGAATTTTCTATATTTATGTGTTTCACATATTATACTTTTGATTAACCGTCATGACTCATAATATAAATCATAATGTGATTTCTCATGTTGCAATTAAGAACTCTACTATTTTAAACTTCAACTTCTGAATCATTTTGCTTGTATTAATGAAGCGCCATTCATTATAAATTCAATTTAAAAGCATTTTGAGTTAAAGTTAGCCACAATAAAACAAAATTATTATTTTAAAAATAATAATTGTGGATAAATAATATTTAATAAAATAAAAACTACATCGTAGGCAGACCAAAGAGTGAATGATTTATAGATTTGGACCTTGAAATGCTTAGAAAAATTCTTCCTCTTTCTTCAAACTGCATTGAAGTAAAACACAAATTTAAAGTTTTTGAGTTATACATATTGTGACCTTGAATTTTTATTTCTTTGACCTTGAATTGTTCTAAAACATTTTATATCCTTTTCTGAGCTACAATTCACTATAATATACTATATTTTGACCTTGAAACGTTCATCAATTTTTTGCGAAATAAAATTTTCAAAAATATTTCTGAGATATAGATAAATGTGACCTTGAATTTTCAAATTTTGACCTTTAAATATTCTTTCTTATTTGCTAAGCTACAGTAATGCGAAAGAAAATTTTCAAAAGTATTGAAGGTTTCTGAGATATAGAAAATGTAACCTTTAAATTTTATATTTTGACCTTGAAACGTTCATCAATTTTTTTTGTATTAAAAAGGCTTGAAAATACTATACTTGTGTGAAAGAATTTTTTTCATGTTGCTACAGGTTTCGGCGATAGGAGATGACGTAATACCTTACTTACATCCCTATAAATAATCCCAAAGGATCAAGTTTAGGGACATGCGGCAAATGCAGTTTTGCTTAGAATACTTTTATTGAATTATGAATTTGAATACGAAAAAAACAAACTTTGGAGCCGTTTTTGAGCTCCCATATATTTATTTTAGTGAAAATGTATTTTTTACCAAAACTTGACCTTGAAAAATGTATACAAATTTAAATATTAGACTTAAATTGTATACTATGTCAAAATTTCATCCAAATTCCACAGAAAATCAAAAATTGTGGATAAAAAATAAATATAAAATTGAAATGATTAATCAAAATGGTTGGTACAACTCTTAAAAGCCATACTATTGCGAATGCGGCGTACACTGCGTACCCACGACAAGTGCGAATTCAATTTTCAATGGTTACCACATGCTTGCTTGTGGCTTTTGAAATTGATAGCGCGTCTCACTTGCATACATCTCATCATTCATCGATAAGTCATACTTATAAAGCACACATTTTGAGGTTTTGATTCAAGTGAATTTAAGCAGAATAACTGTACAAGTTCTTATTCGCATTGCAATGTGTGTTGAATTGAATTTCTCAAAATTTTAAGTACTTAATGATAAGTAGCTTATAAGACATATCGTAACGTTGAGTGGAATCACGTTTGCTTAATCGCAATTTATGTAGCCTTTTTAAAATGGGGGGGGGGGGGGGGGTTGGCTTAGAATTTAAGTGGTAACAATATAATTGGGGTGTAATAAAAAATAAATTGAAAAAGGTGCATGAGATTGATCAACTCGATTTTAATTAGGTTAAAAGAAACATGAATTAAATTTTGAAACAATTTTTAATTGCTTCCAATTTTTGTAAACTTGACTTAAGGACATTATTGTATTTCGCTAAATTTAATTACACCAGATTGATCAACTCGATTTTTGTTATCATTTTAAACATGAATAATTAAAAAAAAAAACAAAACGATTGTTTTTGCTTCCAATTTATTTAAACTTAGTTTGATTGTTGTTCATTAAATTTAGTTAAAATACTTTAAGGACACACCAGATTGATCTATTGGATTTCAGTTAATTTGTAAATAAATAAATTAGTAGTTCATAAAATTTCGTTAATAAAATTCAGAAAACCTAATTTTAAGTTAAACTCAAATTATTCAAGGTATTTTAAAGGTGCACTGGAGTGATCAACTCGATTTAAATAATTTTGTATTATTTAATATTTAAATGAAGATTTAAATAATTTTGCATGATTAAAATTTAAATCACGATTCTTTGTAAAATTAAGCATTAATAAAATTGCTAATCCAGTTCAATTTAAACTGAAACTGTTTTTCTACAAAAAAAAAAGTATTTCTTAAGTACTTATTGATACCCAATAACGTAATCTTAAAGTGTATTCATATTTCAAATTTGTGAACGCTCATTGATAAAGCAATCATAATTAATTTTGTCATGAATTGATTAAAAACAAAACTTTGTTAAGCCGCAATTTAATCATCCATAATTTATTGTAGTTTCAACGCGTGCTGTAAATAATGAGACGTGCGTTTTTTTTTATAAAGCTTTGAAAACAAATCACCATATTTTAAACCATTTTTTGCGTTTGAATTTAAAAACAGCTTAAAGAATTTCCAGAATTTTGCAGTGATAACCAGCTGATGATCTGTGCAATATCACAAAGATATCCAATGACGCAGAATATGGCGTTTACGTTTTGCAGTAATTGAACAATTACAAAAAACTTGGGATTAAAAAAAATAAAAAATTTAAATTGGTGTGCAAAAAAAAAAAAAAAATTTTTTTTCAACACAAAAAAATTGAGTGAACAAAATAAAAGTTAAAATTGGCGCATGAAGATGGGGAAAAAAAATACACCAAACATAAAATGAACTGTAAACTTGCCACCGCGTGGATCTTCATCACATTATTGACAATTTCCTTTTATGCTCGTGTGCATTGTAACAGAGATTAAGTGACGCAACACGCGAACAACATAGAACTTGATGAAAATTAATGAACTTAATAGCTATATAAGCAATGAAATACGCTCGTAGGTATATTGTGGCTTGTTGTAAATTATGTAATACCAAAATCCATTAGGCATCAACATAATATTGATGTAATTGGGAAGCAATATTCAAAAGAAAACAACTGCAGGTAACAATATCACAAGACATCGAAACACAATAAGTTAACAGTAGGATTTAATGAGGGTGCGGGGGAGAAAGGGCTACCAAATTACAACAGCCTTGATTACATATTGTGGTGTGGAAGCATTATCTGCACTATTTTGTTGATAATATTGTGACAAAACGCTTAAGTACGTACTTAAGGTGTACTTTAATTGAACACATTTCACCCTTGATTGACTTAGGCTTGGAATACGCCCAATTAATTAAAATCCTGTGCCACCTTACTGTAAAAATGATAATGTAACATTAAGAAATTAATTAAATAAACCACCCTCCTCCTTCCTCGCCCCAATTAAAGCATTTCGCTTTATGATATTCGCTTAAATTTGTTTGCCTCCCCCATAGTATTAAAGATTATTGTGCGATGATCTGAAGTCATGCAACGATATAGTACAGTTAGAATGTGGCAGACCAACAAATGTATAATATGCTGTGGCAGTAAGAAACATTGGCAATTGAGGGTTCTGCGCTTTATTCGTTGTTGTGTTACAAGAAGGCAAAGCAAGACGCGTACACACATATTTCTTAGTTGACGTTAATAAACTGCTATTTCCTGTGTTCTGCTTTCAAAATTTCAATGTGAGACACAAGAAAACACACATTTTCATTTTAATCGTGAGCTTAATACCACAAAGGCAGTGCGCACGAGAGTAGAGTACTCGCGGCTGTACAATAAATGCTATAATTGAATTTTCAAATATTGTACGTTAGCTGTTGTTGCGGGTACTTGTGGACTTGTGGACTTGTGGAGGCGGCCTTCAAAATGTATTATGTATTGCATACGCCGCCAATCAATATCAGTTACATTGACAGTGTCATCTGATTTATCTGTTTGAATCGTTTTGATTTCCTTTCAACAGGTGGCTTTTTATTTTGTTTCTTTCTTTTTTTTGACGCACATTTAAAGTGTTGCTTGATAAACGTTATGATTGCATAACGACTTTAAAAAAATGATTATTTATATTAGTTTTGGGATTAGCATTGCGTGTGTTTGTCGATTAGACGCCGCAATTAATCCGGCACTATAAAAAATAAAAACTTGTGCACACAATTTCCTTATCAATCGTTGAGACTAATCACAGAATTCAAACGCCTTTTCTTGACTAACAATTATACGTCACAAGATTTTACACCGGCAAACTTGCGTCAAAGCGCACTTAATTCACTGCACTAATTATTATTTTTCCGGTTTTTAATATTAATTTTTTGTGATCAACTTACGCATGAATTGAACTTACACTACACACTGACTAACTTTAACAAAGTTAAATCGATGCACTTTTCTGATCAATCAATGCAATTGCAATTAGATTAACAATTTTTTTTTTTGATTTTTTTTTTATAAATATTAATTTTTTTTTTTTTTTGTAATCAACTCCGGTTATCACTGATAATGGCGACCACCAACCCAACTCTCTATCACAATGATGAATGATAACTGAAAAGGTCGCTTTACTAAAGTACTGAGAATCTCTGAGTAGTCAGCGGCACTCACTCTACATAGCCAGTAGGCTGCCTTCTGCCTTAACCATAGGCAGGCAAGGCAGCGTTGAGGTTGAGGTGATTATTTAATTTATCGCGTTTTGTAATTCCTCGATATAATGCTACACAGTGACAAACCAACTCTAAATACATATTAAATAAAATGGCATCTTATTATCCGCGTTCACATGTGCGCAATCATATTTTACACAATCACAGCGGTATTCAATGTCTCACATTATTATGCGGCATTAAAATACATACAAAAATTATTATTTTTATTTTAAATGAACCGTAATAAAAATAAAAAACTTGCTCAACAGGTCAATTAATTGGCGGCGCTAACAGTAATCAAAATAATAATAATAATAATAATCAGTAATAAGCTTCTTGTTTTTAATGAACTACGACCGCGAGTGATAGATTCTGCCGTTCGCAATAAGTGTTTTTAAATAAAACTTAAAAATAGTTTTTATTATTTGGGAGTCTCTACGTTTTTTTTCGGTTTATGGGTTTTTCGGGTTTGTGTGAAGCTTTTACTTAAAATTTAATTTTTTCAAGGTCAAATTAAATTAAAAAATTGCATTTTCACGCAAAAATTTATTTGAGATCTCCAAAACGACGTTTACGATCGTTTAAATGAATAACCGTATTATAACCACACGGCGTCCACATAAAATTATCAATGTCAATATAGGAAAATTCAAGGTCATCTTATCTTTATATTTTAAAAACTCTTAATTATTTTGTGAAAGAATGTTCACAATATTTTAGCTTTGGATGAAACATAAAAATTTATTTAAATATTCAAGGTCAACATTTCAAAATTTAAAGGTTACGTAATTAAAATATAAGAAATTTTAAGTTCCTTAGAAAAAAATATTTCTTGTCATTGTAGTACTTTATAAGACAGCAAACTATGCCAAACATTTCAAGGTCAATAACGGTAAATTCCTTACGACGTATTCAAAATGAAACGTCAAAATCGAAAATTTCAAGGCCATACTACTTAAATTTCAGTAACTTTAAACATTTTAGAAGCATTTCTTTGACACCTTTGTAGTTTAAAAAAAAAAACGAAACTTTATAAAACATTTCAAGGTCAAAATTAAATAATTAAAATGTCATATATTTAATATCGCAGAAAATTTAAATATTTTATAATAATTTATTACACATTGTTGAAGCCTTTTATAAGATGAAAATTTTTGCCAAAAATTTCAAGGTCATAATAATTATTTTTAAATGTCAAAGAGATAAATTCCCCAAAAAAATTTGAAGTTGACTATTTAAAATCAGATCGTAAAAAAATCCCACACCACTCTCCCTGCAATGTAGCTTTGTTTTTTTGATATTCAACAATGTTTTCTTAATTCCCTGAAAATTGTTGCTTTGTGTGTGTCCTGTTTGACTCTTTGAACACAACTAAGCCCCCTTTTGCTTAAATAGTGCTGCATATGTGGCTCGCCGAACATTATCATTAACAAAACAACGCAATATGTTCGTTGTGATTGTTGTAAGCTTTCTGCCGCAGACCATACCTGTGACAAAATTCCATCCCACCTCATCCTCCCTTCCACAATATACTCGCACAACCTGCAACAGCATCGTGCTTTTAAACACCGCGTCATGTGTAATAAAATTGGGTTTGTTTGGAGGGAGTTTATCTGCTGGTAATCCTGCCAGGGCCGTGAAAATGTGCGCACCAAAAGTTTATGCACACAATAATTATTTGCATTGGAAGTAATTGTACAAATTTTGACTGAATTATTCGCGTATAAGTAAAACATTAAGCCTACATGCGGGTGTGCTCCGTTACGGGAATATAATTGTTTAAAGAATGTTTGCGAATTGTTGCTTCTATTGAAATTAATTTATGTACTTAATTTTAATACAATGTACGTGCTGTAGTTGGTTGCTTATAAGTTAGTTTCAATTCGTAGGTCAGAAACAAACATCTCACTGCCAGTACTCGTATGTTGTGTGGGTGCTACTTTTGCGCCACACATAAATTTAATTGCATATTTTCACGTGAACTTGTTCACTGTTGTTTAATTGAATTTTATACTCATTAATTGTAATCAGTTTTCTTGTCATTTACGAGCACTTGCAACGTAGTTACACACGTCTTGTTCAAAATTGTAATGTATTTTCTTATAATAGTTCGGTCTTGTTAGTAGGGGAAGGGGGATGCCGGAAAATTTTATGTGTTTGTTTTCAAGATCTTCTACACATGTTTTTGTTATGTCGGCAACAATTTGTCGATAAACTTTGTCACATATATTATAGTTCAAATCCTTGTTGTGCAAATTAACGAAAAACACACTGTCGCCCAAATGTTTGGCAGCATTTCATTTCAATTCACAAGTGATTGGGATTTTTACTCACCATTTATTCAAAATATAAGTGATTTAGTTATAATTTAATTAATAATTCTCATTTTACAACCTAAATTATGGAGCACAATTTAAAAGTTTTCCAATGCCAACTCAAAAATCTAATCGGCCTAGCCGTTTTCGAGATAATGCGACAAATATAATTTGTGTTGTAGAAATTGTAGTCGTAGCTCGATCTCGAAAACCGCTAGGCCGAATGAAAGTGCAATCAAACACAATCAAATTCACTTATTCATTTTAATTTTACGTTTATGAGGTTGAGCCAATACCAACGGCTCAAACTTATTGCCGGCTCAAAATTTTGAAGTGTTGCTTAAATTTTTTTTAAATTTGAAACAAAGTTTCAAGGTCAATAAATTGATCAAAATTTTGATGAGCTAAATTTTTTTTGATGGTTATTCTTAAGCCATTTTTAAACTAAAAGCTATTTAAATTGTTTTTTTTTGCAAAATTGCAAGGTCATTTAATCATTTTGTTTTTCAAAAACCATGGATAATTTTGAAATATAAAAAAAATTATATAATAGGCATAATAGGCGCTGTATCCTTGAAATATTAATTTTTTATAAAGTTTCAATTCCAAAATATAACATTTTCAAGGTCAAACTAATTTTGGTGTTCCCTGAAATTGTTTTTTAAAAATGTTTTCAATGAGTTTTGTAATCGTTTGAAAATTGAAACAATATTTTTTTTTGAATTGTACAATTACTGTACTCCCTTCTCCTTCCTGCATGCAGCAAATTCATCCCATTTTCCTTCCCCCTTTTTTCCTCTTCCTTTCCCTCTTCCTTCACCTCCTTCCGGCACACATTATTTCCTAAGTTTCCCTAAATTTAAAAAACCTTCAATTTCCTTAATCAATTTTGCATGAAAATAAAACTTAAATCCTTGAAGGAATCCTTTCTGACGATACTGTACGCCCACATCTAAGTATAACGATTACAATAAATGTCTAAATTAATAATTTTTAGGCTACGGAAACACATTTGAAGGGCGCTAATGCGATGTCGATGTGAAAGTGACTCCTTAAGTATTGGCATAAGTTATTTACAACACACAAGTTTGTTAAACAACAAAAGTTTCGTGCACAACAACTTTGTCGTCGTATAACACTCAATCCTCAAGTAACATTTAACGCTCCATGTTACCAAACCTCCTAAATTCGCACACAGTGCGAGCTACATCCCGTATAAAATTGGCACAACAACAAGAGAAATGCGAATTACGAAGCGAATTTATTGCATGCACTGGTAGTCCTGTAGAATGTTCCTTTTCTTCCGCACCGCACAATATATATATTTCTCCCCAGCTCGCATAAATTGCCATGGCACAATGCCGCACCAGCTTAACATAATTCACAAATACTCGAGATGAAATATTCAAAATTCCCGAAAAATATATAAATCGCGCGTATAATGTTTGATGAAGTGTAAAACTATTAAACCACAACAATTTATATTTGCGCAGAAAATGTTGAAATATGAAACAATATTTCCGTGAATTCGCTGTGCTGGCAAGCAGCCCCAGCAAAATGAGTATTTTGAAGTCAGAAAAATGTGTGTTCATGTTTTAAGTTTGGCGCTGAAGCTTTTGACTGTTAACAGCAAGTTCAAGCCGGTAACTTGTAGACAGCAAAAATATAATAATAAAAAAATAGGAGCTTACAGCAAGTGAGATTTATTATTTATGTTAGGAAACCCCGGGTGTCAGCAGTTCTGCAACTTTTTTTTTTTTTTGTTTGTTTCTGTACACTTGTTTCCTTTCACAATTCTTTTTGTACTTAACATCATCCCCGCTTGGGAGAGCAAATGAGTTTTTGTAGTATGGATTTGAGTGAGTGTGTGTGTGTGCACCTTGATCCTTGGCACCCACTTAAAGACAACACAAGAAAAAAGTTATCGCATTTGTTATGAAAAGTCGCTTTTATTTTATGTGGAGTTTCAAAATGTGTGTGCGTGTGAGTGTTTAAAACAAGAAACAGCAAAATGTTATTGAAATTGGGAATAAAAACAAAATAAAAAAATAATAATAATGGCAGGGAGAGCTACGTAATAAATAAAATATTTTAACAAAGTTGGTAAGTTTAAAATGTGTTGGCAAATTTTGACCTTGAATTTTTAAATTTTTACTTTTAACCCTATAAACTTCCTCTTTTGGCCTTGAAATGTTAAGCTAATTTGTTTTTTTCTCACTCCGCAATTTATTCTTTCGTTTTTATCAAAAAAAAAAAAATCAAAATTTCTTTGAACCTTGATTTTTTTTAGATTTTTGACCTTCAAATATTTAATATATCAATATTTTTAGCCCCAATTATTATTTATTAAATAATAAACTTCAATTTTGAGGCTAAAAAACCCAAACGAAGTTTTTTATTAACATATTTACTGTAAATTTAAGTTGGGTAAAATGTTTTGAGAGCCACGATAGATGGTCAAAGTCAGTACAGCCGTTTTAAAGTTCTCACCTAAATTTTTTCTGGTTTCTTTCAAATGGGAAATCCTATTTTTATTAGAAGAGACCTTGAAAGTCACATTGAAATAAAAAGTTAATTCCCAAATTCATTTATACAGCCTACCAATACTTTGTTTTTTGAAAATCTGTCAATCAATATAATTTTTTGCATCAACAAATTGTTTATCCGAAGAATTGCAATTGGAAGATTTTATTACTCCAGCATTATTGATCGTTTTAAATAAAAAGCATTGCAATGTTATTCGAATTGAAATTATACGCAAAAAATCCAAGAAAAAGCACAAAAAGTTTACACTCCAAGTTCAATTCAATCCACGGGATTTACGAGTACACAATCATGTCGTGATTTGTAAATTCAAATTTCCAAATAAGTGTCACAATCGCAATGAAAAATGGTGCAAAGCCGTCACACTTGACTTGTATTACAACAATTCGCGCGAACTTTTATTGTTAATGTCGCGCGAAAACGCCTATTGCATTAATTATCATTGAAATACCCCGACGCTAATAAAACACAAATCTATAAATAGGGCAGACTAATTGTTTTAGTTATGGCAGAGATGCCGCATCGACAAAACGTGACTTCGTAGTCTACACCTACGAGTGCGTGCAATTTATGCTGCAAACAATTAACACCATATCAGTTTAATTAACAATCCTCTACGACATAAATATTGCGCGGAATTACACAACACACTACACTTCGCTCGATGCAGTCATAACAATCGCTGTGCAAGCTGGAATAAAAACACAGAAACTGGAAATCATCTTCAAACAAAAAACCCCCTTGAATAACAAGTACTGTACAGATGGAGAATGATGTCATTAATTCCAAGTTATAAAACACAACTAAAGAAATGCCAACACAATGGCAAAACAACGGCCAAATTACATGGACTGTGTGCGCTGGCTGAGGGAGCTTAATTGTTTGATCCCTAGAGGGCCCATAACTATTAAGCAGCGCTCTAATGTACTCCTGAATGGCTGTTTTTCCACACCACAGTCCGCAACTTGATGGACTTAACAACGATTTATAATTTTTGTGTCTTGCTAATGTGCTTAATTTGAAATGGTAATGACATGATGTGGGAGCAATTAAATGTGTATTGAGGTTTATTTAAGAACCTATCGCAATTTAATGTGAGGTTTTGCAGTTTGGAAGTGCAGTATGAAGTATCCGGAATTATTCACCAGGGATTGGGAATTAACAACAATAAATCAAGCTCTTTTAAAATTTAAATTTAATGTTGCCTAGTTTGTTTTAATTTCCTTTTATGATGTAGATACAGATTAATGATTTTTTGAACCGGTTTAAAACTGCAAATCGTTAAATTTATAGAAACTGTCTTAATTATTAAGAATTTTTGAACCGCACAAAATTTCTTAAACCGGAAACAACGGTTTGGACAAAATACTTATTTTTAAAATTTGGCAAAAGATTACTAAATTTCAACTGGAGTTGGATAATTACTGCAAATATTATATATTTTCAAAAAAAAAAAATGAGGTAAAAATTTTTGAACCTCAATATTTTTGCAAATCGAAAACTTTATAATTCGATAGGAAAATAAATGCTGTTGTTATTTTTAGTCAAATTAAAACATAAAATATTTTTGAAAAAAAAAAGATTTTCACAATAACAAAAAAATACATCGCAGGGAACGCGAGGTGTGAATTTATATACGACAGACGGTTACTTGACTGCAGTTAAATAAAGTTTTCCGAAGATATAGAAAATGTGTCTTTGAAATTTTGAAATTTTTACCATGGCATTTGTCCAAAATATTTCAAAAAAATTTCAGGTTTCTGAGAAATAAATAGTGTGACCTTGAATATTCATCTTTTGACCTTGAAATATTCAGCACACTATTTTGTTTAATGAAAAACAACTATATGCTATAAGTATTTTTTTTAAATAATTAACGTTTTGGGGATATAAAAAATTTGACCTTGAATTTTCCGATTTCATCCTTGAAATGTTATGAATTTTTTTTTCGCAGATGTAAAATAATTATTTTCATATTGTGTAAGATGTCTGAGATTGAAAAAATTGGTTTTGTCCACCATCTTTTTTGCCAAAGGGATCACCTAACGGGATATTAAATAAATGCAGTATTGTTAAGAATACCTTTACGGATAATTGTTGTGCAAATGAAGAAAATCGTAGGGCCCGTTTTTGGGCCGTTTTAGGACCTTGAAAAAATTGCAATTGCATTCTAATTTTTTTCTCTATTATTTAACTAAAATTTTTCTAATATTTTGCAAAGGTCTAAATTATAAATACATTCAAATAATGGTACAACCTTAAAAACATATAATTGATTAATGAGTACAATATAATGAAAACGGGTGGACGAGGGCTTTCCGTCTCCTTTTATCCTTTTATAATACGAATATATTGTTGAAAATGGGTTTTCTCTGAATACTTATAATCCAAAACAGTTATATAATTCAAATAAATATTGATCCAAAACTCTGAAAGCAAACTTCATTGCCGAAACATTTTCCTTGTAAAGGCAAGTACAATTATAATTCCAAGAAAACATATTTCATATTATTATTGTACATAAAATATGTTTTAAAGTTAGCCATCTTCAAGTTAAACATTACAGAGATAATACTTTGTTGTTGATAAACAAATTGTTACAATTAATTTGCATTTTCAAGAAGACGTCTCTCAAAACAGTTGGGCAATCAAAGTACGCATTACTAATTACTCTTTGCTCATTGAAAATCATCATGGGATGCACATATTTGGTGAGTGAATTCCAAAGTAAAAGCGTCCAAGTTTACGCGGTGAGCGCGCGGGGCGCTTACTCAATTACAAAAAAAAAAACAATGGGCATGAATTACGTGCACATTTTTGGAAGTAGAGCAGTGTGTTCAATATAGTTGGGCATTATAGTTGTATAGCCGGACACAATGGACAATCAATCAGCAATATTGAAACGAAAAATATGAAACGGTTATGTTGTGCGTCCGCATCATCGTCATTCCGACAATGTTTCGAGAAAATATGAAATTTCAGCAAAAACAAGGAGGGGTGATGTGCGGCATAAAAACGGGGTGCATGTTTGATCGAATTTGAAATCACACCACGGCAATCATATAAATTGTGCAGAAAACTCAGTAGCTCATACACACTCGACGTCATATAATGTCGATATGTTGGGCAAAAAAAAAAAAAAATAGAGAAAAAAATTTTGAAATAAAAAATAGGTGTCAGTTTAGTGTGCGCGCCACTGTGGTGTGTGAAAACGGGAGCAACGGAGCAGGGTGGGGGAAGTACGAATGCATTGCAAGGCATTCACAGTTTTGTGTGTGCTGTTATACTTTCGTTTGCTTCAAATAACTCACAATCGAAAAGGCCATAAATTTTCTCGACGAGGCGAAATGGGTTTGTTTTAAAAACACCCGCAGGCGTCTTTTGATTTAGCAACCCCACACCGCCCTCTGGAGTGTAATAGGGCGGCTGAAGCTTGTTGTACTCATATATGTTTGTTACACGCAGTCAAAAAGCTTTTGTCTCACACACGGTGTGGTGTGTGAATAAATGTAGCTACATGAACATGAACCCACTATATGGGGTGGGGGGCATTGGGGGGTCGGAAATAACGGGTGATAAGGTACACATTGAATGTGATACCATTTCCATTGTTCGACCGTCAGGTATAAAAGTGTATTACATATTGTTTAATATAGAGAAATAAAGTTAAGTTTAACCGCAACACCTTCAACACACGTGTATAAGTGTGATGTGATGTTGGCCCCAAAAACAAGACAACAAAAAAAAAAGTACATCGCAGGGAGAGCGTGGTGGGAATTTATTACGACCTTGTACAAAATACATCGCAGGCTGATCAAAGTGTGAATAATTTACAGATTTGAACCTTGAAATGTTTAGAGAAATTCTTCAACTTTTTTAAATTACAATAAAGTGAAACACAAATTTTAAAAATATTTTAGATTTGAGAGATATAACTAATGTGACCTTGAATTTAAAAAATTTGACCTTTAAATGTTCTGCTAAATTTTTTCTCTTTTTCTAAGCTACAAAAATGTGAAAGAAAACATTTTCTAAAATATTAAAGGCTGTTGAGATGTAGATAGTGTGACCTTGAAATTTTATATTTAGACCTTGAAATGTTGTAATTTTTATCCTTTTCAAAGCTAAAATAATGCGAATGGAAATTTAAAAAAATATTGCAGATTTCTGAGATATGGATAGTGACCTTTAATTTTGAAATTTTGACATTGAAATATAAATACAAATTTTTTTTGTATTATAAACACCTTGTGTGAAAGAATTTTTTTCATGATGTAAGATCTTCAATAGCGAATTTCTAAGATAGAAGATGACGTAATACCGCGTTTACATCCCTATAAATCATCCCGAAGGATCACATTTAGGGACATACGGTAAATGCAGTTTTGCTTAGAATAATTTTAAGTGTAATTTTAAGTATAAGAATCGTTGGAGCCGTTTCCGAGCTCACATATATTTTTTTAGCGAAGAAGTATTTTTTTACCATGACTTGCCCTTGAGAGATGCGACCTTGAAATAAAAAATAGAGTATTTGTCATAAATTATTTTATAAACGGGATTAAAATTTCATGCAAATCCGTCCAGAAGTTTTCGAGATATCTTTCGGACATCCGAACACATCTGAACACACATTTTTTCTAGACCACTTTTTTTAAATCAGGCCATATCAAAACAAGTTTCTGCATCACTAACTTTTTTACGAAAAAGTTTGCGAATGCAAGAATCTATTACAACCATACTGGGTCATAATAAATTAAAATTGAACAACATGCAACTGAAATTCACCATTTTATTGCCAACTTGATAGCCACCTGCATACTAATGACCTTTTGGGAAGTGTACGTATTGCAAACACAGCTACAGTAACTGTACATATTATATATTGGAATCAATGTAGCCCTTTTTGCTTCCCTCCACAATAATAATATGATACCGTTCAGTAAACTGTATGTGAATATCATTAGACCCACAACAACATTGAACATTGTGTGCAAATGGTACACTCCTCATTCGTTTATACACGTTCCAGCTATATTATGTTATTTGGATGATAAATAAAAAGCAAACACACCATACAATATAATGTGGAGGTGTGCGAGAGATGCCACGGGCTTTAAGTGCATGATTTTCCCATATTATATTGCATAATACTGATATGTATGTTGTTATGGGCCGATTCAACAGAGCGTAATGCGTGTTCAATGACGTTGAATGGTTGGTGCGATCAAAAGGATGAAAGGAGTGCGTGTTTTATGGGTTATATGTGTGTATAAGGCATCAAAGAGCATTGAGCTTTAAGCTCACTTTTAATGCGAACGCACACACACACACACACACACACACAGGTAAAATTTAATTTAAAATTATCTCTCATATTATTTTTTGGAAAGTGCGACTTTAATTATTAATTTAAAAGGATGATTCTCCTTTGTCATGGACGTCAAATGGCTTACGGTAAATTTTGCGGTGAACGCGCTTATTGTGGAGTACGTGCATAATATTAAATTTCGCAGTCTGTTTACAGTTATTCATGTGATATGGGCTTACTTACTCACTACTCAAAAAGTATGTGTGTAAGTATTTGTGTTGCGCTTTATTTTAGTTGAATAAGGCTCTGCATTAAGTCGCCTTAAATAAAAGATTGCACAATATCGAAATTTGCTTAATTGTAATTAAGGAATTGTGACTTAATTGATTATATATTATTTATTATTATTTGATTAAGTTTTATTAGATTTTTATATTTTTTAATATTTTTGCCTATATTTAGGAATATAATAAGTTTTTTAATATCAATAATAATTATGTGGTATTTAAGTGTTTTCAGCATTATTTTAAATTATTTTCTTATTGGTTTCACACTTTTCATTTAATTTATTCTAATTTGAATTTTTATTATTATATTTTCCACAAATTTCCAACAGAAACAAAAAATTACAGTCGAACTTCCTTAACACGAATCAATAAAATGCCAAAAAAATAGTTTGACTTAGGAAGATTTAAGTTTAAAAAGTTGCTCATTAAATCTGGAAAACTTTGCGAAAAACAATGCAACTATTAATTAATTCTTTTAAAAAATCTATTTAAACCAAGTCAATTAACTAAGTTGCTAAGTAAAATTTTGTTTTACGACAACTCAAATTACTGTAATTTAGTTTTAACTTTTCTTTAATGAACAAACATTTTAAAATACAATTCGATACCACGATTACTAATTGTGGCTGTGACTTTAGAACTGTTAAAATTTTTCCGAACTGAACGATTGTTCAACTTAATTTGGTTCAAGTCATAGAAGTTCGACTGTATTTATAATTAAATTTTTTTTTTTCCGTTTCCATCAATTTTAAGTGACTTTTAATTCTGTTTTAAGTACAATTGATTTGTTTAGAAAATTATTTTGTTATTAAAGCCGCTATGGACAGGAGGATTATTGAGTAATCCATTACCATTTCGAGTTAAGTCACTTTAACTTAAAAATCAAAAGAAATCCTTCAAAGTTAAAAATAAATTTGTTAAAAATTTTTTTAGTTTTAACTTTCTTTGCTGCAATAGTTTTTATAAAATCATTAAAAATTGTTACAAAAAAGTTAAACATCTTTGTAAATTAACTGTTTTTGCAACCACAATTAAAATAACTGTAAAACAAATTTAATTTATGCGACTTAAGTCGATAATTTGGCGATGAGCCATTTATTTAAAACAAATTATTTGATTCAACGTACTAATACTAAAAAAAGCTTATGGTTACATTGCGATGTATAGTAAGTATCATGCGCAGACGCATATCGTCTTATAACAAAAATACATGGCGATAAATGCTAATTTGTTTCCAAACACAGATGGTTATATGAATATTGCGCGCTCCCAAAATACACAACACGAAAAGGTTAACAAAACTGGAATGAAAAGTTTGGGCTTAAGTCATGGTATTAATGGTTAAGTCTGTCTCACATATAAAGTTTTCAGTCAACAGATGCTCACGCGGTCGCTTTAAAAGTCTCAATTACACTTTGTAAATGTCTATAGGTGACCAATGCTGATCTTTTCTGACATTTTCTTCGGGCAATAACAACTACAACACTACATTAAAGATACTAGATGCGGCAAAGAACCCGTATGGTTGTGTTGTACTCGTTCAATCTTTGGTTTTTGTGTATTGTTTGAATGCGATTGTGGTCGTACAGTCGTCTGCAAAATGTTAAATGTGGGATTGATTGCGAGTGTATGTGCCATTATTTTTCGTTTCAATAAAACCGCTATTTCTTCATCTCCTCGCAGCACTTCACTTGGTGTGCACCCAATCCACAAAAGAAGAAAAGACACACTGCTGCGGTCTTAAAGTTACTCAAACAAGTCGTTTTAAACTTTGATCATCCAGAGATTTACTGCCAAAATACTGTGTGAGCAGCGTTTGAGTTGAGTAAAGTTTCTTGTAATTAAATGTTTTTATGGGAAAAAGATGGGTTGGTGCTTTTTTTTTGTATTTGCCATCAGTTTTGTTGAACTTTATCGCTTGACACTCTTGCAGAAGTCAAACGCTCACACGCTTCAACATTAATCTGCGTACACCTCTTTGACACGTCCCTCACACTGCAGCCGTCAGTTAAATGCTCACAGCTCCGACTGCAGTCTGCAACTATATAATATACACGACGCGTTGCTGTGCTGCATTCATGTGACAAGTTGTATGACAGCACGACACACAACGTGGGTGGAAAAACTGACATGTTGAAGTGCTCGACGCTTCTAACGTGCTTTGCATTTGCTAAACGGTTAACCCACAAACTTCATTTGGAGCAGAAAAGTTTTTTTTACACACACTCCCTCCAACCCGCCGCCTGCATCATTTTCTAGCTGTAGAAGTGCTTTCTAGTTCCTTCTAATATGCGTATAATTAACATAACTCCAGCCAGGGTGTTTGCTGAACTTTTACAATAAACTTTGGGTCTTGCAGGCGTTACAAACTAAACAGAATATCGCTATAAGCGCATTAAACTATAATAACCGTGTGTGTGTGTGTGCGATATGAAATAGACTGTACTTACATTAGAGATTTCCGAGTTGTTGCAATTGAACATGCACCCACCCACGTGCACTGCTGCAGCATGTGCATACGATTTCAGTTTAGCATTATCATAAATAAAAGCGCATTTATCGTTTTTATGCTTTCGCAGTAACGAAATAACAGAGTAAGTGTTTATTTGCGCAAATTGTATTCAAATGAACGTGTGCAATTGCAGGCTGCAGCGATATTGCAACATGGCTGTAAAACAAACTGCACATCAATTCGTGTAGAATGAATTTTGTATTTCCAATTTTAATACACATTATACACTAAAGCTCTGCAGTCAGCTTCATAAGCTTACAAGTTCGAAGATGTGATGTTCGAGCTGAATTGTTGCGTTTACACGTATGACTTTGCAGTTGTATTGCGCTTTTTAGTTAAAAGTGTAAACCGCGCTTGTTATTGTTGTTACAAGTTACAACGCGCTCAACTGCTTTTTTCCCCCATGCCTTTTTCGTAATAATATGTGAGTGTTGTGTTCTCATCTTTCTCCGGAGTTGTGATCGCGAGTACAGTGGGGTTCAACGATGTTTGGTTGTTTAATTTTTTTTCGTTTATTGGTCGAATTTGTGATTGAACTGAGTTTTAACTAGTATTTTATTAAATCTTTTTATTTATTTTTTCCCCTTATTAAACCATTTTTTAGTTCGGCATAAAGTTTAAAAATGAAGAATTAAATTAAAATATACATTTTAAACGAAATAATACTGTCTTAAAGTCTTGAATTAGCTTGCCTAAGTCACTTAAAAACTGAATTATTATCAAGATAATAAGAGATTAATGTTTCAAAGCCTATAGCAAAGCGCAATCACTTAACTTGTGCTCAGAGAAATTTTAGGAATGTTCTTTCAAGGTTGTTGATCAAGGTGCTGGTAACCAATTGCAATTAAATTTATTTGCAGGAAATTAATTTAATGGGCATCATCCTAAGTCATAAAATGGGACGCTAATCTAAATTTATGAAATTTTTATTAAATCTAATAAATACGTTAATCCATTTTTAAATTTTTTTAAAATTATTTAAATCTAACCTCAAAAATTCTTTGTTTCAAATAAATGTTTTGGAATTGATTTAACAGTGTGCTGTGTGACTTAGCACGACGCCCAAAGCAGAACTTTGATGATTCCCAAATTATAAAAATATGTTTATTAAAAGTTAAGTCACAATTAAATCGCTTCAATAAACCTCAGTTTATGAAGTAGAATATTTAAAAACGACTTTTATTTTTTTTCTTTTAAAAAATATAAGAAAAGTGGATTAAACCTCACTTTAAATACTATTCCCCAAGAAAGCGTCAATCGAGCAACACTGAATTTCTTTTTTAGTATTAATTATAAGTCACGAAACTGTTAAAACAATGATAGAATTCACATCTTATTTAACCCCTAATCGTTTAATAATTATTTAAAAAGCAGAAATTGAAATGATTGCAATTAAAATTACGTTAAAAAATTTCATTTCATTAAAATTTAAACTAATATTTATTACAAAATTAATTTCGTTTTTAATTTTATTTTTAAGCTTTAATTTAATAAAAATTTTTTTTTCTAAATTTAAGTCAACTAAACATTAAAAGACGTTTACCTGAATCATCTTAATCCTAAATAAAACTGAAATAAAAAACAACGCATAAAACCGACCAAATAATAACGAACGCCACTGTACATAAATTATTATTATGTAAATTAAAAGAAAGGCAGCCTGAATGGAACTAAGCGCGTTGCCATCGAGATGTTGGAACCACGGAGGTAGTCAGTCAATTGTTAACTTGCGTGAAAGGTGAACGACTTTACGGTGGGTCCGTGCGCTGTGTTCCATAATATTCGAATGTTGCGCGCAAGACGTGGTGTTTGCGCGATCCGCTGTTTTGTTACAATAATTTAACGAAATAATTTCAACACACAATTTTTACGCGGCGCACTTGGCTTAAGCCACAACAGCTGAATTGAGTGGCCCATTATTTTCGAGTTTGACATAGGTACTTGCGCATTACATATGAGGGCATAATTTAATTGAGTTTTACCAGCAACTTTAATACCTAAAAGTGGATAATCGTGCAGTGTGTGTGTGTGTTGTGTGAGTGCGAGTGTGCGCTGAATTTTTGTGTGGCTTCTTTCGATTTTGAAATTTTATATTTTCCAAACAACAGGAAGAACAATAAAATGAATAATAAGAAGTAACTATCTACATTTGGAATCGCGCTTTACGGTATTTAAAAATATTGTGTTGTACCTACTACGTGCATAACGGTCTTATTGGATATTAAGTGTTCGTGTTATGGTTTTCTGGTACATTGTTGTACGTTTTGGTGTGTACATTTATGTTGGGCATGTGACGTCAGTGAGTTCATTTCATACTTAAATGCTATACGGTTGCGCCTTGTGATTTGTTTGTGTTTTCTCTGCGCGCATGCGCATACTCTGCATTTTCCAACTTGTCCATAAATGAATAATAAAATAAAATTAAAGTGTAACGTTTATTAAGAAATTTTATGTTTTCCAAAACAATTTTTTTGCACCACATTCAAATCGACAATTTATGCGCGCATTTATGCAACTGTTTTTGCTGCAGCAAAAATTCATGGTGATAAATATTATTGTTGCAAAAGATTGGAAAATCCAATGAAGTGAAATATTGTGTTGCAAATAAAATCTTGGAAGAAAAATTGTAAGAGAAATTATTGTGTATTAATGTGCGTGTGTGTCATTTCTGTGAAAGAAAATTATTCTTATTATTGAATTCAAATTGTTAAAGTGCTCTTGAGTGTAATGAAAAAACAAATTACTCTACTCAATTTATGTGCTCGTACTTACAAGTGTGGAAAAGAAATTCAACTAGTTATTAATATTTAAATAATTATAAAAAAGAAAAGCACAAAAGTTTGGTGAAGAGCGCAACTCAATTTTAACACTTTTTTTTCGGAATAATTGGATTAACCCCTTTTCATCTGCAAAACAACAAGGTAAGCACGGACAAATTTTAAAAGTTGTATTTCTCAATATTTGTTAATATTCTCGGTCATTGCGAATGTAACTCTTTCGGAGATTATTCGTCATGTTTTTTAAAATTTGTTATTATTGCTCAGAGTAATAAATTCATGCAATCGTGATATTTTGGGAAAAATTTAAGTGGAGCTCGTTTTGACGTAAGTCAAATAGAACCAGTTTAGAAATGAAATTGAGTAAAAGTCATTCAAGGTCAAATTAAGTTGACGGATTTTTTTTGTTGCTGAGAAATGAATTTTTTGAAAGTTTTTTTTTGTATGGGAGCTTGAAAATATCTCCAAAATATTAAAATGACCTCTAGAAATTTTTTTGAATGTCTCATTTAAGATTAAATAAGGCTTAAAGTTAGATACATTAAAAAGAAAGAAAGAAAAAATTATATTTAAACATGTAGAACGGAATTTTTAATGATTTTGAATTAATTATGGAAATTCAATTAAACCTATAAAATTTGAATTTTAAATAATTTATTGTTAAAAATTATTAACAGACTTAAAAAAGCACTTCCTTTAAAACATTTCAAGGTCAAAATCTAATTTTTAACGGCTTTTAAAACAGTGTTTTAAACACACAGTGTGTAACAGAAAATAATAAATTTTTACTTAAGAAACCTAAAAGACAAAAAGAATGGTTGGTATCTTTTAAAGATTTCAAAGCATTCAATTTTCAAGGTCAAAATTGTGTTTTTTCTTAAAAAACTACATTAAAGTTTGCATCATAAATTTTAAAATTTAATCGTCAAAAATTCCCACATGCCTCTCCCTGCCGCCACATATTTTTGTCATTTTTTTCTCTCACATGTGTGTGTTCTTTTATTGTCAATCAAGCATCCAATGGTAACCTACAAAGTCCCATCCGCCATAATTGGTTGCTAATGCCTATAAATGACAAAAAAAAAAATCGTCGAAATAAAAACTGTGAATTTCTTACGTGTGAAATCATCATCTCGATATCACATGACTTATTAAAGCTTGGCGGCCGCCGTGTTAATTCAAAAATCCGCAATCCACCGTCACCGCCATTTCCCTCCCCACACGAAATAAAATGAACCAACACGATTATCATCATGATCATCATCACAAAAAAAAAAAAACCGCAGCAATCGAGTTCACTCGCGTGTTGTATTATTCAATCGCGGCGAGGAGGTTATTGTTATTGGTGTATTGCAATTTTGTGCTGCACAATACCAAGTTGCTGTGCCATAGTTTGAATTATTCTCCACCATCTTCCACACTACCCACATTATGTGGAGTGAGATTATGTACACGTTAAACAGCTTTTTAATTGGGTCTATGACCAGTCGTCGCGCAATTTACATATTCGCCGCTAAGTAATCCCATACATTATAAAAATGCGTTATAAGATGCAGTGTTGTGTGGCGGACCTGAGGAAAGCAGCTTGTTGCGTTGAGACACTCAATTTTCATATTATCTTAAATATGCACCACACCGCCACGAATGAATGTAGTTGCAAAGCCAATGCTGATGCATAGATTGAAACTTGTCGAACAACCACTTAAGCCATTTGTATTCCTTGCCGTGTGCGTTGGAATTGTGGGTAGGTATAGTGTGCGACATCTTTAGGCCAAGCGGTCGTCTTGTCTTGTAGCTCTGCTTAATAGCTGTAAATAGATCCGCCGTAGTCGTTTCAAACAAATTTAAGAGACTTTATAACTGTGCACTTGATTGTGACGGTTACAGTGCATTCCCCGTGTTTTATAATATAATATTATACTTTCCATGCGCGCCCGTTCTCCATTTTGGACCCAATGCCGCATACATTTTGCTAATGGTGTTTGTGTGAATCGTGCCTAGGTAATAGGCTCTTAATAACTGTTTTAAAATGAAAGTAGCAAAATTGCTGTGGCTCAAGTATCGTTGTTTTAATGTTATTGCGGCTTTAACAGTATAATAATAATTGTAAGAGTTTGGTTGTAATAACTTTTAAGTGAAAATTGAAGTTGCTTTAATGGCCATACAAATTTTAGGTCTTTAAAATGTTACTTAAAGGTGTAATGACTTAAACTATACATTGATTATACTGATGCAGAGCTGGGTTCGAGAACGTTTTTTTTTGTAACGCATTTTGTAAGTGACTTGACTTAAAAAAATGTTTTACAATTTTAAGTATGAGTAAAATTGCGAGTCCATTACTTGTCATTACCTTAGCTTACTAATCATTACTTATTATTACAGTTTTGAAGTAAACAATACAATCAAACATCTTGTTATTAAATTTTTTAATCAACCATTACTCATAATTAAGTTATTTTACTCAACTATTACTTTATCATTACTCACTATTACTTCACAATTACCCGCCATTACTTCACTAACACCCACCATTACTGAACAAATACTATCTATTACTTCGGCGTTACTCATCAATTAAAATTCAAATGATAATTATATAAAATAATGTGATACTGGTTAAAGTAAACATAAAGTAATGGGAAGTTAGTGACGATCTATTAATGGTAATTATTGTGTAGTAAATATTCTAAAGTATAAAAATAAAACGAATTATTGTTTTTACGTAAGTAATATTTATTGATTAAATAATACAAAGTTCATAATATTAAGTAATGGCTCCTTATGTAGATTAATGACGATTAATAAATTTGTAATAAACCTTTCAATTATCATTTTATTTCGTTACTTAAATATTGTAATACTTAATTAGGCCCTTTAAAAAAAGTTATTTTATTTTAAAATCACAATTACTTTAATACCAATTACAATTGTAATGCCAAGAAGGCCCAGCTCTGGTCAAACCTAGAAAAACTCGCCCAAGCCAATCGTCACACAAAAAAATTATTGGGACCAAGCACGACCCGACAACTGTTATATTTATTTTTTGTTTGTTTGTGTGCTTAAAACGTTAATAAAAAAAAATAAAAATAAAGCACGCAATGGCGCGCATGAGGACAGGAAAATTGATTTTATGGCAATTTATTTTGAAGACACAAGTCACAATCCGCTTTTCTTTACACACATATACACATATTATTATTAAATGCGCCTTCTTCAAAAGCCGCGATGTTATGTGGTGTGTCTTGCGCAGTGCGCATTTTAATTAGTGAGAAATGAAATGAAATTGACGTAACCTGATGGAATTCGGTCGTATTTGAGGTTTTATACGACGATCCGAATTGCAGACGACATCATTTGTGTGCGATATGAATGAGATGTCACCGTGTTATTATACTAGTTGTGAAGGGAAATCGGGGGGTTTGAACTAATTAGGTGGAAGAATCATGAAGTGCTTGAGATTGATGGGGTTATTTCGGGAATGCCTTTTGAATAATATATGCTTGACGTTAATGACGATCATTTTTTATTCAGCTTTATATTTGTTTGCAAACAATTCACTTAAATTTGTGGGTCAACTTAAGTCCTTAAGTACCTTAAGTACACAACAAACTTTCTTAAGTAGGTAACAAACAAATTATTAATGCTTTAAATGTAAAAATCTAACTTTCTTTACACTCGCACTTCAAAGACAATTATTATTGTGTAAATTTACACAACTTTTAATAAACTTATTGAAATTGTACATAAAAGAAAGCTTGCAATGGCATGTTAACAATTAATTGAAGGTGTGGTTGACTACAAAACGCATTAAAGGTTTGTTTCATGTTGTACATTTATTGTCTTAAAGATTCAACGCACACAAAATGAACATCCGCACTGATAAGTCGAAACCCACATTAGGGTTTTTTAATAAATTACAAAATGGGGCACACACGCCACAATCCCCAAATTGTTAAAGTTTAATGTACGTAAATGGCTTGCAGCACTTCATACACAACCAAACTCAATCTCAAACTATATATAAAACACGCCACTGGCCACACAAACACACACACCCACAACCATTAAAGCTGCAAGCAAAGCGCCTAACTAAACAATTTTAATTATTGTTCTTTATATTTTACTACACAATAATTGCATACTTAGCAGAAACGGAAAACATAAAATTTGCGGCTGCACATTGTTCATACTTTCCTACACACAATGGTTTTAATAGTTACACGCTGACGCTGGCGGTTCCCCCTTTTGCACTTCCGGAAGATGGATTTTGTGTGTGTGTGGAAAAAAAAGTGTGTGTGCGGACTCAAAGAAGCGTATAAATTGTGTATGGAAGTTGGGTGCCACCACCCCCCCCCCCCCCCTTGCAGACGCATTACACCCACCGCAATGGACGGACTTCGGAACCCGGACGCACTGCCATAAGTCATGATGTGTGAGCCTCATTAAACTTCACTCACATAATATTAAACACAAAACATATGTTTTCCAGATTTTAACATTAAGTACAACACACATTCTCTGCAATTATTCGGTTTGTGGTGTAAATTTTCTATGTACATTAAAGCCAATGCCATTTTTAATCCCTCATTATGCCTCCTCAACCCCACACAATTTACGAAGCGGAATAATAACTTTAATATTTACGCCGCACATGTGGATAGGTGTTAAAAAGGGCAACACTAATCTCTGCAATGTGGAATTCACACACACACACACACTAACATTAATATTATCCTGTGTGTGAGTGTGGCACCTAATTGCTTGACAATATATAACGGTGCGTTTTTAATCTTGATTAGGATCAACGCGTGTTAACGTGTTTATCATTTTAACAGCGGCAACACTATGCTGTGGCGCGTGCTTTGTTGGTGTGGGTGTGTGTGTGTATTAAAACGCAGTGGCGTGGGATTATTGAAACTCAGTGGCGTGGTGTCATTTAATTGTTTTGGGGCTTAATGCTGCGACTTTTAGCACGATGGTGATGGGCAATGTCTGATAACCGCAAACACTATGCTGCGTATAATATTGTACGACCAATTGTATAAAGGGTTGGGAAAGGTCGCTTTCAACAATTATTTTATCACGATCGAACAGGTATTATTATACTTAGGGGCATCCCAATTCCATGGATTTAAAGTTTGTGTATTAATTGAAAAGGTGTAGAGATTTTCATCTTAATTGTTGGTTAACTATATATACGAGTGTATCTCAGCCTTTTTAGGAGTTGTGCTTTCAAATTCAATTTTGCCTTCCATCCCAATAATTTTCAATTGGATTCGCAAATTTAATTTGCGCATCATGGTAACGGAGCGCAAAAGGTTATAGCACAACCGTAGCTGTATAACCTTCAAATTGGTTGGCCTATTATATGTAGTAGTTACCCGAGTTGGATGCAGTTGAGCAATTTAATTGAACGCTGCTTCAATCCCCAGCTAATTAATTTTATTACCACTTTTACATATTCTTCTAATGTTATAGTAATTATTTGTGCTGTAACCGGTAACGAACTTTGAATTTGAACATGATGATGTGTAGAAAAAGTTTCCTTGAATGTTTTTTTTTTTGAACGTGTTTGTTTTTATTTAATTTGATAGTTTTGTATCGTTACAGAAACGCTGGCTATCTTGTTTTTTTATCATTTAAATGAAAGATGGTTTTTATTTTAAATTCCCCGCCGCTTATTTTAGTGTCCTTCGTTTATTTTTCCAACAACTAAATTTCGATTTATTAGCAATTACGTAAACACAGGCTATCACAAACAGTTTGGCAACAATGCATTTAAATGGCAACAGTGAGCGAAGTGTCAGTTTGCGTACAAATAAATGTCACACAAATTCAGGAAATAAAATAGAAATAATTTTCTTAATTTTTGACAAGCGCTCTAATTGATCAATAAAACAAATATTTTATATTATATTTCAATCGTGAGCGACCATAATAATTCTGATAAAATAATTTTTATATTTTTTGACAGTCCTCGCGGCAGTTGTCATAATATGACAAGTTTAAAAATAAAGCGCAAAACAAAAACAAATATTATTTTTAATAGATCGTATATTTACGATTAAAACCATGACATTTCCAACTGTCAAAAAAATATCAAAATTAAGATATCCTGTCAAAAATTATGAAAATTATTTGCTTCGTGAAAGGGACTATTAAAAATTAAAGTAATTCAAAAATAAAAATTGTATTTCCTACCAGAGGTGTGACATTAAAAATCATTTAAATTGATTTTTCCAGAAAATTTAAATTATACTGCCGAAAAAATTATTTTCCGAGATGCGTGCTATAAAAACATAAAACATAAACATTGAATTTAACACAATTGTTGCTGCGGCAAGTATCTCCAGCGCCTCCGTATTTACGTTTCATCACAACATCTTCAATGCTAAAGATAATAGCGTTTCAATGTTCATCCCGCTTAAATTAATTAAGTAATTAATTTGTAGAGGCGTGGGCGCCCACCATGCTGCTTCAAACACTCTTAGCATGTTCATAAATAAACGCGAATGACAATGATCTAATAACATCCCTAATAACATCCCACTCACTGAAGTTAAACCGGCAACGAGGGAGGACTCACTTCCACAAAACCCTGCCGAGTACTCTAGATTACCTATAATAAATCAAATTATTAATGTCCATCAATTCAGTTTGTTTACGCGACATAATTAAATTTGATGTTTGAGTACTGCAACAACATTTCAAAAGGATCCTTTGTGACAATACGCGGGAGCAATGAGCATCAACATAAAATTGTGTCGTTGCCATAAAATTGCCAATGTTTTTTGTGTTGTTGTTGTTGTTGTTACAAAAATAAACAGAAAGCTGGACTTGCCTATATTTAGTTATATTTCAAGTGAAGTTGCGGTGCACTCGAAAAATGTGCTGCGAGAAAATCTGTTAAACAATTTGCTGCAGTACAGTTCGAATAAAGATACCGACAATAAAGCTTTTGCCGAGCACCACACAAGCAAGTTAGTAAAAGTTTATATTTTAATGATGTGCACGGTTATGCTGCCCTTTTTATCTCTCGCCTCCGCATGTATAAACGATTTGTTTGATGTTTGCAAATGTTGTGTACTTCAGTGCGATGTGCATTCAAAACTGCACACTACAGTGGAATGAGTCTTGTGCATATTTTCAAAGTGAACACCTCTTTGAGCAAAACTTTGAGATGGTGCACAGTGTTGATTTCCAAAAAAATAATAAAGACTTACCATGTGCAATGTGCATTCAGTTGTGCTTCTGTTTTCGGTCATGAAGTTATGAAGTAAAATTATTTGCTTTGTTTGTGTTGTAACATGGTGCAGTAACATGAAGTTTGCCACTAACTATTACTGTAATGGATTTTGATGTAAAGCATCATGTTTAAAGAATGTTAAAAGGGCTTCAATAGCTGAATGTTTTTAAATATTTAATTCATTTTGAATAAGTATAAATTGTATTCGTATTAATATAAATATGGGAGACCTTTAAGAATTTGGTTTAAAAATTAAAGGAACCGTTTTCGTTTTTTTTTACCAGCTCAAATATGTTTTTTTTTTGAAACGGTTTAAGCCATTTTTAAATATTTGGCTTAGTCTTGAAGAAGTACAGTAGACCTCGTATAAACTAGGCACTTTGAAACTGCTGTAAAGTGAATTTAAGGATTATTCTGTCTGCATTTTCCGCTTGTTCTTCATCTTAAACAACACTGTTTTATCCTACATAAATTCTAAAAAGGCCTGTTTAAAGAGTTTCTACTGTATTATTGCATTTAGTTTCTAAAAACACTCAAAATTTAGTTTGTAAATATTGTCTTTTTTAAATCGATTTAAGCCATTTTTAAATATTTGGTTTAGTTTAAGAGAAGTAAAGTAGACCCTCTATGAATTGCACAACCCGAGACTAATGTTCAGTGTAATTATGGCCAATTCTTTCCGCATTTTCGGTTTGTTCCTCATTTTCTATAACGATTTTACTCCGGTTAAAAAGGAGTCTGCTGCACTTGTTAATAAAAAACATAAATTTTATTTCATTGTGTCTGCATTTCATATTTGTTCTTTATTTTTTATAACGCTGTAGTTGTCGAACAAAAAAAAAGGCCGATTTAAAGAGAGTCTACTGTACTAATGTAGTTAATTTCTAAAACACATTAAATTGAGTTCATTGTGGACAAAACAGACATCTTATGGATTTAATTAATTTCTTTTTGCGATTTTAAAACACGCTTAATCGGTTTTTCCTATTTTTAAACTGTTTAAAAATATGCTACAGACCTTAATCGTGACCTTAATTAGTGAATTTAAGATTATACTTAAGTCGACTAATAAAAATACATGTCTTTTTTTTTAAGACTTATCCTAATTTCAAACTGCATTTTAAGTTCACTTTGCATTTTTAAAAAAGGGCTTAAAACTTATTAAAAATAACACATTAATCCATGAACTTTCTACGGTTTAAAGTTACCACCAAGTGCGAAATACCTTCTTTCTTTAGGTATATGCATTTAACCTAAACTTTATAGGATTTAACACCTTGGTTAAAGCCATCAAGTAAAAGTGCCATAACACAATGATGAATGCCAATTCCAAAGTAAACCGGACTAGGTTTATTTATACTGCGCGCGCGCGCAACAAACATAATGACAAGGCCTAATTTGAACGGGGTAATCCATTCGTTCCAGTTCTCCATTTTGCGTTATTCCCTTTTATTGCGTTTTCAATTACACGAGAATTCTTCAAGAAATTTAACCGCTGACTGCGGTGTAATATGCAGTATTGTATGTTGTTGTTGTTTTAGTTTCGTTCGCATCTTATGGAAAGAAACAAAAAACTGCAACCGTCTGCAACTCAATTATTTTATGATACTTTTATTATTTTCATCGTTCATAAATGCGCATTGCATTCGGTATAAATTGTGATAGACAATCCACCGCTGATTTTTGACTCTCGACTCTTCAGTTTCGATTTCAACAACTTTTGCGTTTTGCAGTTTGCTGCAATTTTTTTTTGCTCCCACTATTTTTTCTTTTTTGGGTAATTTTGTAATAAATAAATGCACGCATACTTTTACAAAAGTTCAGCCATTTTGTGAAATATCAGCCATTTTGATGATCAGACAGTAATTTTATATTTTTGTAAATGTATTTTTGTGTTGGTAAAATAAGAAACAGTTAAATAAGTAAAATGAATTGCTCATGTTTTCAAAATTAAAGTTGTATTAAACACATTTTACAGTTTAATTCACATTACAGATCCAAAAGGTCATCACTATAGAGTATCCGCGAGAGCTACCGTTATTTTAACTGTTCATGGTTAGAAATTAGAATGAAGCCTATTGAATTACGAACAAGCGAAATTTCATAATTAAATGCAAAATTAATTATCATTGTCAAATGCACACACACTGACATACAATGTCGCAAATCCAATAACGACGTGACACGTGGCGCACGAATATATTGCAGCAATTATTTGCATAATATGTGGAACTTCTACTTAATTTTGAATAAGGATTTTTGATGCATTTTTTAGTGCACACATTTTCCGCAACAAAAAAAAAAAAACTGCGTTCTACTCCGGTGTTGCATTGGGATGTTGGATAAGTGATAACTGTCTAGCGGTCGCACGTTATTTATAGTTTGCATGGTTTATATTTTATGCGAGTGCGCTTACATTGCGACTACTTATATGTAGTTACAATTTTCTCACATATCAGCAGTAAAATATTTGTTTTATATATTATATTATGCACAAGTAATGAACAAGTCTTACTGGTCAGGGTGGTACTCGAACACGACTTCCATTTTGGATTCAAGGTTACGTAGAAGGAGCGGTGAAATTGACGCAAAAAAATAAAAAAAATAAACATAAAAAAGGCCTCAGACTCGGGCATGGCAGCCACTCTCCGCTAATGGGTTTTCCAAATGCGGTTTTTCTCCACATACTTGATGTGTGTACGTTACGTTCACTAAGGTAAAATACAGTTGGTTGTCTTCTCGTAATCTAATTTCATGTCTGACAACTGATTGCGATTAGCCATTAATGTTAGTCTATTTATGTGAGAAACATTAATCAGCATTGTGTGCCATTTGATTTGAAGGTGATTTCAATATTGTTGCGAGAACAATAGGGCTCATTCTCCATTGAGGGACAATATTATTATTGCTTAATGTCTGTATTAGTGCCCTTCACTTCACTATAAAGTTAAACATGTTGCCACAATTGAAATAGAGCACAAATAGTGGCACTCTCCTATTCTATTCAACATTCATCATGTTGAAAATATGCATTGTGGAATTTTAAGGGCACAACCCTTTTGCCAGAATTCCCGCACTCACACTAATTCGGACTTAATCTAGGATTATCTTTCGGCTTATGTAATTCAAATTTCATACAGCAGCTCGTGTAGCTCGTACAAAAGTGCATGAAATGATTTCAAGTGTTAATCCCATTGTAAGCTTTTGGTGAAAATGAATTTTATTTGATTTTGATTTGCAGCCCTTTACACAAGATTTACACAAAACTTTGTGAAGGGCCCTTTTCATGCTGTGGTTTTTGATTGATTTAGTTGTTTATAATGTGGAAATTATTTATTTACCTAAATTAATTTAAATAAAAAGTCGAATTTTACGCGAAAATACATCTTGGGTGTGGGATTGCAATTTTCAAACAATTGTGTGCGTTAAATATAAAAGCTTTACAAACATCTTATATGGCAATCCCCAACAATGACCAATTAGCTAAAATTTAGCAAAAACGAAACAAAAAACATTCCACATTTAAATGTCAAATGCCACACACAGTTGTTGTTGGGGCCCACGTTTTTTCTTCAAACTTGATTTATTTCTGCAGCCACTTTTAGCTGCTTTATTGGCGTTGTTTCCATTTCAATCTGACGGATTTTTTTTTTGCTGTTGTGTCGATCCTCCACCAATATGATTTTAATGGGAAACTGGTCAAAGCTTTATTGTAACAAAATGCATGTGGAAATTTGTGCGACTGTTTTTTGTATTTTTTTTTTTACATTTTGTTTTATTTTTATTTTTTTTAAACGAAAGGTGCTCAAAACCTTGGCTTGCCGTTGATATTGTTTTATGCACATTTTTTTTGCAAAACAAATTTGCAAGCACGACTTATCGTCAGGGTCGTGTCCATCCGCTGTGTCCAAGTGAATGTGCAACACGCTGCACTTTTATGCAGAACACCTTGCATTTTCTGCATACGAGCTTAATATTGTGGTGCTGCATTTCATCATCCTTGTTGCGTGAAGTTTTTTTCTCCCCCCCCCCCTTTTTTTTGCATGAATATTCAAGCGATGTGGATTGTTTCAATATAAGAAGATTTGCGGCAATTCTTGTTTAATTGTGCAATGTGCAGCATTGCTACGAGTATTTGCCAATGAGTTTCCATTCAGTTTTTAATGCGGGCGTATTTTTCATCTGCAGATGTTTTTTTCCATCATAATTCTTTTCGAATTCAAATCTCAAACGTTTCAACCACTTTTAATAGATGGATTGTAAATTGTGAGCTTTCTTTCAACTTAAATATCAGTGCCTTGCATAATTTATGCCTCAACCATATAAATTCCACAGTCCCAGGCTAATTTATGCTTCCGCTTTAAAACTTATAATGTTGTATTGTCTAAGAAACTATTGTTGTATATATTCTGTGTGTCTGAACTATTTACGAAAGTGAAGTTTATGCATTGAGGAGCTGCTTCTGCTTTTGCTAAGGTAGTTAGTAAAATGTTTTTAATGTAGCTATGTTGGTTCTTGATTGTGTTTAGGTACACTCGTAGTTAGCAGCTGTACAATTGGTATAACTATACATGTAGTTATAGAGAGTGTGCAGCTGAAGTTGAATGCGTATTGGATTTGTATTCAAAAGCGACTGTAGAATTAGCCGAACATCCGGCAGAATTACTTGCACTGTTCCGGGACACAACAAAAGTTATGTTTGTTGTTGTTTGGGGAACGCTTTTCGCATTGGCATGCAAATTGTATCGTCACAAAACCGAAATTGTTCATGTTTAAATAACGCTGTGCGTCAAAGAAAGTGTGGGAAATTGACTCAAAAATATGCGACTTAACAAATTGTTTTGTTTTATCCAAAATTGCAAGTACTTAAGTGTAATTGACAAATATTTCAGTAAACAACAAACAAATTACAATAAAATTACAAAAAAATTGCATCAAATTCAAAATTTAAATAAAAAAAAAAAGTTTCACTCAAAAAAAAAAAAGTACTCAAAAATTTTTTTTTTGCTTAATTCAATCCCTACACTCTTTAAGTCACCTTATTTTCTAAATTTCAAAAATGTAATAAGAGAACTACATTTATGACTACCCAAATTATGTTTCATGTTACACAACGCCCACCCACATTTATTTACATTACATGAAGGGTGTCAAAAATTGAGTTAAATTGAACAACATATTATAAACTCAGCATTGTATGTTTTGCACTTTAAGATTTAGGGCTGAATTGGAATTGAGAGCTGTCAATTTATTGAAGCAACGCATCCGTTCATCCTCAAAGGCCATATTGCAGGAGGAATAATATAGAGGGGAATGGAAAAGGGGTGTGGGGGGTTTGTTACAGATAATACACGCACTGGCTTGTTTGTAAAATGACAGCGAAGGGCCGATACGAAATTGATTGGTCGTAAAATTCAGCATGCATTTGCTATGGGTCGAAGATTTTATGGGCATGTGTGTGCGGTGATAGGCATCATTGAACTACTAACTTTTTAGATTGAAAATGCCAAACCAGAGGATGCCATAAAATGGTTAAATCCTTTCTCGTTTTATTTGATGGGCGCATCACTTTTTTTTTTGTTGTCGCTGTCGTTGTTGTTGTTGTTGCTTCTGATTTGCCTCATTTTTTTTTATTCCCAAACTGTCCAAACAGCACCTGCTACAATGTGCCATTGTTTAACTTTATAACAAACAAACATCATGGTGCTCATCATTTTAGTTTACAATACAAATAAAAAAAAAATGATAAAATTGGAGGGAACAACAAAAAACGTTTCGCTTTTATCAAAATATGTGCGATGAAAAATTTTTAATTTGTACAACGTTTGATCATTTTCTATTTCGCGTCAAACATCACTGATTTTTAATTGCTTCATCTGATAATTTAGGTGCAGCAGCATATGTGTGAAAAGTGTTCGTGTTGCTAATTAAGTGGCATGAGAAAAAAAATTAAAACAAGGCCACTGTAATGTTAAAGTTTTACGTTACAACAAGGAACTTCATAAAAGTAAAACAATAAAAATTGTATTTAAGATTCAAGGTTTTCTAGATGATTTTATACTTTCAAGGTTCTACACAAAACACATTTATTTGAATTCTTTGAGCATCAAAACATAAAACTTTAACCATGAGAAAATGATGTTGCATGCTTCAAATACATTTTGGATTAAACATAACACTTTTCATAAAAAAACATTTACGTGATTAGCAATGTTTTGCGAAATGAAATTATTTTTTATTCGTTTGAATTAAAATTTATTTTTGAGATTAATATTGCAAGGCCTAAAATAACTGCCAACTTATTATTAACCTTAAATTTAAATTGATGTTAAATTAATTACAGCTAAATCTCTTAAAAATCTGAATAAATGTAGATTAATACCGGAAATCCGGTAGAGTAGATAATCTTTTCTATTAAGATATTTTAACGTAAGAAATTCGCTTTTGAAACTTTTAATAATATTTCTGTTTTGGTCTTGAGTGTTTTTGAATTTTACTTCAAACTTACTTCTGCTTACAAAGTACTGCATCCCTTTTTATTATTGGTATACAATCGTCCCTCGTTTAACGGAGCTTCAATCATTTTTATAATATCAAAAACATTTTATTTTTTAAAAATCTTTAAAAATAATTTATTTTATTTTTTATTCGCTATAATCTAAACTCTAAAGTATTGAAACAATATTTTCTGTAAATTCGTTTAGTTCAGTTAAATACTTTTATCAATCACTTAAAAATAAATTAACCAACAATGGTGGACCTAAATCTTTGAGGATTTGAAAAAATATCTTTTCAAAAAATTTTAAAAGTTTTATGAATTCAAAAGAAATTTACGACAAGCCGTGTTTTCGCTAGAGCCGGTTGAAAAAAAAGGAAGTTTTATGGTTAAGCCGGAAGGAGATAAAAAAAATTAAAACCAATTTTTCTTTTCGTCTCGTATTTTTTAAAATTTAAATTAATTTTTTGTCAATTTTTTTTTACTTTAACGGACTTTTGAATTTGTTTTTACAGTCCTTAAAAAATATAAATTTTACTTAAGTAGTAAGGAATTTTGATTAACAGTAAAAACCCTCCATCGTAAAGCGAGGGAGCATCGTCCTTGCAAGCACTTAGAAAATATTTGTTTTTATAAAATTTCAAAAAAAAAAATTGCATTTCTTATTTAAGTGAAATGAATTCTATGAAAATGCTCAAGAACTTATTTGTAAATAAAGCAATTTCATTTAAGAACAAAATTCGATAACATCTTTTATTCACTACGAAATAACAACATTTAAAGTAAACACATTTTCTCCACAATTTTGGATAAAAACATTTCATTTTACTCGTACTAAAATATTTATGTATAATTAATTGAGTCAAACATAGAATGTGTGGACTTCTTTGTACAGCAACATACTCTCTTTGGAATACTCCCTCTTATAATCATAGATTTACCACTGCTTCAACAAAATTCCTATCGTGTGTAAGACTTTACGATAAAAGACAAATATACTCGTACGTGCTTTTACACATTTTAGTTGCAAATTTTGTCTTTTTAAGCGCAGACATTTTATTATTTATTTTTTTGTCCCAATTCACATTTTCCATGCTGAACAAAATGTCAAATCATAAAAGGTGGCATTTACATTATTAAATATTGCTATAAGCTTTAATAGCTGTGATATAATCGGCGAACATGATCTCAGCACATTGTGAGATTCTTGATTTTCTTATGTGCGAATTGGTTTTGAAAAGCGCACAGATATAAGGATTACATTAAAACCGCATTAACTTATTGTATTGCCACCTGATGGAGATCAAACGCCATTAGATTTTATATTAAAACCGCAAAATTTATGCATAAAGAAACGTGAAAGATCATTTGAAAGACGCGGATTTTAAATTGAGTGGTTTTCAAATAATTGAGTGTTTTTTTAAGATGAAGATTTTTGATTACAATTCAGTTTTCTGTCTAATTTAAATTATTTTTAAGTAAAAAAAAACATATTTTGATTAATTTAATGATTAAAAATTTAGTAAAAATTGTTAAAAAATTATTGCAATCAATATTTCGTGTGCTGTAAAAACTTGAAAGTGGTAAAAAATGTTTCAAATTAATAAATTGCATTTAATTCATCACTTCACAACAGTCAAAGATCTATTGTTCTTTAATCAATTCATGTTAATAAATGTACATTGTATAGATTTGCAACAATAAACCACCATTTATGAAAGATTGTCCAATTGCTGTGCATATTAATCTTTGTTATTCATGTTTGAGTTTAAAACAAAAAAGACCTGAAGACTTGCAACCAGTTTTTGCTTTCATGCAATTGACGTAGGTTGTTGTTTTAAAATTATTTCAATATAGAAAAAATGACTCTTTGTTTACTTAATGTTTGCACACAAGGAATCACCTTTACAACACGAAATGCAACGTGTACTTTCATTTCTTAAAATGCGCTCCTTGAAATTAAATATAAATTAAATATAAAGCACAACAAAACTGCATTGGGAGTCGAGTGTGTTTATATATTTAATGAAATTAAATCGGCAACACAAGATATTAATGTGTTGTATTGTAAAATGCAACACATTTCATGCACGTACCCGTGCATTTGCATTCAGCTCGGGGGCAAGAAATCTTTGCAGCAGCATTTTCAGGCATTTCAACTTTGTGTGTTGTTTGTTGTGTACCATTTCCATGCTATCAAGTACCAAAACCATAAGATGCTGAGTTGTGTTGTAGGTACAACCGGTTTCTGCTCGCAACACCAGTTTCTAGGTCACATCAACTCTCGTTAAAAGAGAGCTTTTTCTCCTCTGCACCACGCACACAGCATTTAAGCAGGCTGGCAGAAGGCAGCTTCAACACGATCCCCACCATCCATATTTTACACACATCTGGTCAGCCAAGAAAGCGCGCAAAAATGCGCTTTGCAAACCAAACGCACACACACTCACAAAAAAAAAACAGTTGGTGTGTGTGTTCATCAAATTGCCTGCAAAAAAAAAGCCAATTTTCGTGTAGACGCGCTATTTTTTAAATCCAAATCGACTGACATCATGCAACTTTGCACAGCGTTTCTTCAACTGCAACTTAAACTGCTGTGTAAAAAGGAAAAAAGCTTTAAAATGCAAATTGTACCGTTGAATTGAGACAATAATATGCAACTGTATTATTGTTGCATTGTGCAGCAGGGATCAAGTAAATGCAAATGCTGCAATACATGCTGCACTTAATGTGCCATATCAAATGTCATTGCATTTCCACCGCAATATCGGTGGTGGCAGTGCCAAACCATCAGGCATCACTGCGCCCGCAGTAAACATTTCAACATATTATTTGTACGGCCTGCCTCAATAAATGTGCACAAATAATTGTGGTTGTCTTGCGTTGCATTGCATTGCTGCTTACTGTTAAAGTTATTTCACATAATTATTTACTTGTAATAAATCCAGTTGAGTGACATTAAAAATAAATAACAAAAATATAAAAAGGCATTCAAGAGCTTTCTAACTGCTTTAAGATTTTGTCGAAAAAGTCATCATTTCTCTTATTTAAACGCGTTTTGTTTAAAGACAAACTCGACAAAGAAGTCACAACTCCCATATTATTGTGAATAAAACTTACAGTTTTCGCTTTTTAATCAAAAAAAAACAAGAAAAATCAAAAACCACATTTAATATGCATTAAATTCTATTTGGGCTTTTTGTCCAATCCAATTTATGCGCCGCACCAACTTGTAGCTCTGGTTTTCCGATGCACACACAAGATATTTTCGACGAAACAAAATTGAAAGTACTTTTGGCGGATAGCTTTTATTTTGGCTGCTGTTTTGATTCCTGTTATCGGCATATCGTCTTGTTGTGTATCTTTCTTTTAACAGCACTCCCCCCGCTTCTCATGCGGCGTCCCGATTCCACACAATATCGCGGCATTTCGAGACTGTGAAAACTGCCAAAGCATAATATTATGGCATATAATATGAATTTTCGAGCACACCAACAAAGGCAACAACAAAGCACACAGCCACCACAACGCAACGGCCATGCAAAGTTGATGCGATGATTTTATAAGCGTTCTCTTTTTCCTTCACATTTTTTTATTTTTTTTGGGGGGATTTCACTTTTCATTAAAGTTTTATATTTTTGTTATTCTTTTACAACTCGTCGGCTGATATATGTGAAATCAAGGTTTAAAGCCATCATCTTGTTTCCAATTTTTTTATTTTTTCGTTGTGCTTCTCTCCGGTTTAATCAAGTTTTTTTTTTTTTTTTTAAGGCAGCTGGTTTTTAATTTTTTTTTGTTTTTTTTTTGGAGCAAATAAAATCGAACAGAATTGCTTTTTGCATTCAAATAATTTAGAAAGGGACGAGAGTTCTCTTTTTATGCGTCAATATATTGTAAAATGTAGCAGAGCTTTTTATGGCTGTGTTAAAATGCATCAATCTAGATTGGCGTTAATGAGAAAATTTCACCTGCCAAAAAAGCCTTCCTGAATCATGATGGGATTTTTAAAAGTCGTTTTTTTTGTGGTTTTTAACGAATTCTGTTTTTTTTTTTGCATTTTAATAATTAACGCTTTGATTGGGGTTTTCATTTTCGTGTGATGCGTGATGCATTTCTGCCAATTTAATTTATTTCATGTCAATTTTTGTTAGACAAATTTAAAAAATATTAAAAAAAGTGTGATTGATGTTTTATAATTGTTTAGTAAACAAAAAGTAACTTCTTTAAATGATAAACATGATGATGTGGCTTGTCGGGTGCAGGTGATTGTCACTGACAATGTAGATCTGGGGATGGACTAGCGCATAGAAGGGCTGGCTTAGTTGAATCTAAAAAAAAAATTCGCCAAATAATAATGTTAAGAAGGGCGGAATTAATTTGCAAATTTAAGTTGGAAGAATCTGGAAAACTCTCAAGACCTATTGTACTTCAATGACGACTTGGCCGAATTATAACACGAAAAGGACCGAGATCTTACTCCAGCTGACAAGATAGATTTTTCATTTTATTTCTCTGATTGTAGCAGTAATCACAAAACACTGAAAAGCCAGTAATGATCCACGCTTCCAAGCTAAGAGCACTTTACAAAAATTCATTCTGCAGCTGTAAGAAGAATTGGTAGATAAACAAGAAACCCTAACGCACTTTTTCTGTGTATTCCAAGCCTTGACTGGGGCCAGGAAAGTATAAGCTTTAAAGTGTGATAGTTGCATTGTTAGTAATTTAAAAAAAAAAGGCTTTAAATGCCATTAAAGGTTCCCCACTCCTCAGTCTCAATAAATTCCTATGGAGATGAAGTTTTAGTATTGCCTGAAGTTGGCTACGATAGTGATTCTAATATATTAAAAGCTTGAATCTATTATTCCCGTATTTAAGGTGGCAACAAAATAAAAAAATACTTAAAAGCTTTAATTGCAAAAAAACCACCTTCAACCTAAATACTTAAATGCAACAGTAAAAATTCGCCACAAACTGCAATTATTGCATTATACTGCACTTCAACTGTTACATAAGACAACACTTGGCACCAATCCACTCCACAGATTAATACATTACCCACCGTAGTTGCTACGTTCAACAGGATGTAGTACCGCTTCACACATTATAAGGAAATAGAGAACGAAAATCGCCTGTCATCTTGATGAATTTACATTGACAATACAGCAAAAATTGCACACAACATTGCATCCTCACCCAACCACCCCGTAAAGCGATCAAGAACAACACACAATGCATGTTAAATGTGCAAAGCGATAGTGCATGTTTTAAAAGTGCGACGAGACACAACGCTTTCGGGAAGAAGTAAAGCAATTTTTCGCAATCCAAATTGTTTAATCAAGATGGCTTTGTTCTTTACACCACACTGCAGTTTAAGGGTGGCATATAGTGCAAAGAAATTGATTGGGGAGCTTTCATTTTACAGCACAGTTCTCATCGGGAGCAACTTAATAGGTTTCCATATTATTCTAGGGATTGTTATTGGATTGTTGGTGTGTGTTTGACGCGTCAACTTGCTTAACGTCTATTATTTTTTTAGATTGCGAGAACATGCAGGTGAATTGACTAATTAAACTGTCACCCCCTCGAAATGACGTAATAAAAAAAGACATTAATCGGATAATAACGAATTGAAGCGCTTTAAGCTCAGCCATATTGAGCGAATATTTGTTCTATATAAAATGTCTGTGCAAATCGATTTGTTTAACTGTGAATTTTGCAAAACATGCAATGCATTTAGAAGGAGCATGCAATATATTCAAAGCTGATTTCATGGGGCGAGTAAACATTTCATGGCATCTGCTGATATTTATCTTCTACGTAAATAATATTGCTGAGCTTAAAATGGGTTATTGGAGTCAAGCTTTTGTGTAATAGACATAGGATTTATTTGAATTGCGATATTTTGTGTGTGTTTTTGGCTATTGCACAAAATATGATTTTCTTGATTTGATTCAATTAATATCAATTAATTGACTGCTCTACAAACTAAAGTGTATTAAATTTTGGAAAGCCCCTACGCAGTAAAAATATGTTACACCGAGTTTTTTTTTTTTTTTGGAACCGCAAACTTGGTAACTGTATATTTTACCGCAAGCACCATTTTAATTGTTCTCGAAATTGGTCCAACATTTCATGTAGTCTGAGCTTTCACTAGAAAAAATAAAATTCTATAAATTTAAACTTTAAACCGTAAAATAATTTTCAAACCGGTAAAAAAATTAAGCAATTACCGCAAACTTTATTGTAAATTCTCATTCATAGTAAAAAAAAGGGTAAATAAGTTACTGCAGTAATAATGTTTTTGAACCGCAAAAAAATCTCCATCCGGTAAATTTCAATAAAGTGAACTTTACCGCAATAAATATTTTAAAAACCTGTTTAAATTGAACCTTAAATTGTTTTCAATACATTTTCTTTTAAAAAAATAGAAAAACAATTAAAAATTTTGAGACACAAAAAAAAATTTAAACCGGAAAAAAAATTTTAAGTTGAAAAAATAAATTAATTTGAAAATTTAATTTTTTTATTAAAATTTTTGTTTCAATTAGATAATATATATTAAAAGAAAATAATTTTTACACAATTATATAAACATTTTTAAACCGATAAAAGCTTGAAACTAAAAAAAACCGATTCGCGTGCTAGATTAGGGTTTAATAACCCAAATAAAAATCAGTTACAGAAACCTCATTTAAAAGTATATTGATCTCTTTAAGTCCCCTCAAAACAAGGAAGCTCACAATTAAAATTTAAAAAAATTACCAAACAACATATGCATAATATTGGAAATTTCATAATACCGCAAGTACTTACACTGCACAAAAGCTTGTTTAACCACACGATTACACGTAATATGACATCATCATGAACGTGCACTTCAATGAACTATTATGTGTTTTATGTGCGGCTTGATGATAAATATTTCGGCATTGTGTTCACGTAAACGGTTAACCGTATTAAAAGTGCGAGTACTTGCAACCAAAAAGATGCATAAAAAGAAACTTTAAGCTGAACAATATATACAATAATTGAAATGAAGCGCATTCAGTTGGATAACAAAAAAAAAAAACGTTCACATATGCGCGTCGCTTTATTTTCAAAGTGCACTTCAACATCGCAGCAATACCACACAATTTTAACACATCATCCGAAAAAGCTGCAGCACATAATACCGTACATAATATTATGCTATTATGGTGCAATAAGATGTGCAAAATGACCTACATTCAAAAATCAAAGAAAACTTTCAGGCGTGTACTCGTGATAACGTATAAGTTTTACCTGCAACTTACACCACCATACCTGACTGGGAAGCACATTGAGGTGGAAAATTTGACAACTCCTTTCATGTCGATGGCGGTGGAGGACTGCTGAAAATCATGTGATTTGTTCTTCTTCATAATGTGCAGCATTATATCGAGTATGGGGGGGCTGCAGTTTAGATACGGTTCCGCGCCGAATTGGCACAGAGATTCTTCATATCGAACAATTATCAAAGTTTAGCGTTTTCATTATTATGCATGCCTCAAAAAGTTTCCTGCATCCGCCTTCGTTGCACCACTCGGCTGCACCGATTTACCACCTCCCGCCCCATTATAATGCAAATTATTCCGATCGTCTGAACGAAATGATTGCAGCATTGAGAAAAATTGCAGCACATTCTTATGAGAATTATGGGCTATCAGTCGATAAGCATTGAACAAACAAGTTGTAGACTTTATAGAGTGTACCTGTATTGATCTCTTTTACATATTATACGGAAAGTTTTTGGTACACTGACGTATGTTATGCTTGTCTATGGATATTCTGCAAAAAGGTAACTTGTTTCGTTCAAAGAAATGCTGGGGAATTGAATAAAATTTAGATGTTTGAGTTTTCCTGCACTGAATACAATTTAAGTGAGTTATCTATGCTGCAACGAATTAGTTTGCATATATTATGCTTAGAAAATATGTTGGGATTAAAGTTGAAACAGCGTAAAAAGATTTAAATATTTTAGAAAAAAATTTAAATTTTATTGAAATATTTTATTTTGTCTGTAGAATGATCCAAAAAAGTAAAGGTATGCTTGACAGCTGTCAGTTGTGTGACGTCATCAACATAGTATGTACATATTTTGACAATTTGACGTCATTTAGGCGACTTTTTTGTAGAATAAAAATTAAAATGGCAACATTATTTAATTCTCGAAAAAACCTTTACTTTTTTAACCATGATTCAATATCAACTAATTTTTATTAAACATACATTGCCATCGAGAATGTGCTCCGATGGCATCTTTAACAAGAAAGAAAGTTTTGCTTGTAATCTCTTATCTTAATTTTACAATAAAATTAAAATTACTTTTTCTAAAATTTTATAAAGAAATTCATTGGAAACTATCATAAAGTTCGAAATTTGCTTAAAGGCTTGAAGTATTATTTTAAAGTCATCTACTTTTCAAGATCAACTTAAGCCCAAAAGATTGAACAATTTCAAGGTCATCGAGTATTTAATTTTTCTTACAAACGAATTTGGGGAAATTGCTTTATTTTGTTTAAAAGTCTAATCGGTCAAGGTCAAGTTGTGCTCAAAAAATTGCTAAACTTTCAAATTTTCAAGGTCACGCCGTTTTCTTTACTTTCACCTACAAATTAGAAGAAACGGCTTTATTCTGTTGTAAAGTCTTAATTGTTCAAGGTCAAAATATTTTTAAAAAAAACTGAAAAATTACAAAAATTTCAAGGTTACAAATTTAATGACTTTGTTTTGTTGTGCTCAAAAAAATGCTGAAGTCCTTTGTTTTCAAGGTCACACTGTTTTCTTAACTCTCAAAAATAAATTTGAAAAACGGCTTTATTCTGTTCAAAGTTTAAATTGTTCGAAGTCAAATTATACAAAAAAGTAGAAAAATTTCAAAATTTCAAGGTCACATTGTATTTTTCCTTTCACAAACAAATTGAATGACTTTGTTTTCGTTTAAAATTTAATGTTATATTGTTCAAGGTCAGGTTGTGCTTTGAAAACTATATCAAATATCAAAATTTCAAGTTCACATTGGGTTTTTTCTCTTATTGCACAATTTATAAACCAATTTCTTTTAAACTAAGAATTGTCATCCCTTTAGGAAAGAAATAAAATAGTGGCGGAGGATTTTAAAAGACATAAAATAGTTAATTTTCAAGGTCAAATAGAATTTTATACGATAATTTAAATTCAATTTGGACTTTAATCAAAAACAACAAGTTAAATTGTTTAAATTCAAAAAATTATAATCGCCTTTGCTTTTTTATTTTTGCACAAATCTTCAATAAAACACTATTATAAAAAGGTGTTAACAAATGATGCATAAAAGAAAAACTATTAACAAATATTCGCACACACAAATATAGTATACCGAGTGCATATGCAATCATCGCTGTGCAAAATTTAAAAGCACTAGGTAAAATGTGATTTGAATAAATAAAAACTTTTTGGGGATACAGATATTGAATCTCACCCACATCCAATTGGTGCGAGAAGACGTCGTGTTCTTTTGCTGTGTGCATTTGCAGCAAAAGAGTGCACATAGCCTCAAACCACGGGGTGGCATACAGCTCTCTATAATATAATATATGTGCGCTGTTTCTTATAACCAATAGAGCAAGCGAGCAAATCTATCTACAGCTATATGTAGGTGCTCACAATGGAGCAAAGAAAGTTATGTGTTTTGCAAATCCAATTTTCCTCTTGATGCAGATTTGTTTTGCCTTATAGCAAATACTTGCATAACGGCGCGTGTATTATAATATTGTGCATTTATACAACATAGTACCATGCTGCAACATAATTTATGTAGACGTCGAGGTGAAAAATTTAAATTGACCATATTTGGTCCATGGCATAATAAATGGTGTAGAAGGAGAAGTTCAACAGACGCTGAATGCTTGTGCCGATGATGGTGCTGCCCTCTACAATCTACACCGCTTCTGTTGCCCTCTCCCTCTACTGCCCTTTAACGCTGCTGCTGCCCTCTACCACCACTATTGCCGTCTCCCTCCAACCGCGCGCTATATTTTCAATACCCGAATGCATAGTTACAGTTATTCACTTATATTTCGAGTATGTTTGGCTTTCATTGAAAAGTTTAAACCAATTTTCAACAGGCACCCTCTTGTGCAGCAAATTTAAGTACTAGCACTCGTTGTACACGCTGCATGGTAACGTACAGCAACGAACGTGTTCGTCTAAAAGACGTTTTGGGTGAATACGTTGTTGCATCATTTCAGCTCATACATAATTTATTCTTAAATTGTTTTTCACTCCATTTCAAATATTGTAGTATGTGCAAGTACTTATACAGTTGCGGTTCGGTTTTTGTGTCGCCTTTTGCATTTGCAAAACACTCACTCCACACGTACATTTTCAGCACATTTCCACATTCACTCGAATATACTTAATAGTTAATAACATAAAGCACTGATATGCATGAACCACAATCCTATTATGCTGTGCAACATATGTTGAACTTTATATTTAAAATATGAATGTTATAAATAGGTGTAAGCTGTTCTGTCGGGATTGTAATGTCACCGTCAGTCGCTGCGGGTAAATTAAAACGAAGAATTAATAAAGTCAAAGTTAAATAAGTAAAGTTACAAGCAGGGAGGGGGAGGGGGGGCACGCACGTCATGACGTGCTAATTGCTTTGATTTCCGCCAAAATTAATATATTATTATAGTGATTCATTTACGATGCGGCATATTATTTTTTATACAATGTACTTTCAATGCTTGTCGCATTCAAATAGATGAAAGCTCGTTGAATTAAGCTCTCGCACAATTTTGAAGTGAACAAATTCATTTTACCTCCAATGCGTGCATAGTAATTATCACGTCAATGTTAATGCTTTGCAATAATTAGTGAGTATGTAGTGAGATGCGCGACCTGCGTTTTGTATGATGGCGGTTTTTTCTTTATGACCACATCGACGAATGTAAATTCAGTTAACTGGGGCAACCACATTAAATTCAAGCTCAATACCTTGGTCAGTTTGTGGGCTATTATTAATCATATGCTTAAGCACACAAATTAAAAGTCTTATTACACAAAAAGATTAATGGTGAAAAAAAATTGGAAATACAAAAAAAAATTCATTTTTTGTTTTCTCTAACTTTTTTTTTTCGATACAGCTGCAATTTTTTTTTGTACTTCAATCTTTGAATGTACATTGCCGTTCACGTTAAATAAAACAACAAACTTTTTAGGTATTACATTTATGGTTGGAAACCTTGACATTTGCCGCTCACATTAAAAAGTTTTTAAACTAATAGAAAATCATGGTGTGAACGGTTGTCGGTTATTTAAGCCGCTCCAAAGAAACACACAATATGAAGTAAAAGAAAACCTATAACCACAAACACACACTTTTTAAGTAGCACTTGCGGATTGTTGAGTCCATAACCATATTATTATTATTGTATTTAACATTTTGTGTGTTTGTTTTATTGCAGAATGAGCAGTACCAATGGCGACCATGAGCCATCATGATATGCGACGATATCCGATTGGATATCAAACGCATGGAGCTTTGCCAATTTGCAGTGTGACGTCACAAAAGGTAAATACATAGACGACACGCTTTTGTAAAAATAATAAAAGCAAATAAAAGAATAAAAATCGTTGATTAAGGAATTTAATATTGAAAGTTGGGTGGGATGGTCTGCGCATTTCACGTTGTTCATAATTGGACTGTAATCATAAAATTTCCAATAAAAATCTAATTAAAAATGTGATATTTAATATCCTACCGTCAACGTGAGGAGTAAAGTATAACTTTATTAAATTTTTAGTATTATTCAATTCAGTTTCTTTGAAGTGATTTCTAATTGAATTGCAACTTTTTAATTGATATGAGCTTTATATACTTTTAAAACTAGCATGATTACAACCGCAAATACATTTTTGAACCGCTTTTAACGGTTTATAATTAATGGTTATAAGTGCAAATTGTTTAATTAAATTAAGTAAGATTTTGTAAAGTCTTACAGCTATATTATTAATAATCAAAATAGAAATAAAATTTGAACCGCATAAAAATATTTTTTGAAAGTTTTTGAAAAAGCTAAAATTACCGCAAACTGTATATTTTAATTAATCCAAAGAGAACTACTTTTACAAATACATACATACATAGTTTCAAAGTAACATTATTTTTTTGAAAAAATAAGAAATTGTAATACCTAAATATTTATTACTTTTGAACTGGTAAAAAATATTCAGCCGGGAAATATAGTAACATTAATAATACCGCTGGTTGTACATAATTGATTTAAAATTGATATTCAAATTTTAAGGAGACTTAAATTGCTTTCAAACCGCAAAAACCAGTTTAAGCCGCTTATTTTTTAATTTATCCAAATCGACTTAAATTTAAGAAATTTCCATTTAAAAAACGCGTGTAACCTGTTAGATTATCGAACCGGTAAAATAACGGTAAATTCCACAAGTTTTAAACTTAAATACTTCGAAAATGAGAATTGAATTTAAATAAAAAATTAGCGTAAAAAATGTTCTTGGCTCTAAAAAAAACTCAATGGGTGGGATTAAAGTTTCAATTAATATAATTATTTAAGAGCATTTGAACCGCAAAACTTTTTTGTATCTAATTAATTTGCACAAAGTGGAGAAAATGAAATACCGGCCACACTGTAAAATACAGGTGATCTTTGCCATTCATGAATAAATAAAATATTTCCTAAAAGTTAATTGTGAAGCCAATTATTTGATGACCAACTTGTGAGCGTATTATATTTTAATTAATTAAACAATAGCTCAAACAAAAAAATTGTGCAAATTTCTTTAAATCAATAACAAAAATTCATTCATTCAATTACATAATTTGTTAATAATTCCGATTCGCTTCAATTTCACCATTTTCAATTGCTTTTCAACGAGCAGTCAGCACCATAACGAATTCAATGTTTGCATTTTTTTTTTTTTTTTATGAACACAACTGGGAATTGTTGCGCTGAGTAAAAATAACAACCAATTGCATGAGTAGCAGTGATTAAAATAAAACTCATTAAAGTAGACATAGGGTGGCAAGAATTTAAATTTTATAGCGTTTTAAAGTATAAAAGCCAATTAATTTAATTGAATAGAAGACGAACTTGTGAAAAGCATGTTCACGATGTTTGTGCACGACATACACACGCAACCAGTTGGATTTCGCGCTGATGTAGTACAATCGCCAACAGAAGAACAAACTTCTTGTTGTAGATGATTGAGTGCTGCTGATATTATGTGTACCATAGAAGTCTCAAATATCAATCAGAAAATGTGTATTATACAATAGTTTCCAAAGTTAAGAGCTCTTCAGTCAATTCACTGTGCAGAGAAAAGACTTGTTGTAGACGTCATCAGCAAAAAAGTAATATCTCTTGATGACACTTGTAAGGCTTACGAATTACGATGGCCCTTCGTCGTCATGTGTGTGTTTCAGAGGAAAAAGAAAATTCTTTCTTGTACGGATAATATATCGTCTTATGTTGTCTTCCTTTTAAGATGTTCTCGTTAAAGCTTGTAAGGATAAATGTTGAAGACGCTCGGAAAGGAGCTGTTCATATTTATTTAATGTACATATTTGCAATGAATTTGTACATAATATTACAACAGGGTGTTCAAACAAACTCGACCAAGCAATTCCTTCGCTTTTTTTTCCCCCAATTCCACAATAGTATAATTTTGGGATGCCATCCATAAATAACATGGATACACAACATAAATACGTTTATTCATTTAGTAATTAAGGGAACGTATAGAGGGAATTTGTGTGTGTTGTGGAATTTTCGCCATATAATTCAGATATGTGGCTTGCTTCCTAATTAATTGATTATCACACGCTGAGGAACGCACATTTCGCTCGCTGTAGCCGCATAATATACATCGGAGATAAGTGTGTAATGATGCTCTTATGCTGTAATCAAGCCATCTGTCTGGAATGTCGATGTATCTAATTGAGATTGTATTATTATGCTAAATGCCGCTCATCTATCGTGCAATGACCTATCGGCTGGGTCATAATCGTTTCTCGATGCGAAACATTTTCCGTTCGAATATGTAAATTGTTAATACCCAACTACAAGAGTTCTAACGCTTTTTGTGCGATGCAAATTGTGTTTCTCAAAAGTACACACATGAGAATATATCAGCGTACGTGTGCTGCTGCCTTGATTGTAATTACTTATTACGGTATGGCGATGGAATAAAAAACTGGTTCACCATAAATTATGTATTTAATGATGCTTGCCATTAAATTGATGCAAGCATTAAAACATAATTGATTGATGTATTAAAATTAATTGAGACACATTCGATTTTTAAGTAATTATTGTGCTATTTATGGCTTTATGATTATAGCAGTAAATTATATTATTTTTATTTACCCTATTTTTTGTAATCACTTTTTTTAAGAAAAACAATTTGTCTTTATCAAAACAATTTATTATTATGAGTACAGTATGCGAAATTCAAATTGCAACACTATTTTTTTATCCAAAATTTTCAATGAGAATATCTAATTCCAATAAATAAGTTTTTAGCTAAAACTACAGTTATCGAAAATTGAGATTAATTTTTTTTTATGATTTACTTAAAGTGATCCGTAATTTTACAACTTTAAATAAATTTTAAAACATTTTACAAATTTTACATTGACTTTTTATTGATATTTTATTGCTCTTTTGTTAACATATAAATTAAAACAAGTTGGAAATTTAAAATTTAAATTATTTGAAGCCCTTTTTTGAGTTTGGGACCTAAATCGGTCTTATTTAAATTGTTAATGTATTTTTCAAATGCAAAATTCGAGTATTTCCATGACGATGACATTATAACATTGACAAAACCAAATTTGTTAATTAAATTATTTATTTTATAAAGTTAATAAAATTACTTTGATGGAAATAAATGTCAAATTTTTTTAAAAATATTTTCACTTTAAAAAAATTACAAACTCATTTAGTGTTAAAAATTAGGTCTTTTTTGGTAAAATATTATAGTAAAACAAATGTATAATACAAATTATAATTTAAAATAAAGTGTTCCAATTTGAATTTCGCTCACTGTAGATTCACAATAAACACCCTGTCATAATCTTAAAACACAGTACATTCACATTTCAAAGTATTATGACTGATTATATTTATTTAAAAGCAATCAAACATATTATTTTACCTTATATTTGAAAATTCTCATTTTCAAAAGATCAATTAAGGTCATCATTAGGTTTTCTCCTAACTTTTGTACACGTTTAATAATTGAGACCATCTTTTTATCAGTGCAGCGTAATAGTTTAAGATGAAATTGGGCGCTGAAAGTCATCACAAAATAATTCTGTAAATAATTTAAAAAAATTTTACAAACTAAATTTTAAAATCAAGATTAAAAAACATTTAAAAATCAAAAAAATAACAAGAAAATAAATATATAAAAACATAAATAAAATAAAATGAATGAAAGTAATGTAATAAAAAATGTAATTAAAATGACCTTAATACCAAATAAAGCTTACTTAAGTAAATACAGTAATAGCTAGATAAAAAATATGTTTTCCCCAGTCGACTTAAGTCACACATTAAGACCCTAAACGCATCATAAAACCGCCATCACTTTTCATGATAGATAAACTACAAAACTGTTAAACAAACCCCACTCTAAATCTGAAATAAAACTGTCGAGTACTTATTTGCATTTCACCTTTCAAAATATGAATATCAAGCATTATTATTAACATTTAAGATTCCGATTTTCAAGTATGATCGTTTAGACACACTCGCTGGTAAAATACAAAGAAAACCTTTATTAAACGAACGCGTAGGAGAAGCAACAAAGTGTGGATGTGGGGGGAAACAAAATCCCATGCAAGCAGACGTCATAGTGAATTATTCGCTGCACCATTTACCTTCACAAAAAATAAACGACTTTATTTCCATGTTATTTAGACTATACCTGTGCAACGTGCATTGAGTTTTTCATCAATACAAAATTGTTATAAACTGAAATAGCTTGGTAGCTATTTTAAATACAAAAAAAAAAAAAAACAAAATAAAAGTTATGTGCATTTTGGCTTCACTCAAATATCAAAGGTTCCCCTTTCCATTCATGAGAGTGCAGAGCACACATTTGTGGATTAAAGATTAAGTCAGCTAGATGAAAGCGCTGATTGAAAGCAAAAGTATGTAAATATGCAGCGTTTGTATTTGGATTAAAATTTAAACAACTTTTTGAATGAAATGTAAACGCTTTGGGATACAATAAAGTCGAAGTTGCAGTCGAGGAGAAGTGAGGAAATATCGCATAAATAATATGCATTAAAGGTCGCTATTGTTGTTTAATTCGCGGGGTTACTGCTCACCACAAACTGCTGCCCCAACTTACAATAATATAATAAGGCATCCGGAAGAAAGTCCAATGCCTTTTAATGTAGCAGCAACAGAAAACATGCTGCGTGCATTTTTTTATTGTGTGGGTAAAAAAAAAAATGTTTTTTCCGCTTCAATTTTTTTTTATAAAATGAATTTTTTTCAATACTGTGAAAGATAACGAAAGATATTAAACACATAAAGGCTTATAAATGCATTCAAATTATTGTAAAAAGCTGCTAAGATGTATAATTTAATTATAATATGGACGAGATAACATAACACTGCGGGAATAGAGCCCGAAAAGAAAGGTGAGACTGGCTGTTGTTGGGAGTGCATTCACTGAAACCGTAAATTAGCGTCTCCATTTTTTTTTTCTCCATATTAAACGACGCGTACTTTTCAACTTTTGCAGATTAATAAAATTATTGTGATTAATTACATCAAATTTAAGGCACAGACGCATGAAAAAGAGTTCACATGATATCAACACTTTCTCCCATATTATAAGTATAAATGTACAAAAGCTTAAAGCCTACTCTATACAATTAATTCCGACGTTATACGAAGAACAATACGATTCGTATTTGGTGAAAAATGTTTTGCCCACGGTTTCACTTTTCAATTCTGCCTCCGCGGAGAGGCACACAACAAATTGTATTCGAATGTGTTACCATCCATGTTGCAGCAGCATTAAAATGTGGAAACATGGAAATGCATTATAGCCAGGTTCCTCCAGCTCTGTTAAATAAATCGCACACGTCAGACACACTTGAGTGTGGCGATAAAACTCGCCTGCACGCGAAATTTGCAATTCTTGTAATTTATATTTGTAACATAATAAATGAAATAAATAAAAAAAAATGGCTTTAATTAGAAAGGAAATATACGCTGGGGCGCCATGCTACTCCGCGCTGTCCCTCGCCGCATTATAATTACACATTAAATGTACGTCTGACCTTAAACAACGAATTGTGTACAACAAATTACTCCCCACCCCTAGCCTCCAATTTTTGTGTTTGACTCGCAACAGTTGCTGCAAACTAGTTTTGATTTAATTTTGCATATCATGCTAATGTGCCACCTTTTTGCAAACGCACACACACACTCACAATGCGCCGGAATGAGCGAAAAACATGAATTTGCAATGACTTATTGAACGATTTATGGCGATTACCCCGAGCAGAGGCTAATTAAAATTCATTGCAAGATTCCCCCAATCGGCTTAAATCGTTTCGCCAGAAACTTTTTTCTTATTTGTTTTGGGGGGGAAGCGGTAAGGGTGGTTTTCTCTCGGCAGGTTCCGTCGATTGGATAACCAAATTGGCCAGCTTTACTTTAAATAAACGATAACATTACAACGAATTTATCTTATAACGAGACGTATTTTTATTTCCTATTGTTCCAGATGACAGCATTAGCAGATAAATCCAGTAAGAAGACAACCTCATGGAAGGGGACCGCAAAGAAGACAAAAATCAATTCTAAAACACCACTACACGATGTCGACTACGCCGACCGACCAAGTGAACTTTCCAAATCAATGAAATACGTTGAGCCTTGGCTGCAGTACGGTCCGGGTCACTCCACATTCGCAAACGTATCCGTCTCGCCTCACGGTCAACCACATTTTGGCACCATACCGCACGAGTTGGCCGTCATCGTGTGCTCTTGCACCGACTACTTAACAGGCACAAAGCGTGACACCAAGAAACCGTCCATATGCAAAAAGTGCAAAGGCTCACGGTTGCCGCTGACGCAAATTGGCGGCACAATGCGTGTGCATCACACCCAACCGATGCACATAATGCATCATAGTGTACGCGGCACAATTGGCACCATATGCATTAATCCGGCGGCCAAGTCGCGTCCCTCCATATTCGATTTGCAAACGAATCCGTACGATGAGTTGCGTCGCTCACGTCTGATGTCGCCACAATTTGACACGTCAAAGGGCTTAATGCATCAGGCGTCGCACACACACAATTCCGCCTCATCGTCAGCAATGCAAAGCCGCTCCAAAAATGTTAGTCCCTCACGCAGTCGAAGCCGCATACGCAAAACTAGTCCGTCGTCGCGGATGCAATCGCCACCCACGGCGGCATCTGTGGCAACAGCGGCCAACACATTGAATAACAAAAAAATGTCGCTGGCTGCCAAAACGCATGCGGCTGCATGGACAACGCTTGATATAAAGCCGGATTCGACAATTGGCCGACGATCGATATTGCAGTGTGACGTTAATCCCTATGATTTGATTGCGAAATTTTCGCACAACAATGAGTTCGCACCGTTCGCCGAGGATGCAAATTACAACAGCGACATTATGCGACATTCACAAAAGTACGAGGATATTTTGGTGGCGCGAAATGATGCTGGATGCAGCAGTACTGGGTCAGGTGGGGGGAGGAATTTTAACCGTATGGTGGAAGCTCCCGCTTTGATGGACGCACGCAAAAAGAGTCATGAGCCCAAGGTGAAATTTAGTGATAAAAGTAGAAATCTGTTAAAACAAATAACGAGTCCGCAACCTATTCGGCCGCCGCGTAAAAAAAATGCAACCAATAGTCCGACTGACATAGGAAATGGTGCGAAGGACGAAATGGACAATAACAATGGTGGTGGTGGTGGTGGTGTCCGGAAGTCATCAGTTAATTCAGTGCGTGGTGTTAAATCGATTTTGAAGCGACCACTCTCGGTGACCAGTGACTCAGACTCGGAGTACGGTTACAACAATTTGAATAACTCAAAAAGTATGTTGCCAAAGGAGATAACAAAAAACATTATTTATGAATGTGATGAGAAAAATCCAAAAAGTAGTTATTCCCGACAATCGTCAACCTCCTCGACATACTCCCAGCCGAGTAATGTCTCACCAATCATTGGCAGAAATGTCAAAATTGCTGAAACATTTGGTGTGGAGCTTCAGCAGAAACAACAGCAGCAGCAACACCAACAACAACAACAACATCAACGGAAGAAGGTGCAGTTTCTGATGGAGAATGAAACAATCGCGAGTGCTGATGTGGCAACAACAGCATCCGTCACATTTCCAACACCGGCAGCCCCAACCAACACCACACATTATGGAACCGAAACGCACAAATTATCAAACAATAGCAACGACGACGATGGTGTTGTTGTTGTTGTCTACGACAATAAAGATGATGATGATGATGATGTTGTATCAAATTTGAATACAAATAATATTGCCACAACGAACAACGGAATGCATCATGATAAATCTCCGTCGTCTACTTGGAATGGAAATGAAGAAAATGAAGGTAATGTTGCCATATCATTATTATTAAACTGGTTTGGAAACAATGCGTTGTTTCGCATTTCTATATTTTTTCATATTGCTCATCTTTTGTGTTTCAGACTGCTTACAAAATTCCACCAATATTCACCGCAGCTGGAGTTATCGCCGCTCATCTGATTCGTCGTGTGTGCCAAGCGCATCCAAGAATCCAGTAGAATTCCACGACACAATGGCCCTCAGATTGAAATCTTCAAAAAATGATTCGCGTAGCATTTTCATGGACGATAGTGCACTTATTAAGCATAGGCCACGTGAACCACCTCCCAATCCGCCAACTGGAAAGCTGGCGCATCCTCTCAAATCGGTGAACTTCAATGGGAAATCAAACATCAATGGTATCAAGACAAAGGTGGATCACAATGTCACTTTGATTGATGACGGGAGACGGGATAACGAGCACAGCAGCATTGACGATGATGATGATGTTAATAATTCCCACAATAAATTGAATAACAGTGCATACAATAGCAATAAATATCGAAAGAATATGCACCAAGAAGACAATTCATTCAAGAAAAATAATTGGGGTCAACAAAAAACCAAAGAAACCAACGGCCCAACCAACAACATCAACAATAAAATTTCCAATAAAACATCACTGAAAGTGGAGCCGTCAACCATCATTGATAAAAGCTCATCCGGTGTGCATCGTCTCGAAATCAGACACAACGACGATGCCGACTACGAGGATCACAAGAAAACGTCCATTGTGATAAGCGGCAATGGCTGCTACTCCACCGTCAATATCAGCAACGATGTCCCCATTTATCAGTCGTCTGTCGTTGTTAACGACGGCTGCCATCCGAAAGCAAACATCTATCAAATCAATTCAAATAGTGTGACAATCAATGTTAATTCACCCAATCCGGGTGCTTCATCTCCCCAACAAGAGATGACCTACAAAAACAATCAAATCAACACACTGCTCAATTCGTCACCGGTGATGCCTGCAATTGGCGCATCACCAAAGCATTATCACCGCACGGATAGTCGTGGCTCGTCGGACGGTGGCCCCAACACCAATGTCATCAAAAGCAATAACAAACGCACCGTCATCACATTGGATTATGACAATGTTACACCCACAAATGGTGAGGCCGCCCAACCATCGGCATCACCTCCGATTGATGTGCAAACAGTGGCCGTCGCCAGCACCGCTGCCGCCGCCCCATCCCCTGCCACCACCGAAGAGGAATTGATTAAATTACTGCGAGATCCAGTGGAGGCTGTGAAGCGCAATTTAGTGCCGCATGTTTGTGGCAAAAGTTTGCACAAAGTTGCAGCAAAGGCGGCGTCACGAGACGTTGCCAAGCAAATCGCTGCAAAGCGAACAACAACAACAACAACAACAGTTGAACAGAATGGCTTCATTGGAAAGCTGCTGGAGGATCCAATATTGGCCCACCTTACCGATGGTCTGGATGGTGAGTTGGTTGTTAAGTTGATTGAGAATTCGTTGCAACGATTAAAGGACAGCCGATGCAATTTGAATTTGAATGGTACCAAAGATGAAGAGGATATGACTAAATTTATTGAGGCGTCATTGCAGCGTGTACAAGAGGAGCGTCAACATTTGGACACGGGCAAACTACAGCAGCAACAGCAACGCCCTACAGTCACCGAACCGGTGATAGTTGTGCAGGATAAGCCAATTTTTGATGATCAAGATAAGAGCAGCAATCGGGACAGCATGAGCTCAAGAAACAGCTACAGTTCAGCTAATTATGAGCTTTTCGATTTCGACAATAGCACCGACTTGTCGGATTGTTATCAAAGCTGTTCCAGCGAAATGACGGGGGAGGGTGACGGCAATAATACGCGCCATAAATTTTATCAAATGCTGGTCGATGCCACACTATCAGAGATTGAGATTTCGGCAAACACCGACGATGACCATGCGTACGAAACGGTGCGCATTGGTGATCCCATTTATGAGGAAATTTGTGATAGGCCGCCACCATTGCCATTGTGTCCACCACCATCCAGTGATTGTTCGGACAGTGAGAAGAAAAATGCCAAGTCAATGTTTGAGGGTGCATCAAAATATGATATTCTTTTGTACTTGGTCGACGCTAAGGAGCGTGGTATTGTTCCTGAAGATTCCTATACATTTAGTGCACTGACAAGTACACCGGAAGAAGAAAAAAGCGAACCCCTTGTCGAGCATAAATCCTTGCAGGATGGGGCTGTTGCACACGTCATGTCGAAGAAGCGTGAAACGTTGGCCAATGGTGGCAAGGCTGTGACAGACAAAGCGTGGATTCATCGCAAGTGTCCGACTGATATCGAGCGCAATGACTCTGGTGTTGGGTCGGAGACCAGCAAGTCATCCCGAAGCAAATACCAAAGTGCTGCCGTCGAATCCAATAATGATAAAAATAGTAGCCTAATTCATTTGTGCGAAGATTGTGACGATCCGGTGGAGACACAACGTGTTGTGCATTCATCCGTTCAATATGCACCGCTTGTGTGTCGCAAGTGTGCTAAGAAGCGCTCCGAACGGAAGGAGATACTCACGGAGATTGTCGAGACTGAAGAAAAGTATTGTCGCGATTTGCAAATAATATTAGAAGAATTTTATCAACCGATGCTGGTCGCTGGCCTCCTCAGCCAGGATCAGCTCTCTGCAATCTTCTTGAATACAGAAGAATTGCTTGAGAACAGCCAATCCCTGGCGGAACGAATGAGGGATGCACTTGATATTGCCGTGGAGCAGGGCGATGATGATTTGTTGTCTGTGAATATTGGAAAGGTGGTGCTGGAAGCGGCACCAATGTTGCATGCATTTGAGACGTACTGCATTCGTCAAGCATCTGCCAGCCTGTTGCTTGCCAATTTGGAAAAAGAAAAGGAGTTGCTGAGGATTTTTTTGCGGGTGTCTCAAATGGAAAATACTGTTTTGAGGCGCATGAATTTGAACTCATTCTTAATGGTAAGCCCAAAACAATTTAACATTTTTTATAAAAGACTTAATAAATTGTATTGTTGCATTTAGGTTCCAGTTCAACGCGTGACAAAATACCCCCTCCTATTGGCACGAATCTACAAAGTCACACCCAATCATGTTGAAGACCGCGAGCTGCTGAAGCAAGCGCAAGAAAAAATTGAGCTCCATCTGTTTCACATTAACAAGGAGGCAAAAGACATTCCCACCAAGCTATGGCGTCGAATCTCACCATCTAGTCCCGGCCGTCAGTCATCCAGTGAGATTGATATGTCGAATATAAAGCTGCGAAAAATGGCGATTGATGTGCTGGAGTGGAATCACGATGAGGTGCGATTTGTGTTTGAGGGAAAGCTCCTCTTCACCCAACCGACCGATAACAATTGGAAGAAAAGTCGAACGATTAAATTGACGCCGATTAATGCGCTTTTAGTCACTTATGGAAAGGTAAATAATAATTCACAAATTTCGTAATACATCTTCATTAATTGGTGTACTGACATGCTAATCATTATTGTTCCTCCCCTTTCCCCCCCCAAATTCCACAGCCAAATCCAAACAACAGCAAACACAACAATGACAAAAGCACTTCAGCTGTTGGAGATCAATTGAGCTTTTCACGAAACACTGGCATACGCGAGGCGACGCTACTTTTGATGAAGGAGAAATACGGCCGTTACACACTGCTGCGAGAGCCACTTTATTTGGATCGTTGTATTGTCTGCACTGATGCGGAATGGGTTGATTACTTTGAAGTGCAAGAAATTTTCTCCAAAGATACGTTCATATTTAAAGTAAGCCAACATCGCGCATAACTTATCGCTATTGAAATTCAGATTTCAACCGCAAAATACAATGCATATAAATACTCCCCGGGCCTATGATTGTAATCTCATATTTTTGTTTTGTTTTGCTTTTGCAAATAGGCTGAGAACGGAGGTCGGACAAAGCAGTGGTACACGCAGCTTCAGTATCACTCACAAGGAATGGGCGCCTGGCGGAAGCGACGCAATGCCCTTGCGAATATCATGATGAATGGCATGATGATGCGAACTTAAAATAAGGAAAACGAACACGGCAAGAGGAGCCTTGCCAATTGAGAGCTGCTATAACTGCATGATATGTTTTACTTTCGTTATTATAACATTACGCAACATGTACGAATCTTTTACTTAGCAGCTGCTTCTTCTTCTTCTTCTTTATGATTTTCTATGGATTGACCCTATTTCTTATTAGTTTGTAAACGAATAATTGCCAGGAGATTAGAGCTCTTTATGTAATAGCGCCTCTTATGTTGTATATTGTCTATGCGAATTATTAATCGCATTTATTGTATTGTTTAAAATAACTTCTTCTTCTTTTTTTGCAAAATTTGTGCTTAATTATTAATTAAAATTATTAAAACAATTTTTTTTTTTTTAAATCATAATTTCCATTCGGTATTTTATGTAATATTATGCTTACTGTGTACACATTTTATGTATTACTATAATTATAATTATGTATATTATGCTTATGTAACTTTGAAAATATTAAATTGTATTAAGAATTACTTAAAAAAATGTTACAGTTATTTATTTAACGTCGTTTCGTTTTTTGCTCCAAAATGTAAAATTTGCTTGACAGCTCTGCACTGTGACGTCACCTGAGAGAACATTTTATAAAAAGTGCGCATTTTGTCAGTTTGACGTCATTCGTGCGAATTTTTTAATTTAATTCTCCAGCAGAACTTTGCTTTTTTATATGAGGTTTCGCAACACACTTTATTTGTGTTGCAATGCCATTATTGTTTTGTTGTGCGTATAAACTAGGGATGTTGCTATGAGAAATATATCGATATATCGATGTGTGACAATACTTTTTGAAATGAAGAGTGAATGAAAGCATGTGACAGCAGACCGCAGAATGAATAAAGAAGATGGGATCAGCGAAATTCGAATCTATATAGTCTGGATCATAAAAAAGTCGAATACAAGATGAATTGAGCGTTAGAATGGACGACTGTAAGGATAATTTGGGCTGCTGGTTTAATAACAACTCGTGTAAAACGGATGAGGTTTTCAATAAATGTTTAGAGAACGGAGAAAGGATTCGAGCTGTTTGGATTATCTCGATTAAATGATAATTACGTATTAATAATTGTGTATAGTAATTAAGTGCATTAATGAAGTTTGAAAAAATTAACATCGCCAAAAAAATATCGATATTTTTTAAACGCCACTAATACGGAAACATCAATTCATTTTTTAATTACTTATTTTTAGACTTTTACAATTGTAAAACAGATTTATTTCAATTCATGTAATAATATGTTCCGAGAATTTTTTTAAAGACAAATATTTTCATAAACGCACCGTTATCTTTGTTATATCTCATAAATTAAAAACAATTATTTGCATCACTTATATGAGTTGTGAGACACTCAACGGCAAACAACAATAAAAAAATGATTTACGAATTAAACATCCGGATTAGAACAGTCGCAGTGAGCTGTAATTGATTAAACACTTGAAGGGACCACATTAAAAGTTGTACTTTATTATAGTAATTGACTTAAAAGGGGCGTTTAGCCTTTCTCACCAGTTTTGGCAACTTCTTTCTTTCGTAATTTTATTCATTTCAACGACAATTTTTATTGCAACAATAAAGTCATGAAATAATGTGAGTTTTGTTTACATTTGCTCAATTTTGGGAAGCTCAAATTTGGATTTTTAAATGATTAACGTTATGAAAGAAATCATTTATTCGTTATATTTTTACTTAGCTAATGTACTATAATCACTATTTAATCGTTCTGTAAGACTCGAATCATGTTGTAATACTTTTGAACCGTTTATTTAATTTCAAATAACACCATACGAGAAAATAGTCCGGATTGGATTAAAGGGACGCCATCTAACGGGCTCCACAGAAAATTTAAAAGCACTTTCAAGGTTCTAATTAAGATAAGGTAAACTAATAAGTTATGTGTTTTAAAACAATTCAACTGTATTGTCTGAAAAAGAAATAAATTGAAAATCCAAAAACAATAAAAAGTTGATCATTTTTTAAACCAATTTACAGTTGACCTTATTAAATACTTTTATTTCAAGGTCAATTTGATTAAATTTGTAATGAATTTAAGTCAAATTAATACAGTTAAAGCACGCTGTTCAAACATTTTTCCTTTGTCGTTAAATATGTATAATAAAGCGTTTCAACTTTTAAGTCATAAGTGATTCTCCTCGCCAACCATTTCATATTTTCACATCAACAATAAATCGTAATTTGTTGTAGCTGCACAAGTAACTTAGTAAACATTTTGATAGTTATTTTGTAATATGTACATTATAATTAGTCACTCGGAATATTGTTAAGCCCTGAGGTTCAAATTGATGATAACATGTCACTTATTTTTATGAATGCCTTTCCCATTATTGAACATTTGAAAACATTTGAAAAGTACTGACATATTGAGCGTCTTGACCTGATCCAATTACTTTTTGTTGTGAGTATACATGAATTGTAAAGTCTTATCATCGGATGTCCATTATATTTGCATCACGCTGTGAGATTCTAAGAATCTTTGCCGCAAGAAAACGGCGACTTCTTTGCTTTTTACTTTTGATAAACGAGCACTTTGTGTAATAATTTGCAAGTAGCAAGTTTGCCCTTTCAAGTGCACCAACAATAATATGCTCTGTTGGTTTAGGTTTTATCTTAATTCCGTCGGTTTGTTTTGTAAAAAGTTTCGAATTTAAATTTTTTTATTTTTTTCAATTATTATTTTTTTAAGTGATAACAGATTTATTATATGTATATAATACAATTTCTAGAACTATTAGGATCATTGCAAAATATTTGTAGCTTTGTAATTAAAAGGGCTCAATTCATAACAATTATATTATATACGACTGTTGTTGAATTGCAGTTGATTAAAGTTTTTCTGAGATAATATGGAAAATGTGACCTTGAAATTTCTGAATTTTGACCTTGTTTTTTATCCAAAATTTATACTTTTATTGAGATTAGCAATAACGTAGAACAAACAGTTTTTGATTTATTTTAATTACTTAAAAATATAACCTTGAGTTTTAAAGTTCTGACCTTGAAAAGTACAACAAGTTTTGTTAATCCTACAATAACGTGAAAGAAAAAATTCAAAAATATTTGAGGTTTCTGACATATAAACAGTATGACCTTGAATATTCATCTTTTGACCTTGAAATATTCAGCACACTGTTTTATTTAATAAAAAGCAACTGTAATCTGTAAGTATTTTTTAAAAATAATTGACGTTTTGGGTATATAAATAATTTGACATTGAAAATTCACAACTTTTGACCTTGAAATGTTAAACAAACTATTTTATTTAATAAAAAGCAACTATAATGTTTTTAAATTTATAAAATGTCTACTTTCTGCCAATTCTTAAGAGCTACTAAAATTTTAATAAAGTTTAAAATCAGTCAAATAAATCCATAGCAAAATTAAAACTATCATGAATTTAAATGTTACTCGTACTTAAATTACCCTGTCAGATTTTAAAAGTTTCTCATTTCACTATTACAAATTTTCAATTTGCAAGAAGATCTAAGAACATTTTCAGGGGGATGTCGTGGATTGTACTAAAATACCTGCCGCATATCTTTTGAAATTTCCTCAACGCACAGGATTAAAGCATAAGTTTTCAAAAGATTTCGTTTTGGTAAATTCTTCATACTTGGCAAATTGTTGAGAATGTTGTTTTTTTTTTTATCCTCACAAGAACAAACATTCTTGTTGAGGTTTATCTTTCGACTCAGCAATCCTCTTATATGATAAATCTTTGAAAGTTTACTAAAAACATATTTTAGGGCTTACTTAACGGCAGAAGAGTCTTTTTTATGGTCGGAATTTTTTTCCTTGTCGTGCAGTATTCTTAATGAAAAGCTGTCTTGTGTGTTGTTGAAGCTTTTTGAGAAATGAATATTTTGATGCATAAAAGATTTCGTCTTACATTTTACAGTTATATGTTTAATCATAACAAGTTGATGGATTGTTTCAACAAAGTATTTTGTTTCATTTATTAAATACGCATAAATTTATAAAACAAAACAATTAAATTAATTAAATAATTTCAATTTGCTTCATTTATTTTAGGAGAAAATATAAAAGTGCCAAATCAATTAATTAAGACCGTAACATAATAATATTTGGCGCCACAAACATTCCTCCCCCCCCCGCCCTCTTGAATTTTGAATTGCAATAAAAACGTTTTCAAATTTTAATTTAAAACTTATTCAACAGTAAAATTGGACGAATTTTATTTCAAAACCAAAAAAAAATATGTAACAAATAAAATCCATTTCAAAATGTGTATGGTCTACTTTCTATAAGAGTTAAATTGAGCTCAAGGCTAAACCCCATTTTCGGGATGGGTCGCCCAAAACCACTGCCTGATGTTGGGCGCTTTTAACTGATGCACAATTGCACTGTTATACATATTGTTTTTGTTCTTTTTGCTCGTACAATTTCTGAATTCACTATCTGGTTGGTGATCTCACGTAGCTACATGACATCGTATCGTGCACCCATAAAATGCAAATGCTTTCGAGTGAGTCATTTTATCGATTGACAATTTATTTGCACTCATGCTTACTGAATGCAGATATTATAGCAACAAAAATTGCACACATGTAACACACAATGGTACGAGTATGTGCAATTGTACATGCAACATAAATTAAATATGTGCGTCAAGTTTCAAATTCATGACATTTTCTTGTTTTAAGTCAAAGTCAATTTAAATTTTTACCCCATTTTAATAAAGTTGCGTTTTTATTTTGCACTTTATAAAATATATTTTGCATTTAATTGGCGAATTGGATTTATTTTTCAGAAGAGACTTTAATTATTTCCTAGAAGATTTAAATATTCTTTTTATTACCACAATATTTAAATTCTTTGATTACAATTAAAAGAATTATTTAGTTAGTCATTTAGTTTATTTTTATTGTCAGCAAAAAATTGTTTTAAATTAAGTCAAACTTTTTATTGTCAATTAAAAACGAAACTTACAACAATTTTTACCAATCTATTTTAGTTTTGTGACTTGTGAAAAAATCTCACAATCACACATGCGTGTAAGATTTAAGTCGAACGTAAATCTTATTGGCAATTAATTCCACGCTGACTCAAATTTGTAAACAGCTCAGTCTTCAGACAACCGTTTGCATCGGAATTAGCTTAAAGTGAAACTATTCTTTTTTGACTATAAGCCGCAGTGAGTAAGCTGGATTAAGTATTTAGCATAGTAATTTCGAAAAGAATAGCTATCGACTAGCAGTCTGCAGTCTGATTAAATGAAAATTCAAAATTTATGCAAAACGATGCGATGAACGGCGGCGTTGGGCTGCGTTGCGCCGCGCCGCGCGCCGCCCTTCAACATTTAAAGTGTGTTCCACCCTTCATATTGTACCGCATCAATTTCCCAGCGTGTGTATCAGGAAATGTCGTGTGTTGAGAATTTTAACGGTGGCAAGTTTTGGATACCCAAAATAAAAATAAAATTTTGGGAAAAAAAAAATTGTTTAATTGCTTGATAATAAAATATGGATTAAATATCAATAAAATATTATTTAATTGTAAAAACTTGCTACAACAATTTTGTGATAACCAAAATTTAAAAAAATTTAATTTAACCAACTTAAAACTTTAATATTATATTTTTTAATTATTTTGATTTTATTGTAACTGTTTTAAAATACATAAAACATCATGAAATTTAATGTTTCAAACATTAAATGTTGCTTTAATTTAATTCAAAACACCACTGAGTATTTGTAACAAATTGCAACCATTCTTCACAGCATTTTTTTTATATTTTGTGTATAAATCCTTGTAAGCGACAAAAAAACCAACCTCACCCTAAAAACCCTTTTCTGTCCATTACAAAACATAGCTATAGGGTAAAGGACACAAAAACATATCATACAATTGAGTGTGCAAACCTCATATCGCTACATGCGTGTACAATCGCACAGCCGGCGCTAACTTTCCTCCCAAATCCCACTGAATCGATACTACAACAATATGCTCAGCTCCGTCTCTACATATTATAGACTGCTAGCATCATTTACACACATGCCGCCTTGTTTCGCATGTTTCATATATAATAATATGTAATAATATATATCGCTGTACTGTGTGTGTGTGTGTGTGAACTGTACGTACGACTACACACTGCCATACACATATGAAGGCACACCGCACAACAGCACGGCTGGTTGGCGCTGATTAGTGATTACGCGCTGATTCAGTTACTCATTTAACGGTGAACGTTGTACTATTACATGTGGGGTGTAGTTTGGTAATTTTTTAACAACATTGTCATGCTTTTATTTAAGCTGCAATAAGGTTACGATTAATTTCACGCGTTTTGTGTTGGTGGCGGTGTTTCATTGGTTAAACAAAACGGTGCAATTGAAACAAATTAATGTAAACGGTGTGCGGTGATTAAAATGCAATTAAATCACAACAATATTGAATCCTTTTGTTTGGCAGTGCTTTAATAAAAAAAGAAAGAAAAAAGAAAAGTTTGGTTTTGCCGGCTTATTGTGTTCAATCAAATTGTATTGTGGGTGTGCTTTCAATAAAAACAACACACGCTTATTATCAGAATGTGAATTGACTGTGACGTGTGTGTTTAATAAAGTTTATCCCATATGGTGAATTAATATTGTGTGTTCCATTGCATTTTGAGCAAAGGAGACAAGTGAAGCTTATTAAATTGAATTCACACAACATTTTTGGATATGTGTCTTTAATTGAATCGTTTGTATTGTAAAGAATTTCTTGTTTGTGTCTCCTTGGTCGCCTTGCAAACACCCCCCGTTTCGTTTCATATTCTTCATATCGTTATTTCAGCCCTCATAGGGGCGCCCTACACCGAACAATAACACACAAGGGGTGGCATTTTGAGGGTGTACGGCGCCGTACACATAATATAAATACATACAGACATAATAAATTGTGAGCACAACAGAGAATACCGGCTTTGATTGGATATCGAACGGCAAGCCGAGCTGAATTTTAGATATACACGCCGATTGTGTTTCCCACAACGGTATCCGTGCAAAATACAACTAAATGCGACTGTGCACGTATTGTATACAATTGAGTGTTATGCGGGCGGATGAACATGCAACCATCCCCCACCCCCAGAGTAATCCCATGTTGCAATATGTTCGGGGAGTTTTGCCGCCACTTTTAACGTCAGTATGTTATTTGTGCTTTGTGTGTGTTTCTTTCTGCTCCCGTAGTCACATTGTGACATTTGCCGACATTTGGAGTCACTGAGGCACACATTCGGGAAAACCTTAACTTTATACTTTTTTCCGCATTGAATTTCGTTTTTTTTTATTTTTGTGCACTTTTATTTTCTGGCGTATTTCCGAATACAACAACTTGAAGACGCTCAAAAGGAGATGGCTCATAAATTTTAAAGAGACCACAGTCTTGAGAAATCATTGCAGTTTAATGTTTGTTTGCGAAATATGTGCGCTCACTGATTTAATAATTTATCGCAGATAAAATCAACTGTTGACTGTGTCAAGTGGTAGTAAAGCAAAAAAATCGCGGCTTTAATGAAAAATTTTATTGATTTTATTAAAAGGTCATTTTTAAAAATTGTTATTTAAATTTTTTATTTTAGATAAATCAAAACTAATTATTTCCATAATTTTTTATTGACACTTCACAGGTGTAAAAAGATTAAACATAGAAAGTCCATTAAAGTTTTGTGTATTTTTCATTATTTGATAAACTTTTTATTGGAGTTTTATTGCAATAAAGCTTTTGAGGAATGAATAATTAATTATGGTTATTAAGTTAAATGAATTTATGATCATTAATCATTAATGTGTCATTATTTTTTAGTTTTCATATTGCAATGATTCGAAATAGGGGAAAGTATTGTAATAAACTTGACAAAAAATTTAAATTTTGAAATTTTTTAAGTAAATTTTTAATTTAAAAAATAATTAATTTCAGTTAATTATAAATGAATTTTAAGTAGAAAAGTGAAATGAATTTCAACTTTTTCAAATTATTAAACGGCTTAACTTGTTGTTTGTTTATTAAGTCACTTGACACATACTGTAAATAAAAATCGTTTTAATTCCTTTAAAATGAGTGACTTGAAGAATATTTAAAAAAAAAATTGTCTGAAGTGACTTAAAACTGATTTTAAACGAAATTATTAATTTTAAGTGACTTAAAAACGTTTTTAAACGAACTTATTAATTTACAGTGACTTAAAGCAAATTTTAAATAACTTTATTACATTATTCGGTGACTTAAGGCACATTAAAAAAAAAAATTATCATAAAGTGACTTAAGAAAAGTGTGTTGTATTATTTATTCATTAATGTAAAATTATCTTAAGCCACTTAAAGTAAAAAGATCGTCACAAGTTTTGCAGTTTGCTATTCACAATTTTTCTATGAAATAATAATACTAAAAGAAAACTTTTTAAGGTCAAATTGCACTTTTTGAAAATATTTAAAACCCTAATTTCATTTTTTAAATTTATATTAGATTTTTTACTTAATTAGAACAATAACTGGGATTTGTAAACTTTACTGAATACATTTTTTAAAGGTCAAAAAACTTGTTTTTGTAAATTATTAATGACTTAATTTTATACAAACAACAAAATAAGTCTCTTAAAAATTAAAAAAATTACTTTGTATCTTAAAAACTACAATTTTTGCCCTTGATGAAAATTAGTTCAAATTTTAAAATAATTGGTTTTTGACCTTGAAAAAAATAATGCATCAAAATGTCATATTTTATGTTAAGCCACCTCTCCCTACCACTTTTTTACAGTGATTCTAACAGGTGATATTTATAGGACAGCACTTTCTTTTCTTTTTTAATGCATTTTGATGTCGTGATAAAATTTCATTTCAAAAATAGATTCAGGGTTAAGCAAATTGTGTGTGTTGTACGTCTCATCACTTTGTATCGTTACGCGTCTGTCATCGCATCATTTTTTGATAAAATTTAAAGCGTTTCGGACGTATTAATTAATATTCAAATCAGCAACATATGCATAAGTGTTTGGAAAAATTCTAAAAACAACTTTGGGTGATAAAACAATATTTTATGAGCTTGAGTCGTGATGAAGAGTCGCATAAATTTTTACCCACACTTACTAATACTTTTATGTTAAGTACTTGTATTTGCATAACTATTAAAAATAAAAATTAATTCGTTGCGTGTAAATGATAATGTCAAAATGTGTGCCACAATAAATGCGGGGAGATTAAATCAATGATGCGAGCTTTATCGTCTTCAGATAGGCGTGCGTTTACTCAACGGCTGCGTCATGTTGTGTGTCGCTGATGTCAGTACTCATTGTGCACAAATTGCGAGCAATAATGCAAAATTATGCAGTCATTTTGGCTTAAGAAAATGAGAACATACACGCGTACTGGTGATGTCATGTGTGACCGCTCAACATTAGTCAATATAGGTTTTGCAGTTCAATGAATGGGACGCGATAAAAACAATTGCTTGTGCCTCATTCATCATTTGCATATTATGAGCCCATTTTATAGCTCATATCGCGTGTACAAGCGCGATTTAATCAGCGGTAAACTAATATCCCATCGTCGTGAATGCGCCCAGTCACAACATTGTGTTTGTGGGCATAATCTTCTCGTAACTAGTAAGAACAGTAATTGCAAGATATTGATCAAGCGCACAATCAATAGGTCGTTGAATCTTAATCACTGCGTTGTGCATAAAAGCTTATTGTTTATTGTTACTTAAAATATTTCAATAAACAATTTGATTAAGCGGTGAATTTACCTGAATTCCAAGTTGATGTGTAACAACGTATTTTTAAGGACGGGTTTTATTGAATAGATTTACTTAAAATTGCTTCAAGGTTAATGCCGTTAAGTCGCCTTTATCTTTTAAAAGCCTATAAAAAGTAAGTGATGTAATCAACAATGGTGCACCATTGATTTAATCAAGCTGACTTAACTAAGTCACCTTCTGTTGATTCATTAAATTGAATTGCTACATTAAAATATGATGAATAATTCTAAAACAAATTCAATCGTAATAACCACAAAATGTCGTCACTAAATGAATGACACAATTGTTGTTATTTATTCAATTAAATTTTTCATTCCTTTGTGTGTATTGAAATCGAAATGGATTTAGCAAAATGAGCGGATGTCTGCCTTCTGCTGGCGCCATCGCGGAAATGTTAATTGTTATCGCTAATTATTAATTTATAACATAGACATTTACAATGAAGTACAATTACAATGAAATAGTTAAAGAGTTAAACTAGTTACACAATTTCTATAGAACAAACTCGCTTCGAATATTGGACGGTTTCTTGAACTCGTCGTGTGCCGACTTATATAGTTTGGGCAAAAGTTTACACGTTATTTTATGAGGGCAATTGTTTGCAATTCCACTCACGTTTTAACGATGTATGTTTATGAACATTTTGTAAATAACAAAACCAGCACTGATGTAATTAAAATATTTCCATTTAGACTTGACTTAAACATGAAAAGCCTATGAGCTTAGTAAAAGCCACATTTAATATATTCCTAGATTGCATGCCAAAAACAAAAAGGCGTTAACGTTTATTCAATGATGAATATGCAGCCAAAATTGTGCAAGTTGCACTTTTGTTTTGCATTTTCGTAAACAGTTACTGTGAAAGGCCAATTATTTTCTTAAACCATTATAGATTGTTAAACAAAGTCATGTTTACATTGAAGTGATTAATTTGATGCGTGTGAATTTCATATTCTGTTTAATTGAGTATCGTTAATGAAATGAGTATCGTATTCAAGAGTTAGCGATGGCATTGCTCTCATAAAATTAAGGCTCAAAAGTTTGTAAACAGAATATTTCGTTAGTAAAAAACGACGCTCCAATTGCGCTATGTAGTTTCGAATACGGTAACACATTAACTACGGTAAATTACGGATATTTTGTATTTTTTACTTTGGTAATTTTTTACTTTTGAACAGAATACCAAGCTTAAGCCATTTTCTATTTTTTACTTTTCAAAAGGATCCCGAGTTTAAGCCATTTTGTATTTTTTACTTAATTAATTTTGTACTTTTGAACGTATTATACAAAGCTTAAGCCATTTCGTATTTTTTACTTAAGTAACTTTGTACTTTTGAACAGGATACCAAGCTTAATCTATTTTCAATTGTAATTTTGAAACTGCTAAAGAAAATTAGACCAAATTAGGATAAGATGTTCATAATTGAAATGTTAAAAAAAGGGTTTTCAAGATCAAGGGCACGTTCAAGGTTTTTCTGTTGAATATTGAGCATATTCTGCAAATTTTTCTTTAACTTATTCTGTAATTTACCGTAATGGTACTCATAAAAAATTTAACAAAAAATAAATCGGATTGTAATTCATAACCTCAAAAACTTTTTAAAATATATTTAAGAAAGAAAGGCTCGTTTTTTAACTAGCAAATTTAAAACCGAAATTACGGTAACGGTAAAAATTGAAATCAAATAATTAATTCATTTGGTTTAAAACAGTTTCTTTCCAATTTGACACCAAGAAAACATGAACCTAAAAAAATGACACAAGCAACTTTCAAGGTCAAATAATTATAATTAAGCTCATCAAAAAATGGCTTATATTACCCAATTTGAATAAAAAAAGAGATATTCAAAAATACAGAATATGTACTTTGCAGTTTCACGTGCCTTTCCCCACCACATTTTTTTTATGGCCCATTAAATTAAAATATTTATTCCGCTACTCAAAATAGCCCAAAAGAAACAATTGCCATTTAACCCTCATTCTATTCTAAATGGCAATTAATATTAAAGTCAATGTTGAACCTAAATTTAAGTCGGCAATGTGACTTATGGGAAAAAGTCTCGAATAAACTAAATCGGCAAAACCAAATGCGTCTATATTTCTGTAAGACGCCTCTTCGTGCCAGTTAAATAGAATTGCATTATACAAAACCCCAGATACATTACACACATGTGATGGATATTCCAAAATAACTTTTTTGCTGGGCATGAATCTAGCGAATCGAGACGGAAACACACAACTGCGATACTCTCGCTGTATCTACATGTAAAACAGATGCACGCACAGTTCTGGTATAATATGCCATTGCGAAAATATACGCAATTTGGGATTTGGGTGGCGGAGTGGCTCCACAGCGCGGCGTACCTACTTCATTTGCAGCTCGCACACATTTTTGTTCATTTCTGTCAATTTTGCCACACATTTTTTCTTCTTCCACTTTTACTATCCGCAACAATTTCGGTGCCCTTTTTTACGATGCAGCCACACTTTCATTTCGTCCGCCCCAAATATATTACCATCTTTATTATAGTATTGAGAGTCATGTCAAAATGCTGTGCTGTGTATTTCCTTGAAGCGCGCGCGTTAAATTACATGCCACTGCGCCTCACACACGTCATAACCACATCTATATGCTAGCTACTGCATAATATGCCTGAGAATGTGGGGAGATTCTTGCGGGCATCTTTCACAAATTCCAGCAATTCCACAGAACCCCATCCGCATGCTACGCGCGCAGTCAAAAAAGAAATGACTCGCGGTTCTTTGAATTGGCAAAAGCGTACTCGTATATTAATAAAGTTCCACTTAAAACCGTTATATGTCTATTTTATTCCACTTATGAAATTACACTATAAAACATAAAAATGTTTGCGCCATACGCCCGAGTCCGACCATAATATACGAGCATCATTTGCAACGATGTGGCTCTCAGACAACGCTTAAAAGGTTCCCCTGCGTGTTATTTGGAATGTATACGCGGATAACGTTGCCGCCAGAACGCCGCAGAACTAATAAAAGACTACTTAGATAATTAATCGATCAACAATTAAGCATATTTTTGGCGACCAACGAAAAAAAAGCGCGCCAACTAGTAAGTACAGTGGAATCTCGATTTATGGGAGTAATTTTTGGATCGTAATCTAAAGCACTCGAACATCAAACCGGTTTTTTTTTATTAAATAACGGATGCTGGGAAATTTGTTAGCAAATTCAAAATGATTTTGTGTAAATAATTAAATAGCTAAAGAACAAATATTTGAAGGAAATAAAATAATAAAAAGTTTATTTGCCCTAATTCCTAATTTTTGCCAATAGTTGCGTTCTATTGAGATCTCATTTCGTTTATTCAATAGAAAGTTGTTCTTTTTTGTTTGTTTAAAATACTTTCTCTAATCGACAAGAAGTGGCGCCCTTTTCAAGGAATAAATTCAGATTGCTTCACTTGTTTTAAACATAAACAAAGGACATTTTATTTAGTAAAAATCATAAACAGTCGTTAAATGCAATTAGTTTTACGCAAATTTGTTAAAAAATAAGGTTATGTTGACTCATGCATAAAATATGTGAAACGTCATAATGTAAATCACAAAAAACGAGTTTAATGACGAAAAGTGTAGTTTGTCTAGCTGTTTTATAAACAAGTTTAATTTTGCCTAAATAATTATTAAAAGTATAGTTTGTCTACAGTAAACTGCAATGTTAATTTTTTTGGTGCATTGCATATAAAATTTTAAAATAAACGAAATGGGATCTCAATAGAACGCAACTAATGTCGCTTTAATTCACAATGTGATTCCGTGGATTTGTTTCACCTTAATTCTCACTTAGAATTATTAAGAAGTCACTGTACTATGAAATTAGTAATGACACCTTAAGTGACCTCTAAACTTTGTGGTTTCTAAGATATTCAAAAAAATAAATTTTTAAATTAGGATGGTTTATTAAAGTCAATTAATTTTCATTTTAATTTATTTTAAAATATTTCATTAAATTTGACGGGGTTTCAAGCACATTAATTAGTAATGAAAAATTAAATTTTTAATTAAAAAAAAATTTAAAGCTTTTTAAAAACTGATAAAAATTTTAATTTATTTTCCATTGCAATTTTTTAAGAAGACACGGATAATAAATATTAATTTAAGGCATAACAATGATTGAACTAAAAAATAATATATTAATATGGAATAAAATAATATAATAATGTAAAAATTAAATTTAAATAAAACCTAAATTTAAAAACTTGCTTAATATTTTAATTCCTCCTAATTATGACCAGTTACATAACGAGAAAAATTTACTTATTAATTAAAACTCATTTCTCAAAAATTCATCAAATCGAGATTCTACTGCACCTACATCAAAAAAAGCGTGACCAATTTGTGGGGTGTATGGATGGGTGTGCACTACATGGACTCCACATTCTGTCATTCGGATCACATCATTCCAATATAATAATAATAATTGTAATGAATGAATTTGCATTCAATTCTTTGTGTGTCGACATTATCTTGAGCTGGTTGAGCATAATATTCTTTTTCACGTTATACATTTCATCGTGCACATAAAGTGGATATTTGAAGGCGGCGCTATATGCGAGCCGCGAATTCGACAGTCTGCCTGCTTGCGTTCACTTTGTCAGTTGCTCATCAAAAACAGTCGCGGTCGCCGAAGAGAGTGAGCGCTCGACGTGTCTGTTCCGAATTTTATTTGCACTTTTTTTTTTTTTTTTGTTTAAAAGAAGGTATTCTGCATGCGATTTAAGTTTTTTGATTTTGCCTTTTTTTTTTTTTGATTATTACTTTTCTCACTGGTATGGTACAGTCTTGCACATTTTTGTTCAATGGACCGGTTGACGTTTTGTGGAACGAAAGCGCGAAATTCTTACACATTTGATTCGGTGCAGTGGATTTTATTTGTTTGTTGTTGTTGAAAGTGCATAAAATGCATGCAACCTTGAATTAGTTATCAGTCGATATTGAGTAGTGCAGCAAGCAGGATGTAAATTAGCATTTGAAAAGGAAATAAATCTATTTTTTGTGCAATATTGTTTAGTGATTTCAAATTGTTTCAATTATTAATTAAAGTGATTTTTTGATATTTAAAAAAAAATTATTTAGATAAAAAATTCGCAAAACAACAAACAAAGGCGATACAAGTTGAGCATATCTCAAAACAATTTACAGCATTAATCTATTTAATTACATATACGAGTCTAGAGCCTCGCCACTTATGTGCATTGTTTGATATTATCGTCAGTACTTAAGTTGCAATTGTTTAGAACACAACGCGCATAATATTTAAAGTGCAGTGGTGTTGCTTGTGTGGTTTTAATCAGTTTGCCGGTGGTTATCAACAAACAGTCTTCAATTTCAACTCAGCGTCTAGAATCAGAGCAATTTGATGTTGTCACTGCACTTTTGCCAGTGGCAACGAAACATGAAAGGTGAAGTTGATATCAAACCCAAATAATATTAAAAGTGCAAAGTGAGTTGTCGCCTTCGTGCCCCCCCAACGACTGTGTTTTCTACAGCGTGTGGTGGTGCCGGTGGTGGTGGTCGTCGACAACGTGCGGAAAATTCATCGTCGCACGAGGAGGAGGAGGAGGAAGTGGTGAAGAAGGTGAAGTGCAGTGCATTGCAGTGGAAACACACAGCGTCGTAGAAAACTTTGTTGGCTCAAACATTTACAAAGCCGCACTATGCTGAGGTGAGTTCGATATTTATTTTCCCTCAAGGGCTTATATTAGGCATACCGGAAAATGTAGGGAGTGATATTATTGTGTTTGCAAGTTTGCTTAAACTTAAATGTGCATATAGGGAGTGTGGGGGAAGAGGGAAGGGAGACTTTGTGTGCATAAATGAAAGCGTGGAGAAATCACAATAGGCGGTGACAACGGGATTTGTGTTTAAGGAGGTGCACTGTAATCAGTAATGTTTTAAGTTGATCAAATTAAAACCAAAATAACCTTTTTTTTATTGTATTTTGAGGTTAAAATATTTTTAAATTAGGTCCCTTTGAATTTAAATCATTATATGTGTTTTTTTTTTAATTTTGAGGTTAAATATTTTTGAGGTTAATTAATTTTTTTTTTGAGGTTATAATATTTTTATGAACTAAAATTATGGATTAAAATGTATTTAAGAGTTCATTTTGAGTCTCAAATTTTTAAAAGTAAATTATTTTCAGGTCCACTTGAGTTTAAAATCCTCTTAAGTGCATTTTTAGAATTTTGAGGTTAAATTTTTTGGAGGTTAATTTATTTTTTGATGTTATAATAAATGATTAAATTAGGGGTTAGGTACTTGGGAGTTCATTTTAAGTCTCAACTATTTTTAAGTCACAAACGGATTAAGGAATAATCCACAATAATTCTAAAAAAACACTGTTTTTGTAATTGTTAAAAATAATAATAGGCGCTCAGCACGTAAGCTTTAAAACACCTAATCACGGTTAAATTTTATTTAAATCAATAGCCAAAAGCCTCTGCTCATGTTGTTTAATGTCACTCCTCATAGGGTTAACGGCACAAAAATTAGGTCTCCCATTTAAAAAATTCAACACCATCCACTTTACCCATTTTGTTTTCGAATATAACGGCAAATAGTGTAAATGTATATAACGTTTATGGCTCTTTTACTTTTGCGTAATTTATTGATTTCAAGTAGGTAGTTGTGTAGAGGGATTCAACATTGTGATAAAAAGTTTTACGAATTAAATAAATTGCAAACACACAAGACATTAAGTTGAAAGAAGAAGACAGTCCGATTCAAACGGATCCCTTCCGGTTTTCTATTTACATTCGTATCCGGCGAGTGTCCACCCACACAATCAATCTGGCCTCATATTTGCATTTGGGATTGTATTTCCATGCTGATGATGATCATGTGTGTGTGCGTTGTGGGTTACATCATGGGATAATAAAAGTTAACAGTACGTGTGTGTGTGTATTTCTGCATTTGAAATATGCGGCTACATGCAGACACAAATGTAACCGTATATAAAATATGCGCGTTAGTCGATATTTTTGCAATGTGCGCTTTATGAAAATGAATTTAACATCCACATCACTGTCACATTTATTTGTACTTAATAAATGGAAGTTTGAGTTTGTCGCCCGCGTTCAACGGTTTTGTGGCGACGGAAACCCCAAATTGCATGCAAACTTTTAAATGTGCTGAATTTTGGGAATACCTCAAATGTGTTTGGTGAACGAATATCTGTATTAAGCCCGAAATGTGTCATTTTCAGTGGAAATATAAGTTTTCGTGACTGACAAGCAATTAATATAGAACTCCAGGAAGTTAATAACTTTTTGCGGAAATAATTCCGAAAAACAATTACTCTACAAAATTTGTATGAGGGAAATCTGCGATGTCGTCGGAATCAAGATTTAAGTTTTGGTTTGAGAGTCGTGTCCCCAGAAAGTTGGCTTCTTTAAAGCTCCGAAGTAAAGTTTTCATTTTATTCCGTTGGAAAAGGGTTCATTCTCTTGGGAAGCATTTTCAAATGCGAAATAAAAAATAAGGTTAAAGTTTTTTTTCGTTGCAAAAGATTTATGAGGACGCATTTACCATCAATTTCTGACTTGTGTGGAGGATTGCATAAGAACCGTTTTGAGAAGTGCTTTAATATCAATTTCATAAATTATTGATCTTGTCTGGAGTCTAGACAGCTCCACTCAACATTAACGGACATTTTATTTTTGAATTGAGAAAAAAAAGTAACATAAAATAAACGAAGTTCAATTTGTTAAAATCACAAATCATTCAACGAAATTGCACTGGCCTTACAGTTAATTAAATTGGTCCAATAAACACCCACTCAATTCTATTGATTTCTAAGTGGATCTCCGGCTGAATAGATGCGTGCTCGCTGTGTGGAAAACGCTTAATTACTCATTCATTTTCTATTTAAAAATAAAAAACTCATTCATGTCACTGTTTTTCATAAATCTATGAATCATATTACACGACATGTTGTGCAAGCGCACATTTCATTTCACACGCTGATAAATCAACTGGTGTGTGGCAGGCGCAATTAAATGCGCGAGTACTGCGGAGCATTTAAATTAAAAGATTGTTTTTCAAGTTGGAGTACACATTCTCCGCATTTTCAAATTCCAGGAATTTACTAATTAGAATTTAATTATATTGGTTTTGAATTTCGCGCTTGTATTTTGTGTATAAAACATTTTTGACACAAAGAATTTGAATTAGGATCTTTCATCTTTTTGTGTTATCTGTCTTGTTAAACAATGCGATTTAAATGTGATTTATGATTTATTTATAATTAAAATGCTGTGCTTTCCGCATTCCGAGTATTCTATGGTCGAATTATACACATTTTGATGAATGTGTTTTATGGTTTGATGCTTGGAATCAAATGAAATCTACTTAAGCCTTCGAAGAATTTCACTTAATGAGATTAAAAAGTATGCACAATATTATATTTTGTTCAACGATTCGGTTTAATTTTTGAAATAAATACTTTGAAGTTCCATGCAATATTAATTCCTAAAGAATCCTAAATTTCAATTGTAACTACTTGTGACATACAATTTACTAAATACATACGTATGTCTAAAATTTAGATAAAAATGATTCACAAGACTTTTTCGCAGGGAGGGTGAGGTGTGAATCTGTGAGACGACTGCTGCTTAACAACAATTTAATAAACTCTTTCTGAGATATGGCCTTGAATTTTCATCCAAAATTGGTACTTTTATTGAGAACAAAAATAATGTAAAACAACATAGTACAATAAAACAAACAGTTCTTGAATTATTTTTATTGTAAAAATCTGTTATTAAATCCTGCAATAATGTGAATTTTTTTTTTTTTAATATTTAGGGTTTTTACGATACCTTAAATTATGACCTTAAATTTTCAACTTTTGACCTTTAAATGTTCTATAAACTATTTTATTTAATGAAACTTAATTATAATGAGGCAGAAATTTTTCTAAAATATTAAACGTTTTGCAAAGGTAAAAAGTTTTACCTTGAATTTTTGGATTTCGACCTTGAAATGTTCTGCAAAAATTTTCATTCATTAAATTGTTTTCAAATTATGTAAAGTGTCTGAGATAGACAAAGTGGTTTTTGTCGTTGCCCATCCCCGTTTTTTGGCAAAGGAATCACCTAGCGGCTAGCCGTCCCAGCGGGATTAAAGATAATACAGTTTTATTTGGAATACCTTTATGGATAAACGCTGGGAAAAAGAACAAAACCGTTAGAGCAGTTTTCGAGCTCCCACATTAATATTTTTGCAAAAAACGTTTAACTTGAACTTGAAGCATGTGACCTTGAAGAAAATATTTTCAAAGTCTTATTTTTTATCTATAATATTACATTAATTAATTTTATTTTCTATTTTTCTCTATATATTTTTTCTCCGAAAAAACATGGGAATTCAATAATCTATAATTCCCTTTGGATCGTATATAAATTAAAAAGAAAGACAAGATTTTGTTTAACTTGAATGATATTCTGCACATATTCTTTACCGTCGTAATGGTAATTCAGGGTTTTATATGTCTTCTAAATTCCCAAAACGTCTATACTTAATTGTATTGTGACAATATTTTCTCCAAATAAAACTTCACATTATTTTATTTTAGGTTCATCAAGTACAACTGGCAGCAAAATTAAGAAAATTGAAATAACGTGATGTTTTAAAAATACCAAAATATTTAAACTATTACTCCTCTATTTTCGTAATGTCACAATATTTGTTAGAAAGATTTAAAATATCGTTGACTTTTTTTTACACTATAAATGTAGTCACGTGTTAGGGCACCCTGTTAAATGAATAATCATAATCATCAAGAAACGGAGAATTTATTTTTATTTTTTCAAATTCGAGGAAAATCACAATTTCACAAATTACTATAAAGCAAAACACATTTTAAGTAGATAACACAGACAATAGAAAATCCTTACCTTTAATGGAGTGTTCCAAACATCTTATGTTAGATCCTAAAAAATAATTCACTAAACTTTTGTTGTAAACAAATCTAAGAACAATTAACACTGATATTTCAATTATTTATTCAAACTTGTCTCATTTTTGCCACTTTCTATTTGACCACAGCACACAAACTAAACTAACTCTAACAAATCAGAATTCAAACTAGTACTACGTGTAATTTAAATAATGTACACTGTACAGTGTTCACACATTTACTATTTTTCAAACTCCTAAATTGTATTTGTATTAAATTGCGAAGAACATGATCATTTTATAGTAGACACTGGACATTGCCTTTGTTTTTTGACTGTGTGTGTGTGTGTTGCCAAAATAAATCCAGTTGCGTAAATGATACACATGTTTCATTATAATAATGTTATGAAGGATGAGCAGAGAGCACTATATCAACACAAAGTACAATTTTTATTTTGTGCTATTAAAATACATTTCATTAAAATACGCTTGCTGCTCTCATTCTACAGTTATGAATTACATATTATAATATATCAAGTCAATGATAAATTATATATATGGCTAGGTGTATTCAATCCATTCTTTAAATACAATATTGTACTTACTTACATGGGTAAATCTGTTTATCTTTAAATGAATAACAACTCTTGGTAAATTACCGTATCTGAACTGAATCTTTAATGCAAAAAAAAATCTTCACTTAGAAAAATCAGAAATTTTATTTAAAAAGAAATAAAATTGCTACTTTTTAAATGTTGCCACTTGCCCTGTCTATTAATTTAAAATTTAAATTTTCATGTCCATTAAACTTTTACAAGTAACAAAAACTAAATGAATTAAACTTGTTTTAAGCGTTAATAGTTTACTAACTTACTTAATTGATTGCCATCTGAAATGTCTCTTAAAGTATGGTCCACTACTTAAATTATTGTTAATTGTTGACTATTGTTTTAAATAATTTGTTGATTTTTACTATAATCTGAGTATGAGTCTTTATAATTTTAAGTAGAAAACTCTTTCCCAATGAGCCTGTAGTTTGTACCCAATTATGATAGTCTGCGTTTATTGTTTGGCCTCGACTGCTTTGAGACACAACAGGAATCAAGTCACGTCTGCAGCTTTTTCTGTTGACTTTTTATGTGGTCGCATCCATTGTCCAGATTTCAAAAAACGTCTCTGGTTAAACGAGCCTAATTCTAATCTTTGTCGAACTGAGCTAGTCCGCGTCAAATTTTACAGGACTGTATATGATCAGAATGTCCCACTGGCAAATGCTTTTTCGTTTCTTGAATGTCTTTTCTTTTTGAAGGCCTTTTTTCCAGGTATTCCGAAAAAATCCTCGTCGAAAAAAGTCTCGTTTATATTTAATTTATGCTAAGAGGAGGCACTACGTAATTTTTGTGAGAAATAAATTGAAAAAATATATGTGTTTTTTTTTAGTTTGTTTATCTTTTATAATTGCACTTAAATTTGTATTAGTATTATTATTCAAATATTATTTTTCTTTTTACTTTTCTCATCAACAAAAAATTAAGTACAAACGTACTTTTGGTGAATAATTAAATAAATAAATAAATAAATAAATAAATAAATAAATAAATAAATAAATAAATAAATAAATAAATAAATAAATAAATAAATAAATAAATAAATAAATAAATAAATAAGTAATAATTAAATGTGGAAAACACCACCCTGTTTAAAAGTAATACATAAATCACAACGGAATGTTGGCTTCATCTGCCAATTTACCGTTTGTTAATAGCAATTTAATTTTATTAATTGCTTGTTCACAGTTTTTATTTCAAATAATGCCATAGTTTACACAACAGCGCTGCAATACATTCAAATACATAAAAAGTGTACAGTGATCCTTGTGTAACATTTACACGTTCACAAACACACAATGTCTGCCGCTCGCGCTGTTTTCAGTGTGCCTGCAGGTGTACAATAATATTCATATATATTATTTATATAATTGTGATTGTTGCTTTCTCTCCTCATCCGAATTTATGCAATTTAAATTTACTAAAATATTATGATGAAATTAAATAATGTTGATGTAGACTCTACTTTGTGTCAGTTATCAGTACTGTAGTCTGTAGCTAATTTGTACAGCTGCGAATAATTATTGTACATTAAAAATTGTAACCTGTAGCCTGTAGGCTGTAATACGTTGCGCTACCCTCAGTCCCTCTCGGTACTTCTATTCTAGTGCAACCTATTGTTAATCGTGACGTGATTATAGTTTGTGTAACAGTTGTAAATTTATTAATTAAAAATTAATGCCAGTGTATTTATAGTTTAATCCCGATTCATTTAAGTGTTTAATTATTGTTATCAACGTATTGAAAGTGGAATTATTCGTAAGTTTTCAATTGTTTTCTATTGAAAAATTATTGCTCGTTTCAATTGGACTTAGTTCTTTGTAATTTAAATTTGTCAATATACAAGTATAGTAAATATGCCAGTTGTCGGACAGTTAATTTTTTTTCTGATTTAAATTGAATTAACTTTATTATTCGTGGGAATTAAAATATATCGGTAAATAATTTATTTAAGAAAATTAAATTCTTTTATTGTGATAAACCATTTTTTCAGTTTTAATGTTTTTTTTTTATTTGGTTATTTAAAATAACGGGAAAATGTGTTTTTTTCTTGTCAATTTATTTCTATTCTCCGGACAGATTTATTTCATATCTGAAATTATTCTGGTTTTATCCATTATGTGGCTGAATGAATGATAACGACTTTTGGATTAAAAAGAAAATAGCAAAATCAAAATAAAAATGACTTATTGTTTTAAATTAAGGTACGATCCTATAATATCATTTTCTCTGCTGTTATTTTTTACAGTTACTTTAGAATAAAGTAAGCTGAATATATTTCAGCAAATTGGAATACAAATGAAACGTTATTTTGCCTATTATCGGCAAAATATCAACAAAGTGTTCAAATACTATAAATGTCCGGCAACAATCATATTTACCCTACAAGAGTTATAAAATGTATTATGAAATTATAATTGGATCACTTATGGATTTAAATTTAAATAAATCTAAATGTATATTAAAATTGCAAGAAATAAATGTACGAAATTTTGTTTTGAAAAAGCACTTAAATTGCTTTTAAAATGTTTTAATATTCATGATTGATTATTAAGTACGGAGAAAAAAATCCACTACCAGGTAGAATAACAGTATTTTGACCTTTGAACCGCCGTATGTGTTTCCATTTTTATCCAAAAGGTTAAAACGTTCAGAATTTCAATTGAAAAAAAAAACATAACATTTCGGTGTATTGGCGGGATACTTAATTTAATTCCTTACAACGATGACAAAGATTACGATACTATATTGTAAAATATCTATACCAACGTTATATAATATCCTAAACTGTCATCAACTTTTTATTTCAAAGGGCGAATATCCGTCAATTGTATATCGTTGTTTACAAGCGTCGAGAGCAAAGTGACGGAAACATTTTTTTCCCCCATTCTTTTTAACGGCTATTCGCCTTCAGCATGGATGTTGAAAGTAACATTAATTGGCTTGACGCCAGCTTTATCCTATGTATGGAATTTAGACACATATAAAAGACTATTGCGCCCAATCCGAGTCAAAGGGCGATAAAATAAATGTTCCTATAGTAACTCATGGTCCGGGCAGTTTAATCACAGTTTAGAAATCATCTCACGTTAATCTACTTGATGTACACAAAACCTCTACAAATAGATATTGGAGATGATGATGGAATTGATATTGCGCCCTGGTCATAAATGAAGTATTCCGGAGCAAAATGGAAAGTAACATCAAAGCCCATTTCATACATTTTGTTGAAGGGTCCTCTTTCACGACGATAAGAGTCATTGTGTACGTTGCTCAGACAATTGAATTCGATGCCTTGAATAGTAGGTATATGCAGATATTCAAAATCAAATCACGATCTGACCTTTTCAAGGTTTAATCTTATTGAAAGATTTTGTATTATGGTGTAACATACTCAGCACACCAATCTTATCATGCTGGCGCCGTTTACTCAATTGTTTCTTAATTGTATAACAGTGAAGAAGAGTTCAAATCTAATGACTTCAATTCAATTTGGGATTCCTTTCAGACGCAGCTCAATAATACCGAACATTTGCATGGCTTTTCTCACATACGAATTGGGTAAATGGATCTCATGCCAATTTGGGTGGGAGGGTGTTGAAATGGAGAAAGAGTGTCTCTGGGTTATTCAATTCCAAGGCCCTTAAGATATTATGTATAACATTAACTCATATCAGAATGTCTGTGGAGATAGACATAACTATTTCACGCTACATACGATTGGGGTTTCGTTTGGGGGATTGCGCCTACCTTCTGTCATCCAATAAAAATCAAATTATTAAAGCTTCAATATTTTAGTAGTCTCACAGCAGTCTTTAAAGGGACTCATTGCATACACCTATTTGAATTTTTTTTGTTATTAAAAGAACTACTAGTATTTGTGAAATTCAGAAAATGTATTTAAACACTTATTTTAAAGTGACGCTTTTTATAAAAAATTAAATTTTTGAAACTGTTTTTTGCAATAACAATATTATTCACAAAAAGGGCGTTCTAACAAAATTTTTGAATACTGCTGGATTTTGGGTTTTCAAAAAGTTGCGTCAAATCAAATTAAAAAATAAAACTTTTATTGAAAGGTCTCCAAGTTTTGCAAGGTCAAGTCAGTACTTAAAAATGTTTTTTCAATGTTTTGTATTTAATTAAAAAAATTTAAGGGCTTGAAAACGGTGAATTTATAATTAATCTTTGAAAATGGAATTTGTATTAAACCCTCAAATTTTTTTTATTTCATTATGCAGATTAACCTAAATTAATTTTTTTTCTAATACACATGAAGTTATAAATTTTTTTGATTCATTTTTTGACCTTGTTTTCCAATTTTAGAAGATTATTGTTAATTATTTCAAGGTCAAAATTAATTTAATAATAATTTCAATGTCACATTTTTCGTATCTCAGAGGCCTTAAAATCATAATCTACAACATTTAGGTGTTCCATTTTTAAGACTAATTTTAAAAGGATTTAAGCTAATTTTCAAGGTCAAATTTGTAAATTTAAAAAAAACGTAAGTCTAAATTCATAAATTTTTTTAATTTAAAGAAATCAGTAGTCAAGTCATCTTGGCTAGTTTTTTAGACATTTAGATGATTATTGTTAATTATTTCAAGGTCAACAGCTTTTTAACAATAGTTTCAATGTCACATATATCTCAGAGACCATTAATATTGTTGATTAAAATTAATTTGCAACATTTAAGTGTCCAATTTTTTAAACTAATATACTTTAAAAGGATTTAAACGACAAAATTTTAAAGCTTCAAGGTCAAATTTGTTAATTTTTTAAACTTAAATCAAAATTCCTTTAATTGTTGAATTTAAAAAAATGTATGTTGTTCTTTTTCTCCCTCTGTTTTTTATATTTTTAAGCCATAACACAGTAACTAAAAAATATGTTTGTTCCTTTTTATCGGCATAACATTAACATGGGTTTATTCTTTCACCATATAGTTTGTGTCTTAAGGCTAAACATTTATTTATCTCCGGATTGCTATCATTCGGTCATTCTTTTTGCACCGTGAAAGCACTGAGATGAAAACAATGCGCGTCCTTATCTGGGTACATCTTAAATAGGGTATTATTGCCAAGATTGAAAATCATCGCCATGCAAAAAGAGGAACGACGCTGAAGGTATAAACCTACTCGTTTAATATGTGTGTACACAATTTTGTTTTTATACAGGCGTTTTTGCGTTTATGTTTGGTATACGGTTGGTACAATAACACACAAACTCACACACATTCAAGTTGAATACCTTTATAGTCAGGTCCTTTGTGTACACACGTTGGGTTGGCTTTGGCTTGGGCCCAATTTTTTTTATATGTACATAAACATACATCAATTGACCTTTCAACTTGGGCTTTTCAACTTTATTTTGTGATTTTTTTTAGCCTTTTTGGTGATATGCTTGTTTTGCCCTCATCAAGTAGTCGCCTTTAAATTCTTCCTTTTGAATGTTTTAACATTCTTTAGAAGTTACAAGACAATAATCATGACGTTTTGTTGAAAAAAAAAAAAAAAAAATGCTTTACGTTTACACACAATAAGAAAAACATGCAATGTAGGGAGAGCCAAGTGTTGATTTAAGACGAAGTAAAATTTTTAAATAAAAATTGAGAAAACCGAAATTTCTATGAAAAAATCATTTTTAACCATAAAAGACCTTGAAATTTCTAAACAAATCTTTTTTTAGACTCATAAAATAATGTTAAATAATTTTTGATATAATTGGAAAAACTTTTAAGGTATAAAAAATGTGACCTTGATTTTTTGATAATTGACCTTGAAATTTTGTGACTTTTTTATTCGATTACTGAATACTAGTAGCAAAGTCATCATCTTGTAATAATCGAGATTTGCGAGCCAATTTCAATATAAAAATTGGCCTACTTTGTTTTTTTTAAGGACAAATAATAAATAAAGTAACGCCGTTTTAAGTAAAAGCATTTTTTTGAATTCAGTGACTGACAATTAACGTACACGTTATCATAATTTTTATTTGTCAAAAAAAATTGCGAATGGCTAAATTTATTACTCTAATATCGTGGGTCGTAATAAAATAAATTGTAAAATATACGCCAAACGTATGGAAGGTTGTTGTTACGCCGTAATGAAATAAATCCATCTTTTTTGGGAATTCGTATACGTAATTTAATATAAGCACTTGATTAAGTCGTCCACTCTGATTTCTTCACGTTTGCGTGACGTCTAAATGTGAGTGTGTGTCTCCTTTTATAAAATCCTTCATTGCATTAATATTTCTATTCATTCATGAAGATCCTGTGACAGTTCGGTTCAATAAATTAAGTGGCAAATGTCAACAAAGTCAAACAAATGACTCGCACTTAATAAACATTAAAGCTAACAAGACGTAATAACCATCAACAATACATAAATAAACAATATTGTCTATTTCATTGCAGCTTTGTGGTGTGGTGCGTCGTTATTGTCGGTTGTACACGAGCGACGTCACAAAATAAGTTCAGCGGTCAATCGCTTAAAGGTAAGAATTATTGTTACTTACAATATTATTATATTTAAAAATTTTTATAAACTTATTTACAGTTATTCCTCTGTTTTCAATATCAAATCTCAAGAGAAATAAATTTAATCGACTTTCAAGGGTTTACTATAACAGTTTAAAAGATAAGATGGCTTTAAATTCAATGCAATTCTATACATATTTTCTACATCATCAAGCAGCACTCAGTGCAATGTAACATTCCGTAGCTTAAAAGTTGGTTGTTGCTGCAGTAATTTATAGCAAAAAGCATGGTAACGGCTCTCACGAGCTTTCAATGAATATAATTTTTGTAAAAAGCTCTTTATACCATGCAACAGCACTCTTGTGGGGGGAACGGGATGTGTCATAACTCCTATTAAGTAACTGTATATATTGGAGAATGTGAAATTGAAAGTGAAATTGGAGACCTCCTCTCACTGCTAGTCATCCTGCTCCTTCTCTTCCTCCTCCTTCTCCTAATTCTCCTCATGCTCCTCCTCCTCTTCCAATCACTTGTTCACTCATCCATATATTTATCCCCCACCTCCCTTTACCCCACTCCTATCCTATTTTTCATTCTCATACCCTTCTTATCATTCTACTATCCTTTTCGTCTTTCTTCATCTCCCCCACCCGCATTCATTTTGTGTACATTTGTGGCGTTGGTCGCTCAAATCAGTAAATCAATGCCATTTCGGTGTGCGTGCTCTCACACATTTTAATGTACAAAATCGGTTTGCACCGTTATGTTAACAGTAAGTTGAATAAATTATTTACATTTTACCGTATCTACGAATGATAATGCGGCGATTACCAAGGGGCATTCGTATTTTAAATAATTAATCAAATAAATCATCAAATCGAATCCTGTTAGTTATCAGTTATTACGTTGAGATTCTGTTCTCCTGCATTTCACAACAATTACGGTACGGATGAGATGTGAAAGCAAACACTCAAACTCCTACACAAATAATGTTGATCGTGTGTGTGTGTGTTTGCATGAAGTCAAGCTGCACATGATTTGCATATAAGAATCAACTGATTGACGTGATGACTCTGCGCGCTCCAATGAATTGATACACATATGCTTCAGCGGGTGTTGTTGTGTTGCAATTTCCACTTCAATGGGTTTTTTCATTCTCTACGGTCAATTGAATCTCGTTATTATAACATCGTGCATATGTTTCATTTAGTTATTATTTTGACGCCACATATGTGGATTTAATTATGCGGAAAAGCTAAAATTGCTACTTATTAATCAGTAAATAATTCCACTTTAATGGTTGCATAAAATAATTAATTTATCTGTTTAGGGAAATAACGGAGTTTTTCTATTTTTCAAGGTCAAAAGATTTCAATAAAATTTTCTAACTTTTTTGTTGGTTTTGGGTTCGTATTCAAAATTATTACAGAAACTACTGAATTTAATGAAAAGAATTTTTTCAAGTTCACATTCAAGGTCAATTTATGTTCAAAAAAAAAAGTTGTAATGAGTTGAGAGAGAATTAAAAAAAGCTTAATCTAATTTCAATCAAAATAACGAAAAAGTAAATCCTTTACATCCTATTCGTTTCTATTTTTCAAGGTCAAATTGTAAAATGTTCAAGGTCAAGGTATAATTATTCGTAATCCATTTAAAATGTTACAAATATATTGCCACAATTTATAGATCGTGGCACAGTGTTCTGTAAAATAATTCAAGGTTGAAATCAAGGTCAGTATATATTTTAAATCTCGAAAACCGTTCAGAAATTTTCCAACATTTATTTTACAATGCATTCATATTTGACAAGACCATATAATTATCAAAACACAATATTGACGTCAAAAGCTTTAAATTTTTCAAGGTCAAAATATTAAATTTTCAAGGCATTCTCACATAAATTTCTTATAAACGATATTTACAATGTATTGAAAACAATTATTCTAAAGCTGCTTGTTGTTGACAAAGCCTTTAACTTCATGCACCATGTCAATGTTTAAAATTTCAAGGTCACAATTTGTCTTTCCGCGGAGTAAGCTAATTAGTAATTGTAATTCACAATTTAAAAATCTTGTTTGTTCGTACAGTTGATTTGAAAATAATTCAATTAGTATGTACCTTTTGTTGCACTCGAAAATGAATATTTAAGTAAGTCTCCGTGCTACACAGTACACTATAACTGTTCCTTATTTTGTACAAACTTTTCACTTAACGTATTGCATTTTAAATCCTGTTTTTATAAATTAATGGCTTAAACTCGTCGGGTGTGACATAGTTCGGCATCCTTTGGACTATTTAAATTAATTTAAATAATGCATAATTCAACATTGGGGGACAAACTTTAGTTTAATTGTTTTAAAGCTTTTCCGTACACTTGCAGTAAATGAAAAGCACGATGGGAGAGAGAAATTAGAGCGATTAAAAAGTTGTTGAATTTAATTTTGCAAACGGCCCATTGTCCAAAACTCGTCTAGATTTCTTTAGTGGCTTTTTAACTTTAAATTCAATTCTCTAGTAATGTAATTGATAAAGTGAATTACTCAAAGGATATACAGCCACCCCCTCCCATCCTCCCCCAATCTATCCTTCCACGAACGGTTGTTACAGAACATTTTCACTTTAATTCCGACCGTTGTTTATTATAGCATTGATGTTGCGCGTGGATCGTCTGTAATATAATATAAAGGACACGAAACCCTTCCTTTCTCAAGAAACGCGTTGGCTGAGTCTTAATACATTATTTTTATTTGGTAAAGAAGACATCTTAAAGACTATACAAAGCACATGCTTGTGTATAAGATCAAATAAAATGTAATGCAATTAACAAAAGCTGTTCCTTTTGTAATTGAATAGATTTTAATTAAGTAATAATGTCGCCTTGGAGTTGCCTCATGCCTTTTTATACCCAAAATAAAAAAATAAAAACGCCCAAAAATTATAGATAGATTAACAAGAACAAAATCTCAACGCAACAATCTTCCCAAAACACGTACACCAGTAAAGTCAAGAGCGAGTACGTTTTGAAAAAGGAGTCAGTTAAAACTTGAAACGCAACATTTTTGGCCTTTTTATGCCTCTCTAGTCTAGTCTAATTAATTTGGATGGCTGTATCACAGCGCACAAAACTTATGCGGGCTGCTACTACAACACAAGAAAAGTTAATTTCATCATTACCCGCAGTGTAAAACGGGTGGCAGGCGGAAGGGCATAAAAAATGTATGCATAAATAGGCAACGCTTTTGTTTTTCCGCGTAGGGTGCAGAAAAGTTTTCGCGCCTCTCCCAGATCGACAAGTACTATACAAATTGAATCATCATCTCCATCATCGTTAGATGAGTTTCGACTTGCCTTTTCCGCGTGTACACTTCTTACCCATATATAATGTCCTCTAACTAACTACAACACACTTTATTATTTCACTGTGCGGAATGGGACGACGCTCACTCGTTGTCCCTGATGCACAAGTTTTTAAATCTACAGATTTCCATAAGCGTATAATATTCCGCATCGGCCTCAAATTCCACTTCATTTTGGGCGAGTCAAATTAATTGAGATCAACTTCGCAATTACATGGAAGCCACTTGTTTGCTCAATGATTCACAACTGCAGTATTTGCATAATGGGGCTTCCTTCAAGCTGTGACTTTAATCAAAAATATTGTCGCGAAAATGACGGCATGGCGTTTGGTTTTTTGTGTGTGCGGGGGTACGAAGAATAGCAACTTTATTTAAATTGAAGAATTATACTAAATTAATTTTTAATACAAAATTATTCCTTTTATGCAGCTTGTGGTTTTCAATTTGAATCCTTAAAGTCATTCGTGTATAATGCGTTTTAATGACATTTTTGTTGGCAATGGAATTAATTTATATGGAAGCTTTTTAAATGGTAAAAAGGAATTAATTAATGTTGATGTATTTGTATTTTATCAAAATGTCCTTTAACATAAATTTATTATTCTTGCAATATTTTAGTTTATGTTAATATTTCAAAAAATGGCTTCAGCTTCTTAATAGGCAAACGTTAAAAGAGCACTTTAAAATTTTATAATAAAAATTAAAAAGTTCGCTTTTCACTTGAATTTGCCATTAAAATTTCGAGGGAAATTCGTGTTGAAAATGTCACATTAAGTGAAAGTTAACATTTCGCCTCGAACCCACTCATTAGTTGTATTTCATATAAAAACAGTTCCACTTATTGTTTTCACATGATATTAATTCACACGAAATCCATGTGAATTTCAATTATTATTTCATGATTGTGAAACATTTAAATATTGAATGATTTTCCTATTTGGAAAATAAACTATTTTTAAAGCAATGCTTTTTTTCAGTTTATTGTTAAACAATCCTAAATTATTTACCACGATTACGTTTGTTATTTAAAAAATCAATTTGTCCTTGTTTGATTAGTAAAAAAAAAAACACATCGCGAGAAATTCCGCGATGATCTGGAGTAATGGTTATAATAAATGTCCTCTAAATGACACAAAAAGCGAAAAACTAATATTCACTTAATTTTCTAAACGTGTTTTTCACTACCACAACGAAAAACGCTAAAAAAATCGCAGTCCGTGAAAAAAATTTAAAATATGAAAATAGTTGAGACAAAAGATTCGTCAGTCTTTATTCGAGCAACACACGGGTTCCTCCGCTAGGATGAAATATAAATATTCCTTTATTTGATTTGCTATACACAAAAAAAACATCTAAATTGGTTGAAAGGACTCTTTTTTAAAATTTTAAAATTTCACTTGAAATTCGCTTGAATTTTTTATTTATTTTTCTGTGAATTTCACAAGAACGTGTTTCTAATTTTAATTGAAGATGCACAATAGGCTATTTATTAATTATTACAACTAAATTCAAGTCTTTAACTATAGCTTTAAGTTAAAAAAAAAGTTTTAAATCAAATTTTTTTAACAGAAAAAAATAAGCAAAAAAAATTCTCGTTTATCGATAAAAAAGGACTAACGCAGCTTTCCATTGCAACCCACAAAACTTTTTTTTTTTTAAATCTGTCAACTCAATTTTAAAAACGCGAAAAACCCGCAGCCTGTGATTTTCCTTCTTGTTACGTACTTCAAGTCTGGGCAAAACGGAACTTTTTCACCACTTTAATACGTCCTGCAGCAGATTTGTAAAGAAACTTTGACAAGTGTCAGAATAATTCATGTGCGGTTTTTTGCTTAATTGTTTCTCATGATGATCGTCTATATGGCGCGCTGTAGCAATTTCTTATTGTGCGAAATTTTACAATCATTTTGCGTTGCGCTGTTTGGGTTGTGGGGGGATGGTAAAGGGCGCAAAAATAAAAAAACGGGAGGAAAAAGGCATGAGGGCGGATTTGTTTATTTAAATTTCTATATATAACAATTATTATCAGCGGAAAAAGTTGCGTTACAGATATTGCACGCAGATTTTGTTGTGTGCGTTGTTTTTTCCCCAAAGCTTTTGTTATTTGGTGTGGTTGTGTGTGTGTGTGAAGGATATAAAGATGTAAAGATATTGAACGCTTTTTGAAGTCTGACGTTGAAAATGAACAGGGATTAAGAAAAGAAATTGCTGAGGTGTTCTTATTTTGAAGCCAAGCCAATGGTAATTTAAGGACATGCAGGAGAAGGGGATGGGGATGGGGATGGAGGGTGGGATTGACGTTTTGTTCGTTTATATATCCTTTGCAATCCTTATACACAATACAAATCCCCGTCAGGTGACTTTTCTCATGGTAACTCCCATTATTTCATCCCTTGTTCACCTCCTTCAGTTCTCAAGTTTACTATGATTGTTCTTTGCATACATTCTCTGCAAGTCAACTAATAAAAAAAAAAACTTTTCAGGTTAATTTTCTTAAAATTGCGGTGCCCTTTTAGTAAAGATGCTCGTGAAGTGGTGTTTGGCAAATTATTTGCTGGTGCTCTTTTAGAATTTCGGTGTGTGTGTGTGTGTGATTCCTTTTCTTTCTTTTTTTGTGTTTTCACTTTTTATAAAACATATCAATCTTTGTGACAGGTTCATTTATTAGTCCCAGTGGCTTTTGTACAAATTCAACCCAACTTATGCATGAGCTTTTTCAATTACATAGTGCAATGCGCGAAGATTAATAATCATCGCGGTTTTATGGGGTGCGTGGTTCATCAAGGACTATAATACGACATTGTGTGTGTCCCGTTGTCACATTGCCCATTTCAACTTAATATGTGTGTGCATTTTCTCATTAAAAATGTGGCACGTCTAGTCTAGAATAACGTACTGCATTGAAATTGTGTACACATAAAATGTGGAACAACTTTTGTTTTCCCCCATTCTTCTGAATTTAATTCACAGCTCATACATTGTGAGTTGGTTACCTACATGTTACGTAAACTTTGTGTTACCTTCAAAATTTAACAACTCCTAGAAGTGACCTACTTATTGATCCTGTAAGTGAGCTTTTGTCTGTCCGAATGCTTAATTGTGGAAGGACGCTGTGTAACAAATTGTGATCAAGGTTACACTTAAATAATTTAAGGAATTGTGGCCAATCCATAATGTATTATTGAATTGAAATCCAGAAATATTTTTAGAATTAATTCAAATCAATAATTCATATCCTTTTGAAAATCATGCAAAATTGTTGTTTAAGAATTTCCAGAATACATAATACGTATAATATAAAAGTTGAACATAATTGAAAATTATGATCCAGGACTTTTCATCTCCCGTGCACCGTTACCCAGTTCAATTCAATCACAAATTTTGGAAGCAATAAGTTAGTCTATGTTATTTTTCAATTTAAATCGATTTCCGCCTCTAATTTGCCGCCACACACAGAGGCTTCAACCAATTTAACATTTTCAAATAAAATATTATTTAACCTTTTGAATTATTCAAAATTTTACCCAACCACCCGCCTTCTGTACACACACAATATAAACATAATGTACATTTAAGTATACGCACGGTTCAACTCACAATCACATTTTGTTGTGTACTTTGTTATCAGCTTTATGGAATGAATTAATTGTAATATCAATTATGGAAAATGTCTATCATTTGAATGAACTGTTTCATTTCCTCTGGGGAAAGGACTATACAATTCGGATTGGCTTTATCCATACTTCGGAAGGATATTATTTTACATTCATTTTTATTTTGCATGAATCATTTATGTTTTCAAATATATTTCGGTACTGTAACAGAATTATTCAACTAAATTTTTAGGTCACGTCAATAAGTACCCAAAGTGTGATACAAAGTTTCGATGCATTTTAAATAATTTCAGGTGGAATAATTTGTATTTTTGGTGGTTTGAGAAATGGCCCAAAATAAATTGGCCCAATAAAAAAGAATATGTATTTACTAAAACTAAAGTGGAATTATTCTGTTTAAAAATTAACAAAATCAAATCTAAATTAAAAATTGACTCAAAAAATTTATCAAAATGCAATTTTGTCCATTTTTTAGGATTTTTAGGCATTTAATTTTAGACATTAAAAATTTTACGAGCTTTAAAAAAAGTTTTTCATTTCTTTTTTTTCTTATCTAATATTCTTAAATGTACCCATAAAAAAATGAAATAATTGACCCAATCAAAAAAGGCCTTAAATAAAAATGCCAAAAATGGCTTAGAAATATTATTATTAAATTATTAACTTATTAGTTTGGAAAAGAAAGGCTTATTGAAATTTTTTTGACAATAAAATATGACATAAATTTTTTAGGCCATTATTAAAAAATTTGCCAAAATATTATTACTTTTAGAAAAATGGCTTTTTGTACAATTATTTTTAATTAACTATTTCATAAACAAAGTCTACAAAGACTCCTCGTTTCAAAGGTTAAAAAGTAATATTACAAAAATTCCTAAAAATAATAAATTCTAATATAGTTAACCGGTTATTGTTTAAAATCCTAATTAAATTAGAGCGGTTTAATAATTAATGGTAGATATTTTTTTGGGCGATTATTTATTGTACGAAAAATGGCCTAAAATTTTAAGCCTAAAAAAAATTATTATTTTTTGGTTTTAAATTGCTTTTAGCCATAAAAAATTGACGTCAAAAGGAAAACATAATCAATATTTTAATTTAAAAATGTCCCAAAATTTTACGCCAATTTCGATACAATATATAATCGCCCAAAAACAAATCTGTCAAAAATATTCAAAATTCAAACTGACGTTTTGGTGGACATTATGTCAAAAAAATTTGGGCCAATTTTTCTTTTGCAGTGCCCTTGATAATCACATTTTTATAAGTCTAATCATTTTAAATTTCTCATCCCCAGATGCCTACAGTGAATACGATTTGACTGACGTTTTGGTGGAGCGCACTGATGTCGGATATGATGGCAGAGGATCCGATGGATTTTTCACCTTCCAGGTGGGCAAAGATTCCAACATCAAAGCAACGTACCAACTCTACATACCATTCCCCCTGATGGAGTTCGCCATCATATGTGAAATTCTACCCCACGCATCGGGTGGCTACATTTTTGCCGTTGTTAATCCCGAAGAGACGATCGTTCAGTTTGGTATAAAATTGTCGCCAGCTTTTGATGGACACATGAACGTTAGCGTTTTGTACACGGACTCAAAAGCACATTTGGAAAGCAAAGAGTTGGCGGTATTTAAAGTGCCGTATCGTCATAAAAAATTTATGAAAATTGGCCTGAAGGTAATGTACAATAGCATAACGTTTTACAACGATTGCAAGGAGTACGAAGTGGTGAGCATTAAGCGGGAGCCCCTTGAAATGCAATTTGAATCAGCTTCAATATTTTATATGGCACAAGCCGGACCTAAATTGGGCGGCAAATTAGAGGTGAGTTGAATTATTTGAGTTAGTTTTGAGCAAAGTAAACAACATGCGGGAATACCATCCATTAATTTTATTTAACCACAATTTAGGTCTTAAAAGAAAACGAGAAAATGTTTTTCTTAAAAATTTAATATTTTATGCAAATATGTTGTATTTGCAAATTTAGTTATGTTGCCATATACCGTTCCTCTTCAACAACAACTACAACAATTGGGTAAAAGAAAATACAAGACAAAACGGTCCAGACACTTACAACGGACTTATGTTCGTAAACAATAAACGTACAAATAAGTTAAATCCACACACATGTCGTCGTATTTGCGCAGTAATATTTGTGTAACAAAAAAAAACAGAAATGAGTGCGAGTTCGCTTCACAACAATGCGAAAACACAAAAAGTCCGCACAATCAAAAAATACACAGAGTCTTGGAATAAAAATAGCTCTAGCATTGAAGTGTAGAGAAATGGATTCTCTTTCGTCTTCCCCCCCACACACACACGCCGAGCTCAAACACAATGTGCCACAAATATTTCTACCTAGTCAACCCCACAATATGTCGCTTTATAACACAGAACCTACCATGCAAGGCATGAACACATTTCGAAGGGGTTTATTCTAGTGACGGAATCGACGTATAAACGATTGAATCTTTAAGGGTTACTTCCTATTCGCATCTTCATCAGTGCACGGAATTGACAATGTGCAAAACCATATCAAGAATCGTTTCGTACACCAATTTCATTCAATGCTTGATTTTGTGTAAATTGCAATTAAATGTTGACATAAATTCAGGGGTTAAATTGTAGTACGTTCTTTAGCTTTCGAGCAATTTATGTTGCCAACATTTTTATGTGTTTTGACAGTTGTAGGTCAATGATTTTTGACCACTTTTTAGTAAATGCAGGAACTAAATGATTTAAAACATTTTTTTTAAATAACAGTTTTCGTATTTCTTTTGAAAAATTTGTCCGAAAATGCGGGTTGGTCAACAAAAATGTCATTTAAAAATTGGACGAACAGTATTGAATCCATGTTTTACAAATTAATTTCTTTTCAATTAGTTTTTTAGGTAGTTCGCTCCAATTTTTCCATTTTACTGACAATCTCAATTAATGCAGATGCCATATACATACAATATGAAACAATGCTTTATTGTAGCGTGGGGAAAAAATCCCAATTTCGAAAATGCTCAGAGTGTACATTCTCTGATTTTCGAAAACAATTTATGTAAGCTTTTATTTCTCAGAGAAATAAAGTTAAGGGAGCTTTTTCATTTTGTGGGAATTCCGCTGTTAAATATTTGATTTTATGCCCAGAATTCTCCAACAAATTTGAGATTAAGCTCCTTTTCCATTTCGAAGCTTGTTCATATGTACAATTGTACCTCTCCCATTAAATCCTGCTCCAACCCAAATTGGTGAACTCACGACTCACGAGGTAGAGGCACATACTCACCGCTTAACTATAATGCTCAATGTTGTGTGCGCCCTTTTGTGTGTACAATTTTCAAGCATCTCCTGTTTTCAGTTGTATCATTATCACAGATCTCCTCGCACAGTAGTTCTGAATCGTGTTCCGTTCCATAAACATCAACATTACGGTGCGTCGTCGGGTTGTGTGTTGTCGCAAAATCGCTATTTTGCACTTTGCAGTATAATATCCTTAAATTTTTGGGACTTTATATACAATGTTGTACAAAACAAGGATACTATGCTTATGTTTTGAGTGCTAAACGTGTATTTTCGTACACATTTTATGAGCGAAATACGAAAAAAAGGAATATCGGATTGCCTTTAGATACATCCGCGCCGCGTCGGAAGTCGTCGTCGTCGGTATATCATCCTTTTACAGTTTACACACGGATTGAACCTTCAGCATTCATATTACGTCATAATATGTCGCGATCTCGTCGGATTTTATGTGGCCCGACAAAATGTTACGATGTATATTGGATGTAACATGCGGTTTACCTCACTCTCGCATAAATAGATGAATATTAGAAAAGATAAAAAAAAAAGCAAAAAAAAACTAACACGTGTGTCGGTGACAGTGCGGCCTGTGCGGGTGCGGAATATTTGCTATGCATCCTTAACCGTTAACCGGCATGAAACGTTCGGGTTCTTATTATTGCGGTACAACGAATTTTCGTATTTTATTCGGATAAACGCTGGTGAAGTGATATGAGATGAAAAACGAGGCAAAAGTTATGAAAATAATAATAATAATGCAAAACTGTGATTCAGGAATCGAAATACGGGAGGCATATTTTGTGGGGGACATGTTGTTAAAGCGAATGAATAAACGGGGAAAAGCATACAACACATGTTAAAGTGAAAATATGGTGCACAGAGAAGTAGGGTGGAGGAACGGAATGTTTTATTGCACACTCAAAAAAATAATAACAAACATAAATATGTCGTCGTGTGCGTCGGGAAAAAGAAAAACATATTTATCAATTTCTGTTTTGTCGGGATTAAGTATCTTGTGAATTGATGCTGTTGTGATTTATGATTGGCTATCGTGCGCCTTTACTCAATATTGCAGTTAGTTATATTGTTGTGTGTTAATATACAAAAAGTAAATAACTGTATCACTAATTAATGATGATCGTCAATGTGGTGTATAGATTGTGCAGTTAATGTTTAACTATAATAATAGTAATTACAGCTATTGTAACTGTAAAGCGCACTTTATGATATACACAACAAAAAATTAAAAACAAAACCGCAATGTGAACGGTAATATGTATGTCACTTAATTAAATGATGAAAAAACAAATGTTCAAAGGTTTATAATACTATAATATGTGTTGATGTGTGTAAAATATGCAGAGTATTTTGAATAGTGCAACCGTAATAGCAATGCGGTACATCGTGCGCGTTAATTAAAATACCCCGTTGAATGCATTTCGCAAAAAAAAATAAAAATACATGAATCAAAAAACTCACATCCATTGAGCGTTGCATTTTAATGCGTTTTTGTAAAGAAGGATATTTGTGCCGGTATTTTTTTCTGTTGTTACCTTGAGCCTCGACAACATCACACCCAACAAAGGAGTCACACATTTTGTAAATTCATAATTATTTAACGACATTGCGCTGCACAGGAGGTGTACACCCCATTTGTAAAGGATTATAATGTACAGTAATGGCGGTGTTAATGACTACTTCAATGGATTCACATGTTTAATGCATCAATGTCGTGCAATGTGTTAAATCTCATACATAAACGGGAAGAAAAAGTTTAATTCATATAAGGACTACAAACATCATTTTATATGATGAAAGGACTATGCTAATGTTAATGTTAATGTTAATGTTAAATAAAGGAGTCATCCGCATTCAGCAAGCTCAATACATTCATATTTATGACAAAAAATATTAGCATCAACCCACTTGTGTATTTTTAATTGGATGGGGCTTCTGCTTCAAGAAGCAGGACATTTAATTTTGGGTGATAATTTGAGTGTTCTTCCTTGAGTTTGATAATTTTTGCGCAACAAATTCTATACAACATTAATTTTGTTTGTTTGCATTTCCGTCGCGTTATACCGTTCGTTGTCGTCACACTCGTCGTCGTCGCGTTGTCGGTTTCGTTTATCGTGGTTCGTCCTTTTTTAAAAATAAATGTGCTTGGGTGCTCAAATGCTATGAAGCGTCCCGAAAATAATGTACCAAAGATAGGAGTACCCACAAAAAAATTCGTTAACTTTGTGAAAATTAAAATAAGTTGCTAAATTGAGGGGTGGAACAAAAAAAAAGGAAACCACAACAAATTGAAAGTTTTCAAAAAAAAAGAAGGAAATAAACACAATACAAAATTACCGAAAAAAAATGGCAAATAAACTGTAACAAATTACTCACCATTTTATGGGGTTGGATCGTCAAATTATTGCGCGGTTATTGACATTTCGTGACACATCCTTCTCCCCCAAATGCCCACTCACTTTTTGAAATTTACCCTCCCCATTGAGTAATGGACAAAAGCAACAACAACCTCCAATTCATCCCACCACCACCACCATCATCATTCCTACAATAAAGGTGTGTGTCAATAACTGGATGTTGCGTTCGGATGTTGCAATAAAAATAAAATAAAAATCAAACTTACTGCGTGTATTCCGGGGGAAAAAAATCCATCCACATCAGACGACGCTTAAGGATGGCAATGGTAATATCGAGTCGGGCTAAAACTATGATGACAACGCTATTTTGTTTGATATTGCTGGGCACTATGCTCGTGACAGGCTCATCAAGGGGATGGTTTGATGACAAGGACTCAAAGCAACGTCAGAGTGAGCTTACAGCTGCCCGAATACAGGTAGTTACAAAAGGATGGGGGTGCTTTATTTTTACGTGTTCGTTCTTTTTTGTGTGTGTGTCCGTGGAACAGTCATGCTTGAAATGTTAAGAGAAATCGTGAGCTTAAATTGCATTTCCACCAGAGTTCGGTTTGTTGCAAATAAAGGTTGATGTCTCACCAATTTACGGCTTAAGCAATTGGGAAAGATGTATTAAATACAAATTTAGATGGGGAATTAGATTCGGCTTGAGTTACGCAAAAATTCACGTAATTCCTTTGTGTTACTTCTTCGCAAGGATAATGTTACGCTGCTTTTTGTGCTTCAAGGATGTTAAATAAATTCATGCAGGCATATGAGGAAAATGCGTCCTAAAATGATGTGTAATGAATACCTCCCCTAAACGTCGCGTTGTGTCTAAAAATAAAATGAATTCGCTTATACGCAGGGGGTGGTTTTGGGGTGGATAAAAAAATAAAAGGAAATGGAAATAAAATCAAAAAGAAAATGAAGGCGAATGAAACAAACGACTCTAAAATATAATGAGTATTTTGTATTCATATCGCATCGTAAACAATGTTAATAAAAAACCTGTAAAAATTTAATATGATAATCATATAATATAAAAAAAGGAAAAGGAAAATCTTCCATAAATGCAACAGAACAAAATTTCCACACAGACAAAAAAAAATCCAGGGCACAAAATAAAAGAAATGACTTTAAATACTGACGAAACAAAATACACAAGATGGAAAATGGGAGAGAAAAAAAAGCGCATACATAAAACGAGAAAAGGAAAACACAAAATACAATCGCGAATTTATTTAGATTTTGTTATTTGTATTTCTCGCTTTGTTTTCATTACGTATAGCTGCGAGTATTATTTTTCCTTTTTTTTTTTTTTTTAAGAACATCTAAGGATTATCAAGTGAATTAAGGATGGCTGAATAAAAAGGGACGAACCATTTTAAGCCTCATCTCGTTTTACACTTTCAATTTCATTGCGAAATGATTCCCCACCACACTTCATACTCGAACGTATAATAGTCCTTTATTTTGTACACCCTCCTTTTCACACCGTACAATATGTACATAAAAGTTAAAGTTTAACACAATCCAGCATCAATGTCTCTACTCTCTCAGAAACCTTCCTGCCATCCACTCCTCAATATTGTGGTATAGGGAAACACGGTTTTTGCATAATATAAGGGTTGTTATACATAACTGTATTTCATTTAATCAGAACGTGTAGCTGTACGTAGCCTGTATTATAATCTACATTAACATTGTACTTGAATGTCCTCAATCTGTTGTATCAAAGTTACTTTGCATCGCTTTCACGAACTACTGACCTACTCACCTATAAACAGGCAATATCGTTCCTTTCACTACACTACATAGTGTGTGCTTGAATCCCGTTATACAGTAGCAACTACCAAGTGCGGCTGTACAATATATTGATGATAAAAAGCCCCCCCACCCCCCATTGGACACATCAAGTGGTGCACAATATCGGTTGAGGAGACAATATCATTCGATGTGTATCGTGTACACGAATACAGCTCGGGGATTTGTGTCCCAACCCCTCCCCCCCCATTCCCCTCCTCACAACCCTTACGCATACATTATAAAATGTGTGATGAGGATGCTTAAACAACCCTCCAATACATTTATTTGCCTTTTCACAACATGAAAACTCTTTTTTTTTTATGTTATATTTTGTACGCGTCCACAATAAAGCTTCAGATCCTAATAATAAGCTTCAAGTCAGGATCGAAGTCAGTCACTCTCTATATATTATAGTTTAAATGTGCGTTACAACGTTGTTGTGTGTGCTCTGGCGTTCGGCTCATCACAATTTTCACAGCATGTAAAATAGTGAGAACTGGCTGTGCTGGCTGCATAACCGGTATAAAAGCTCTTTAATATAATACCCGAGTATATACGGCAAATTTGAGTAAGCGGGATGAATTGAGCACCGCACCATTGCACGCCGTAACGTGCACACATTTTAAATTCAAATAGCGGTAAATTGTAAATTATGAGGGGCACTATATAGAGTTATTAATGCGCACGCCCACAGAGAGAACGCACCTCATAATTTCTCCGCAACATCATCATATATAGTACAAAATGTTATCTTTCGAACATTGTATTTGTATAGTATATGATGGTGGGAAAAAACAAACTACCACCTTTAAAACTTGAAGTGGGTAATGTACGTTCTATACAGCATTTTGTTACGGTTTACATTTTGTTCTCGCATACACATTGCTTGCTTGAGCAGTGAGCACTGACCTCACTTTAAAATCGCCGTTTTTATCTACAACAAAATACACTTGTATAGAAAAGAGCATATAGCTTATAGTAAAATAACGGTGCCAAACAAAAAAACAACAACAACAACAACACCAATAAACGAAAGCTGCTTGCATGTACTTTTTACGTTTACTTTTTGCTCGTGTGTATTGCACGTGCTGTATAAAATAATGTATTTTATACGATTTGTGATGCAGAATAAAAAAAATTGGAGTACAAAAAAAAAATGGATTGAGTTGCTGCAATTTCTCTATTTTCTAATAAAAAAAAGTGCCCTTTTTTGATCCGTTCGATACTACACCAGCACATTCGTTTACACCCGTACAACACAAATGTCGGGGAATTTTTCTAATCAAAGTAGCACGCCACATTTACATTCGGTTGGGGTGTGTATTTTCTAAGTAAACATTTACACTCAATTTACATTTTGTTGTCTCAAAACTTGTTAACGTTAAAGGGATGAAAACTTTTATAAATAAGGTAACTTTCGAGATGACATTAGCGAAACCGAATAAGACTTTTTCGTACGGTTTTTATTTTTATTTTTGGTTTTGCAAAAAAGTTGTATGTTACATAAGCGACGACTTCATGCTTGCAAGTCAATCTTTCCTTGCTTCTTCTCAGTTCTCGCATAGGGAAATTTGTAGACATGTTTCTCGTATGTAATTGAACAGAAAATGTTTTGGTACTCACAGTGGTGTGCTGCGGAAACATCTTTATTTAATATTCATTTTGTAATTTCGCATAAGCAATGAGTTTTTATCAGCACAACATTCCACACACGTCGAGATTAAATACGATTTACATTTTTTTTTTTTTTTTTTTTTAGAAGAAAAATGGTTATTCGTTTTTCGAAATTGGTGTGGGAGGGAGTATGTGCAGTAGGGTTCTTTGATTTCCTTTACACACATATAAATTCAAATTAATGTCTCCGGTAGATTACAGTTAACGTAACATCATTCAAATTATTAGACATTTGAGGAATGTTCGTAGGAAGCTTGAAGGAATAAAAGCAATAATTTTAATTCAGTACTTTTTGACAGTATTCCTTGGTATTATTACATAATAAGTATTCTAATTTGTTACTAGAGTTGATAAAACAACTCCTTCTTTCTGTCCAATTTGCGCGTGTGGGACTAAATTCGAAAATAACTCGATCTTATTTCCCGGTTAAAAAATGTATTACAAATTTTCGAATTTATTTTAAACTTTAATCGCAATCTTTTAAAATTAGAGCTTTTTTGTTTTCGAATTTTTTGAAAGTTCGAATTTTTAATTTTTGGTTTAAAAATTTTAATTTTTGTGGAATGGATATCGTGAAAAACTATATCAAACTGCAGAAAATTTACATAATTAAAAAAAAAACAAAAACTTTTTTCGAAACTTAGCAAAAAACCCGGGTTCGGCAGTTTTTTGCGGTTCCAGCTTTTTTGAAATGCTACTGAAATAATGAATAATTTTGAAGGTTCATTTTTAATTATTTATTTAATGTTTTGCGGCTCTCCTGATTGTTTAATTTTTTACGGTTAAAATTTTCAACGTACTTCTTTCGAAATAGGAGGGCTTTAGTTACGCAAATTTTGGGGCAACATCTAAAAATATAACAATTCAGGTTCTTTTACGTATTTTTTTAAAATCGAATCTCAATTCCAATATAATTTTCCATATTTCGAAACCTCGCACTTTTCGTATTATAGCAATTAAAACTCTTGGATCCTTTTCAAAGTTACATAATTAAATTTGATAAAAGGATTAATTATTGAAAATGAACTTCACTATACAACAACACTCAATCCTCGTCATTTTTATTTTTTTATTAACGGGAATGTAAAATAATTAAAGCCTTTTCTTAATTAAGTGAATTAAAAAAATACCGTCTTACTTACTCCTTCAGTCAATATTTAAAGGTTTTTAAAAAAATTGCAACAAAATAACGAATTAGAATAAAAAAGAAAAAATTATATTTGATATTCAATTTGCTCCAGTTTTTTTCATTCTGTTCAAACTCAACTCCCCCATCCCACCACCACATTTTGCTACACAAATTTCATATTACCGTTCATTCGATACTCGAATCCTGAATAACATGCTGCAGTTCCTGTTAAGAAATATGCACCCTCACCCGCTGCCGCATCCTCCACTTTAAACTGCTGTTGCACAAATTCTTCCGGTTGCACTAATTGATCCGAAGACGCATAGAGAAAAGCGAAATGCAATTTCCATTGAAATTAATATCGGTGCAATGTGGGTGGTGCATTATTGAAATTGTAATCGCGTGTCGCCTCAGCCCCCAATGGTATTTGTATAAATTGGGCTGCAGTGCTGAATGGTGAATTTTGCCATCGCACTAAAAATGCTCTTAAGACACAACTACACACTTGCAATGGGGTTTACACTCAAGCGTATTTATATCGAAAATTGAAAAATAAAATACAGCGCGCAGAACAATGCGAATAAAAGAAAATGGTGCGCGTTTTCCAGTACTGATGTTATTTTGTTGTGTGTGATTTGCATCTTCTTGGGTACAAAGAAAATGGAAAGGTGGGGATGGGGTGGGGGTGGGAGAGGGGTTAAATTGCGCGAGCGGCAAGACACCCACAAGGGGATGCACGGAAAACTCAGTACTTTTCATGCATATGTACATGCAAATTTGTTTTTCTCTCATTGTTTCGCTCAAATGAAAAGAAAATATAAGAAAAAAAAAATCACAAAAGAAGGAAAAAAAAAGAAAATGTCATTCTATATGCAAATGGCAGCACTTTACAATTTTTTCATTTCGTTTATTTTTTTGTTCCTGCACTTTTTAGGTCAAGTAAAACTTGTCCCTTTATCAGTTTTTTTTTTTTTTTTTCATTCTTATTTTTTGTGAGTTTGTAAGTTTTTGTGCATTTTTTTTTCTTCTTCTGCTTCTTCATAAATAACTGCGGAATGTGTTTCAATTTCTTGTGTGTGTATAAACCCTCGCTTTGGTTGTTGCTGAAAATGGGATTACCGAATAAAATGGAAGTAAATCTGTTTGAGATTTTGTATATATGTCGATTTTATCGCGATTTCGTTTCCTCATTTCCCGGTTCGCCCGGTTTCGCGCCTCACCGTACCATGATGCCAGTGGTGTGGCAGAGAGCACAACTTAACGGTGTATATATGGTGTCTAAACAAAACACACCATTGAAAATTTTCTGGCATCTTATGCGCTGTAATGTAATACAAAGAATCGATTCACCACTTCACTTCCCAATCAGTAAATAGCATCTCACTTCAGGCCGCATATTTGATGCCAATATGGTGGGAAATTTTTTTTTTTTTTTTAGGAAAAACGTCTGCCATATCATCAAAAATGGGTAAATTATCTCGCTTATCACTGCCTCGTGGTGTTTATGTGTGTGCTCGAAGAAATATCGCCAATTAAACGGGATGTTTAGGTGCATGACGATGACAGTACTGATTTTTAATGGACGATTTTGTGACGTTAAGTGTCGAAATTTAATAACCAATAAACCAGATGTTGTATAGGAAATTGCACGAGTTGCAGACTCGATAAATGCTGCGCCGCACAAATGCGAACAAACATAAAATAACATAAAAATTGAAATGGCTTGACGTGGTGGTGCGACGTGCCACAGTTTGATGGCGCACGCTACTGCCGTCCAGCTGTCCGTTATTCTGACCAAATGACTCGATTGGGTTGCGCTTTCCCGTTCGTTTTATATACAATAAACAATCAATATTTACTGTACTAATTGTTGAGGAACGTGGTGTATGGCTAAATCGATGGTATTCCCCTATTGTCTATTTTGTGCTCACGTTATAACGGGTACGGGATTAACACACAAACACTTTGCATGCGGTGTACATCTTTGTATGTAATGCATTTGCGGAAATTGCAATGAATACAAAAAGATCTATACGTAGCACAATTAAAGGGCATTAAAATGCGAGCGCTTTGTTTGAAATCCCTGCCTAGTTAGTGCAGTAATAGATAACGTGAGAAAATGTGTAAGTAATTGTCTGTATGCTTATCCACTTTTCACCTCATATATTTAGGCAGAATATCAGTTGCTTAAGTTGTTCTACATCGCCGACCGTCTTCCAGGATACTACCTCCATGCAAATAACGCAACACGGGTAAGTGTAAAACACAAATTTTGTGTCTAACTAGCACAATGCTATATATTACAGTAAGTATAATTAAGCGTTGACTTCACTCCGTTGTGTTGTGGAGAAGAGTAATGACGCCATTTTTGAGATAACCATCTCATTCTTGTTATACAAACGGGACATTACATATTTTAATGCGTCTTATATGACGTATACACGATAAAGAGTTATGCTTATACAACAAAAACTTTGTATAACTGTGCAGCTTGAAATTAGTGGCGTTATAATGATAGGTTCCAATGCGGACTCATGGTGTTAAAATAACGGGGTTAGCTCAGTGCGGTTTGTTTTATTGTTTGGCGTGCTCCGTGTGGCCGTTAGTTAGTCGCACACTATCAACTTAATCAAATGCCAGTGGCGTAGCAAAATAGGTTTCTGGTGCATTACACAATTGTTTTATTACATGTGAAAAGAATGCAAGGGAACAAAGGCGTAAGGCGCATTAAATAACACAAATCGTTTAATACGATTACGTAAGATTACATTAAAATTACACCACAATTAATATACTTCACACGCATTCGTGTGCAGTGTGGAGCTTTTGCTCATGTGCATCCAACGAAATTTATTACTCAACCACTCTATTGTTGGACTGATGATGCACCAATCAGTTGGGTTTATCCCATTTAATCCGTGCGAATTGAAGATAAAAAACTACATCGCAGGGAGAGCGAAGTGGCATTTTATATACGACTGTTGCTTTTTTGCAGTTTAATTAAAATTCTCTATGATATATGGGGAATGTGACCTTGAAATTTCTGAATTTTTGTTCCAAATTTTTTTTTTTTACTGAGATTAGTAATAATGTCGAACATCATAGTACTCTAAAATAAACAGTTTTTGCATTACATATTTTCATTACAAAAATATGGCCTTGAGTTTTTAAAATTTGACCTTGAAATGTTCAGTAAGTTTTCTTATCTTATTAAAATTTACAACAATGTAAAAAAAAAAGTTTTAAAATATTTAAAGTTTCTGAGATATAAAAGTGTGACCTTGAATTTTCAACTTTTTACTTTGACAACAATATATTTTATCTAATGTTTAATTTAAATCTTTAATATTAAAACAATTTCATTGAAACAATCTGTGTGGGTGGCGCTGAAGTTGAATCATGAACAAAAATGCAATAACGCAAAACAATGCAAAGATAAAAATTAATTTAAAATTGGTAACAGACAACTGCTGTCGCTTTGTTTGTTCACGCAAAAATTGTCAATCAACTTTTTAATTTGTTGCGATTTTTTTTCGTCCAAATAATCACTCAGTGATCACACTTCTTGAAACTTTCATCATTTAAAAATAATTTAAATAAACAATGAATTGTTCCCAATATATTCCTTTCATGTGTTTTGAAAAAAAAATCATTATTGTGAAATTATGCAGTGATGCAAATGTAAATTGATTTAGGATTTCGAGGAAAATTTAAATTTAGTTAATCGAAATTGGTAAAATTGATAAAAAATGTAATTATCATATTAAAAATTCAAAATATTTGTTTATCTTATACTTTTAATGGTTATTAACCCCAACATAAACAATCCATAATATTGTTAATTAAATTTTCGTTGTTAAACACTCTCATTTAAAAATAAAGCAATCACAAAAAGCTTATCGAATGAATGAAAATAATCACGTTTTGTGAATGTTATTTTAAAATTTAAAGCCGTTTGACATTTTGAATTTTTTGCCCAACAGATAAACAGCATAATTAACATTATTATATTTGATTCATCGACAGTGTGTGTTTATTCAAACATCATATTGTAATTACAAAATTTGTTTTTGTTTGTCACTTCATGATTTTGAATGCAAAATTTTTCAGTATTTTGTGAATGAAATTTGTTTCATTTATACAGCCGAAACGCGATAACCCGAACATCGCGAACTCTGGGGGATTGTTTCAAATTTCCATAGCTATTATATTTTTATTGGTATTCAAGGAAGAATTTTTTAAAATTGAATGATGAGTTGTAATTTACACTTTTTCGAACATTAAATTTTAAAAAATCGGAAAACTGTAAATATCTATTACGAGTCTCTAAATATAATGTTAGTGTAGACTTTAACATAATACGAATATATTTTATTATTAAAACAAGAGATGATAATTGACCAACCACTAACCTTATAAGGTTTAACTACAATATATTTAGAGACAGTTTTTAGTTGTTAAAACCACTGATATTTTTAAAAAACATTTCCAGTACATAATTTTATCCCCATTTTAAAATAGTTATTCAAAAATGTTAAGTAAAATTTCCATTCATTCGAATTATAGAGATTCTACTGTACTTAATTAAAAACGTGTACACATATTAACTGAATGGATCAACGCTTCGTAATATTTGTTTTAATGATTGTAATTTTGTGTAAAATGTAAATTAAAGCCATTCCATAATTAATTTCAGTTCAATTCAAGCCAACCAAATTAATTCCAATAATCCAGAACTTTGGGGGTTGAATTTAAATCATTATTGTAATTATTACGGCTTAAATACAACCAACATTAAATTAATTAACTGTTTTATGAATTCTAAGAAATTTGAGTGTGCGCAGTAAATCATCTGATGCAACTAAATTAATAATTCTAAAACTAGAATCGTTTGTGCTCTGGGAAATTTGCATTTGAAAATCTTAGAATTATATATATAAAATAGAGCAAAGTCCCATTACTTGTAAAAGCTCAATAACTATCGAGTAAGACATTTAAATTCAATTGAATGATAATCCTTCAAGTATTTTGTAATGCGCTGCAAATAATTCAAAGCATGGTCAAAAGAAAACAGCATTTTCAATCTAATTGCTTTCTGTTGTAAAATGTCAAAGTAATGATGGCTCTTCCAGTCGATTGCGATTTTCCGAAATTAAATAAGTTTACAGTACTCCGTGCAGCAATATGTAAGCTATACGACGAAAGTTCACTCAATGCAAAGAATTGCGCCAATATCTTGCCCGTTTTCCTTTAATTCGTCCATCAAAGTTTGGCCCGAGTGGGGAGGGAGGGGAGGAAGCTTTTGATAATACTACAAGAACTTGTAACATTGTATATTATGTTGATACGCAGAAGCAATTTTAAACACAATTTATATGTCGGAACGAAATCACGTCAAACTTGGCTTCAATGGTTTTAATAAAATTACAAGACGCTTCACGGCCTTTACAAATTTGATCGATTGCCTTTAAATACATATTAAATTGACCGAATATTATATTGACCGAATATATAGAACAAGCGAAATGCATTGTAAAAGGTCCTTTTTGCAATTCATTTTTATGTAAAGTATTATTTCAATCTTCTTCAAATTGTTTTTACAATTTGAAGCAATAACATGGGTCAATTTTTAATTGATGTACTTTAAAGTTTAAACTGTCCTCGTGAATTTTTTTTCAAGGTCATTCCAAGAATTTAATTTTAAATGCCAAATAGTTTTGTTACTTTATGTCAAAGAATTCTTCACAATTTTCACCATCACCCAATTTAATAATGATTAAAATTTAAACCCATTGTTTAATATATCAGACTGGCGTTGTAACAATAAAATATCCCAATGCGCAAAATTTCCCAAAATGTACTAAAAAAAAAAACCTAAAAATTAAGTTCTAAAACAGAAATATCCCACAATGTGTTCTAAATGTTAAATCTTTAGAATGCCTGATGCAACTTTAATCCTTTCTGATTAAATAATTAATAAAATTTTAATCCCTTCTGATCCCTTGGAAGCCCTCTAGAATTCCTCTTTCTAAGAATAAGTCAAATCGTTGCTTCTAAGAAAAAAAACACCCAAAATTTAGATTTCAATCCATAAAAAGCACTTTTAAAGCTCAAACATCATGAATATCAATAAATCAGTTTGTGAAAGTGTTGACAGAAGTTCTTTTGAATTTTATAATGGCACAAAATACTTTTCACCCATCGTTGTCTGCCACACTGACACACACACCCCATTTCAGCAAGCACGATAACGAGTGCAGTGTTTGTCTGAGGAGCGACAGCTCCTAAGAAAACGTCACTTCTTCAATTTGTCTTCGATATTTATGTCCTCTTAATCAGTGCCATCTCATTGTAAACCAAACCAAGCAATGAGCGCGCCATCCATGTAGACAATCGTTCAGTTGTAATGGATTGGGGGCGCGAAGTGTGTGTGTCTGTTGCAGTTGAACTGCAGTACAAAAGGCACACACTGCAGCGACGTGGTACAAGTGCAATACTTGTTTTGAAATGTCAGTTTCTGCGTTTCAAGCTGTTACAAGCAGATACACATCATCTAGTTTCATGTTCTAATGTTTGCCCTAAATCCACTGATTCGTGGGGTTTGTTTTTTGCATTGCTGCGATGTGCTCGCTTAACAAACATTTTCTGATCCCGCATCTCTGAATTATTATACGAGTGCGAGTTCATATGTGGATGCGGAAATTGGGGTAGCTGTCGGTTAATTGCACGTATGGCAGCGTCGATATTGAGATACAAATCAAAGGTTAATTGCAAATATTTCTGTATCACTGACGAAATCATGAATGTGTGTTTTGTGTGCTATTCAAATACTGACCTTCTGTCAGAAAATAAATAAATCCTCGTACCCAATTCGACGCATATTTGAAATTGAAGTCAATCTGACAAATTAATCCTTTGATCGTTAGTACACGTTCATGTGATTTGTCGTTGAATTATATTTAAAAACATCAATTTAAACTAACGTTCTTCACAATTTCCTGGAATTACACTTTAATCGAATTTGCAATTTCAATTATTTACAGAATTAAATTTAATATATTCTTACACTTTTATACAACGCGTTTATAAAAGAACTTTGCAACAATAAAACGTCCTTTCTCCCAAGATTTCATATTTCAATATTTTTTCTACATTCAATGTATGACAATTTAAATAAGCATTACATAAAACTTCACGGCAGGGAGGACGACATAAAAATTTTGGTTACACAAGAAACCTTAAAAAAAAATTAAATATGTTTTAACAAAAAGTACTGAATCACATTTTTAAAAGTGTGACAAATAATTTGACACTGAAATATTTAGCAAAATGGCTTAGGTCGTTAGATTTAAAGAAGCAAGTTAAAAACAATTTAATTTTGTGAAGGATTTCAAAAATGTAATTCTAATAATTAACCTTGAACCTTATAGTCGGTGATTAAATGACCTTGAATTACTGATTTTAAAAACAAATAAATGGCGTAAAATGATTCCTTTAAACTTAAGTTTTTTAGTTATAAAGTTTACGTTTAAGTTACGAATTGGAAATAAAAATTGGCCTTGGAAATGTTATTGCATTTTGCAAGACCTTGAGCTGCTTTAACCGAACTTTAGAAAACTGAAATCCTTTTAAAAAACTAAAATTATTTACTTATAAAAACTATTTAAAATAAAATGATGTTTTTAAATTTGTTTTTAAATCGTAAATAAAATGTTGCCGTTAATAGTTTTGAAGGAAGTGTATTAAAATACTGTTATAATAACTGTTTCAATTTAAATTAAAACTATTTAAGCCGATTTTTAAATTGAAATTCGAGAAACTAAAAAATTGAAATAAAATCCTTAAGCTGCTTTTTGAGAAAAGGATCAACTTTAAAATCGAAGGCATCATTAAAATAATTTTAAGCGTTCCCATTCGCATTCTAAAATTGTTTTAAATTTCTGTTTTTCAATTTTTTTTTATGTTTCATTTGCAAGATTTTAGTGCTCGTTTGAAATTTAAATTTTAAAAATGAAACCTTATTTTTTGGTTTATTTAAAAAACCAGAAAGAAGTTACAATAACAAGTTTAATATTATGAAATATCCATTTTTAATTGATTGCATATAATCAAAAGGACTACTACAGAATCCTTCGTATCAATTAAATATAATAATTGCCATCAATGTAAATATGAGCAGCCCTCAGGAGTGTTTTCTGAAAATCGATTATTAATAAATATATGAAGTTCATAACTTTATGGAAGCCCTTTTCCCGAATTGTAATCTCTTTCAATCTGACCAATCCCTTCAATTTGTCAACCTACATAAGTATGTAACTAGGCAATTATTATTTTAGGCGCATTGCAATCTCCTGGGTGACATCACACCATACAGCAAAGGACGCATTGATATGTTTGTTATGTCCATATGAAATATTTACGGATGTTAGCTTCCCCCACCCCCCAAACACCCTCCCCCCCCCCCACTTGTTTGATATTTAATGTTGGCATGCATACACTTCCACAAATATTCCACACATCATGCAAACAATCGACCAAAAGCGTAAATCTCGCATCCGATGTGTCGCACATTTAAATATTGTTTTATTTTTAAATGTTTTACCATGACGTGTGTGTAACAAGCACACTGCATAAGATTAAAGTGTAATTTGTTTGCGAAAGAGTTAATTAAAAATGCATGAGCCCACCCCCTCCACACGCGGTAATAAATAAACGCGTGCGTGTGTCAACTGCACACATGTAAAGTAAAGGTCATCCTACCGCAACACCCCAACATGTCCTCCCATCGCTAATTATAAAGCGATTGAGATTTATATTTGCCTAGCGGCACCACGCGACGTGCTCGTCAGCGCAACCCCTGAACACACACGCGCATCCCCTCCACGTATCTACACACCCGGAACACTGCACATAATAAATGTGTGTGTGTGTGTTTGATTTTTTTAAAGCAAATTTCCTCAAATCACCGAACAAACATCCAGCTAAACAAACTAAACTGGAAAATTCACACTTAAACGGTTTTTCGTGGCCATTTTGGTGCGAGGATTGAGGCGTGGGGAGTCCTTGCGGTGGGATGTGTGCATTTCTTCTTATTCTTTGTTTTACTAATTTTTGTATTATAAAAACCCAACGTAATTGAGTAATAAATTCATTCAATTTAAATTTTTTTTGTGGATTAAAGTAAATAATGCAAAAACTTGATTTAACACCAACTGAAAAGAATGATTAAAAATAATTGTGGGTTTAATTGCACAAAAAACTTGGTATGTCAAAACTTCGGACCACAGTCACATCCCAAAATTCCACTAAATTTTATTTTATTTTCACATATTTTCAATAAATAAAAAATTATTGCATCTCAAAAACGGCTGCAAAGATTTTGACAATTTTTTAAATTATTGTTACAAAGATTATTTTTTAAGGAAAATTTAATTTAAGTCACTAATTTGCTCTCTATAATTATACTTGTGATATATTTAAAGGTCAAAATTCACTAATTTCAAGGTCAAATGTTTCATATCTTATAAACCATGCTTAATTTGAAATAAAATGTTTCACGCTATTGTGTTTTTTTAGATAACAAACAAAAAAACATTTTCGAAATATTTCAAGGTCACAATATGAAGTTTCAAGGTCTTACTTTATGTTCAAAAACATTCATTATTATTTTGAAACATCTTCTATTGTAGTTCTTTAATAAACATACATTTTTTAATAACTCAATGTCATAATTTTAAGATTTCAAGGTCAAAACTGCGTTTTAAAAAATTTCGAGGTTAAAATAAAATGTTTCAAGGTGACATTTATAAGTTTTTAAAGCAGTTATTTTTATTTTAATAAATTTTTTATTATGTTGCTTTAATCGATATGGATTCGTTTAACCATTCAAGGTCAAATTATTAAGATTTCAAGGTCAATAACCGCGTTTTGCATTAAAAAATCACCCAAAAACCGTTAAATTTCAAAAATATTGCTACAAAATAAATTCAAACTCGACTCTCCCTACCGCAATGCTTTACATTCATTTTTCTCATTCATTCATTTTACCTTTTTCCATTCCGCCATGTAGCATTTCCACGGGGAATTAGGCTTGTGCATCCACCAAAGTAGATCAGTTGTAGGGGAGGTGGGGGGGGGGGATGTTGAGGGTGGCGCGAATAGCAATATATCTCTACGTAGCCGCGTTTGGTGTACACTGTACAGGTCTATCGCATTTAATGTGTGTGCATAACGGGAATTCCCGCACACATTATTGTGCACACACATACTTGATGTGGCGCAGAAAGAGACACAAAAGTGGAGCGACATGGGTGCGGAAAATCGAAACAACCGTGTCGCAGAGGACATTTTCACATACTTAATTGAAAATGTTCCCTAAACACGGCGAGGCAATGTTTGAATCGTGGAAACTTTTTTATATTTTTCACCTTTTTTTTTTGTCACCCCCACCACTTGATGTTCACCCCCTCACTGTTTCGCATGCAGTTCTTATTCTTTTTCCCACGAAAGCATTTTGGTTTTAGTTTTTGTATATTATTTGCTTGTTTTTTTTTTTCCCCCGCCTTTTATTTTTGTTTTACTTTTTATTTGTCTTGAGCAGATTTCGCATTCATATTGATTTGAATTGTGTGTGTTCGTTTGCAGCAATTTTGTCATCCCCGAAATTCGAAAATGTGAACATTTACAATATTCCAGCGCGTCTCCTCCCCCCCGACATTCCCTTGCACGATATTGTGACACATAAATCTGCAACTAAACCATGAGTTCGACATTTTTTTCGTTGTCTTTTGGATGGCCCACCGACCTTCTTCGCACATCTACGCAAGTATATTGTACAATTTTAGGGGGTGGCGCGGTGACACTGTCACTATGCTCGAGGGTGGAAAGTTTGGGATTGGGAGGGGTGGGGCCACCGCACTGTTATAGGTATAGAACGGTATATTGCCGTTGTATGGTCATGAAGTGTGACTGAATATAAGGAATACATTATTTTAAGTAGATGTGTGTCTTTTAGCCGGTGCGAGTATAAATTGCCTTTGTTTTGTCTACATAAGTTTATTTTCTTTGTCGGAAAGCTGGGCTAAAAGGGTGCGGTTATCGTTACCCCAACAAAAATATATGTAAAGTATTCTTTTTATTGAACTTTTTGGGTTTATTGTTAGGCATTCTCTTTATTACAAGCATTATCCATTTTGATTTTCATTTCAGTTATTGCTTTTATTACGATTTCATTTATTTGTGTACTTTGTTCTTATTCTTTTTATTTCCTTTTTCTTTAAAAATAGTGTGATAAATCATCCACTGAAGAAGATTCGGTGAGTTTTATTTTATTTAAAAAATGTATTTTAAAATTAATTGACTTAAGTCTTAAGTCAAGTTTTTATTTAACTCACTTTATTTCCATTATTTTTTGTTTAATCCATTTTATTTTAATTCTATTTAATTTGTAGACATCTCAAGAATTACTTTGGGTAAGATCTTTTTTTTATTTTACCACATTTTGCTTATTTTATTTGTAATTTTTTTATTTTTGTATTTAAGGCTGAGGATGAGATGCTTGGTGATGGATTAGATATTACAGATTTTGGGGTATTTGAGGTTATTCTTCATTTAATTTTATTCTGTTTTGTTATTATTTTATTTATTTATTTTTATTTTATTTAATGTCAGAGTGGTTCGGGAGCAGATGAAGCCGATGGATGTATAGAATGTGTGGTGGTAAGCTATTTGTTTGCAAAGAAATTTCAAATTCATTAATGAATTAAACATCATATTTTCATGAATTAACAAAATGTCATTAAAACCTAACTACATACTTATTTGTAAGTTGTAATTAATGTTAACATTTTCATGGATTAATTGAAGATTAATTTTATTTAAAACTTTTTCAAACTAAATTTTAAAAAACGTGTAAAAAAATTGTTAAATTTAATTTGGAAAAAAAACTTTAAAAATTCAAGTTAAAGAACATTATTCTTGAATGAGACGAATATAAACGTACATAATTTTCGACGCCTTTGTAGCTACCCAATAGTGACAGAGAGAATGTGTTTGTGTGCGTTATTTTTGTACGTTCTGAATTCGATCCAGTCGTAAATTTTCGTCGCCCAAATGTTGTGCTTTGTGCATTTTGGTTGAGGTGAGAACGAAATTTTTCGATGCCCGTTTATTTCCAGCTGATTTAACAATTATAAGTATCCACATTGAATTTTTTTAAATACTTTTTTTTTGAGAAAATGAAATTGAAACTATTGAATATAAACTCTAAAACGGCTCAACTAATTTCTAAACATGTTCTTTTACATAAATGCATTAAAGTGACACGTCATGATTTAAAACTTAACCTCAAAGTGTACTTAACTTTGTAATTTTGAAGGTTAAGTATCGTATTTTTCAAAAATAAAATATTTTGTTTCGATGGCGCTGTCATTGCTCACAAATTCCACATTAAATATTCATAAACAAAATGTTTTCTACTTAAAAAATTCTACAAGGAATGCATTTATGAGTACAATCACAATGGGTCACTTTTAAAGTACGGCAAAGTTCGGCCATTTTGTAAACGATTACTTAAGTAAAGTCCCAATTAATTTTTCATTGGAGAATATTGTACTTTTGTACTAAGTACCGAGATTCTTATTATTGCTTTAAACTTAATTTTATTAACTAAATTTATTAAAAAAACATTTACCAATGACGTGATTTTTAATTAGTTATTTTAACTGCTTGTAAATTATTTAAAATATGTTTACCAACCCTTGCCTTTTTAAAATCTGAAATTGCATAAATCACAAACCAAATTTTTAATTGAATTATTTATAAAATGAATCATAAATATATTATTAACTGCACCACAATTAAATTGGTGTTGCATTGACAACAATTAACAATATCATAGTTCTCGTACAAATTCGATAATAATATTATGTTGCACAACATAATTAACCAATTAAGTGGTTTCCACATTTTTTCCATTCAGCAATATTGTGCACAGAGCTAGTGATTACCAAAGACAATGAATATTCAAACCGACAATAATTAATAATTGCTTTATGAACAACATTATAAATTGGTATGCCATTACACCACGGAAATAAACATATTACATTATAATTGGCAATCTTCAGTCGTGTTTGTGCTGTGCTGGTGAATGCACTTCTGCCTACAGCCATCACGCAGATACAAATTATGCTCATTTAAATATTAAGCTTGGTGCATAGAATTTGCCACCGAAACACATGCTTCATGAATTTTAGATGCATTACATGTTTATTATACACAGAATTATTCTATGACGTTGCCACTATACATATTTCGATGTCATTTCGTTGACATTTACATGCTTCAATGCACCACAAAATAGTAAAAATAAATAAATACCAAAAAACTCAAATATCACAGACCTACACAAATATTGTGTGTTTGCTTCAGTTGTATTATGCGCTGGCTGACCCACTTACATTTCCACTAAATTCTTTGGGAAAAAGTTCATTAACCGAGTTGTGTAAAAAAAAATTTAAAAATACATTGCAGGGAGAGCATTGTGTCAATTTAATGCGACTCAAATTGTAATGCAATTGCTAAAATGAGCTTTAAACTAAATTCAATCGCGAAATAACAGTTTGGACTTTGTAAATTAAATTAAATAAAAAAAAAAAAACTCTTTTCTGACTTTAAAAAATTTGTGATTTGAACTTGAAAATAAAAAAATATATTTTTTTCACAGAAAAAGAAAGTGAAAGAATTTATTTGCGATAGCTTTCAAAGTTTTTGTGATACAAAATAAATTATGTTTTATATTTTGCATTGAAATATTTAACATAATATTGTTTATTATTCTAAGAATTTAATAACTGAATCCGTATTTTAAAGGATATACTCTTATTATCCTTAAAAAATTACTGGAATAATAATTTTAAATGGTCAAAGTCGTTAAAATCTTTTAATGTCCAAATAATTTTAAAAAACATTAATTTTTGTTGTTTCTATTAAAAAATCTTTTTTTTTTAAATTGACTTTAAGATGTCTGATGGCCTTAAATAAAATTGAGAATTAAATCTTCTTTAAAAAGTATTTTATCTAGTTAGAACAAAGGATTTCATTATTTTATGCAAATACTTTTAACTGTTTACGAAATCGGAATGTAATAAAATGAACGAGTGACAATCTCTAAAATGTTCATAAAATACAGACAAACATTTTTCAAAACCTCTTTTAATGTGTCATCTGTAAGTCATATCAATTCTAAATCATAAGCTGCAGTCTTCTTAAAAAAACAAAATCACGATTGCAAGAATCTTTTACTCCACTACGTTGGGTCACAATAAACTTAAAAAAAATTCAAAACTCTTTCAAGTCACATTCAGGGACTAGCACAAAAAAAAGGAAACCTTAAAAAGTTTATTTTAAATCGATAATTCCACCATCTTAGACTATTCACAACACACAAAAAGGGGGTGGGGGGAAATGAAATACTTTATACAAGCGCAAAATGCTGGACGACATGAAGCTTTTGGCTCCCAAAGATGTGTGCACAAGATGCAATCTTTTTTAATTGGCGCTCCGGCTTTTAAATGAAGTTCCTCCAGGAGAAGAGGTAGTTGATCGCATAACAATATACGAGTTAACCCCTTTTGAATTGGAGCGAGCTTTGATCAACACATTTTATATGCACAGAGTACTTAAGTGTTGCGACAGACTCGTGACGCAAGTGTTCCTATTGAGCGCACTTCACAAAACGTGTTTGTTTTATAGTGCAGGTAAATGCATGCAGCCGGCGTGCATAGTTTTTTTTTTGTAGTACTTTTCCAGACTTTGTAAACAATGCAATGAAGTGGATTTAATGTTATGCATTTTGAATAAGTTATTAGAATTTATTTTTTGATATTTTAAATTTTTTATAAAAATAATTTTTGGGAAAGAAAAATTGAATTGAATTTTAAAAGAGTAAAATTCAGATTCACGTCTTCACATTCTTTTACTTACTTATACTTTATTTAACGGGCATCTTAAAACTTTTTAGACATTTGAGCTTGTTGTTGATGCTAAAAGCTCGATTGTGTGTAATAAACTTTCTGCTCCGTTGTGTTCTGTAAATTTGGTGCACCCAAGTTGTTAAAAGAGTTTTTTTTTATTTCCCACCCTCTCTCCCCTTTTGTCATTATGTTTATTTTACGACTTTATTCAGTCCTGCTCATGCAAGTTTACCGTGAATTTGTGGAAACCAAAAAATAAAAAAATAACGCAAAAAAACCACCCTTACTCGTTACGGGTAATTTTAAAACAGCAATGTGACGAGGATTATAGCACAACCCCGTAATAGAGTGTTGTGGTGGTTGGACGCAATGTCGACTGTCTGGAAAATGTGCACGGCGTTTATTTGGCGTCCACTTAATGTGAATCCTTTAGCTGTTTTAAAGCAGGACATTTTAAAACCAAAATGCGAATTAATTGTGATTCAAAAAGAAGGGTTGTAAACGCAATATAATTTTTTTTTCAAGGATAACAACATTGAATATTTGTTGTGTCATCAAATTTTATTAAAAAATTCATTTAAAAAAAAAACAAGGGTTGAAAATCAGTTCTATTATTAAACATCATCCCCTAAAAAAAAGCATTCATAAGTAACTACAAGTAGATGTAGTTTATGTAGCAGCAATTTAACTTAAAGGATCAAAAGGGGATGAGGGGGTTAAAAAGCTTTTGTATAATTTAATGACGCGGCTTTCGTCGCTTGGAATCATCTTCGTCATTTCTTTATTGCTTTAATTCGCAAGCAACATTAAGGATAGTCGACATAATATATATATAAAGTATATCATTGCTCATAGGTAACGCAACCCTTAACATGCTGCTGTAATTAAATAACTTTTGCTGCGAAGTTGTTGTACTCGTTGTAATATACCTAAAATGTTTTATTTATTTGTATTTGCAGACAGAGGATGATGATGATTCATCCTTCACGGAGCGACCTCCAATGCCACCCCCACCACCAGGTAAATAAATGTCTCATTAAATCTCTTAAATTATATTACAGCTACGACGCAATGTGCAACGAAAGTATTGTGGATTGTGGTTCACTCATTTGGATTTGAAGATGAAAACTAAACTTTGAGCTTTCATCATTGTATTATTTTTTTAAAACCAAAACGGTGCAAAATGCATTTTACATAAGCGTCGCTCTTGACTGGAGCTCAAAAAAAAAATGGGGGATGGGGTGTTGAATTTACACATGAACATTGAATATGTGAGCACACAACATGAGTGCACACTGCGCTGTAGTAGTTCTTTTCAGTTTACTTAAAATACACAACGTGTGCTCTCGTACATTTCAAGAGCGCTGTGTGTAACTTCAAAGGGATGCTAAATCTCACCTTTTTAAGACTGTGCATGCATGCATGATGCAAACACACCCCCAACATGAGAGATACACTACTCTGAATATGTTTAGAAGCAACTTTATTGTTTTGAAAAAATAAAAAATAAAAAATTGTTTTCGCGAATATTTATTCACCCAATTGATGCAACCCATAAAAGCTTCCAAAAGCAGAAAGCGGGTAATGATATATAGATCAAAATATTGTATAGTAAATAAGTTGATGTAAATGTATTCACAATCTAAACACCCGTACCATTTCACTCCACCCCCATTTGGATCAAATAAGGGTAAAGTTTTAGTAAAACTCTCACACACAATTTATACATATATATGTACATACGTGTAAAGCAAAACACAGCTTTCATGCAAGACGTTAAACGTACACCGTACGTGTGCAAAATAAACATTGCAAGTATGAACTATAAGGAGGGCGCAAAAAAAAAAAAGAAGAAAAAAAAGGAACAGAAAAGCAATAAACGCAACCGTAAAAATTAATTAAAGCAAAGTGTCATAACATAACAATTACAAGTGTCGGTTGCGAGAAATATAAATGAGAAAGCATAAACATATGCACAAGGAAATATTATGTTCAATGGAGGGGGAACAACAAAATAAAAGTTTCAACTTAATGTATGCACAGTATCTGGGTGGTGTAAGGTGTTCCTGTAAGAAGTTTTTTTATTATATTTCATTGCTGAGTATTTTAACAGCTTGCTATGAATTTTATTTTACTACCCTTACTTTTTGAAGTGTAATTGCTGTAATGCTTTCTACGATGTGGATCATGCGTGTTATTTTTTTAAGTAATTGAAATGGTAATGGGGACATTACTTTCCATAACATTTTCATTATTTAATATTAATTATCACTACAAATTATTAATTAATACATATAAACGTTCCATTTTTTCAAAATAAAACGAGAACATTTCATATTTGGTTATATATTTTATGAAAAAATTAAAAAAGCTTTCAGAATTTACCCGGTTTCTATTTTATTTTGCGGTTCAAAGTTATTCCTTGTAGCTTATGCCATTCTTATTGTTTTTTATTAATTCATTGGTAGATTCACCTTCATTAAATATAACTTCTGTGTTTTGAGATTCATTTTAACTAAAAATGGTGAATTTAAATAATAATTTTTAAATTTATTTCCTTTTTAAAAAATGAAGATTTTTTGGAAGCTTTTTAATTTTTTTTATGTTGTTCCTTTATATTTTTCTTTTTGAGTTAAGTCATTTTTTTGGGAAGGGAAATTCTACCTTGTAAATCCTACGTTAAGGAGCAGCTACAGATAATAAATTTTTCGTTTGGAAATTTAATGTAGTTGCGGTAATTGGCAATTCCGCCCGGTTCATCATTTTTTTTGCGGTTCAAGGATATTCCATAAATTTTTTGTGACTGAGAAAAAACCATGTTTATTTTCATCCATTTATTTTTGCGCTAAAACTGTTTTCCCGGTAAAAAGCTCATTTTCCGATTCAGAATCGTGTTTTTTTGTTCAAAAGTAGTTTTCTCATTTAAACCTTAAAAACGTTTTAAAATTTTTATAAAATTTATTTATTTACTGAATTTTATTACCGCTTCGGAAATTTTGTACCGTAAAGCTCTCCCAAACTTTAAACTTTGTGTTAATCACACTGAATGAGTGATATAATTAAATTTAAACAATTTATATAAAGAAGAACGTCCTAGAACCTATTTAAAAACAAAAAAAAAAAAACTTTTCGTCATAAAATCGAAAGCTTTGAATGACAGATGTAAATAACTATTCTCAAACATCTTCTAACACTATTTCATTATAGCTATTTCAGTGTAACTGATAACTGTATAAAATATTTAAAGACTTTCTCACATTTCTTTTAAGTAAATTACCAATATTAACCTCGTTAAATACCGAAAACATTTTTGCACAACTGAATGCCTATTCGCATTCCTTATGACGTGTCATACTGCCAAATGAATGGAGAAACATGCGCAATTACTAATTACTAATTAGTATAATTATCATCCATTCATATAAACCATTAATGCCCTGGAAATGTCTCAATTTCGTCAGGTGGGAGGCACCCACCCAAATTACACCCAGCCCTGCGAGATTATACAGATTCGTTCATATGCCAAATGAAGAGCGACACAAAGTAATACGTAATAAAATGTATTTCGTAATTCGTATCCATACATTGTGATGTGTAACACTCGTACTGTCGTACATATGTGCATGAATGAGCGATCTCTAGCGCCTGACCTTTTTAATAGTCAAGTCTCGCGGCGCCTGGGACTACTTTTACGGCAGTAAAATGTTGTTTTGCCCATACACAGTTAGATCGTGATTCAAATTAGTATGTAATAGTCATTGTGAGGCAGGCACAGACACACAATTACGGATGGGCCGCCGCACTGTTATTTCAGTCAGGTAATATGCAAAAATGAATGCAACATATTCAAATTATAACGAGTAATATGTTGCACGTACAATTAACTTTTTGAGACGAAATTAATTATTATGAGTCGGCCGTGTCGGACGTTATTTTAAATGTTTATTTACATGTGACGTGAATTGATTGATTTAATTTAAATTCATAAATTTGCCATTTCGGGATGTCTGATTCAATTTTTTAAATTATTTTTAGGACTTTTAAACGTACCCGTGTCCATCTTAAAGTCCTTTTTTATTTAGCTTTATGGAATTGAGCTTAATTTTCTCCGTAATTCTAATTTAGATTAAAAACACCTTTTTGAGTTTTAATTTACCATAAAATTTTTTTAATTTTTCTCCCTGCCAAATATTTAAATTTTGCAGCATCTAAAATTGCTATACTTGGCAGGGAGAACCATTAAAAACTTTTTATGTTTACGGATGAGACTATAAAAAATTAAATCAACTTACTTTGACCTTGAAAATACAAATGGCTTGACCTTGTAATGTTTATCAAAGTTGTTTTTACATTAAGGAAATTAAAAAAAAAACAATTATACAAAATAAAAATAATAAAAATTCTAGAATCTAAAATTTTATAACCTTGAATTTTTTTAAATTTCCGCTTGGAAATTTTCTACAAAATTATGCGACTTTTTATATTATCAACAATGTATGACAATACTACCGGATAAACACGTGCGTTACTCGGACATAATTTGTTGTTCAAAAAGCATAATTATTATGTTTTAACTGTAACCTTAACAAATCCATTTACAAAATGTCGTACTTCTGTTTTGATAGTGATTAGAAGTGAAATATATATTATAAAACGTAACCGCAGAATTTTTCGTAGAGTATTTTTTATTAATCAAAGACTAAAAAATCGATTAAAGCAATCATTTTTAAAATAAATCAATTTTTTCACGAACCGCAGCTTTTTTTTGCAGCTTTCGCGGACTGTTTTCGATTTTAAAATATGAATATGTTACGTCTATATGGTGGACATTGCGTTTGTAAAGTTTTTATAGCGTTTCCTTTTACAGTTTAAGCGTGATTAACTCCCACGGTCATTTAGATTTTTAGATATTACAATAGATCACTTTGTTAGACTTTGTAATGATTGAAGTTTTAATATTGTCAATTTTACCAACTATTATCCGTTTTTTTTAAATTTCAAGGTCATTTAAACAACACGAGGACTTTTCATAGTAACTATTTTAAATTCTATTTTACATAAAGCATCGTTAAAAAAAAATCTTGAATAATTTTTTTATAAAAAAATACTTTAATTTGAAAATAGTGGTTCTTAAGTTATTGTAAAAATATCGAATTCTTCTTAGGTAGCTATCGTATTTTATTTACACACATTGTAAGTGTCAAAAGGATGTTTTACCTTGTCATTTAAAAAAAATGTGTTGCAAGATTCATTCACTCAAGTATTGCAGCGCGTCGTATTTAAAATAAATTAAACTAAAAATTACAAATCATTGTTTGCAGCTCCAATTTATTAAAATAATTACACGTATGAATTTCAAAACAAAATTACGCAGTACAAATTGGCCACATCCTCAACAAATTGCAAACAGCACAATGCATCAAATTAAACTGACCCAAAATCGTGACTAATTAGTGCCACATATGACCAATAATAACTTAATTGAATAAACTACCCTTTGTCTATTAGATCGTACCGTGACACATGCTATTAATTTCAATATTTGTGCAAGCAAATATAATTTAGGTAGACCGTCTTCGTGATTCAATTATTAAGATAACCAAGGTTTTTGTTGCCTCACGCAGTGTAAGTGCATATTAATATAATATTGGTAAATGCTTGACAATAAATTTCACATTCAATTTCCGTGAACTTAACCAACACCCAGCTTAATATTTCAACGACACACACTTGTTGCTTGCGTGATGCAATAAATTGTGCAAAAGATTATAAACTTGGTAATACGTCAAGACAATGCAAAGCTTTTTTTAAAAGCTATATAAGTTTCAACAAAATTCACATCCCCCCCCAATTCAGCACTTCAATAAAAAAGGATATTTTCCATACAACAAACGTACAATATTTGTCAGTTCATGTGTGAGTGTCATCAAAATGCGATGTGGAAAAGCAAAGAGTTGGAAACATTTATGTAGAGAGACTAAACAATCATTTCGGATGTATAATATATTTTGCAATAAACTTGAAGACTTTCAACCGTGATAAATATATTTCGTTCGCATTATATTATCAGTTGGAAATCGTTTTCAACTTGACTTTTCTGTTAAAGAGACAAAGGACATCGTTGATTGTGTGTTAGGGATTTATTGATCCATTAAGCTCTTACATTTAATACACGAAACAGTAACAAAGGGCCATTAACAAACACGCCAAAGAATTCTGCAATTATATAGCCCTTTTGTTTGGAGAAGTTTGATGCGATAGTCTCCTCCACCCCAAACTGCCAACGTCCTCCACGTCAATGCCACGTAAAATATTAAATAGGTGCTTATGGAAGTCCGAGTTAAAAGAGATTCACCGTGCGTTCCGGAGACGCAATTTAATGCCATTTAATGCTTGGTTGTACAGACAAGTGAATGTCAAAGTTACTACTTACTGTGTGTGTGTTTTGAGAGACTTATGTATAGGATGAAAGAAGAAGAATGTAGATGGCAACATAACAACCCCATAACCTGACAAAATGCGCAAGTCTTTACAAAATCACCCCGGAATTGATTGTTTCATGTTGAATAGACTTTCTGGGCCACAGGTTTCCTTGATTGATTATCGTGTGACATCATTTGTGTGAACTATATGTGTAATGAGGGTCCTCAAGTTGTAAACTTTGCCACACAACCAGCGCCGATGATAAGATTATACGTATGTGATTTAATTGTCTCTCTCTAGTCTCTCCATCTCAGTTGTGAAATGGATTTGGGCAGCAATAGCGCGCGACGTCTTTGGAATGCAATCATTGCTCGTATTTTGTTTGGATTGGTTCATTATTTTTTTGTTTGTTGACACTTTTGCCTTTCACAATTCGCCACACATTGTTATGAACTCTGTGTAGGTGAGTGTGTGTGTGTGTGTGTGTGCTGGTCTGTTATTTCTGTTGGAAACTTGTTCAATTAGTTGATTTGATTTCAGTTTACTTATTTCCCCCCACACACCCCTAACTGTAATACTTCTACATAAGAAAAATTTATACCAAAACTTGATCACAAATATGAAAGTTGATAATGGACAATCATACACACAAACAAACTTGTTATATATAGTTTTATTACTATTAATATGGACTGCCTTTAATTGTCCCCAACTTTATGTTGTGCAAATGCCTGTGTCACAAACCGTGTATTTTGTCATTTCATTCTATTGTCTCCAGGGAGGAGGGAGTATTAAAAGCACAAACAGACAATGGCGTGCGGTTTAATGTAAATACCTTTCATAATATGTATTGCACAATGTGGAGTTTAAGGGGTGTTCCTCATCCCCATTATTTGTCCTATTTATAGTTTGTAAAATACATAAAATTTTAGTTACATCATATTGTTAGAAAGCAAATTCCCATCAGTTTTTAATTGCGTCCGAAAATACTTTTTTATTAGTTTGAATTATACATTTTATGATCTACTAGTCGAAAACTATGGAATAAATGAGCTTCCTGACTACAAAATGTGATTGAGTTGGGATTATAATTTAAAGCTGATTTCACGGCCCTAATAAATAATAATCGGTGTTTAAAATATCAGATTACCGCGAAAATATCGTGGAATAATTCAGGGAACTTATTCTCAGGACTTATTTTTGATTAATGTTGTTAAATAAATTGATTCCTGCAATCATTTTTGATATTGGTCATTTTTTTTCACGAACCGCGTTTTTTTTCGCAGATTTCGTGGTTTAATTTTGTGTTTAAAATATGCCTGTGTTACTGCTGTAAATGTTTAAAATCACTTGTATAAAATTTCGTAGCGATGCCATTTCCAGTTTTAGCGTGATTACTTGCACAGTCGTTTAGATTTGTACATATTAGACGAACCGCGATTTTTTTCACGGATTTCGAGGTCTTATTTCGGTCTTAAAATATTCTTTTTGAAATGTTTAAAAAGACACGTGTAAAAATTGTATGTATAAACGTATGGCAACGTATGAAAGAATGCGTTGGATTTCATTAAGGATTTTTTTTAGGGGATAAAGGACGTGGTTTTCAAGGGTGAAATATATACTTCGTTATTTATTTAAAGGTACCCACATATAATTAATTTACCGGTTATTATTGTTCCGGTTCAATTTTTAATGTTTCGCTATTTTAGAAATATATATTTTATTATAACCTTAAAACTTTAAAGTTTTTGAGTACAACCTTTTTGTTTGTCGACCAACAATAAAGAATGTTAGCCTACATAATATAAGAGTACCGTAACACCGTTGACGTAAATTTTATATTTAAAATATTTATTATCTCTCTGTCCACATGACTAAAGGATTATACAGCAATGTTGAAATGAATATTTAATTGTGCAGCATTTTGTGGAATGCCTGTGAAGAATGACTAGGTGCACGACCCCGTGTGCTACACAACGTATAAAAGGAATCGCATTCGTGGGTGGTGAATAAAATCAAGGAGGTGCAAAAGCAACGGGGGAGGTGGTAGTATAGAAAGCAGAGTATTTGTGTGACTGCGGATGTCGCACGTACTCCTACAATATGATGGTTGGAAGGATAACTAAGCACCAGAAGAAATGACATGTACCGGGTAGCTCGACGTGTATAAACAAACACCGAAGACGACTCGACTTCAAAATACACACAGTCGGAACTCGAAATGAAGGCAATTTCAAGGCTCATTGGGAAGTCGTGCGTGCGCCAGTGCATTCGTGTGTGCCAATAATTCCGGAGAAACTATCGCCCAAAATGATACTAATGATTGTTTGGGAATTATTACCGTCTTTATATATTGATCCAGCTGCGTGGCAAATTATTAATCCCTATATTTATTGAAACGAGCTAAACCGCAAATAAATATAGTCAACATACATAAGTCTGCGTATGTGTCGAATCCGTATGTGAACAATTTATATATGTAATGTTTGACGTTGCTGTGGCATTGTGTTTAGTTACTATGGTGTTTATGAGGATCGAGGAGCGTGGCGTATAATATTTTTGTTGCGTTTTAATGGAAGGGGGGGAGGGAGGGAAGGCTGGGTGGTTACTGGTTGCCGCACACGCGAAATTATTTTATCAATGCTTAGCAGCTAGAAATTCAATTTAGACGCGCGGCAAGCTTTTTTGTCAACGGTTGTATGGATTTATTACGTTTTCTTTTTAACGTCTATATTTATATTTAACATTTGACTTGTCAGCTATAAAAATAATGATAATGTGACTTCATCCCCTCATAAATTGATCAGTATTGCGGGTCAAAATGAATCGTGTTGAATATTTGCACAATGGGGGGGGGGGGGGTGTGTTCGTGTTGTGTGATATTTTGGTATCTAGGTAGAAAGTAAATTCCGTGGCGATGCTTTTTTAGGGTTTTACCTTCACCTTTTCCTATCAATTTGTTTAATAAATCAACTCCAGACAAATTATAATGCACATCAATGATTATTGGATGTACACCCATTTCATTGGTGAATTAATATTCAATGATAATTTTTTTTTTATGTGGGGGAGACATTCATAAATTGGCTTATTAATCATATTGCTTTTCCCCATTACTTTTTGAGGATTTTAGGACCGTGAATTGAAGAGTGTCTAGTGTTTATTTAAATTTTTATTTATAGATCTTTTCTGCAGAGTTTACAGAAAACCCGGACTACGTCGTATAAATTTTGAAGCTTTTTTGAACCGGAATGTGTGTATTACAAGCTTTGAATCGCAAAAAATTCAATCGGTATTTTTTTGCGGTCCGAAACTTGTAATATTTAACCCAGTGGTGAAAGACTCTGCCCTGCCCCTAAACTTTAAAGCTCATACATTTTTTTCTATATATAGAAAAAAATGTATGAGCTTTAAAGTTTAGGGGCAGGGCAGAGTCTTTCACCACTGGGATAGTTTTTCCTAAAATGTCCTGTCTCTACTTAATAAAGCTAAGATAAATTTAAGCAATTTTAACGCCTGCATGCATACAAAAGCACGTATTTCACCGTCGAAACACAAGTGTTGTTTAAAAATATCTTGTTTTTGATCACATTACCATACGTTTTGAGAAATATTTGTCCTGTGATTTGTTTTGTTTAGTTCAAAATGTTACAAATTAATGACATTTCAAAAATGTAATTTTTTGCGCGATTATACTGACTATGGAATATAAAAATATTTATATATGGAAAGAATAATTAAAACGTTTCTATTTAAGAGATTCCAAGTAAGTATAAATAAATATTTAATATTTTAATGTAACATGCTCAATAACTTTTTGTTTTTCAGCTATATCACGATGTAAATATTAATTTCCATGTTGATACGCATTGCACCTCTGTTTGATTCTCTTCCGAATCGTGTTGGGTCTCAATATTTCCACCACATTTGATCAACACTTGCAAAGGTTGTTTAATTTTTCTTCTTAAATATTAAAACTCACAACTACATACAATTGAATCTTCCATAGATTGCATCAACACAAACAGGAGCATGCAAATCCTACCATTTATTTTTTTTTGTTAATGGAACTCGTGAGAGGTGTGACCTCAAGCAGCTATTGGCGATTGAGTCGTATAATGAGTGTGGAATAAAACCAACCGACTAGTGAAGCTATATATCAGATGGATCACTTTTTTTTAATTACTAATTATACGAGTAATTAGCAAAAAGTGGCTGTTGTGCAGATGGATGCATTCCAAAGAAATTAAATCCTGATTAATAAAACCATATCATGTAACATATGAGGCAAAAATAATAGTATTTGAACGAACACATATATGAAGTTGTTTCACTTTTTGTTTTATTTTTTATATTTTATTATTTCAGTAAATAAATATGAAGTAAAAGGTAGAGCGAGACAAACATTTAAAATTAGAAAGAGACGGATATAAGTTTCCTTTTAAGCTTATTCACTTAAAGCTTTTTGACGCCGAGTAAATGGAACATGCTCAACGCCGAAAGCTACGTAGTTTTCGGCGTGGAACTCTACGTTGGTTCGGCGTCGTATTCACCACTGGGAATGTAAGAATTTTATATAGAAAATTGAGGAATTTTCGATTATTTCTTGGCTGCCGATTGAATTTTTTATCATTCTATCATTCTATCATTTTTTATAAAGCTCTTTTAAAAATTGCTTAAACAAATTATACTTTTAAAAACTCAATTTACTTGAATTTGTTTGAATTATTCAGAAAGGATTTAAATACTTTTAACAAAACAAGAAATTAATACATAATTTTTAGAAGGATAATGGAAATTCTATCAGGGTTCACTTTAAACATAAAAAAGCAGATAACGCTTTTGAACCGCTAAAAAAATTATCCGGGAAAATCTTAAATTACTATTGGAAGCTTTTTAATTTATTAATTTTTTTAGAAAGAAGAACTTTGTGGGGGGGGGGGGTTTGAGTTTAAAAGAAATTGCCTTGATTTTTGTCTGAAAAAAAATTATATTTAAAAATATTTGTAACTGCAAAAAAAATTCCGACAACTTAAATAATATCATCTTCCAATTATTGACAACATAATGTTATTTATGAATTAATTCTGGAAACTAAAATAACACAATTATAATGAAAATAAATTAGGAATGTTGATGATAAATATTATTGTTTGGTATTATTTCTAATTATTTAATTTACAATTCAATTTGTATCTGTAATTGACAAAGTTGAGAATAACTAAAATTGTTTAATGTTGATTCAAATATACCGTGCAAATTTGCATATTTTGTTTCTTTGACAAATAGTTTTGATGCGATATGCCATTTACAAATATTGTGTTTGAAACATCTGTATTTCATGAAATGATTAATTAAATTTTGGGTTTCGAGGAAATCTGCATTAAACAGCTAAAAGATAAATAGAAGTATTGAAATTTAATTTTTGGTAAGGTTTAAGAAACTTCCTGCTAATTTAAGACTTTATGTACTGAACTTTGCTGGAAAACTTATTTTTTAAAGATTGCAACAGTGTTTCTTTCTTTTTAAAGTTTATAAATGAACCGCATTAAGTTTTTGTAAATGGGAATAAACTTTATAATGACTGATCCTTTGAATAAGTAGTCGTATATTCTCGTAAGGAGTTTCGTCAAGAGATGTTACAGTAAAATGTGCTTCGTCGTCAGAAAATCCTTTCAATATTTCTCTAAGTGTATAGAACTTTTATTTTAGAAGCTTGAAACTTTTTTTTGTCTGATTTTTGTTTGCTCAATCCAAATGTGCAATCTAAATTTACAATTAAATATACTAAAGCAATTCGTCCTTGAATTTAAAAATAGTTTTACTTTTAAAACTGCATTTATTTAAAAAGCTAATTTTAACTGTTTATTAACAAAGTTGTATTTTTTTTCTCAGGCGGCTACAGAGGCGAAAAGGGTGAACGCGGTCCAAAGGTATGTATTAATTAAAATTGCTTATACAAATTTTTTTTACTGTATTATTCATTATTTATTCTTACTAAATGATTGTCTTGACTTTGTACAACTAGGGCCCACCAGGAGACAATATAAGAGGCCCGCCCGGACCGCCCGGAACGGATGGCAAGCCCGGCGAACAGGGATTGCCTGGAGCACCTGGCGTTGCTTCATCACTAGATAGCAGCGTGTGGAATGAGGTATGACTAACTAAATATAAACCACCCACGCGATATATAACGCAGTCTATCAGATTAAACGTGAAATATATATTCTTGCTTGTTCATGCAAAAATCAGAATAAGCTCGGTGATTTAATGCTTACTCTCGTGCTAACCCCAAGGTTTATTTTGCGCTGCTGTGTTATCAGTGCGATGTGTGTGTGTGTGTGTTTTCTGTACGCCACCATTCTGGAACAATGACTAGCTATAAACAAAAGTACAAAAAAAAAAAAATGAAATAAAGTGATGATACATATCTTTGCCAGAGATCAATATTTATTTCCTTTTTTAAGTACAAAAGACACATTTTAAATTTTTTGTATCACCCATTTTACTTGAGTGTATAATTATTGCAATCATAATTTTTTTTTGGAAAAATCTGCTGGTTTACTTCAACTTGCAGGGAGTGAGTGAGAAAAAAAGATATAAACTAGTTTAAAGAAAATGGTCTTTAAAAAAAAAAAATTTCAAAAAATTTTAATCGACCATTTTGTTCCACCATTTTGTGGTTAGATTATATTTTATTTCGAAGAACATCATTCTTTATTTTCGGTTAATTCTTGAAAGTGTTACTAACAATAATTTTCTTTAGAAATAAAAAAGAAATTAAAGTGTGTTAGCTTATAAAGACTATAACGATATTGTCTTTATTTATTTGTCTTTATTTATTCGCTTTCACAACTGGTAGACTTGTAAGAAATAATAATAATCCAAAATGACATAGACTTATATAAGAATCTCAGAATTTAAAGAGATTTGCTTTTAGTTATTAAAAATTAATTAAAGGATTTTTAAGGATTTTGTACAAAAAATGCCCTTTAACAAAAATTCAAGGTCGACATTTCAAAGTTTGATGTCACTGCTTCATAATATCGAAAACGGATCACACATTTTATAATATTTTAACGCACTTTTCGAGAAGACTTTGTTTATTTTTGTAATTAAATTCAAGGTGAAAAGAAAAAAGCTATTTTAAGATATTTTCAATTTGTTTCTGTTTAACAGTATAAATCGGAAAAACAACATTTTTTTAAAATGCTTTTATTCACGTCCACAATTTTTATGCTAACATTTTAACGAGTAACAAAAAAGGGACTTTAAAATTATAACAAAAGGTCAAAAGAAGGTCATTACACTTTAAGTTTTATTTTTGAAATAGTGTTAAGTTCTGAAAATTGTAATTTAAATTCATACAATATCTGAAGCTGAAAAAATTAATGCTCCAAGTTTGTCAAACAACTTGATTTTAATAAAATTTGACTTTTTGAACATTAATATCGGCTAATATTCGATTGCATGCCATGATAAGGGACGGTCTTTTTTCACTTTTTTCATTACATCAGGAATTAGTTCGAATGCTAGCTTGTTCAGTTGTCAAACAATCCTATGAAAAAAGCGTTGTTTTAAAGCTAAACGCAATTGTTTCCAATGAAAACCTAAAAAAAAGTCATCAAAATTTAAACGAAATTTACCAGGCGAAAAATTCTGCAGTTTTAGTATAGGTGTATAAAGCAGTTCATGGAAAGAAAATAATTTTAATAGAAATGTTAGCACTGTGATCGATTTCTTTATAGCTGTTTAAAAACAATAACATCACGAAAAATTCCGGGGTTTTAGGTGTATGAAAATAAATATTGCGAAATATTCCGCAGTTCATGAAAAAATCGTTATTTTTCTAAATAAATGCACTGTAATTGATTTGTTGATGTCCAAATATTAAAAAATTGCTCGTGAAAAATTCAGCGGTCATAAACATATTTTAAAAAAACAGGAAAAAATTTAATTTATTCAAATATTGTTATATTTATTTGAGTTTTTCAGTTAAATTTCTGTGTGCCTCTCCCTGCCACACCATTTTGTTTTTCGCTTATTTCGCAACCACACAAAACACCCATCATGTTTCATAAAGCTTTCCCAGGTTTTCGTTGTTTCCATTGTTGTTGGGTTGGAATTAATGTGCTAAAAAAGGATACCTCCATTTTACCCATCCCTGATGAGCCACACTCATCATGTCGTGGAATCATCTTGAATATAAATGCAAACATATCATTTACACGTTATAGATAACAGAGTGAACATTTTCGTCAAACTCTAAATGGCTGTAAACTCTTGTGTAAATTTTCCAGCAGACGCGAATGAGTCGAATGCGTAATCGATTGTGTAAACACCTTCATAATTACATAATTGATAGTCACACGTATCTACATGTAGTACCTCTGGAATTGTGTCACTAGCACATGCTCCCTTTGTGGATATATGTATTATGTAGCATTTATTCAAAAAGGACTCACTTTGACTGCAGCCAAAATAATTACAGCGCAAACAACCGTGACAAATATACACAACTAGTTATATTGCAGAGCTCCACATATAATGATGCGTCCTCCCGCTGGGTTTACCGCCCCTCTTAACCATCCCTTTTGAGATAATCTTTTTGTATTGTAATTCCCTTTTTTGGTTTTATGTTTTTTTTTTCCCCGTCATTCTCACCAACATTCAACGTTGTTTATTAATTAGTAGTTTGGCAGCGTGTAATTAAAACGGCATACTGTGCGTTAACTTAATTAATAAACTCGTAAGCGCTGAGCTTTCTATATTATTCAGAGGAAATTTGAAACTTTTTCCCCCACCCCGCCATATTGCATCTGCTGTGGAGAACTACAAGGCAAAGCCAACAATTCTTCCTTTTGTGTATAGTGAGGCCTAATAATATATCAACCGCTTGTTAGAATGGAATGTTTATTATTACGATTATTATTATTATTATAGCTTCATTTAAATATCCTTCACCGTTACACACACAATGCACAACAATGTGTGTATTGTTTTAGCCCTCTCGTGATCTAATACAATATTAAGGTGCTTTTTGTTTTCTTTAGCTTTTTACCCTGAATTAACACGAACCAGTCTTGAAAATATTTTCCGCATATATTACGGGTTAGCACCGCATCTACAACAACCTAACTGAATTTATTGTTTTACCTTTATTATGTAGCGCTACTGTGCTTTTCATATAATTGTTTTATATATTATATATTTTTTTTAACCATTTTTACCTTTGTTTCTAAATTACAGTTGATGGCGGCTGTTAACAAAAGCAGCGCCGGTGGTCAGTGCTCCTGCAATGCCACAACAATCCTTGACATCATGAAAAGTGACAATCGATTGCGTGAGGAGTTGCGGGGACCCCCTGGGTTTTCCGGAAAGGAGGGCAAAATTGGCGCTCCCGGCTTGACAGTGAGTTTATGTTTATTAAAGCTTCATCCTTTCTATTACATGTTTATCGTCCTTATACACATTTAAAACATTAAATACAATCGATGCGCTGTTAAATTTATATTTTAAATAAATCAATTTTTTTTAATTCAAATTATCGCGTTTCGACTGTACTTAAATTTTATTTTAATTTTTTTAAATTTTTTATTTAAAATCCTTTTTTTCTATATTTTTAGGGTGCAACGGGACTGACGGGTGAACGAGGCGCCCCTGGTAACCGCGGTGAGCGTGGTGAACGGGGTGACTCGGGCCCACGAGGTCCCGAAGGCCTTCAAGGCAACAAAGGTGAACCCGGTATAAATGGTCTCCCTGGTACGCAGGGCGCACCAGGACCACCGGGTCCACCCGCAATTGAAGCATACGAGGTAAGATCAAATATTTTATATTTTACTATTAAAAATGTTTTCAATTATTCATCTAACATTTAATCTTTTAATTATTTAATTAAACTAATTTAATGCATTTAATAACCAAAAATAATAATAATAAAAAATTTATCATTCATCATTTTTCAATGAAATACAAAACTTATTTCCGAATATTCTCCATTTGAAATCCGGAATAATAAAAAACGCTAACATGAATTATTGAAGCTGAATCGGCTTTTATTCAATTAATCGATAAACTAATGTTTATACAATTTGATTTACTGCAATATACTGCAGTCGAATTTATCCCCCCCCCCACACACAAAAGGATTATTCTGAATTGTGTTTTGCAAATGCGATAGAGTACTTCTCTATTGTCCAATGTGTTTGCTTAAATGTGCAGTGTATTTAGTGCAAATGTGAAATTCGACTCCAAATGTGTATCTTGGATAAGTCAATTACCAGAATTTGCTTAAAGTGCAAAATTTCATTCGACGTACGATCGGATAGAACAATGTTTTCCATTTTATTATGTTATGGCCCATTTTCAACGCTTTAATGAATTCAGCATACAAATTGTTTTAAAGAATGTTGTTCACTTTTTTGTTTTTGCAACATAATATCCTTTTTTACGGTTTGAGATAACAATTATTCAAATTGTTTGATTTTGAAGATTTATTTAATTATTTAAGACATTAATTATTCCACTTTAGAGAAACTACATTTAGGTTTAATGATTTTTTAGTTGGAGAATCGGTTTTTCTTTTGCGGTTTAAACTATTCCATGCATTTTTGCATTTCTTCTTGCAAAGGGAAACATTTTTTATACTGCTCGAGTATAAAGTAATTTATGTAACACCAAATAACAATCTTTACTTCCTTTTTTCATTTTATTGCTTTTCAAAAGTATTCCACTTTATTTGCGGTTCAAAACAATTACAATTATAGGACTTTAAAAGAAGAATTTGACGAAAATAAAAGATAAGTTAAAACAATTTTTTTTTAAAGTAAAGTCGTTTTCCCGGTTTAAATTTGTTTGCGGTTCAATATAATGTATTTCATATTCAATACAATAATTACATATGATGAAATAAATAAGGGCAGAGCATTTAAATTCTCTATAAAAAAAGTTTAAAAACTTTACCATATTTTACCGGTTCAAAAATTGTTTAGCGGTACAAAAACATTCCATGTTTTTTTTTAAAGCAAAAGAATACCTAACTTAAACATTTCTTTTTACGTTTCATAAAATTATTAATCATGGTATAAAATTTTTACCGGTTCAAAAATATTCAATGTTTTAAAGCCGCTTTTTAAGTGAAGCGAAAAACTTTACAATTAAAATAAATTCTGATGAATTTATTTGAAGTTGTACCGTATAATCTTGTTTTCATTCGTTTTAGCGATAATTCAATTACACCATAATCAATTAGCGGCTTTCTTTGATATTCACATATTATCCAAAATAGAATGAACGTAATTGAATTTCCACGACTGTAGTTGTATGAAATTGTAACACATTGTTAACCTTTTATGCGCACGTTATAATTGTGTGTGGAAATTACATCTTGATTCACTAAAGTCGGCATTACTTTGGTGTTATGTGGCGCTCTAGTTTCTACATCAGCAATGAAATTAGATAGGCGCTCTTAAATACTAAGAAACCAATTAGTTGCTTAGCACTCGCAATTATGCCCCATTATTTTACTGTATCGACTTTCTTTTGCAACTAATAATTTATGACGTGCATGTGCTTCGTTGAAGGAATAAAGTTCCTTATTTTCTAAACTTTAGATATAAACAACCTACAACTAAATAAAACAAACGAGATTATAAATAATGCGCTATTTGTTTGCTGCAAATAGTTCGCACAAAGTGCGCGTATTTAAAAAGTTTGCATTTTCCAAATCAAAACAAACGCTTTCAACATTTTAATAACAAAGTTTTGGAACATAACATTTAAATCACTGGTCGTAGTGCAGTTAATTAAAACATTTTTAGATTCATGCGTTGTTTTTTTGTTGTTGAAAACAAATGATATTGCTTTTAATGACATTTTATTGGAAGCACAGTAATGCCCAACCAAAATTGTTTTCAATGCAGCCGGCTATTGCTGAGGAAACTTTTGAAAGCAATCAAAGTTGAACATTCAATTCGATTTGAAATTTGAATGTGCGCAGAGATTTCTATTGATTGTTTTCCGAAAACCAACTCGGAATGGCTTTAAACTTCCAAAACATTTCGCATATATTTTTGCACATAATGACCGAACAACATTAAGCTCTGCTGCCATCTGATGAAATTCTCAACAAAGTTGGTTTCCCCAACAAAATTTTATTGCCCACTTATTTTAAATGCTTTCGTTTTGCGACATTAATAACTGCCCAATATGCGGCATTAATCATCTCCCGACAACTCCTATAATTTCATTTTATCGTTTTTCTTAAACGCAAAATAAAAATTAACTCAATATTAATGAAAGTAAGGAAACAATTACGAGCTCATCAAAATGCCGTAAACAAAATATTAATCTGCAACACAGTGCTTCAATTTTAATTAGATTTTCATTTTCATGACCACAAACGGATAAATTTGTTTGACAGTCAAATCTGCATGCAAAGGCAATAACATTATGTTATTCCAATTATCGGGATTACAGCGGGCTTCTTCAGCGTGTCTGCATTATAATGTTGATCACACAACGTAACAAATATTTACGGTTTCAGGAAATTTTGATAACAAAATGAGGAACCTTTAAAATTAATGATTTAAGATGATAAGATACGTTTTTAAACGTGGTTTCCATCATTTAAAAAAAATTTACTTTGACCCACTTTAATTGAGTAATGAGTTCTTCCATTCCCGAATATTTGTTTTTTGGAAAAATTTAATTATAAAATGTAAGTCGTGTGTGTACGTCTGTAAATAAGAAAGCTGACTTAAGGATGCAATGAATTAATTAATTAATATTACAGAAACCAGATTCGCTTAAAATTTTGACAAATATTAAACTCAATAAACTGATTTTATTTTTCAAGGTGACCCATTTTGACTTAAGTTATCTAAAGAAATACTCAATTTAATCAAAATTCCATTTACTATTTTATATTATTTATCTCGTTATTCAAGTTTAGACCCTGAAACTTTTTTTTTAATGATCAGTTAAATTGAGAATAACCACCTATGATTCATTTAAAAAGTTTTAATTCCTCAATTGGACTTTCAAACATGCTTCCTGAATGAGCAGTGACATCAAGGATGTCACTTAAAATGGGCGTTCGGATTTAAAACCTCTCATAAAAATTTAAATGGCAAAAACTGTAACTTTAGTTGTAAATTTCAAGGTCAAACTCCTAAACAAACACCCGTGTTTTTAAATTAAAATATTTTGAATTTTATTTTTACAATTTTTTCCTGTTGTAATTTAAATAGGAAAATTCATTTCCTTCCTAACTCAAGGTCATTATATTAAATTTTCAAGGTCAAACATATATTTTTCCAAGTTATAAATTAATTTTAAACTGAAAATGAGATTTTATTTAAAATAAATTTCGCCTCATTAAAATCACACGTTGCTCTCCCTGCCATTTAATTTAATTTCAAAAATAAATCAATTTTCAATAAACAAGCCACTTATCCGCATTCTCCACCAGTGATATCGATTTACATCTTCAATACCCTCAATACGGAGTTATTTACTTTTGAAACTGTGACACAATTCATTGAAAATTAAGTGCTTTCCGTAGTCAAATAAATTAAATAAAAAACACTTGCACATAACTTGTGCAAAGCCCGCACATTATCAGAAATATTGCAGAATGCGGCAAAATACACCCCCCCCCCCAAAAGCAAATATGCGCCAAACTATAAAGCATATTTTTGCCACTATTAATATCTCAACGTTTATCTTACATAAATTTGTTATATCCACAATATGGGTGGAATGTGTCTGTGCAAAATTTATGGCTCCAACTCGTCTCATGTCGAACATATATTGATGATTTAGGAGTCGCCCCTTTTTTCCCCAATTATTCCGATGTCGATGTCTGCTCAATGAATTTCACATTACATTGCGAGGCAAAAATCTGCACAACTGCAAAATTTATGGCTGGCACAAAGCACTGCATGCCAGACAGCATTCTCTTACACTTGATGGAGAGATTTCTCGATAATTAGCGCCATCAAATCCATGGAGAGTTTGCAGGCGGAATGCATTGGCTGCACTCATTCATTATGCAGGCATTCGATTTTCTAATCACCACCGGATTTAAATAGTTGTGTAAAATGTTGTACATCGTCAAACAATTGAATTAGTGTGCAAGGATTAGTCTTGGAATATTTTAAATTTTTGATATTTTCACCTATTTGTGTTGGCAAAATTTAATTGGCTTTCCGGCATCACGGTAACGTTGCCATGCCCGTGTAATTTCAATGGTTTTCCATGGCATAGGCATAATCAATGTGGCATGTTTGATTGATTGAAGCTAATGCGGAATGGGGAAAATAATTGAAATTGGATGGAACAAGCAGTAATCCGTTGAATTGTGTTTGCCCTTAAATTTTAAAGCGCGTAGATTAGACATTTTCTGATTATTGTATCGAAATAATTGTGTTTTATTGATTGATGCTGATTAAATATAGATTGTGTCGTTGAAATTTGGTAATTAATTTAAATAATGCAGTTTTCCATAGTACATATTGAGCTTCATTTATTAAATTAGTAATTCCATTTTAATGGTTTTCTTGTAAAATAACTTAATATTCTAGTAAAACAACTTAAAAGAATTGAAGGAATCCATTATTTAAACAAAAGGACAATGCCTCAACTTCAATTTACAATGCGATATTATTTATATTCCAGACCGTCAATTAGCCATCCCCATTTCCATTAAATCTTCCATCCTCATTGATTTCTTGGAATTGTTTTGTAATTATTTTAAAGTCTATTCCACCATTAAACAAATTAAATTAAAAAAAACTGTTTGCTTCATAATTCAATTTAATTGAAAATACGGCAAAAGCCATGACGATTTTTTTTTCTTCACAATTTGTTAATATTTGCAAAGAAAATAAATTGCAACTGAGAGAGTCAATACGGGGGGACGAAGTGCAATGGGAATTGTAATTAAATTGTATTGTAGGTACCATTTTACAGTTTGTTATTGATTATGTGTTATTTTTTTGCTTTGTACTCGACAAACTCTGTGGAATAATATGGACCAACCCAATGTAAATAATTGACATAAGTTTTGCAATCAAAATTAGGCAATAAAAAAATTAATGTTTTTCCTCAAACTTCTTAAACACTGAAGTAAAATATTTAAATACATATAATACAAAAAGTAATTTTTTCAAATATTATCTTTCGTAAATTATAAAAGTTAAATTAGTAAAAAAATTTGAGTGCCTTACTTCAACTATAGTACATCTAAACTAGTAAACGAAATTCAAATTTGATGCAATTTTATTAAGCCGTTTTGCAGTTAAAAAATGTGATATTTAAATACATAATTTAAAATGGCTTAAAAAAAATTGAAACAAATTAAGGTACACGTTTCGAAGAAATGAATACCAGGAAATAAATTATTCAAATAATCTCTTTTAATTGATTTAATAAACATAACATTGTAAAATTAAGAATTCCTTTTTATTTTTATAAAAAATTAATTAGGTTTTCCGATTTTGCCGACTTAAACGTTTAGAATTGTTGTACAAAATTCTTGAAATGCTTTCCCTAAGAAGTGAAATCAAATTTTGATTTAGTTTAAACCTAATTTTTTGGTCTTCAAAATGTATTTATCACTAAATAAAATTTATTTATGCAGCATTTATTTATGACATTATTCAAAGTCCGAAAATTATATTTAAAAGAGTATACACCATACATATTTAATTAATTTTAATAGAGTGTTAAAGAAACATATTTTAAAATCATTTAGTTATTTTTTAAAATTTAATCACATATTTTGTAAATTCTTACAAACTTTCTCATTCGTAAAAAAAAAAAAAATTAAAATTTAAAATTATGAACGACTTAATTCTTAAAATTTAACAAATTTCCAAGGTCATAATAATTTTTCTTAAATAAAAATTTTAAACTTTCCTTTTTTTAAATAATATATTATTTACTAAATCTTAAGGTCTTAAATCTTAGCCTTATATAAATCAAAATCCAATTCAGTTTAAGTCTTCAATAAATTTTCACAAAAATTGGAAAACATCGCGTTAAAAGTATTAAGTGGGTCTCCCTGCCGCTGCAATATTTAATTTTATTCATATTAACAAATTAGACAGTTATATTTGTACTATGGACATGCACAAACATACAAAAAACAAATTAGTATTAATGTAACTGTGTGTGCAGCAAGTACATAACTGTCTTAAACAACGGTGAACAATAAAAATGGAGCTGACGTCAACATGACGTCTCCACGTCGAGCACAATTACGTCAAAAAATTCGCAACCAACAGTTCATTTTATGTTGTACCATTTAAAATATATAATTTCATGCATTCTACTTCCTCTTTCCAATCAAACAGGCGAATTGGAACCCGTCACGGATGTATAAGGTATAATTAACGGTACATGCATTTTGTGTAAAGGAAGAAGTCATTTTAACCTTCTCCATTATTCATATCAAAATATCAGTAACATGCAATGCCTAAAATTTTAGTGAAAACATATATTCCCTAAACTGATTACTAACTCACTCGTATCAATTCTCTTCCATTTTTATTTGTGTGTGTGTGTGTGTTGGTTCCATCGTGATTTGTGTGGGGGCGGGAATGATGATGCGAACGTAAATGTAGGAATCGTTGATGATGCCGGGAATGCGAGGCACTGGCGCCGGTCAAAAAGGTGAGATCGGCGACAAGGGAGCCATCGGATTGCCGGGCGAGCGCGGCTTACCGGGATCCAAGGGCGAACGTGGTGATCCTGGTTTAAGTGGCACCAAAGGTGAAAGGGTAAGACACATTTATTGATTAAATATGTACGATGGTAGGCAATGCCATTGGGGGGATTGCATGAATGCTCCCACATTTATTATAATTCATCAACATAACTTAATGCCATTTAGACAATGACATGTGTGTACCATTATACCAACGGACTTAATGTACGTAAACATAGGACTACCGTACACGATAGTAATTAATTGATAAGATCTCATGTGCTGTATGCAAATTATATTCATCTTATGCAAACAAAGTGATGTTTCCCAAACAGCACTGAATACAATTAATTGTTTTCGTATACAGATAGGGTCATTTAATTACAAGTTCACTCAATTCATTTGTAAATATAATATTGTACAACAAACAATAATTGTTTTCATTAAATGTGATTATGTGTAAAACAGGGCCACCCTGGTCAGCATGGTTTATCCGGTTCTAAAGGCGAGCCTGGCCAACCGGGACTTCCCGGTATTACAGGACAATCCGGCATTAATGGGGGCAAAGGTGACAAAGGCGTCAAAGGTGATTATGGACCAATGGGTCCAGCTGGTCCGCCTGGAATTCTGCTAACCAGTGATTTAAAAAATGTCACTGAATGCAATTGCCCAGCTGGTAGTCCTGGTAAATCAGGTCCACAAGGCATTCGTGGGGAGCCTGGTGTGCATGGTGAAATCGGAATGATTGGTTCACCCGGTTTGCCCGGTGATAAAGGTGGAAAAGGGGACAAAGGTAGTAAGGGAACAGCGGGCACAAAAGGAGAGCGTGGACAGGATGCCACAATATCCAGTATGATGTCTGAAGCGTTGTTGCTGAATTTAACAAAGGTTGGTTGCAATATTAATGCGATGAAACTATTTTGAACTCAATTGTTTTTCCATGCTCATTTTCTCAGGGTGACAAAGGCGACCGCGGACAACGTGGTCGTAGGGGCAAACTGGGACCAACCGGTCCAATGGGCCCACCCGGCAACATTGGCGGTGGGGGCAACAGTGAAGCTGAACTGGCGGAACTAATTGTAAGTTTGAAAATGGCAATATATTTCAATGTGCGCTGTGGTGGTTGGTGGTGGTGGTGGTTCTTTGTGACTTTTTGAAAAGTTTTGCACAGTGAAAAGTTTTCCTCGAATGTTTTTTTGTTGTTATTCACAGCGTGACAAAGATAGATTTTCTTGATGTGCTCAAGGTGCTTAATGTAGTGGTTACTTGTTCTGCACAATGAAAAAAAAACTTTTGCATTCACTTTTATTGTATAAAGTTAGCATAAAGTTGCTTTTAATTCGGAAATCAGTGAAAAGCGCGCGGTAAATAAATAAGAGCCACAATCACTGACAAGTAAACCCTACAGAAAGACGACTTCATGTTTGTTTTTGTGCAAACACAATGTTGAGGCAGGAAAATGTCGTACAATATATTAATGTGTGTTATGTTTCCGTTATATTTTAAGGGTCGCTTTGCCAATTCCGGACCACGTGGCGAGCCCGGGCAGAAAGGCGAGAAAGGCGATTCCATTTTAAAGGAAGGGGTAAGCATCGCACGTTCTTTTGTATTTACTCCTTTTGTTTTATTGTTTGTACATGAAATAATTGGGCTGTTGTTTGGAGCTAACAATGACCAAATTAATTCAAAGTATTTTTACATTTTTACTTTTCTACATTTTTTTTAAGTACAGAAATAATTATTGGGTTTATTTATAAAGCTATTCTTTTTATAAACTAATTACATCACATATTTGAATTGTTTTAACGACGTCATGTTTGACACCAACATGAAATATTTATGTAAATCAATTCTAATTAAGGATTTCAAGTGACACTAGGTGAGAAGTCCTAATGAAAATTTAATTAGCTGTTAATTACCATCCCCCTCGGCCCATTCATGTGCTCCCGCAATGAAAACTGCAATAATATTTAATTTTTTTAAGATATTATCCTGTTTTGGATATAAGTACTTGAGACAACAATGATATCCTCTTTACATTCGTTTCTTTCCCCACTTTTAATTTTTAATGTTAGCTACGAATTACGACCACAAGCAATCCGATTTTTTCGGAAAAAAAGTTGACGACGCAGAAACTCGTTTTGACACCACCTGAGCCCAAAAATTTTTAAAACAATTAATCTTCAAGGTATTCTAAACAAAACTGCATATATCCTATATCCCGCTAGATGCTCCTTCTGGCGAAAAAGGCAGTGGACAAAAACAAACCCTACTTTAATATCTCAGACACCTTACACAATATCGAAAAACTTCTTTCACATTATTGTAGGATAAAATAAGATAAGAAAACTTGCAGAACATTTCAAGGTCAAAATCGGAAAATTCAAGGTCAAATTTATTATATCTCAAAAACCTTTAATATTTTTGAAATTTCTTTTTCACACGATTGTTGGATTAAATAAAATAAGAAAACTTGCAGAACATGTCAAGGTCAAATTTTGAAAACTCAAGGTCATATAAATACTGTGTGTAAATACTGTGTGTTTTAGGGTACTATGATGTTCTACATTATTGATAATCTCAATAAAAGTATCAATTTTGGACAAAAATCAAGGTCAAAATTCAAAAATTTCAAAGTCACATTTTCCATATCTCAGAAAAAGCTTTATTAAGATTTAGTTAAGCAACAGTCGTATATAAATTCACGCTCTCCCTGCGATGTAGTTTTTTATTTTTTAATGCGGTTTAAACAATTTTATATTTTTCTGTCGCCCTAAATTCAATTGAACTTAAGGCCTATTGGCACAATTTCTGAAGTTGCAGACATTAATTGCAGTGTCTTACCGGTTTAAGAAAAAAAACTGCAGTTTAAAAATTTTACAAGTACGACCAGTAAAAGGAGCAACGAAAAATGTCTAAAGCAACTTAAAAGTTCAATTTAATTATTTATAAAATTTAATTGCTTGTAGTAATTACCGTTCATTTTGAACCGGTTCATTATTATTTAATAATGTAATGCACATCAAAAATTGTTTCTTCGATTTTATTTCGACAAATTAATTTTAATTACACACAATAAAAACAATTTAATGCAAAAACAAAAAAATTATACCAACAAATTAAATTGTTTTTCCAATAATAAAATTCAAAAATAAATTATAATATATTTTTCTTATCAGTAATTAAATTAAATTCCCCATCAATTTTATTTTTTTACTGTAAAAAAAATAGAAACAATTTTCCCTTAAGCCAATGAGCCCAACAATTTCCACTAAAAACAAAATTAATCAACTCAGTTTGAAATAAAGTTGCACACTTTTTACAATCCCTATAAAGTTGTGGCTTAAAAAAAATGCACTCACAAATACTTTGTGTGCATAAAAATTCATTGAAATGTTATTACATAAATTCCACAAATTGAAAATACGTCAAGAATGTGTGCACCCCATTAGCACTGCATTTGCGGGGAGCACATTGTTGGGTGTCACCACACTGCAGACCGCACCAATAACCAATTATTTTATTCACAGTTGATAATGCATCAACAATCACGACGAACTCTTCTCCTTCCTTCACGTATATTGCTATTGGAATGTAACAAGGCAATTTTATGTTGCAGTGCATCATGAAAACAGTGTGATATGGTTTATTTTTGAGGGAACGTGCAGTTCACAGCAGGTTGAGGTGTGGTCATGAAAAGGGGTGGTCACATAATGTGAATTGTGATTATATCGATTGTTATGAAGTCGAGTAACGGGAAATATACTTTCATTTGGGAAATGTTCAATTAATAAAAGTGCAAACGATCATTGAAGTTGCAACAAATGTGTGGCTTTGACTTTCTGGGAATGGATAATTTTTTGTGGTTCCATTTTTTTTTTAACGTTGAAAATCCATTAAATTAAAGTCAATTGCATGTGCTTCCTTATTTTGCCATCCAGGATAGTGGACATATCCAGTCACTGCGTGTTTTTCACTTTTTGCAGACAACTTCTCTCAATTCAATTTTTGTCTTTTGTCTTCACCGGGTGTAAATTACCTCGCACACAAAAGAGATGCTGTCTATTGATGCGCGTCCATGACATTTTGTGTGTAAAAGCTTAAATTACGCAAAGGTTCTCGTACGTGGGATGCATGCATTGTGCATATTTCGCAATGGTGCACAAGCGCGTTTACGCAGTGATGTATCGCCGTGTCTCTGGACGTTGCGTTATTGCATTTAGAAATTTTCATGAATAGGCCGCAATGTGTAATTTGTCAAACGGCCAGCATAAACTCTTTGTTATTGGCTTTTTGGGGTCGAGGAAATCCCAGTTAGGCACTGCCCGCCCGTGCATCCAGCCAATAACTATATTTCAGTTTCAATGTAGTGTAGCGATTAAAATTGGCATCGGCATGGCTTTTGGTTTTTGCATTCGTTATGCATTGATCAGAAATCGTGCGATCACTGGTAATTTGTCATTTCCACGCATAAACTATCTCGAATGAGTATTTCATTCTGCACCAATAAGGATTAGGGGAATCATTTTATTGATCACGAAATGAGTTTATTTACGGCACTCATTGTTTAGGTCATCTATATGGTTGGTTAAACAGTCATAAATCAATTCAATAAGGAAGAGTTACATTGCTTCACGTTTTGTGATCACAAGAAAAGGACTAATAAATAACTACCCACAATGCAAAAGATATTTAACAGAATAGGACGTTTTTACTGTAAAATGTAACCACATTCTGGTACATTAATTAAATCCTCTGAGAGACGCTTTAAATTGGATTATATTTTTTAAAGTATTTTTTCTACTTTAGTTGATTAAAAATAAACTAAATAAAATGTAATACAATTTCAAAACCGCTAAAGAATTTATGAACCGAAAAACTGTGCAAATGTACGTCCGTACGCCGTACTATGGTGGCCATGTAAAGGCCATTTCAGAAACTGTCATTATTTTTGGAAAATGTTAGAGAAAAAATAATAATCTAAGTATACCATAGTTTTTCAAGGTCTGATGCTTCAAGGTCAAGTTATTACGAATTTTTCTTGTATGGGGGTGTTTACGAGCCCATGATTGAATTCATTTTCACAACAATTAATTTTCAAGGTATCTTAAACAAAACTGCATGTTTCTTATATCCCGCTAGAAGGATCTGGCAAAAAAGGGGGTGGACAAAGACAAACCCCATTTTTCTATCCCAGACACCTTACATAATATTAAAAAAACTCATTCAGATTATTATAGGATAAAATAATTCAAGTTCAAGGTCAATAGCGGAAAATTCAAGGTCAAATTTTTTATATCTCAGAAATTTTCAATATTTTTGGAATTTTTTTTTCATATTATTGTAGAATCAAATAAAATATGAAAATTTGCTTCAAGGTCAAAATTTTAAATCTCAAGGCCATATTTTTATAATGAAAATAAGTAATTCAAAAACTGCTTGTTTTAGAGTACTATGATGTTCTACATTATTGCTAATCTCAATAAAAGTACAATTTTGTACAAAAATCAACGTTAAGATTCAGAAAATTCAAGGCCACATTTTTCACATCTCCAAAAAGCTTTATTAAAATGCAGTTAAGCAACAGTCGTATTTAAATTCACACCTCGCTCTCCCTGCGATGTAGTTTTATTTTAAACAGCCAAAAGTGGTTGATTTAAAAAAAATAGTTTTAAAACAAATCGGTATAATAAACTATAAAACAAAATTCGTTTTACATTTTGGCTTAACCTAATTTACATCAAGAAAACGAAGCTTACTTAAAAAGACATAAATTTTACACATAAACATTATCTTCAGATTTCTTCGCTATCTGAAATTAAGGCGTTCAAATTGTCGTTACAATACTTTAACAAAGCCCATCTAAATATAGTTCAAAGTACTTAATAATATTACATAATCGTACCACAACCCCGTGCCCAAGAAAACGTATAAAACATGTCTGAAAAATTCCTCGCACACATAAACTGCTATTGGCAATCACGTGGTCGTGTTTCGCCGTTACATTTTCATACATAATGTACCCTTATGCGAATGTACTTAACCCTGTGTGTGGACGGAGTGGGTGAAAAATGTGGTTGACGGCAATGGGGATTGGAGGGGAGGGGATGGAGTGCGTGAGCGTTTGTCGCTGGAAATGGCATATTACTCCTTGTAGGTGACGCTACAAAATATCTTGTGTAATGAAAGAATTCCGCACGGTTTTATATGCAAGCATTCATTTCGAGGTACACAAACTTTACAACCACTCCCCCCCCCCTAACCCCCATGTTTTTAACGCGAATATAAATAAATGTAAAACGCGCTCATGATTGTGTTATGCCCCGCAAAAGACGCTTTAAATGTACGTAAAGGTACTTAATTCTAATATCGCATGCATACATTTTATGTCAATCGTTTCGCTCGCAACGACTTAAAATTGTGAGCGCCCTTTTGCGGCTTCTGCCACACACACACGCATTAGTTTTTCCACAAAATTTAAATGTGGCGTGCTTTTGGCACATTCTATTATCTGCGATTTACACCTGGATTCAGGCGTGTACCTTGCCCCCATCTACACACACATTTTATTTTATATTTGAATGTAATGGCATTGCAGTGTTCCACGACAACAATTTCATCTCGAAAGTATGAATGAATGTGTGCTTTCAATGGTGCAGTGTTTGGGTAGACCGTTAAAAGAATAGATCTTGCTCAATTCACACTCCACTGATCCCACATCAACAGCTCTTATCATTTTAAGTAATATCACGCAATCTTCACTTGCAGCGTCTTTTTACCCTTTTTTTATTTTTTTTTTGTACAAAATTGTGTCCTTAACTTCAGCGCATTTAATGTTTTGAATCCTTTTCAACAATTTGACGTTGTGGTTTCACTGCGAATTTATTTTGCGAACAGAGACAATCATCGTACGTATTTTAGCTGCGGAGAGGAGGCAATAGAAATTTACTAATATTTAGAACAAACATCTCGACGCAAGAGAAAGATGCGATTAAAAGAAGAATCGGGAGGGTAGCGCTGAAACGGAATAATAGCGGATATAACTACAGTCTACATTTATGTGTAGAGAATTAGGAATGGGGGGAAAATGTAACAACGACGAATTCAACAAGTGAAAATAAAGCTGTTCATCTCGTCCTTATTTTCTTTTCGCAGCGTGAACTTGTGGTTTGAAACGATTCGGTAATCTTTTATATAAAATTATCAACAATCCACTTTAGAATAATTGTGTTGTATAAAATTTATGAATTTCTAAAAAAAATTCCCAAATCAATTTAACAAGAATACCACAAGGGTAAGAAATTGATTTTGGTTTTCTGAGAAATGGATCGTAATATATGATTAAATAATTTTCCAGTCATTCAACATTCAAAAATCATTAGATTAAAATAAAATGCAGTCGCGTCGCGATAATCCGAAACTCGGTAATTCGGATTTAAGATTTATAAGTGGTCTTAATACAATCCTTTTTACGGAATAATGCAATTTTATCACTTAAATCTAAATTTTTTTGAGTTTTTTTTTAAATAAAAGCTTTCACCGTCCTCACAATTTTTAAAATTTTCGATAAGAGCTCTGATTGGTTGAAATTTGTTTTTAAAATTATCGAAAATGTCAAACATCATCAAGGGCATGTTAATTTTAATATTTTTGATATTTTTTGGACAGTGTGAAACGCGCGATATTTTAAATAAAATAAATTTTTGTTTTGCTCTTTATTTTAAAACTTGTCAGATCATGACAACTGCCGCGCGAACTGTCAAATAATATAAACTATTGTGATCGCTCACAATTGAAGTTAAAATATTTATTTCATTGACCAATCAGAGCGGGTTGTCAAAAATTATGAAATTAAATTTGCCTTCCTGTATAATTAGGCTTATTGATGAAACTTTACTTTGTTTTATTTTGAAAAATTCAAATTTTTTTTCTTCACTGAAAGCTTAAATTAAGTTATTTAGAGTAATGTGTAAGACGAATCCTTTGATATTTTAGCGAAAATTTTATCACGTAACTATAGGAGTTTAAAAAAACACTTTACTGAAAAAAAATATAATTTACATTTTCAAAAAAAAAATGTTTTAATAAATTTTTTTTAAAGGCATAGATTAATTTATTTTCAATTTCAAAGTCCTTTTTTTACGTCAAAACTTATAGCGGTTTTATTGTTTCGCCACAACATTTCGTGACACTGCGTTTCGACTGTCCTTATCAAAAAGCAATAATTGTTTTGTGAAACAATTTAAGAATTGTTTTAAAGTGAAACACTGCATACAAATGCACTAACAATCGTCCTGATTTCATGTTAAAATGACATTCTGCAGAATGGTATATGCCATAAATTCCATAGCAGCATCAATCTCTGACAATCAACAGCTGTCGTTTATGTTGCGTCTGCTTCGAATTGCAAATAGTCTCGCAATGCGTCTCCCGTCCCGGTGTCCGGAGTTCATTTCAAAATTATGGAAACAGTTATATGTGTCAGAGGGAATATGAAATGACCATCATTGTGCCAAACACGTCGGCTGCCAACGTGAGCCACATGCAGAGATTGACTAAATACGAATCACATTAACATGAGACAAAGCAGGATCCGCAACAAAAGGAGCGCGAAATGCAGCAGACTGCCAAATGCGGCAATTTGTGTATTTTACACACAGGACGATATAGCAACAAGGACGATATAAATATAATGTGCGTATACACATCTAAAACACATTGGCAAATTAAATATTAATGTTATGCGTGAATCAGCTTCATGTTCGGGGTAATCAAGCTGATTGATGAAGGTAGAATTAAGTGATGGCACAGCTTGTATCTGTATCAGCTGTCTGTGCATAAAGATCACACACATAAATAGATTCGGTCGATTGGGCAAAGCTCAGGGCAACCATCTGCGATGGCAAACTTATTTCCATCGTGAGAAAAATGTGGGAGCTGGAGCCTCACATTCGGAAAAGCATTAATAACATTTAAATCACAAGCGTTCCCTAATTTAATATAGATGCAAATCAAATCTCATAGACCAACACTATTGGGGGATCAGCTAATTCAATTTAGCTAACCATGGGGAATTACAACCGTTTAACCAAGTGGCCAGCGCCTTACCAACTGTAACCCACACAAACTCCCCACAGTACCTTCACACATTTGGGCAAAAGCTCTGAGTTTACAGCGATTTAAAAGCAAAACTTTAAGTTTCAATTTAAAAATGTCTGGCATCCAGTCCACGTGTAGCATCAAGTATCGGGATAATAACATTTGTACATCCGTGCAATCCATTAAAATATGACGCACATTGTGGCATCTGCCAAACAACAACATTCACCCCAAAACAAATATTTAGGTTTGAAAAAAGGACGATTTATTATGTAGGTGTCTTATTTGTTTTTGTTTTTTTTTGTTGCAAAGTTTGATGTTTGTGATTTGCCTTTTCCCATTCAAATATAATTTTATCTGTGCGTTTTTATTTAGGATGCCCCCAGGGATTTAAAGTGGAAGCAAAGTGCCAATATCGTGCGCTAATTGAAATAAGACACGACGCGTTCACTTTTGTTTGTTTTTCTATTTTCATGCGTGTACGATGATTGTACATTTGGCATTACATGTACGTCGTAATGTTTTGATGAGGGGTGCAAAATATTTGTATTTTGGAGCTGTACTCGTACATACAGTCGAATTGAGATATTTTGGTTTTTATTTCACAAATTTTAAGGGCTTTTCACAATAATATAAACTGCTATTTAAAAAGACAAATATATTCTATTTGTTTTGAAGTGTTTTAAATATTTTGACATTGAAAAATTTAGCAAAAGTTTAACTTTGACAAAGTTTTTTTTGGTTTCAAGACGGACAACAATAATTAAGTAAAAAGCTTTTTAGATCAAGTTTAAATTGCGCTGACGATTAAAAAAATTGACCTTGAAAATTTGAGTGTTAACATTAAATTAATAATAAATAATTCAACTTAAAATAATGTAGAACGACTTAAGTTCAAAAAACTGTAATGTTTCCAATTTTTTTATTTCAATAAATTTGTTTTTAAATTTAATCCTTTAAAATCTTAAATATTTTTAGTGAAATAATTAAAGTACAGCGTAGTAAAAATTTGCATTGAATAAATAAAAATTATTAAATCCGTTAAAACTGTTTTTCAGATAAATGCAAAGCAATGAAACTCATTTAAAAATACATGTATAAATTGATCTTGAAAAGAAATTATAAAAACCTTAAATACAGTTAGCTGAGTTAAGGAGAACCATTTAATTATTCTTAAGAATAGTACAATTATACAATGTACTTTATACAAATCTTTAAAATAATATTAAGACAATAAATTTATCGAAGTTCAAAATATTGCATTTCGACTGTAAATTGTACTCACAGTTTCCCCATCCCCACACCCAACACATTTTTGAGCCACACGCATCCCAGGTGAGCTTTAAACTCAATTTGGTTCAATAAATGTACGTAATCTTATCATGTAAATATAGACTGAGGACTTGCACGACATGTTGACATTCGTTTTGTCAAAAATCCGGATGAAGTTGGTGGGCGTTAAATTGTTTGTCGCATTTATGCTCCCAAAAATTTTCCTACACTTGCATAAATGACCCCATGATTATGTTGCAATGCTGAAGCGTATATTATACAGGTCGATGTCCCTGTGTAATATTTATACAAGCCGCATGTATATTGTAATGCGGGTGGCGTAGCTATAACATGGAGAGGTTTAAGCTCATGCCGAGTGTATCTTTACACAACGCTGATAAGCAAATAGGTCTTTTGTGTGTAATAAAGGAGCCCGAAAGCTCTACAGCAGGATGTTGAGGCTACGAAATAACTTATTCTAATCTTAAATTGTTCCTCCCACTGCGTGCACTGAGAAAACTTAGGGCCATTAACATTTCATGCGCTCATTCCCGCACAGAAGTTGCCTTGCCGTACCCACTGGCTCCTCATCTTGTAATAATCCTCAATGAACACATTGGTTTATTTTTGTTATTTAAAGTGGTATGGAGATTTTCTTTGCTTATGTTGGGGCTTCCGGTCAGTTACTCACTTATTTGTTTTTCAGCCAGAGGATGCCTTAAATGTGTAAACATTGTGACTGTATTTGCAATTGTCATTAAGGGATGATAGTCGATATATTGTGGGGATGAAAACACCCGCATCAGTTTTTGCATGTCTGAAAAGGGACATTGTTTTCAACGCAGTGCTTCTTTTGATAACCTCAAGCTGGAGTTACCTTTTTTATCAGTCAGTGTCTATGACCTCCATAAGGACGATATTTATTTTGTGTTCTCCTCCTTTTCACATTAATACTAACAACTCAGACATTTATTTAACACCCGAGGCTTTTTCGTCAATTAGTTACGTATTTTGTTATGACTTCACAATGTTTTGAAGAAAATACAAACTTCCAAGGACTTTTGGGGGATGTACTTCAATTAATCTACAAAATTTTGCAGCAATGAATTTAATTTTGTATTGTTGCACAACACAGCAAAACAATTAACCAAAAGTTATATTTTACAATAAATAAAAGTGACGTAAACTACAATTTACCAAATTGTTGAGACACAGCCGAAAGGCAACCGGATTAGCGATGCAAAACTGGTTATGTGTCGTGTCGCGCACACATTATTGAATTAAAACAACGCATTCATCTCAATTCAGTAAAGTTGTGGGCTGTGGCTTGCAAAACACATGCAGCCGAATTGGTGGGGCCGAACCACCACCCGTCGGACGTGCCGCATCGGGCACCATATTCCAGCCCACTCAATTCGTTGTTCATTTTGAACAAACACAAGCATTTTTCGATTAAAATTTAATTAATTAAATGATTTGTGTTTATTATTTAAGTATTGTGTAACCGCCACTGGCAAAATATTGCCCTCGCTCTCGCACCAAGCACGGAGAGTGTAAACGTTGAAATCGAAACCAATTTGTGCCCCCCCTTCAAAACGGCAATTTATATTCATATTTAGGTCTACGAGTGTGTACCAATTTGGTGTCATTACCCTGGGTATTGGTTTTGCTGTATTTGCTGTATTCGCATCCCTTCGCTTCCCTTATTCTTAGTCTGTTGAGTTGATAAATTAAATATAAAAATTGTAAAAAGAATTTAAAGTCTTGCGCACGGCGCTCCGTTTTTGCAGTGGCGTCCTTTTAGCTACTCCAAGCGGGAAGATAATGAAGCCTGGTGGCTGATAGCTGAACTAATAATGATTAACCCACTTAGGAATTAGAGAGAGCATTTTAATTATTTAGTGTGGAACTGATTTTTATCGTTCAAAAGTTTTAAATTCTTTTTTACCTGAATGGATTATTAATTTTAAAAAAACTGCCTTAAAAATCACGTAATCTTCCGATTCCCAATGTGCAGCCAGTAAGAACACATCTTTCAGTCCCAGTTTTGTTTTAATGAATCTTATAGGACTTGGACTTTTATTGGAACCGATCCTGGCAGACTGCTCGCTAAATTGCCGTAGTTCTCCTGGCACTCCTTTCTTACTCCGCACTCTTTTAGGAGGTGTACAGAGGAAAATTTCTCAATTCATTGTTTTTCAAAAGTCCTGGAATCTTTAGGTCTCTTCTTAGTTAAGAATGGCAATAAAGGGATACTAACTGTAATCTAATCTTCAAAACCACACTCTCTTCAAAAAGTATTTTTATATTCAATTTATTATCGCCCTAAAAAAATTAAGAGTTATGAAATAAATTAAAAACCTTTCGAAATTAAGGACATTGAGCAAAATAATTTCACTTTAAAGTGACTAACATAATCCTACTTTACAACTGAAAATCATTTTTTTAAACATGACTAATATTGGCTACTTAAAATCCTCACTCTAAATACCCATCAAAAAATCAAACAATAAAAAGGAGTAGCTGCAAAATGTTTCACCAGTCGTAATGCCCCATTATTTAATATTAAACCCCAAAAGTAAAAATAGTATTCCACCCTTGTTGCTACATTATCCTCCGTCAAGGAGCTTCTCTACAATACGACGAAAAAAAGGAAACGAATCCCTATAATATAACCGAAACGTCAAAAAGGATGAAAATGAGCGTATCAGCAAAACTTGACCCTCACGCAGCACTTTCCTCACCAATCTCTCCGGCATTATAATTTCAACATGAATATATACGATTGCTTTGTGCGACCCCGCCCCTCTCCCCCAAACCACCCAATTGACTGACAAGGACTAAAAATGGTTATGGTGTACATCCTCGAGAAATGAAAATTATGTGTTTAACATATTTGGATGAAAAAGTGTCGCACAAATGGCTTCAAATATTTTACATCCCGCGCGCAGAAAAGTCAATAAAATTGCGATAATATTAATGTGAAGCTGGGAGTGTGTGTGACTTTATTCTGTACATCATCCATGGTGATATGCAATGATCATATTATAATAATACAACGTTGGCGGTAATGTATGTAAAGATCTGCGAAAGCAATGACTGCGCCGCAGATAAGAAGTCCTCGAGACATATTACATCCCATTACTCAGTTAAACATGGAGCGCACGTGAAAAAAGCAAATGCCCCTCCCCACAGCATGTATCAACTCGTCCTTCGTGTGCGTTTTGCGATTTATACAATTTAATCCCGAGCCCAAAAGAAGTCTTTCACTTTGAGATGTTAAATTTATTGGGAGGACTTTAAAAGGTGCGTCTCAATTTGTTACTTTTACACCACCGAGATAATATTGTGGCGATGGATGGGTGAGAGATGTACGCTGCTGGTGGAGGTGGTGGGCTGCCATGCCAACTGTGCTGTACTGTGCGGTGTGGCTCATGGATATGGCGTGACAATGAAGTTGTGACTAGGCACATGCTTTGCACGGATTATGGCGGGGAGTTGCTTCACCTTTATTCTATCTCGTCGTTTACATGTGTTTGTGTGTGGTGGCCTTTTTGATGCGCGCTTCAGACAACGTCGTTTATGTTGGGGGAGGGACGAGGGTGTGTGGGAGTGAAGAGACGAAAAGGATAACGGATTATGCGAGAGTATCATCCTGTTTTATAACGTGAATACATGTAGTGAATATAAAGGTGCGGATTTTCATATTTCACAATGCAGTAACTGGGATTTCATATAGCGTATTTTGGTTGGCCTTTCTGCATGTGTTCATAAGTTCATTGGTATTACAACTTATAGGTTTCCAATATTCCATTAACAGGGATTACCGACCAAAGCAGCCTTAATAAATTCCAAAACAGATAGACCGTGCATAGAGTTAGAAATAATCGTCCATAGACCGCAAAATAATTTGCTACTTGTTCCCGATTCATTGTGAGAGCGAGAGAGCTATATAGCAGCGTATTCATTCTGAATTACATTTGGGTTTTCACGTTATATGTAAATTGTAAATTATTGTTCCACATATTATTTATTGACTATTAAATAAGCATAAATATTTATGTATCTGTGTAGGTTTTGTCGTTTTGCCGAAAGCGGCGTTATAATCAAATTCAAAATGTGATTGAATTTGGAAAACATGCATAGTTCCCACCAACCCACCAATCTTCCCACGTGTATTATGGAAATGTAAATAGATTTCCAATTTTGATTTCGCAAATATAATCGCAGTAATGTGTGAGTTGTTGCTGCCCAACAATATGAAACCAATTTACAAATCACACGCTATTCAAACATTTGTTGCCATTAGTCCGTAATTTCAAAAAGACTGGGCTTTTCCCACCCTTAATATAACGAACACACGATTTGTTTATTACTGCGTTTAATAAAATTATTGCAATAAAATTTATTTACAGACAAAAGGCGAAAAGGGAGATCGAGGTATTGATGGGGCACCAGGTTTACCGGGGAATTATGCTGATGGCTTTCCACTTGTTTACAAACCATCACCACCTGGACCACCGGGACCACCAGGTCCACCTGGTGCGCCTGGTCCAAGAGGATTGCCCGGCGTTATGGTGGTGCAAAATAATGACGCGGATTCGGAAATGTCAGGTAAATTGTGTTGTGAAACTTTTTTAAAATTTAATTTTTTATTGGGTTTTAAACTGTTAAATTGGACACACATACACTTCTGTCCATTTAAACCCTGGCTACAGACATGCACCAAACATTCGCTTTATAACATTAACACGTCACTGCTCATCTCCTTTGATTGTGTGGTAAAAGAATGACAAGGAACGGGAATGGCGAGCACCCGAAGGAATATTGTTATCGGCCTGTGGCCGACAACGGTGCTCAATTGATCCACACTATAATTGATGTTCGCCAAACAAGTGCTCAGCGTTTATCAAACACTGCATGTCTGTTTAGTCCTTGCTTTAAATTTGTTGCGTCCTTAAACAGTGCTCCATTAAAATTATGTTAAAGCCTTGCCATAATTCAATTAGACATCACTAACAAAATATATTTCACTTAACAAGACTGTTCTGTTTTCACTTTTCAAAATTGTTTTTCTGCGTTTTATGTGCGCCGTAATGTATACGCTTGTCGGTGAATGGGCAGGTGCCAATCAAAAGTTTATGCAACATGAACATTGAACAATTCCCGTTGCTCATAATTATGGTTGGGGGAGGGGGGTGTGTACCCCCAATAATAAGAAGACGTGAATAATTGTAACTTTTTCTAATTTGAATAATTTTTATTTGTTTCGCTGTATCCGCCCGCCACCGAATTTTTGTCCGTCCACCGAAATTTGAATCACCCACATTTGCCCATCTGAATGAAGGCACATCTGGACCGCCGCCACATCACTCCCGCTCACCTGATCACTTACCCGAGCCGGAGAAATTCTTTTACAGCCAGGAATCTCCGACAATGAATATGAAAATTGTGCCCGGGGCAATAACATTCCCGAATGCTGAGGCAATGAAAAAGGTAAACGCATTGAAAAGAGATGAAAGACATTTTGTGTGTGCGAATTGAAAATTTGTGAAATATAACGGGACACCGTGCGTTGTGTCCTGTATTACAATTGTTGTCCGGCTATATAGCTTGGCGGTGTGAATTTGTGTGCGTGCATTGCAAAAAGACTGTTCCGTTAATTACAATCGATTTGTTTCGCGAACAGATGTCTGCTGCCAGTCCTCTGGGGACCATGGCGTACGTAATAGATGAAGAGGCGCTTTTGGTGCGCGTCAACAAAGGATGGCAGTACATTGCGGTATGTGTCTTTGTAAATGATTTATGTTTACCCTCCGGTATATTATGCCAAAGTGTGTGTTGTTGTATTCATAAAGTGATTTATTTTTTTTGAAATGTTAATGTTTGCGGTATTTTAGAGTTGCGGGCTTTTTTGTTGTTAATTTGAATGCCCCAACTCAAGATAGGCGGGAACAAAAACTGTTCAAACCAATTATTATTATTATTATTATCCTGTTTTGTGTTATTCAGAAAAAACATTTTTTTGAACAATGTTTTGTTCGTATAAAATAAATGGAATACAAATTCCAACAATTTTAATATAACATGGTTCTGATACTTTTGCATTGTACTTCTTTTATTTCATCCCTTTTCCAACATGCAATATAATGCTGATGCCGTTACGCAACACTCACACACACACCAAAACAAACATCCCACTTGCAAAATGAAGTTAGGAACGTTGCTGCCGATTGTTGTTCCTGCTGCCCCCACAACAGTGGCTCCCTCGCGGAGTTCAGATCTGAAAGCATCCAATTTGGTGAACAACATTCCATATCCTGCCGATAGGGCGAATGTAAGTACACTGCTAGTTAATTTTTTTTATTCTTAAACAATTTCATGTTCATGTCTACATTCAATTAATACAACATACCGTTTTATATTATATTATTCTACTTATGCCCATTGTTCATGCACACAGCTACACAAAATACACGCCCCAACACACAACTAACCCGATACTCACCTTGTGTGTTGAAAATACACGCACACAATAATACGAAATTGCGTACAATGTAAGGAATTTTTTTTTTGCAATGTATTATAAATATTAAAATACTACACCATACACATGTCAATAAAAAAAAAAAATTAAAAAATGAAAATATTACGCTCCAAGGACGCGTTATGTAATAACTCTTTTCTAGCTAGCGGCCAGGCAGCGAGAATGCATTCATTCAATAAACATTTACAATATTTATTGGTTTAAATGTAAAAGTTTTTTTTTTATTATGCAATTTAATTTCTCTTCCATTTTAATTGTACCATCCATTCCCGACGCATTTTACTGTAAAACCGACAATTTAGCCGCGCCATGCTTAATCGTAATTATTATACCAACACAAAAATAAAAAAACGAACGGTAAAATTTATTTGAATTGATCAATAAAAGCTGGGATTATGTTAAACAAATGGGTACGACTTATTATTTAATGAACAATCAAAAAGTGAAAAACGGTAAACCGTTCGGTTTTGGTGTTACGTGCATACGGCATGAGGGGAAGTGGCGCTTGATGGAGGCACTAACTGTTTTTCCGAGTTATTAGTCACACAAATGCACTGTTTTGCAAATAATGAAAAAATAAACACACCAATTCCGTGGTCTACCGCATACAAACAAATAAATAAACATAGCACGCGACAGGCATACGAGACGAGCGAGCCTGATGGCTCCGCCGGATTTTGGAGGAAGTGGGGCGGCGATGAGGGGGGGTGGGGAATGGATGCGATGTCGATGATTTCCGGAGTTTTAAATTTTATAACGCTCTGCATTTGTGTGAATTTTCATTTCCTCCCTTCATTCCATGTGGAGTGTAATGAAAGAAAAAAACGTTTACGATTATTATCCCCATTATTTTCACCCCCAATTCTTTTTTCCTCCTTTGTTTTTTTTTCACACACAAACACATTGCTTTTGTTCGAATTCCCGTAAACATTGCATAATATTAATGTATAGTTCAGTACACAACAAACCGAGTAGCAAGAAGTCGTGTAAATTCATAGATCGATTTACTACACATAAGTGTAATATACTTGGAAACTCAATTCAAAAGAAAATCTCAGTCGATTTACGGTAAATCATGGGCTGATTGCAAATTGACTTCGTGTACGTCTATGCGGCCAGACTACACAGCTCGTGTATACAGTGTGTAATAAAATGGCTTGTCCGGCGCTAAACTTTGTATAAAGGCGCTTTCAAATTGAATGTCATTATTTACTTTTATCCTTAATACGTATAACGGTATACCTTACGGCTTACCATCCTATTTTATCAGACACTTGCATCAAATAACTGTAACGAGCATGAAGTACATAAATCATTTTGAAGATATTTCAAGGATCAATTTGTTAATACGTTGATGCAATGCAATTAAGGTGCTCCTTTTTTACTTTTTTATTGAAAACTAAAGTAAATAATATTTAATGCATGTCCTTTATTAAGGAAATATTTTTAAAGTGCAATTGAAAAGCAACAATTTATGTTATTGTAGTGGTTTTTCATTGCATTAATTAATGGAGAAGAAATGATGTTTTAATGTTAGCTGTAAAATAAAATTTTAGTCATTACTTTTCAAGGTCCATCAATTTAAATTTAAAGGTCAGGTAATGTTAAAATTCTCAAAAACAACAAATAATTTAGACTATAGCTCGAAAAAAAGGTATTTTCACATTTCTTTTAAATGCAGTTAAATTCTAAAATGACTATTTTTAGCAATTTAAATCCTTGAAATGAAATTTCGGGTTACATAACCTCAAAATTTGGTTTAAAAATGATAATAACACAAAAACCTTTAACTTTCCAAAATTTTAATGTTCCACAATATTTAAGATCTCAATGAGACTAAATTTTCTGTAAAATATTTCAAGGTCACATTCCTTATATTTAACGATTATTTGTTTAGGTTTTAAATGTTTTTAAAATATTTTCACAAGTTCTTGCCTGATATTGGTGTCTTAAAAGCTAGAATATCTTTCCGAAAAATTTCAAGGTCATAACAAAAGGTTTTCAAGGTCAAAAGTGGACTTAAAAAATGTTCTACATCCAAATTCTTTCACATTATTCAAATTAAAAACATTTCAACTCCTTGCAATTTGCCATTGCAAAAAATTACCAAATTTTAACCATCCCCATAACTATACGTCACAATTTAAAACAACGGAAAACCGTACGCAAGCATTTCATAATTTTGAAATGAAAAATTAGATCACAAATCAAGAACGCATAAATTTGTCCACATAATATATCCTGGTATAGAAATTAGCGAAATTAATTTGCATTGAGTGTGCAGCAGCAGACAACGGGTCTCAATTGGAATAATTTGATAAACTTCGTGCGGATGCGTCGGATTTTAGCGCTTGAAAGCTTTTGCAATAGCATTTTCCTGTTTTCAGTTTCGAGTAATGGAACAAAAAGTCTTTTCAGTGTGCACACTTTTTGTACGTATATTTTGTGTGTCTGGCTTCTTTTTTTGTGCATCCTTAACCCCACCCACTTTATTCACCTCCCTCCCCCTAAATTCAATGATTTTGATTTTTTTTTGGTGTGTGTAGAGAAGTACAATTCATTTTCATGGTGGAGATCGATACTGCATAGATGTGGGGCGCTTGCAATTGGGGATGCGCTTGAAATGCGCTCAGATATGTCTCGGATGGGTTGTCTGGCGAATATCCTTTTTTTTAAATGCGCCACAATCGGGAATGCAGTTGTTTCAAATGTGCTTATCGCAGTTCCTGCTGAATACATCAACCCAGTATTTTATAGCTAATAGAAGGTCTTTCTTGTTGTCAGTCACTTGACTTCCTTGTTGCGATGAATGATTGCAAATTCCTGTATTGCAGGTAGAAAGTCCTTGTGTGTTTGCATTTATTTTTTTGCGTGATATTAGTTGCTTATGCACTTTTGGAATTTTGCAACTTGTGAATTCCTTTACTCATGAATCCATTATTGCAGTCAATCCTGCAGCCCAACGGAAGTTACTTATGCATGGACGCTGTCATGTTTTTTGACGGGGTTATTTATACAGTGTTTTCATTATACTGCATATTATGCTACTGTATTTTACTAGATGGGGGTGCAGCAGTCAGGATTGTTGGAAATAACTCAATTTTGCTACTCAGGAAGTTGTAAGGATTTGAGTTTTTATGTTCCGCTTTTTTATTTGAGTTATGACTTTACATTCCATCGCATCGTGCGAGTAGCAATATTTTTAAGGACGAGAAGGTACTTTGTTGGAAAGAATAATTAAGTCTTAGAAGACACTGTGAACTTCTTTTAAACATCGTAAATTTTTAATAAATTGCGGAAATTGTGTGAGCTTTTAATGACAATAGTTGTACTATGAGTACAAGTAATACTTAAGGACAGGATATTAAAATTAAAATTATGATAAACTGCACTTCTTGAATTATTATCACAAGAAAAATGCAATAAAATATAATTTTTATAAACGCCAAATACGTATTTTAAGAAACTTCTTCAATATCCTTAAGATGTCATCCTTTTTCAATAATTTCTGGTATAATTAAATTCAAAATGAAATACTGTACAGTTTGTTTAAAGTATTTCCTCGAGATCTTTCCATACTAAAAGGTCAAAAATAAATTGGTTTGCCTTCCAACTATAAGGACGAGGATTGTATATCCTTGGCAACATTACAATACGAACGCACACACATAGTTTAACAACAATTTTGTAACGATTAGTGTTTGGAAAAACGGAAAAACATGTATAAATCATCAGTTGTGACATTGCAAGTTTGAGGATAGCGTGTCTGTGGTATTCTAGGCAGCATCCCTCACAAGGATGAAGGACGATAGATACACGAATCCCGTCAGACCACACAAGTGTAATTACTCTTGCAGGAAAACACAACTGCCAGAACACATGTTTTCCAATCAATTAAACTTGAAGCCATTCCTCCCCGCGCACATAATGTAAGCAATGAATAAACCCTCATCTTAAGCTTTCTCTCAAGTCATCGCCGAAATAGGTTTTTGAGTCATCCATTTTGTGTGTTTTTTTCCCCACAACCCCCCGAAACAAAAAAAAGAAAAAGTTATTGCTTATTGGAATTCCGCTGCGTGTGCTCTTATTTAGTGCCCAATCAGCTTATCTGTTAGTGTCCTTTTATGTATAACTACCCCTATAATGTGTGGAAGATGTGCGCTTGTTGTAGCTATAGCTGACAACATTTGTGTGGTAGCAGTATCCTTTATTTTGGAAATTAAAGCTCAAATGTATATAAACATTGATTCCAAATATGTGACTCATCATTTTTCACTAATCTGTTACAATTTACATAAGTACAGTTGAATTTAATGGGGCTGCAGTAATACACCGTTAAGACAGGACCTTTACAACCCAAGCGTTTGTATTTGCATACTTAAACGGTTCCTTTTGTTTACTATTTTAAAAGGTTTTTAGTGAAATGTAAAATAAAATAAGGACATCTAAAAAATATTTTTAAAAAAATTACAAAATATTATTTCGTTTAAATTAATGTAAACTTTTTATTTGAAATCTTTATAGTAAATAAAGAAAATATTATTTAATGCTGATCCTTTTAAAAGAAATATTTTTACAGTGAAATTGACAGCCAATTCCTTCATTGCATAAATGATGTAGAAATTGGCTTTAAGTCTTTGACTAATGATTTCAATGGTCTAGAAACATTGTCGTCCTTTAATTTTTTCGAAATTTCATCTTGGAAACTACAAAACAAATTTTAAAAATAAAATGAAACTTTTGTCATTATTTTTCAAGGTCCACAAATTAAAATTTGAAGGTCACGTTATATTAAAATTCTCGAAAGCAACAAATAATTTGGATTGAAGTTCTAAAAAATGGATTTTGACCTTTCTTTTAAATGCAGTTATATTTTATAGTTATTATTTTTAACAATTTAAATCCTTGAAAAATAATTTGGGGTTACATAACCTCAAAATTTAACCTAAAAATTACTATAACACGAAAACCTTAAACTTTTAAAAATTAAAATGTTCCACAATATTTAAGATCTCAATGATCTGATATTTTTTGTAAAATATTTCGAGGTCGAATTCGAAATATTTCAATGTTAATTATTTGAAATCTAATTTTTTTTTAAATTTTTCCCAAATTCTTGCACGTTAAATACACCCCTTAAAGTGGTTCCCATTTTAATTTAAAACGCAGAAAGTTAAAAAAAAAACATTTCGTTTAAATTGAGGGATAAACTTGCTTCACAACATGTGCAAGTAATTACCCGCACTAAAGCCGTCACGTGATACCGTTATGTGTGCTTGAAGTTTAAAAATGACAAGCTCCATATTGTACAGAAACTGATAATGCATCGCTTGTACAAACGACCCATTTGTGTACCTGATGAAATTTGTTGTTGCGTAATCTTCTCCTCGTTAAGCCTTAAATATTACCAGAAGGAATAAGTATTCACAAAAGTTGTTGGCATAATGTTATTTGGGTGTTCTGCGGCAGACGTCATACTATCGGTTTGTATAATAGTTTTGTGCATATAAAGCTTTACTGTGTAATAAGCTTAATATTATGCTTTCTCTCTTCTTTTTTTTCTCTTCTATACATGTTTGCTGTATTAATACTTTTGTGCTTCTGTTCTTGTCGTCATGAAATCTGTTGAAAGCATTTTTTCGTCGCAATATTAAAGAAAATGAGTCCAAATTGGAGTGTCCGAGACATATAAAAAAGTAAAATAGTAATAAAAAATGGATAAAAAGGAGAGTGAGAACCGACAGTCGTCAACTGACATTGGATGAGAGATGAGTAAAACAAAAAACGGTACATCAGCACGATTTTTATCCGTTAATTTGGCCAAACGAGATGATGTTGCCGCTTCATGGAATGACATGCGCCTGCACTTTTGACGAATCAGCTGAAAAGACAAAAAATAAGCACACACACACACACACACAAAAATGAGAACATCAAAAAATGAACGGAATTACACAACAAAGCGTTCACCTTGTACACAAAATTAAAATAATAAAAAAAAAAACATCAACAACAACAGCACTCATCACCACAAATAAAGCGCCCTCTGCATGCGAGCCACAACACTACAACATAAATATTACAGTAACAAAACAAATTATTGCAACAATATTTAAATAATACATAAATAATTACAATAAATCAAATTGCATTAATCATCTGCTCATTAAAAATGTACATGAACTTTATTAATTAAATATTAAACATTTCATGCTATCACAGTTAACAATGTCATCGGAATATGAATCGGTAAATAATGCATCAAATTGAATTTGATATACTTATCCCTTTATTTATGTGTGTAACCTTTTTATTACCCTTTGCCCTTTACAACTCTCGATGTGCACCTGCAAACATGTTATTTGTGGTGGAATCAAATGAAAACCAATATGAAATATTGTATTAAATTCCCACATCAAAACTATAAAATCTATTCCAATTACAAATTCGGTGGCAAATAAATGAATATTGCAGCATTGAGTTGCAATTTCGAGTTGTGCTATTTTGCTATTTGCCATTGCATTTTAATTAAATTACATGAAATAGTTGAAATTACTTCACTTAAAAGAAAAAAAAAGTAATATGTAAATTATAATGAGTGCACTGAGAGAACGATGTCACCTAAAATTGACTTTAAAGTGATTAATTTAAATTGATTACGTATTTGTTATGATTTTTTGTCAAATTGAAAACGAATTAACCTAAAATGATTCCACGTTCATAATTCGAGTGTGAATGTGTAAACTAGCTAAATTTACATATTTCAATAATGCAGTTTCCACTTAAATGTGTAAAGAAGCCACATATATTAAAGTGGTTATTTAATTTTGTTTTTAACATGAAAATATAAAAAAAAAAAATCCGCATTTTTTATTTTGTTTTAATTTTTATTGTTTTTTTTTAAACTATAATTAAAGTGTAAACATAAAAGTTTAACATAAAATTTTTAAGCGCGATAGAACTTTTACAAAACCGTTAACTGTCAACCGATACTGCAATCACTTTTTGAAATTTATGATCAATACATATTCTGGCAATTCATTATGAACAGACTCACACTTAAAGAACGCTTTTAAGTTATCCAAATTTATTTTGTAATAAGTCGTCGATTCGTGTAACTTATAAACGACTAATCATAAATGTCAAAAAGTGAGGGCTCATTTGACAGTTGGCGCTTTTATAAATTCTATCTTAAAAAACACCCTTTATTACAAAATTACAACTAATCATACCTTAAATTATCACCCTGGCTGTGAGGGATTGTACCTAGAATTTGGGACATCCTTCCTTGTGTGTTTATAAGACCTCCAGAATGATAGTAATAATAAAATATATCGATATTACAACCGTTAAGTGCACTTTTTAAGTAAGGGAAAGTAGATAAACATGTTGTTTTTATCAAATTAAGTGATTTCCATACAATTTTCCACTTTGATATTTCCACTTTAAAGTAATATGGAAATGCGTTGATTTAAGTGGTCTTGTTTTCTATCAGTGTAACTAATTGAAGATAATTGATTCGTAATGGTGCCTTTATTAAAATTCTTTTAACTTAATAATTTTATCACCATTTTTATAAAGTAACTCAAATTTCACTTTTACACTTCAAATTAATGTGTAATGTTAATGTAATGAATTAAAAATGTCCTTCATTACATATTCTTGAACCCACCATTTTAATTTGCATGAATATTGGCCTAAATATATTACAAAAAACCTGGATTCTGATGCATTATTCAAAAATGCAACGCCTCATCATAGTTGGCTCGCGGTTGCCATTAAAGCTGCGAGCATAATCGCAAAACCACTGATCCAATATTTAATATTGCTCGCGTATATTATTCCGTAGCGCACCCACGCGATATGCACTCCAGTACTAATCCACTTGCAGTGCGATCCCGACATTATAACACACGAATAACAAAAGCTCCAATTCAATTAGTTGCAGCGAAATGCATGCGTGTTCTCCACACGCTTGGTTGGTCATTAATATTGAACTTAATATTCTGTACCGTTAGCTTTATGGCGTGGGGGGAAAGTCAAATGCGAATCTCTCATTTTGTGCGTCGGTGATGCCCGTTGCCCATATAACGGTGTAATAATTTATGTTTATTTTATATATGCTCTAATGTTTGCTTTTTGTTTATGTGTTTATAATGCAGCTGCGGATGGCCGCACTAAATGAGCCATACACTGGCAACCTGCAGGGCAGTCATAAAGCTGACTTCCAGTGCCATCGACAGTCGCGAAGGGCTGGTGTGATAGGAACATTTAAGGCGTTCATGTCGTCAAGGTAAGTCTCAATTAGTTTTAATTGCTATCATGGTTACTTGTTGGCGCTTTACGTCCTAAATTAAAGAAAAACAACACAACATAGAAAAAAATTTGGTGTTACCGCAGTTCAATTACCTCGCAAAGTTGAATGAAAATACCGTACGCCATGCAACGCTTCGTATGAATAGCGCTGTCAAAAAATTAGACATAATCCCGAATAGCGCGCGTTCGTATTTACCGTAATGGAATTATATTATGCGTTGTGTAAACAATAGAAATATCAACCGCAAGCCCTGAATGTTGAATTAATCCTATTATCGATAAAAGCCTCATAAAGGTCTTTATGTTATTTGATTTATGGCTTAACACAATTTTTGATTTATTGTTCCGATGGTTTATATTGTTTATGCGATTGCTTATTGCTTGAGCTGATGCGGTAAAAAGAGCATAATCCTGCTACTAAAGTATTGAATTAAATTGACGACTTATTAGGGAATATGTAATGACGCCCCAAGTATATTCCTTCGTGGGATTGGAGTTGGTTCAACTGTTGACAACGCCATTAATGTGGACACATCTTATATCAAACTACATTATTGTTGTAATGTTTGTGGCTATAATTATGTATTAACTAAATCAAGCAATTAAGTAATCGAATGATTAATGATGTGCAGAATTGGGCGATTTATTGTCCTATCAATATTAATCTTATTATTATTACTACAATCTTAGTTGCTTTACAATAATAATTATTATTAATGACGAGTGATTACCATATTATTATTATTGTGTACTTTATTACTTAACGATAGCTCGTAACGATAGTACACAAGAATAACGATATTTACTTAATTTTGTGCTAAATATGTAACTGGATCAGTTTAATATTAATTGGGAAATACATAAGTTTTTAAATTATATTATTGAACAAAAAGATGTTGCAAAAAAAAATTTAAATACTTTTTTTTTTAAATAATTTTTTTATTGTTTAAAATATGACGCCGTATTTCAAATAGCTTTAATAATTTAGATTATTTATTTAATTTACAAAATAGTGTTCATTGTATAAAAATTCAATGCGAACTTATTTATTTAATTTAAGAGAATATATATTAGAATTTTTTTAAATGGCTGTGTGCAAAATTGCCTTAAAACTTTGCTTAAAAGTAAAACCAAAGTCCAAAAAATAGGTTTTGTAAAATTTCAAAATGATTAAAAAAAACGTTTTATCGTGTTTTATTTTTAATTTAATTATGCTACATTTTGGTTTATTCTTTTTTCCTTTTTACGGTTTACTATTTAGTTTTGTAAATATTAACTGAAGTGACTTCCTTTTTTTCTTTATTTTTTTAAGAGATTTTTAAGTTATTTTTTTTTAATATTTTTTTTTTTTTTTTGATAATTTGGTGTTGGACAATTTTTCACATTTGTTTTTACGACTTTTCTCTACATTGTATAAGATTTTGCATTTTAATTTTCGCCGATTAGGTTTATGCAGCTTTAGTTTTGGGTAAATGAATTATATCAACTAATGGAAGAGAAAAGCTTGTTTAATTTTGAAAAACTTTTATTTTACTGCTTTTACGAAATATTTAAGTCACCCTTATGACATTTCAAGATTTAGTTATATAATTTTAAATTAATTATTTTTATAAAGGACTTTTTACAAATCGAGTAATAAAATAATAATGAGCCATAATAAAAGTAACAACTTTGCTAAAATATTCAAGGTCATAGTAATATTTTTAAATCTCAAAACTTTATTTTTTTGTAAATTGAGTGACCATAAATTATAATTAAAAATATTTTTCTATTTGATTTAACTCTTAAAATTGGATTACTTCGAGTACAAAGTATTGTGTAGTTCTCCTTTTCATGTAGGGTTTTAATTTATTTCATTGCTCATACTCTTATGAGAATAGGACGGCTCTATGAAAACAACTAGTGTCGCTGAGTTTTCTTGATTAATTATATTTAATTATATGTAATGTATTATTGATTTATTTAATTTTTTTTGCAATAAAACAATTAATTTTAATTTATAAAAATTATTATTTATAACGCAACATATTTTTTTAACTTCTAGAGCACAAGACATTTCATCACTTGTGGATCCCACAGACCGCAAGCTTCCAGTGGTAAATCTGAGAAATGAAGTGCTGTTCAGCTCTTGGCACAGCATGTTCAGCGGTCACAGTGGATTCTTCTCCCAATCACCACGAATCTACAGTTTTAGTAGCAAAAATGTGCTCTCAGATTTGACTTGGTAAGTGTTTTTAATGTTACTTTAAATTGTTTAACAGAATAAAATTAAAATCTCACACAATGAACACAATATATTGTGTAAAAGCAAAAACTTTAATCGAAATTCATTAAACGCTTTTTAATGAGTTAACATAACTGCACACCTTCAATTATTTATGAACATATTGCTCGAATCAAATAATCGAATGCAGTTACAATTAAGTGCAATATGGCATTGTGTTTGCACCCGAGTGCCCAATATTCTCAATTATTATTATTCAGTGCATAGTGAACGCCAATGACTCCGCGTCCATGCATCATTAGGTAATATTTAATCAGATACACGATTTAAAAAATGTGTCAATAGTTTGACCAAGTGCTGCTGCAGCATTATTAATGCGCTTTGTTGCACACACAATAATACAACATCAGTGTGAGTTTAAATGTGGCATTGTTACCGTCTGAACTTAGCAGTACCCATCGACTATCTAGTATCTAATTCACTCAGTTTACTGCATCAATGAGTGCAGCACAAATACACGTGCAGCAATTATGCGCTTAACTAATATTAACGGTATAATTTATCAAAATTTTAAACAATGATTGCATAATCGTTTCCGGAATGCGTATAACTTGTGCAACGTTCAAGATTAATTGTAGGGTATGGTGGGGCAAATTGGATGCGAGTTCGAATCGGAATTTTTTATGATGCAGAAATTCGTTTTCACACCCATTGAGTCTAAAAAAGTGGTCTAGAAATTTGTTTTAAATGTCGGTCCGTACGTTCGTTCTTGCGTTCGAACGTTCGCTCGTTTGGATGTCCTGAAGGTTTCTCCGAAACTACTGGACAGATTTGCATGAAATTTTGACCCCGTTAATAAATATATTTATGACAAATACGTTACTTTTTATTTCAAGGTCACACCTATTGAAAAAATCAAGTTATGGTAAAAAAAAAACTGTTTTCACCAAAGAAAAAAATAGGAGTTCAAAAACGGTTCTAATGATTTTGTTCATATTCAAATCCCTTATACTTAGAAGTATTATAAGCAAAACTGCATTTACCATAATACGTCCCTAAATGTGATTCTTCGGTATGATTTATCGATATTTTAGAAACCTTAAGCATCATTAAAAAAATTATTTTTCGCAATCACATCCCTTTATAATAAGTACAACGAAATTTCCCGAATATTTCAAGGTCAAATATTAAATTTCAAGGTCACCCTATCTATATCAACGGAACCTTAAATATTTTTTAAATTTTGATTTTACATTATTGTAGCTTAAAAAAGGAGAAAAAACTTTTTAGAACATTTAGAGGTTAAAATATAAAAATTCAATGTCACATTATTTGTATCTCAGAAACTTTAAATACTCATAATATTTTTAAATCTATGTTTTACTTCATTGTAGTTTAAAAAGAGGAAGAAGAATTTTTCTGAACATTTCAAGGTCCAAATTTGTAAACTATTTACACTTCGTGCTGCCTGCGATGTATTTTGTACCAGGACGTAATAAATTCCCACCCAGCTTTTCCTGCGATGTAGTTTTTAAATACATTGACTAGCATCACTTCTTATTTTATTAGAACTATAGTAAATTGTAACAGTATTAAATGTAAGAGCTAGTACATCAAAAACTAAATGTTTTGTTTTATTAATTACAACCAAAAATTATTTTCGTTTATACCCCATAATACCCTAAATGTATACATTGTTCAAGAATTATGGCAATTAATTATTAAATTTAGTTGCCGTTTTTTAATGACCCATTTTTTTTAATACGGCAATACGATTTTTTATTGTGATTTTACTATCACAATACGGTACAATCAATTTAAATTGGTTTGTATTGTATTAATTGCCATAGAGACAATAACAATAGATTTATTTATTGCCCAAATGTTTTGAATGCACACCCAAATATTTTTGTATAATTTATTCACTGTTATCGTTGCGGTACACACAATTAAGTATTTTTGTCGCATTTCTGATTAGTCTATCTAATACTATAATTGATAATCATTTCAGATAAAAACGAATTGCAGCTAATTTAGTTGTATTGTGTCCGTGTTGCAATGCTGACGTGCATAATTTTGATTAACGACAAATCATTGTTAATTGTTGTAGTGTAAAAAATTAAATTCAGAAATTGTTGATGATTAAATTGTACAAATCCCCCCAACATGATATCAAGCTTTTAACAAATTATTACAAAATATCCTTTTAATCACAAAATATTATGTGCATTGCTAATTGCATAGTTGCATCGATGTTCTACGTATTTTAAGTGGGGTGAATAGTGCAGACTGCAGGGTATAAGTCCTTTATGTATCGACTCAAGTAAATGTTAAAGCGACATCAATGTTACAATTGGTATTCCTATCATTTATATTTGCCTTGAGCTGAATATCGTCACACATAATTGTTTTTGAGAAGAATGCCGCATGTAACATCGCAACGTACACTGGTGCAGTTACAATACCCGTTATACGTGGAGCAAAATGCACGCACACAAGCATTTCAGCTTGATACTCGGCATATAATCACAGATACGTTGTCGAGATATCAATTGTGTAATGTTCCCAGATTGTGTGTGTTATCCTTACATTTCGGTATATTCATATGTAAAGGATATTGTGTCGTAACTATCATATGAGGATGAGAATGCCTTCTGCGCCTCAGCTCCACAACTCCGCCGCACCATCACCAACGTTCAACGTATGCTAATGCGATGTGTATTGGTGGAGGGGGGGCATGGCGTACAAGCATTACACACAACTGAATGTTATGAAAGCAGTTATGCATGATATGATAAGTAACGGAAGGGGGTTTGAGGTATTTGCAGATGATTATGATATGTTTACACACGAACATACAACATCAACTCGTAGGTGCTTTTATGCGATGATGTTATACAAGTAGTGGAAATGATGCCATGTGGGGGATCAAAGGAGATTTTAACCACTTAATAGTTTTAATCCAGAGCCGGTATTTAAATTGTTTAATAGGTTGCTGCTGCTCCTCAGTCCTTCATTTTGTGATTGTTCCTTACTATAACCTCGCATTTTGCTTGTGCACAAATTATTGTGACAAATGTTTTCAAGAATTTGTCGTCGTGTGTGTGTGTGTTTGAGTGTAAGTATAAAGTACGGGAAAAGTATGCATCAAATAATGGTTCATGTTGATGTCAAGCTTTTCTTTAAGAATGTGTCATGTGTGTTTTCATTGTACAATGTGCTGCAGAACTTGGTTTACATCGAGCATAATAATATTATGCCTTGTTCACAAAAATGTCTTTATGTGTGCCACTCAGAAATTTGGTATCTGGCATGCTTATGCCGACACATGACCTCAATAAGTCAACATTATTTAATATTATTATTATGGCAATCTAATTTTATGTATATCCATGCAACTTGACAGGGTAGGGAGAGCCACTCGCCAATTTATTAAGTCGGAAATTTTAAAATTATTTTTAGGTGTTTTGTAATTTAAAAAAAAAACAATCAGTCTTTTGACCTTGAAGTTTTACTTTTCTGACCTTCAATGGTTTTTTGAGGATTTTATCTTTTTTTTGACATTACAGTCAAAAGGAAATATTTTTTTTAAAGAAAATCTTTAATGTTATTCTAAAATAAAATATGAACCTTGAATTATTTTACAGAATTGTGTTTCTATACTGTAAATTTTGTACAATGTCTACGGCTCGTTATTTCATGTTTTGCTTTGTCATGTATACTGATAGAACAAGATCACATACAATCCACTTAAAAGTGGATCATTCAAAGTAATTATCTTTCAAATTAAGTGGTCTTAATTGACGTTACAGTAACATTTAGACCTATTCCGCGCCAATGAGTGCCAATCCTCTACTCTAAGGGATCTTAGGTCTCCGAAAACGGCATCACTCCATCGCATCGCCCTCGGGGTCTTCCTGCTCTGCGTGACCTCACTAGATTTCCTAAAAACAAGCATTTAGGAACAATGTTGTCATCCATTCTTTGTACATTGCCGAGAGACAACAGACGGCGATTTATGCAGATAAAGCTGACTATATCCTGCTTCTAATACAGATGGTACAGTTCGCGATTGTACCTTCGTCGCCATACTCCTCGGTCTTTGATTGCTTGAAAGATTGAACGAAGAACAGTCTTACTGTTTGTTATTTATATCTTAAAGTGATATGTAAATTTATTAATTTAAGTGGGTTTGTTTTTTCTCAGTGTAGTTTTTTTTATAATAATTTGTAATTATATAAATAATCTAAATTTTAAGTTTAAAAATCCGAACGTCCATTTAATTTTTCGGTATATACGGAGTATGCTAGTTTGCTCAAAATATTTGCAGGACCTATAAGTATTAATCAAAATCGATTAAACTGTTTTTGGGATCCCATAAATTTTTTAATTTTTTTTTTAATCCCGAAAAACATTTTTTGGACACAAATTAACCTCGAGACTCAAAGCTATCAATTTTGATGCAAATTCAGGGGAACTAGAAGTCAGGTATCGAAAATACTCGCTCAATGAGCGGTGATGAGCAAAAACAGATGCTCAAACTCACGAGTATGAATAATTTTTCAAAATGAGAATGCTCATCATTCACGAGTGCGAGCACAAATTTCAAACGAGTATGCTCACGCCACGAGTAATGAGTTTCATTTTTTTTTAAATTACTCATCGCTTGATGAGCATTTTTAAAAGTTTTGAAAACGAATGCTCAAGCCGCGAGTAAAATTTTTGATTTTTTTTGGGATGCTCGTTTTGATTTTTAATATAGAAAATTTTCGTTTTCGGAAATTTTTTTGATGCAAAGTTGTTTGAAACCGTCATAAGAATAGAAATGCATCAAAAAAATATCGGAAAATGCACATTTGACCGCGAGTATTTTTAATCAAATAAATACGAAATGTTTAGGCCGCGTGTAGAATATAAAAAATATTTTTGGAATGCTCGTTTTGATTTTTTATATAGGAAATTTTCGTTTTCGGAAATTTTTTTGATGCAAAGTTGTTTGAAACCGTCATAAGAATAGAAATGCATCAAAAAAATATCGGAAAACGCACATTTGACGTATGAAAAGCCGCCTCGAGTATTTAAAATCAAATAAATACGAAATGCTTAGGCCGCGAGTAAAACTTTTTTGGAATGCTCGTTTTGATTTTTTATATAGGAAATTTTGTAATGTATTAATTAATTGAATCCATTCTGTGGATATTGTTTAAATGATTTCTATTGGTCAATGTATTTCTTTATTGAATCCTTTCTGTGAGTTGTGACAACTCAATAGTATTAATAGTAATTAGTTTTTAAGGGTATGAAAGGCTACCGGAAAAACCACAAATTAAATTATTATAGTTTTTATTGACTTTTCGAAATTAATTACCTGCAATCAAAACTTTTTATGACCCTAAAAAGTACTGATTACCCAAAATTTATTTTCGAGCTCAATAAAAGTTAGTTTCAATGATAATTAATATATCATAAAAATTAAATTTAAATACAGATGATGTTTTATACCTTAACATCAAAACGAGTGTTCCAAATAAAATTGAAATACAGGGCCCATACATTCTGCAAAAATTATTTTCCCATACAGAATGCTGGGCCAAAAAGTTACTTTTTTTTTTAAAACTCGCGGCGGCTTTTCATACGTCAAATGTGCGTTTTCGGATATTTTTTTGATGCATTTCTATTCTTATGACGGTTTCAAACAACTTTGCATCAAAAAAATTTCCGAAAACGAAAATTTCCTATATAAAAAATCAAAACGAGCATTCCAAAAATATTTTTTATATTCTACACGCGGCCTAAACATTTCGTATTTATTTGATTTAAAATACTCGCGGTCAAATGTGCATTTTCCGATATTTTTTTGATGCATTTCTATTCTTATGACGGTTTCAAACAACTTTGCATCAAAAAAATTTCCGAAAACGAAAATTTTCTATATTAAAAATCAAAACGAGCATCCCAAAAAAAATCAAAAATTTTACTCGCGGCTTGAGCATTCGTTTTCAAAATTTTTAAAAATGCTCATCAAGCGATGAGTAATTTAAAAAAAATGAAACTCATTACTCGTGGCGTGAGCATACTCGTTTGAAATTTGTGCTCGCACTCGTGAATGATGAGCATACTCACAAATGAGCATCGAAAATACTCATCGCGTGAGCTGCTTGTCAAATGAGTTGCGAGTTTTGCTCACTCTTCAATGCCTGCTAGAAGTACAGTAAAATATTAAATTTTCCATGATCTTTGGTGGTGCACTCCTTCGTTGTTTGTGGTCCTTTTTTTGCAATTATTTTATTTTTCACTCGAAAAAATTCAAATTCCCCGCAATTGAATGAATTTGTTACTACAACATGGTGGTTTAAAAAATATTGCAAAGGGGTTAAGTACGTTCTCTATGCTCTAAAGTCTCTATACAATGATTTATCAAAATCCTATAAAATCATTGTAGCATATTATGCTCCCAAGTCACATCAAACTAGGTGACATAACAACAATTGCCGTACGTCTCACATCAACAACCAAACATCCGTGCATGTCATTCAAAAATATCGTTCCATGTTTTGTCAAAATGTCTATTGTGTGATGCTTCCGCGTCCGGTACTTCCTTAATGTACAGTACACTGTACTGTAGTCACTCTCTGCCTGTCATAGTATTGCTGTGGGTTTCCGCGCTACTTTCCCATGCTGAATATAATAATAATTTTACGTCCTCCATATAATATTATATGCAATCATAGGGAGCAATAATCTCATGAATCACGCAGCTCCGCACGTCATAATAAACCGTATGCTTTGCCGTTACATGGAATAGCTTCAGTGCGTGCTGCTGCCTCTATAATTTTGTAGCACCCAAAAAAAAAAAGTCTATATTGTGAAAATTGTACAGCTTCATCTCGACGAGAATTTAGGCATAACTGTAATGTTCACAGTTATCCCAAATTTACAGTTTCGTTACACACGTACAGACATGCCCTATAAGATATGGTGACTTAACTGAGTGAATATATTAAATTTCGAATTTGCTTTAAATTTAAACAATAAGTACAGACTTCAATGAATAAACTCCCATCCAGAAAGAGAATACAGCATCCAACTTCTTCTCATTCTGCAGCACACTATATCCAAAAGTTTTGTTGATGAAAAGTTTTGATGTGATGTGGCTCTTGCTTTTCCAAACCCATTTTTAGTTTTGATTTTTTTTTACTAATTTCTGTATGGATCAATTTGCAACAATTTAAAGTTTTTGCAAAACAACAATGTATCGCCTTCAGGGCATAGCTGATATTTCGCCTCCTCTGGGATGACGTCTCAAACACATATTGCAAATTTTAATCGATTTGTTGGTTATTTGGTGTGCCCCATTTTAAATCTTTGCAAATAAAAATGAAACTTTAGAAAAAAGCTCACACACACACACACTAAACTTAACTCCCTGTACAATATGGGAAACCCTTTTTACCCTCATTTATCAATAGTGACGGATGAAGGCGGACGCACAAAATACGACTGTAACAAAAAACACTCCACGCATATGGGGGAGTGCGTGTAGGACGTCGGTACATTTAAAATGAATATTTTTTAAAGATTCATAGAGCCGTTTTGTGTGAAATCCTTTTGATGGATCCTTTTTAAATTTATAAAGCTCAATTTTTGTGTCATTATGATAATCCCACAGATTTGATCTTAAAATGGATTTACAATAGGAGTGTTAGTTTTTTTTTTTTTGAAAAGTACTTTATTGAAGACTTATAATAATTAATTAGCAGAAAACTTGGCATTGCTCGAGGAATTTTAGCATTTTAAGAGTTTTTGATAAAATCGTAATTTGTTGCTACATTATTTTAAGTAATTAGATATCAAGGATACAATTTTTATGGTAATTTTAGGAGAAAGCAAATTTTTTCGCTACTTGCGGATTTTTCGCGGATTTTTTAAAAGTGGTGTAAAATTTACTAAAGTCTGACCGAGTTTATTTAAGTTAATAAGGTATATTTAGTGATTATATTACTTCGACTTAATGCCTGATAAGAGGTCGAACATCCTTTACCAAACGTGAATTTGAAAATGAATTATAAAACCGCAAAATTTTTCACGAAGTCATTTTTATTAATGAATTATTAAATCGCGAAAAGTTTCACGATGTCTTTTTTATTAATTCAACATTGAGAAATTAATTTTTAAAGTGAACAATTTTTTGCGAGGTGATTTTTACTAATTTGAAATCAAGAAATTGAAAATTTTAAAGTAATTTTGTTAAAAATTGGTAATTTATTTTATGAATTGCGGTTTATTTCGCAGCGTTTAATTAATATGACTAAAATCTGAATGAAATAGTAACAAATTTGTGTTTAACATTAATATTATTTATTAGAAGCTCTGCAGATTTAATTGCTTCATCGTTAAACACCATTGATCTAAGAAAAATTCCCTTTTTGTAGACTTACTCTTTTGCAGCAACTAAGTCCTTAAACATCCTAAAACCACCCCCAGATATTTCATGCGGCATAATATTACATTAAACAAACAAAGCCAATATATAACAACACTTATCCACCCTTGTAAAAGTTTATAAGTTTACATTTCGACAGGCTTAAAGAAGGTCCATGCCAATAAATTTGCAATCTTCAATGCGGTTAAAGGGCTAACAGTTATAAAATATTATTTGATTGATTTTGCAACAATTTGTGTACGCACAGTTAGAGCAAAAGAGCGACGACCTTCATTAATGGCATTTTATGCTGTCAGTATCACTCAATTAGGAGTAGTTTATACATGAGATAGACGATAGATGCGTGTCCGAGGGATGGTTCCGTTTTAATGTCGCTATAAATTGTGGAGCAAGGAAGTGAAGCGCCTATACCCGCATACACACGTAACTCTAAGTGTTTGCATGAGTGCGGATGTATTATGTTGAGTGTTCGCAAAAGGATAATAACAAGTGGGCGGGGATGGGGGAATGGCCACATTATAATGCATACCGTTGGAAGTTGAGCGGGAGCCAAATCCTTTGGTGTGGTACGATTCAGTCACATGGAACGACGAACAAATTGTGTGAGTTATGATTGTGTCTCGATAAATTTATTGCACCATTCTGTGAGAAAAATAAATAGTGTTTGAGATGGGTTTTGCATCCTATATTTGGAAAGTAGTGTCACAAGCAAGTCACAAGTGTGTAGCAGGTTTTACAGATATTGTAATTTATTAATTTAAGTAGCTGCCAAGTTACCTTATGTACTGGATTTGTGTAATATTTTTAAACATAATTTAAGATTTATATCTCTGAATCCTTTATCTTACAATATGGGCAGTTTTATCCCTCCTAATTATCCTTTTTTAAATAAAACTATAACCGTTGTCTTTATAAAACCTCATTCTTCATTTAATAAAATATGTTCTCATCGACAGGTCACAAAAACTCATCTGGCATGGGTCCACGAGTGGGGGCAAATACACGGACATCGACTGTGATGCATGGCACTCAGGGTCAACCACAAAACATGGCCTGGCCAGCAGCTTACTGGGCAACAAGATACTGAGTCAAGATCGGCACTCTTGTGATAATTTATTTATTGTGCTATGTGTTGAAATAATACCACCGAATCGGAGGACGAAACGGGATCTGGAACGGTAAGAAATAATTGTATTCCCAAATATACAGGGTGTTTGTGTTGTAGCGTTGAGTAACTTATTTTTCTCTCAAACTAAATATAGGGTTTTCCAAAAAAAGGTTTCATTTTGATATTTAAAAAAACGGGTAATTTTTTTAAAAACAAATCAATGTTATTTTATTGTATAAATAAAAGTATGCCATTAACATTCGAAAACGATTTCAGTTAAATGGCCGCCATGGCTACGCTTGCAGCACCATATCCTTTTCCTGAAATAACCGATTTGCACATTTGCGGCTGTATGCCATCGATAACTTAACGAATTACATCTTTAAGGTCTTGAATCAATTGTGGAGCATTGGCATAGATTTTATCTTTCAATTGGCCGCAAAGAAAAACGTCTCAAGGTGTTAAATCACAAGATCTCGGTGGCCAATTGTGATCACTTCTTCGAGAAATAACACGGTCAAGAAACTTTTCTTGAAAAATTGCCCAAATAACAGACTATTCAAAATGAAACATTTTATTGGAAAACCCTATACATTAAAAAATGAGTTTTTTTCCTTAATTTCGTTACGGGACAAATTTTATTGTCCTTAAGTAAGCTTCCTTTTTTTTGAAATAAATTCAAAAATAATTTTTTTAAATGAAAAAACTACCTAGTTTCTACTTTTGAGTTTTGACAGTCCTTCTCTCGTCTGTTTCTTTTTAACAATTACGCGGTTTTCGAGAATTAACCTTTAAAAATACCGCGCTTTCCTGCAAAATTAATTTGAGGACTTAAATATCTCAGAAGCAACTGTCAATTTATTGTTCAGTAAGTCAAATTCTTGAAAATTGATTGCTTAAGTCATAACTTTAATAATAAACAGCGGAAAAATTCTTTAACGTTTGTTGAAATTGTTTTAAGCCAACCTTTAAGTCAATTTAATTTAAAAAATCGATGAAATTTAAGTCAAAACAAAAAATGGCCGCCACCACAGAATCACCCTGTACTCCAAATAACGAACTTACAAACAAGGAATGTGTTTTCAAGCAAAAAATCTGCTGTGTAAATTCGTACGAGTGGATAATGTATAAAAAAAAAACAAAAAAAAAATCCTCACTGTTGCAGTTTTTCATCGCATTTTGGCGCGTTATGCTTTTTCATCCATTAATTTAAATAAATAGCCCAAGAATTTTCCCTTTATCAAGCACGTACGCCTATCAAAATTGATTTAAAACGAATTATTGATTATGTTCCGGCATGTAGCTCTGAATGCTGGCTGAATTCTCTGGCGTATGTCGATTCCAACGAATGTTTTCTGCTTTGTTGTGTTTAGAGTATTTTTTTTCGCTTCGTTTTTGTTGTATTTGATTCATGTTCCTCCCGCATCATCACCCCCATTGTATTTGGAAGGTCCATTGAGACTGACCCCTTTCATACATGTAGGACTTCCTGAAAAAAAAGCGCCTTTTCCTTTTTTTTCTAAAGTTTGTAAATGTAATGAAACTGATTTGGATGTCGCTTGTTTGTTTTTTCCGCAGTGCCAGCAGCAGAAGCAGCAAAAACTCCCACACGGAATTCCAAACCGCCGACGAATATGCCGAGTATTTGGCGTCAATTGTTTATTAAGTCACACTTTTAAACAATTTAATTATAAACACAATTACCTACTAATAATTAAATACCAGGAAGGATAACAAACATAAAAACTAATTATAGTTATATTGTATTAAATCGATTATAGTTGTAAGTATAAATTGGCCAAATTTTTAACATTCAACTTAATAATGTAATTAATATTTAATGCATAATTACTAAAAAAAAATTTCAAACAAAAATCGGTAACAATTAAGCTTAACCAATTAATCGAGTTGTTGAAAAAGAAAATGGCGTCGAATTAACAGCGTAACTATAGACACTGTTAAATGGGGCTGCTATAGATGCTTAATAAATGACACGATGGTTTGCCGGGTGACTTTAATCCCAACCCCAACCCATTTCCCATCCCATCTCATTATTTTGTGTACAAAAAAAAAATACACACACACTGCAAGTCATTGCTCCATTGATTTTTTTTTAATTTAAAAAAATTGTGTCTCCAACTTATCGTCCCCTCCAGCCTCCATCAACCATTTATCCTGATAACGCCCACAACCATCTGCATTTAAATCCTTAATACCTATCCAGCATGGATTATATAAGTGAAATTAATTTTTTTTTAGAATTAAGGCTCATTAGTTAAACAAAACAAAAGGATGGTTTAAAAAAATACTAAAACCAACAGATTTGTACATAAGATATATTTAAATTTTTTATGGTCGAAATGGAGAAATACATTACAACTTGAGAGCACATAAACCAGATAAAAGAAAAAGTTTACATTCATCCTTGCAAACACACCACAAAATATACAAACACTGACACAAACACACGAATGAGAAAAATATGTGCCATTTAATCTGCAGAGTTTAATTATAAGGGAAGCGATATAAAGCTCATTACAAAATAACTACCGTTACTTTTATGTTCAAAGGAAATTACTAATTAATGGCAAGGACAATACAACATATTTTTAATTGACAAAAAACTGTATGTATCTGTAGTGGATTCTGGTAAATTGTACACTACTGCATCGGACTGTAGATAAATTCCATTTTCAACCATTGTAAATCAGTTTTGACCTTATTTCGTCATTTTTGACCAGATTGGTTGACCATTATGTGTCATTTTTTGACCCATTATGCATCATTCTGGACCATTTTAAATCAGTTCTGACCAATATGGATCATTTTTGACAACTACTAACTACTTTTGGATCGTTCTTGACCATTATGGGACAGTTATGACCATTGTGGACCATTTTTGACCATTGTTAGACTTTTTGACTATTTTGGGACATTTTCTATTATTTTAAACCATTATGGACCATTATGTGTTATGTTTAACCCATTATGGTCTTTTTAAATTAATCTAGACCATTACGGGGCATTTTTAACCAATGTTGGTCATTTTGGACCATTCTGGTGGATTATTAACCATTTTAAACTATTTTGGAATTCCTGCACAATTCATACATTAAAAAAGGGGGACATTGAAACTGAAAACAAATATGGTTAATTAAATTAAGGACACAAACATTTGAATCTCGCTTAATACCAATAATTCTCAGAATATCCTTAAAACCTATACTCTTACTAGAATAATACTTCATATAGACCCTCGACGACTACAAATGTGCATAAACTAGACACCTAACACCTAATTCTAAGATTATACTAAGTGTTCAACGAAATTAAATGCTCCCGCACTGAATTATTACATGTAATTAATATTTTGCACCACATATCAACCACCACCAACCACATAACATGAACTGAAACCACAAATTCCCATTAACTACCCATACAGTATAACCGTTATAGAGCAGGGTACTCACTACCTACCAACAGACTGGGCGATTTTTAATGTGATGTCGCTGCACTGCACCCCCCCCCCCGCTGCACCCACCGCCTTCATCATATTTCATCGTGGTGATCCCTTTTACAGTCACACGAAATGGAGAAAGAGTACACCCACATTATGTACACACGACTAACGACATACCGCCTGCCCAATGCACAACTCGTGTATTATTATTATGTTTGTAGTCAGTTGTCTGCATGCAGGTATACAGGTGGGTTTGGTGGGTGTGAGCCTCAATGTCCCCCACCCCTCCATTTAATGGCGCAATGAGTTTCATGTCATATCAGCAGAATTATATCAAGATAAAAACGTAACATATCACATCAACTTAGAGTGAAATTGGTAGCCATTATTCAGGATGTTCTTGTGCGTCCCTTTGTGTTTGGCGGTGGTACGTATACATCCACTCCTTGTACACCTAATGTGGTGAAGGTTTGGGTGGTGCACCTCATATCTATCCCACATGTTATACATTTAGAGACGGAGCCAGCCTAATGTGTGCCAGAATGGGCAAATTTGTGCAGAATTGAATAAATTTGCTCTCGTTCGTTTCTGTTACATGTTTTTTTTTTCTTCGTCCTTTTTTTTTTCATTTTATTCCGCAAATATGAATTTTGAAGAATATACGATTTTTTTTTCCCCCAAAACCTTTTTGCTTATTTTTCTGCTGCAACAAATATTGTATTAAAGTGAAGAGCTTATACATGAAAAATGTCTTCAATATCAAGGGGTGGTGTGGTGAAGGACTTGGGGGGGTGAACAACGTATCATAATTCATGTCAAAGTGAATCTGTATAACATGAATACTTTGAAGTTTCGGCGAATGCCAAAATTTCTAGCCATAATGTGTAACTAATGCTATGTGTTTTGTTGTGTGTGTACGACCACTGACCATGATGACATCCCTCAAAGTGCGCAACCACCCCCGTTCCCTCATGTTGGCCACAAAACAGTTTTGGCTTATTGCCCATAATGTCTAAATTTTGCAATACAATAATAAATGCAACAAGGATTCTTTGTAAATATCAGAGTTTAAATATAATATTGCTAATGTTGGCAAAATTCAATTCGAGTATTTGATCAATCGGGAATCGTAATGATTTTTGAAAAGTCCTTTTTATTCATGCAAACTAATTTTAGTTTTACTAATTAATTTTAAATCATAATAAAATGTTAAATAACAAAATCATCTTAATGATGAAAGAAAGAAAATTTGTTAATACAAAATAAAATATTTCAAGGTCCTAATTCATATATATTGCAAGGTCAAACTATCAGAATTTCATTATCATATATTGATTAACATCTCAGAAGCATTGCAGTTATATCTCAAAATTACTTTACATAATTTTAGTGGCCTTGAAAGCAAACGAAATAGCAAGAATTTCAAGGTCAAAATTTTAAAAATTACACGTTAAAATTTTTGTACCACGGAAATTCCTTTTTTTTTCTTGCTAAAATCCCTCAAAACTCATAGTAACAAGAGTCCTTAATTTTAAAAACTTTTCCGGAAACATATTTTAAGGTCAAAACCTAAGAAATTTAAAGGTCACATTTTTTAAATTTCAAGAAATGCGTTAGGATTTATCGATGAATTCTATCATTATTTTGAAGTCACTCAAACTTAGTAATTATGATACGTATTTCAAGGTCAAAACTTTAATTTTGATATTTATTATGTATTTTGTTGCTAAAAATCTTTCACATGTCGAATTTTTAAATGAAATCGAACCTATATTTTAACAATTTAGTCCACTACAATTTAAATTACTTAAATTTCTTGATCTGACTTGAATAATTGAGTATACTGTGAATAAACAAAATCATCTGTGAAAAGGGAAAACTCGTTTTGATGGCATTGCCTTGGATATAGTTATTTTAAGTCAAAATCCTTAACCTTAATCAATCAAAATCATTCGTAAACAAAAATACGCACACACACACACCCACCAGCTGACAACAAAACAATCCCCAAAATCGTGTAGGCTGTATAGCAAAGAACGAACACTCACATTTCTTACATCCTTAAAATAAACATTATTTATAGCATCAAAAAGATTCAACATTATCATTAACATAACAACTAGGTTTGAACCATAATATTGCTTAAAGTGACAGTGTTGTAGCCTTAAGGGTTTTAATAACTTATTAAGTAATTACATTTGATGCACAAATTATTTAGGAGTCCTTCGTCCTTTCCCCATATTTGTGTATCGTTTAAAAATTAAAGTTATTGACACTTTTAATATGTTGAACGTATTATTTATTTATTTTACCTCTGGAAAAGGATATTTCTGCAAGTAAATAAGAAATTTCTGCTTAAAATCCTTGAAGCATAGAAGATAAACATTTTTTCAGCTGTTGATCCTTTATAAGTATTTTTAAGTGCATAGCAATTCAATTCCAAGAACTTTTAAGTAAAATTAAATTCTGTACTTGGGTCAAAACAGCGATGAATTTTTTTTAATGAAATGTCCTTGCAGATTTAGTATTTTGTATTAACCCTTTATGTCATTTACATTAATTAAAATTTGGTTACCAAAAAAATTATGACTTTTAAAATTAAAATAAATAAGTCATAAAAAAAGGATTTTAAACTTCCTTAATCAATAAAATTATTAAATCCGTTGCAAACACTTAATAATTTACAAAAGAGGCAGTAAATTCAATACACAATTATTAAGGACATTTAACACCATAAACAGTGCCCTCTTTTTTTCAACAATTTTAAGGACTTAAAAAAAACGATTTTAACTAAAACAAAAAAAAAGTAAACTAAAATTCTGAATGAAATAGAAAAAGGACATCCTCACAATATTGTACGGAAATGCAAATTAATGTGTTAAATTGCAACACATTACGGTACTTACTATTTTGATACTCATTGTTATAATATGTTTAAACTGTAAATAAATCAACATAAATATGTTTTAAGCCAAAGGGAAATAAATGCAATTAAAAAGTGCAGTTTTTAAAAAACACATTATCACAAATAAAACAAAACAATTTACCGCATCACAATTAAATTAAAATAAATTGTATACCTACCTACCTTACAGGATTATGAGATGCTCCTCAAAAGTCTAAACTAAATTATAAAGTCGTAAGTAACATAAATAAAATTATAAATAAACTACGTTACAGTTAGTTGAACGCATTAGTTAAGAAACACACACACACACACACACACACAAACTATAATACAAACAACACGTAACTGTAGAGATGCATAAACAATTTGCAGAATGAAAAGTTGCACAAACAAAAGTCTCATAATCCTTCGCGCAAAATTGCGACTGCGTTAATTTGAAGAACATGCCCTAAAGAACGGATACAAAACTGTAATATTATGTGTGTATTAAATGTACGGTATAATTCCCCATGCCGTACAATGTTAAAAGATGAAATGGAGCTTCATAGAATATTACGCTGGGTAAAATGTGGGCCGTCATCATGGCAATAATAATTGAAAATGTGCATGTATTATACGTTTGTGCTAGTAACACAAAATGGAGAGGATTCCAAATAATTATGCCCTGATTTTTTTCATGTTCAATTTAATTCATTTAAACGGTAAAGTTGTGACATTAACAAAGAATGACCGGAAACAATTTAATATAAACATTTTTCTCTCCGTTGTTACGTTTCTCTCCACAATTATAATTAATTAGCATTTTTTAATATGCAACACAATAGTTAGCCACAACATTAAAAAGCAATAAAACAACAAAGCGATGCAAGACAACCGTTATGTGTAATTATTTGTACATCAATAACATGTATTTATAGTTTATTTATTACATTTTGACTTTAATTAGTTACACCGCAACTGTAACGGTTAATTGCAATTACAATTGAAACTATAGTTTTTTTTGGTAAATGCAAAGTTGTTGTAATTAACGGCACTGTTTTTTAATCAAAAAGTAATTTATTTCGCATCGACAGACAGTGTGTGGGTTTTATTTAAATTGAAGGGGATGGATGAGTGGAGGATTATCCGTAATTATATGCAATTGAACAAAAAACAAACAGTGTTTTTGTATTTATTTTTATTTTTTGGAAATGAACTTTAAAGTATATTGTAATTAAGAGCCACAGCTCATTTTCTTTTAAACAAAATGCAATTAAATCACATAACTGTAAACTGATATTAGGTATTATAATTGTTGTAAAAATGACAAATGTGTTTTTTATAAGGATTCGAATTGAGTACATATTATAACAAATTTACATATCCATAAAAAGAAAGAAATTATTAAAACAAATTAAGAATTTATGAAAATTATTATCAATTAACTGCTTACAAGAGAGCCAAAAAAAAAAAATGAAGCGACCGACAAAAATAAAGAGTAACCTTTTTAATAATTGAAAATTGTACATTGTAAAAAAAAAGAGTTTGTAAAATATTAAATTATATATAATGTATAGGTATATACGATTATCGATTAATCATATTGCATTTAAAATAATATATTGAACCAAGATTAATTAAAAACGGTTTATATAGCTCATATTATTATAATAAGCGTGCGAGGAGAGAACCAGGAAATTGCAACTGACACAAACCTCCATAAAACAACTACAGAAAAAAAAAACACTCAACACAATTTCACTCACACATACATAAAACCACTCAAAAAAAAATGCAAAGAAAAATAAATGTAATTTAATTCAAATTGAGTGCATTTTGATTTATGCTCCGGATGCTGCACCACCACGCCACGTCCTTCTCAGCAGTTATATTGTTATCCTAGACTCTACAGTTATAAAACTGCCATCTGCTGCAGCAGCTGATAGTGCAGCAACACCGCAATCTGCAATACAGTTATGTATTATGAGCGCTCCTCCTCACATCCCTTTTCCGTATTCACAGTTATCGGCCCCAAATCCGTTGTAGCATTATTAAATCGCCGCACACGCTGGGAAGCATGAGTGCAATAATCGCCACGCGCCACACATTCATTGGTCGTGCAACTGCCAGCTGCATCTCACACCACCATGGCTGTGTGGGGCTGTGTGCGCCCATTTCCCAATGTCCGGTGCAATATTGTTATTTGTCAACAGGGCTTTAATTGAACGTGCGTGAGTGATCTGAGTGCATCATGGTTGACCCCCTTTTGTTGAATTAAGCAATATAGTTTTGCTTGCCCTTTTTGTTTAAATACAAATTTATTGTTTTTTTTTTGCTGTAATTCATCAAGGATACCTTAGTTATCCTTTTTTTATGTTAAATGATGAAAACATCATTCTTGTTATTTTTAACTTGTGAAAAGTCCATCTACAAACAAATACTCAAATTAAATTAAAATTATGCAGAGGTTGCCTAATTCAGGACGAAGGATGCATTTCAATAAATATGTAAGTTTTGAACTTCAACCTTTAGGATATTGTGTGTATGTGGCGTTTGATGAAGGATGCACGTTGTAATAAAGGCACATTTTAAATATGCCAAGCATGCGTGAGGGATCAAACATTTATACCGTTATCAAGTTGGAAATTCCAATTCGGTGAACTTTAAGAGGCAGTTTGCCATTTCAATAAATTTTAATTTATGTGAAAATAATTTGGATTTGTGGAATAAGGCACATCACTGTTATGTTAATTAAAATCGAATACGAAATTGACAATTTCAAGGTAATCTATCAATTTGTGTGCCTATGAGTGCTTTTTTTATTTTATTTATGTTTTAATTTTTTTGTATGAAGAAAGACAGTGTTCATTCAATTTAATAGTAAAATCCATTAAAAACATAACTTTTTTAATCCAATTTTTTAACAAAATTATTTTAAAGAATTATGCATTAAAGGAAACCAAAATTTTTAAATCATTTAATGTAAAATATATAAAGCTTTAAAAAAATATGTTTTTTTTTCAAAACGTAGGGAAAAGAATTAACTAATTAATTACATAAAAAAAAAACATTTTAAATTAGCTATAATATTAGAGATTTAAATTTATGATAAAAAATGTTATTTGTACAACAATAAAGATTTTAACATTCAGTTTGACTTCATAATATAACTGTCTTTAAATTAAAACCAATTAAGGAAATGATAGTGAAGTGGTATTCGCCTAAAATTATGCAAATCTTGACATGAAAATCATCAAAAACGGAAAGAGACCCCTTAAGCTTATTTAATGAAGTACAAATTATATATTATACATTTATCATGTGAAGGTTAATTGTAATAAAACTTATTTAATTATAACGTTCAATCCTGCAATAATTATAATGGGACCCAACTTTTTTAATCTTAACATTTAAATGAATTGAACAGTTATTTGAAACATTGCCGCTGGGGGAGGAAGTTTGCGAATCGTTGAAGCGGAATTTTCCGTTTTAAACTTTTATATAAGTACCGTTAATTAATTATTTTTTAAACTTACAGGAATTGAAAGTATAATGAATACAATAAAGGACATTTCATACAAAATACAGATTGTTGGTACATAAACAAAGAAATTATGTACGATGTGCTTGTGATACAATAAGTTGCTAATTAGGTGTATTGCAAATTGAAAATTGTAATTATTAAAATGGAGAAGGATGTAAATTGTTACATTTTTCTTTTATTTAAATGTCCTTAAAGGTTACTGGGTCTTACGCATTTTCTATTGTTATCCGCATTTGCCTTCAGTATCAATTATAATTTAAAAGGATCACATCGACCTCCTTTCAATTTTAATACTGACTGAATTGTTCAATTTTCGTCCTTCCTTTATAATACACATACAATATAATTATGAAAATATTTTGAAATTGTGAATCTAATTCGTCCTTCTACCCCCAACCCACATCAACATAGAAATATTTTATAATAAACATTAAGTCAAGACCAATTTAGATTATATAATGTTATGGATCACAAACTTCTCCTCACTCGTCCTGTCAATTAGCGGAATATTAATGAGAGCTCCTTTAAAGTCGTGAAGAATATTATATTATATAAGCTCACAATTCGCTTGTACGGTAAGTCATTGTCAATTTCCGACATTTCCCCCTGTTTCAAAGGACCCACCTAATGTACAATGTTCGAATGTAAGAAGGGTGTCCTTTATGTGCAGGAGAAACACATCCAGACATTGTCAATCATATGAAACAACAGAGTGCGGCCAACAACATGACAAATCACATGTGATTGCAGGACCAAGATATCGGTCTAGCCAATTACCATGCTGACATTTTGTTTTTTTTTTTTGGGCAACGAATTTTTGCTCCAACTTATGTCTAAGCAATATGCCTTATGTCCTTGCGAACATAAATATTAAGTTGTGACCTTTTTCTTTCTCATGCTCCCTGTAAGGTTTCCGTTCATTCATAATGGGCTTGTGTCTATATACTTATAATGGACAACATCAACAGGTTCAATTAGATAAATTCCTGCTGATAAAAATTTTGTGACATCCCCTCCCCCTACGTCACTTTTATAGGAGGCGCCCACCCCCTCATTGTAATGTTGTGTTTAAGCAATAAATCATTTTTTTTTATCGATAGAATGGTTGGAAATTTGTTATTGAGAGTGAAAGGGAGGGTGTGCGTGGAAACTGGAAGTGTGGTGAATTAGTATTAGAACGGCAAGTGTGGTAAGTGGGTGGATGGAAGTGTGGGGATGGTGGCGATGAGTCTTAATTACATAATGATTTGAATCTATTTAAATCGTGTTGTGTTTTACTTTTTGAGATACGCATCTTAACGTATTTTGGTAAAATATTTTTCTATTCAACATTGTTAATTAAGTTTGGACGTAATTTTTTCAATAAATAATAATAACTTTGTGGGGTTTCGTTGTATTAAAACGGGATTAAATATAATTCAACGAATCCAGTTAGTTTTATATTAGGCCAATTAATGATAAAGAGGAAATTAATTTATTAAAGGCAGAATTGTTTTTAGAAATAAGCTTTAAAGGATACTTTAATTTGAAGTAATTTAGGTGTGTTTGGACGAAATACTTTAAGAATTTGTTTTAATGCTTATAAATAAATAAATTGATAATAATGAAATGAGAAAGTAATTGGAAATGTAAAATTCCGTAATTTTTTTATTTATATACGACCCCTACGATTTCTTTATTTTCACAATGATTAATCTTCAAGGTATCCTAAACAAAACTGCATATACTTTAAATCCCGCTAGATTCTCCTTCTGGCAAAAAAGAGGGTGGACAAAGACAAACCCCACTTTTCTATTTCAGACACATTTTTCTTACAAATATCAAAAAAATTCTTTCATATTATTGTAGGCTTAAATGAGACAAAAAAAACTTGCTGAACATTTCAAGGTCGAAATCGGAAATTTCAAGGTCCGACGTACGCCGTACGCCGGTATCTCAAAAACCCTAAATATTTAAAAAAAAAAAAATTCACATTGTTTAGGATTAAAAAAAAAAAAAAACTTGCACAACATTTTAAGGTCATATTTTCACACAATTCAAAATTTTCAAAATTTTATAATTTGATTTTTACCATGAAGATTGAGACTTTTTTCCAACTTTATATGAATAAAATTTCTAAAAAACCTTAGAATCATTTTTTTAACAGTTCTGCATCAAAATTTAAACGAAAGTTAAATTTTTGGTCTAAAAATGAAAAAACAGCAAGGTCGGGGGTGGGGAAAAATCTCAAAATTTTCAAAATTTTATAATTTGATTTTTACCATGAAGATTGAGACTTTTTTCCAACTTTATATGGATAAAATTTCTAAAAAACTTTAGAATCATTTTTTTAACAGTTCTGCATCAAAATTTTGAAGAAAAACGAAAGTTAAATTTTTGGTCTAAAAATGAAAAAACAGCAAGGTCGGGGGTGGGGAAAAATCTCAAAATTTTCAAAATTTTATAATTTGATTTTTACCATGAAGATTGAGACTTTTTTCCAACTTTATATGGATAAAATTTCTAAAAAACCTTAGAATCATTTTTTTAACAGTTCTGCATCAAAATTTTGAAGAAAAACGAAAGTTAAATTTTTGGTCTAAAAATGAAAAAAACAGCAAGGTCGGGGGTGGGGAAAAATCTCAAAATTTTTTATAATTTGATTTTTACCATGAAGATTGAGACTTTTTTCCAACTTTATATGGATAAAATTTCTAAAAAACCTTAGAATTATTTTTTTAACAGTTCTGCATCAAAATTTTGAAGAAAAACGAAAGTTAAATTTTTGGTCTAAAAATGAAAAAACAGCAAGGTCGGGGGTGGGGAAAAGTCTCAAAATTTTCAAAATTTTATAATTTGATTTTTACCATGAAGATTGAGACTTTTTTCCAACTTTATATGGATAAAATTTCTAAAAAACCTTAGAATCATTTTTTTAACAGTTCTGCATCAAAATTTTTAAGAAAAACGAAAGTTAAATTTTTGGTCTAAAAATGAAAAAACAGCAAGGTCGGGGGTGGGGAAAAATCTCAAAATTTTCAAAATTTTATAATTTGATTTTTACCATGAAGATTGAGACTTTTTTCCAACTTTATATGGATAAAATTTCTAAAAAACCTTAGAATCATTTTTTTAACAGTTCTGCATCAAAATTTTGAAGAAAAACGAAAGTTAAATTTTTGGTTTAAAAATGAAAAAACAGCAAGGTCGGGGCTGGGGAAAAATCTCAAAATTTTCAAAATTTTATAATTTGATTTTTACCATGAAGATTGAGACTTTTTTCCAACTTTATATGGATAAAATTTCTAAAAAACCTTAGAATCATCAAAATTTTTAAGAAAAACGAAAGTTAAATTTTTGGTCTAAAAATGAAAAAACAGCAAGGTCGGGGGTGGGGAAAAATCTCAAAATTTTCAAAATTTTATAATTTGATTTTTACCATGAAGATTGAGACTTTTTTCCAACTTTATATGGATAAAATTTCTAAAAAACCTTAGAATCATTTTTTTAACAGTTCTGCATCAAAATTTTGAAGAAAAACGAAAGTTAAATTTTTGGTCTAAAAATGAAAAAACAGCAAGGTCGGGGGTGGGGAAAAATCTCAAAATTTTCAAAATTTTATAATTTGATTTTTACCATGAAGATTGAGACTTTTTTCCAACTTTATATGGATAAAATTTCTAAAAAACCTTAGAATCATTTTTTTAACAGTTCTGCATCAAAATTTTGAAGAAAAACGAAAGTTAAATTTTTGGTCTAAAAATGAAAAAACAGCAAGGTCGGGAAAAATATCAAAATTTTCAAAATTTTATAATTTGATTGAAATTTTTAAGAAAAACGAAAGTTAAATTTTTGGTCTAAAAATGAAAAAACAGCAAGGTCGGGGGGGGGGGGGGGGTGGGGAAAAATCTCAAAATTTTCAAAATTTTATAATTTAAAACCTTAGAATCATTTTTTTAACAGTTCTGCATCAAAATTTTGAAGAAAAACGAAAGTTAAATTTTTGGTCTAAAAATGAAAAAAACAGCAAGGTCGGGGGTGGGGAAAAATCTCAAAATTTTTTATAATTTGATTTTAACCGTGAAGATTGATACTTTTTTCCAACTTTATATGGAAATCATTTCCAAAAAAACTTAGAATCATTTTTCTAACAATTCTGCATCAAAATTTTGAAGAAAAACGAAAATTAAATTTTTGGTGACAACAAGAGCCAAGTTCATATTTTTGTTTATAAAGAATTTGTTTTCTATTTTCTTCAATACCTATTTCATACAACAATTCAATGATTAATTGGGGTCACCTATTTTAAGAAAAATGTAATTTCCTCTAAAATAAACAACACCGTTATTTAAATAGCCGGACCACCTCAAAACATCACGTCAGCATAAATAGTTAATCCAATTTTGTCGCAGAAATGTAATAACTCAAAAAAAACTACTTAAATCGTTATATTTACTGCGTCACGTCAACATAACGCAATAAATACGTTGACTGTATTTAAGACATGCAACCGTTCACCGCTTGTCCACGTACTCGTCACAATATAAACAGTTTCTAAAACACGGAGCGAGCACGTTAGCCTTGCAATGGGCGTCAATAGAAAACGCAACCACTGCACTATTTGTGCTATACGATGACATAATTTGCACGATGACCTTCCACTTCACAGACTCAAGTTTATTACGAACAACAATGCGAGAAATAATGAGTAAATTTTAATGCATAAGGTCACAGACGCCAGCCCCAGACGCAATAAGTATAGTGTGTTAAGTTGATTGAATGCACTATACGCTGATAATTTGTGTCAAATAAAAAACTTAAATTGTGACTTCAAAGACACACAAAATAAATGTAAAAAATCGGTGCCGCGTTGTCCCCCCGCGGACTTTGTTGTAACCGACATTCAAGTGGATTTAAATACTATTATTTGATTATCAAGAATGTGATGCACATGAATTTATTGGAAAATGTTGATTTATTTTATGAACTGCGGTTTTTTTTCGCGGTTCATTTAAATGCGAATAAAACTAATATTAATGACAGACTTGCAATTTGCTTTGGGGTACAAAATCCCACACACACACGGGCGTTTAATTTTTTTTATAAAACTTTTAAAATGTAGTTCAAGTGTCCTAAAACTTTTGTCGACATTAAAATGTCACCCACACCGCTCTGGAATTAAAAAATAAATTACAATCACTTTTTTTTTAATGCAATACATTGTGAGGTTATTTAGGTTTTTTTTATTTTTATTTTTATTATTCATAATTAAATAATAAGTTTACGTTTGAAAACTGAAGAAAAAACAAAGACGGAACACTTTACATTTAATAGTAAGAGGAAGCAAAAATCCATTTGCATAATTAATTCGGTTTAAAACTAAGATAGCTAAGAACAGTGTTAGCTGCATTTATTTAACCCTTTTTTCTTTTTCTCTTTTTCTTTGTTGTTGAATTTATTTATTAAATTGTTTTATTTTCAACAATGTACCTACTTTCTCACATCTCAGTCTTGTCGGATTTATTTCAGAATTATTAAATGTTTTTTATGTTTAAAAAGTGTGTAGCCCAAAATCCCGATGATAGCAAAAATTTTAAAATTTCGCCAATTATAATTAAATTTAACTGATTTACAATTAATTATTTATTCTTAAAATTAAACAAAATTTATTTAAAAATATGTTGGAATTCTATCTGTCGTTATTTTAAAGATGGATTCAAAAAATTTCATTGAATTGTGGCAATTAAAGACGACATTTAAAGTTGTTTACGTAAAATGTTGCATTTCAATTTTAAATAAAATAGATCAAGGTTTGATGTTCAAATAACTAAATTAAAATTAAAATTTTAGTAACAGTTACTTTTATTAATGACAATTACGTTATTCAACTTGTGGGATCGGGATTTTTGGGGCAGACCCATTTTCAAATCAATTTATAAAAATTCATGATTTCGGCATTTAAAGTATTTTAAACAGAATTTCTTTCTCATATTAAATACAATTTCATCTTTCTTCAATTGAACACAATGTTTATTAATTATTATTATTATTAATGTGAAATTCTAAAAAGTAACTAGTCAATTATGCTACAATAACTTAAGATGCCGAAATGTGGAGGGAAAAGTATATTGTGTGTTGCAGAATTACGTCGTATTGAAAATAAAGAACTCTACAACTTCTTTAAATGTAACACAAGTAATTGATTGAATGAAGAATAATATAATAATAATAAAAAATAGCTTTATAATAATATTAATTAAATGGTTTATCAACTATGCTCAGTTCTATGTACATTTCCACCACAGGTGTGATCATGTTTTTTTTTTTTTTTGATTAAATAATTCCATAATAATTTAAACTAGGAAAAAAATCACTCAACTGAAAGGATTTCTATTTAATTTTTCGCTATGCTTTTTAACCAACCAACCATTCACATGATGATTGTGAGGTTATGTTTGTTATTTTCATTTACTTATACCATACAAAATATGCAATTCAATTGTGACTATCTATACTGTTTTAATGCGTGTGTCCAGACAGACAACAAACCTCGATCAGCCGTAATATTCTGTCCACAATTCCTTAATAGCCTGACACCAAACTAGGGCGAAACCCTCAGGGTCCTCCAAGTAATATGTTCTAGTAGGCTGCAATGAAAATTGTTGCGTTAATTTCATTTTAATTTAAGTAGAAACTGATAAACAAAGTAATTAAATTAAAGTTCAATAACAAGAGCTAGCTGAGAATAAAGTACGTCACTGTTTTGACTACAACTATTGTCTAATTTCAATAATAAACAAAATCGTTTCAATTGAAATGAGCTGCCACAACAGCACGTTCAATCCCATTATTTTTTTTTTTTTGTGAAACAAAATTGAATTAAAAACAAACAATAATAATTAACCTTAATTAGAGTATTTTTGTCATAACGTAGACAAACAACAATAAAATAACTAAACAAAAACTAAACTTACTGTGTGCACGAAAAACACTTTGAAATTCTTGGCCTCCACTCTCAGCTCCACAGTCCATGTAATTTCGCCCTTCTTCACCATACGCACCGGATCAATATAAATCAGGCATGGTCCAGTGGTAAGCAACAGCATTCGTTTGCGGGAGAACAATCCCTTTCGCTTATTTACATAACCGTGCTTCAGAATGAGTTGACCTTGAGCAAATTTATCCCATGGGTTTGTGTCCCGTTGCACCTTCATTCGTTGTTCAAAGTCGTCGTTTTTATTGTTAGTCAAATTCAACCCTCCCCCGTCTGTGGATGAGGAAAATAGAGGAAGCTAGTTAATTTCCTAGAACACAAATTTGAAAATGAAATACAGTCGAACTTTAATAACGCGAATCACCACATTGGTTAGGTTTACAAAAAAGCTATAATGTAAAAGCACTTGCATGTGCAATTGGACCTCTCATCATATGTGTTTTACGTACTTTCTCTTTTGTTTTTTCGGATTGGTTTTTGAGCTAATCTCAACATTACAGATTTGTACACTTAATCCACAAAAAAAATTTCAACTTATTGAATAAAAATACTTTGAAGCGTTTACTGCAACTCGACGTAATCCGAAAATTGAGTTTAAAAAAATTCGACTGTCTCAAAAAAATAATTTTTTTAAACTAAAATAAATTATTTAACTCACTTTGTTGTGTTTCAATTTTGTTATCATTCTCATTGTTAGAAGTTCCCAACTCACGACCCAGCAACTGCGTCTGTTGGCGCACACCAAAACCCGGCTCCAAATTATACATAATACCGAACTGACTGCACGTCACCTCATCATCATCCTGCACCCCAGGCAAATACGGATAAATGGGTGGCGGCGTTTCACTTCTCAACGTCTCCCAGCAAATGCTTTTAAAGAACGGCAACGCCCTAATGCTGATATACCTGTAATCCGGATCTTGAGCACCCAAACGCTCCATGGGATTTATTTGTAGCAAACTTTTCACCAAATCAGCCGCCTCCGCGTTGAAACCATCCGGAAATGACATCTCAAGTTTTAAAATTTTTTGAAAAATTAAATACTCATTGGGGGCACGGAATGGTGGCAATCCCGCAATCATTTGATAAACAATACAACCCAGCGCCCACAAATCGGACGCGGTTGTCGCCAATTGTCCTTGCACCACTTCGGGTGAGACGTACTGAGCAGTGCCAACAAAACTATTCCGACGACGACCCGTTGTTGTTGTTGTTGATGTTGTTGTTGTTGTGGGACGATTAACAGTGGCAGGAGGTGGTTCAGATGTAGCCAAATTTTTGGCTGACCCAAAATCAGCGATTAGTGTGTGCATTTTTTCGTCCAGCAAAATATTCTCCGGCTTCAAGTCACGATGGATTAGGCCACGACTGTGCATATTCTCCAAGGCAAGCACCAACTCGGCAGCATAGTAGCGGGTGCAATTTAAGTCAAATGAGCCAACCTTATTGATGTGGGGCAAAAGATCACCGTTCTTAGCGTACGTCATCACAAAGTACAGATAAGTGGGATCCTGAAATGTGCATGACAAATTGACGAAGCCAGGCACATTGGTGAGCAGATGCATGACTTCGCGTTCACGCGTCACATTTTTGTGCATATTCATTCGGATGATGAGAGCCTTCTCAACAACTTTAACTGGAAAGTGGGAAGTAGGTAACATTTAATTTTGATCCATTTGGGATTCAAAAAGATTTGGGACTTACTTGCAAACTCTTTGGATGAGTGAATATTTTTAGCTAAATACACAGTGCTGTAGCTGCCCTCACCAATCGTCTTCCCAAAGCAATAATCAGCTGCACTTAGTTTTTGAGGCGTCGTTGTGGCTTTTTTTGTTGTAACTTTGTTAACGCCAGTTGCACTGGCTGCACTCTGTTGTTGTGACGGTGTGTTAGCATTGGTTGTAGCTGCATTGGACGACAATGACGCATTGTTAATCTGTGGCGTGGTGATGGTGGTTGTGGTCACATTCATTGAGGCTTGTGTGCCACAGCTTATAGCACCACTTTGATTCTGTTGCTCCATTAATGGGGAGGAGTTCTTCTGCATACGACACTTGTCCCGAAAACTGTCCGATAAGTCGGCAGGCAGCGTCTTTTCAGTTGGCATTTTGGCGGCGTTGACAGAAACACAATTTATCTAAAACAACAACAACAACAACCAAATTAACTTTAATGTGAAAACGAAAATCCTATTTGGGTCATTGCGTGTTTCGTTTTGAACGTGCAAAAACAAAATTAAGCAAAAAAAAAAAAAAACTTTCAACATTTCGGGGGGCTATACATGACCTGGCACATCAATTTATTTGGGTTGTCGAAAAAATACTGCTGACACGTCCAATTCTGAGAATCTTGCCATTTTTTCCGTTCACGAGTTGTAATTTGCATTGCACACCGAAGTGTGAAATTCAACTTGAAGTCCCCACAGTAAAAACAATCATTGAAAAAAACTTACTAATTTTTTTTCTGGCATTGTGTCGTCGGCCATCTGTGAGATTGCATGCCTGTAGATTCAACTGGAAACAGCTAGAAGCTAGAATTATTATTCGATCTGCCACAACAACCCAAAATGTCAATGGCTGCAATGTTGCAGGGGGAGAGATTTCTTTTCCCGTCTCAATGTAACTTGGACTTGTTTTGAACACAATTAAGCAAGTTTATATAAAACAGAAAAAAAAACTATTCACAGTTATGATTTAGACCGTGAGCAAAATATTTGCGTCATCAAAAAAAAAAAATGAAAACGGTGATCAAGTGGCGGCGAGGCGTGGGAGTTGGACGTCACTTTAACCGAAAATAAATCACACAAATTAGTCACAATTTTATTTAAAATATTGACGAAATAATGCTCTTGCTGTGCACTGACGTGCTGACACAGAGCGAAGTGCGAACGGTAGTAGTGCTGTGCTGCAGGTTGAAATATTGAAATCAGCCGTCACTAATCCCAGCGCGTTTTGGTATATTACAGCGATACAAAATTTTTCTTTTTCTTATTTTTGTCTATATTATTCATATGCAGAATGCAATAGCGGACATCTTTTTTTCGTCTGTCTGCCAAATGCCAATTCCAGTGAATTGTTCTCTCTTACGTACAAATACAATATGTAAAAATATTGCATATACATCCAGTGATATATAAATTACATAAAAACAATTGCCCCGTAACCGTCTCCACGTTGACTCCACGTTGGTATCCAGGATGGAAATCCACGTTGTTATCAACCTAGATAAGGTATGTGAAAAATATTAAATGTATATATCTATATGAAAAATAAAATCTATTATATGCATATATCTATAATTTGAGTTTTCAGTGCTGCCAACATAAATAAAAATATTCTCACGCACACACACAAAGAATAAACATATAAAAATATTTGACATTTTAAATTTAGTATTTGAACTATAAACAAAAACAACAAAAAGGAAACATACAAGAAAATTTGATAATGAAACAAGAATTGCTGTCCCAGAACGAATGGCCCATTTCAATTCACTGCCCTAATGAAATTGGATAATAAATTTGTAGACGCCGAATGTGTCTAATTGATTTTTTCTGGAAATAGATAAATTGCTTTAAAAGTCCATCAAAATTTGGATGCAAAATAAATTCTTACCCACATATGGAAGATTGATTCTGCGATATTGATTCTTCTATTCAAATTTCCATTCTCTAGTCGCATCAGTAATTGCATTAACCTGAAAAACGAAAAGGAACACCACAAACAATGCCCAGTGAGGTTAAGTTCCATTTGTTGATAAGTGTTAAAAAATGTCAAAGAACTACTTACTTTTGATCTTTCTCTAGCCGCCTTTTTCTTCTATTGTGATTTATAATAATTATTATTGAAATGCGCACTATATTTTGTGTATTCATAAATATTAATATGTACAGCACATGCACACCAAATTATATCATGTTCACACATGTTAATGAATTTGCAGAATTGTCAAATATCATACAACCAAACTTTATTATTTCCTGCGAGCAGTTGGCGGGGCCGATGTGGATATTTAATATAAAATCGATGCTATTATCCACTCTTCATATAATAGAAATATAGATGAAGCTTATTCCATATAAAATTAGGAAAGAAACATACCTAAAATATTTCTATGTGTTCAAAACGACGGCGGGGTGCAATTTCAAGTTTACATTTTACATAATTTTAATTCAGCAAGTCAGCGAGTTTAAAATTCAACATATTTCAAATGATGACAGCGCTGTGGTGTCACAAAGTGTCACTAAACTGATTTTATTTAAATTGAAATATTTATTAAATTTAATTAAACTAAGGGAAACTCAATTAGTTTAAAAGAAATTTAATTGCAAAATTAGAATTTACGAAATGAATCCATTTGTAATTGCAGTTTAAAGATAACTGCTCTAACTCATATTAATATTATGTGCTGAATAACTTTTTTGTTGGTATTCAAATTATAGTTTGACAGCCAGGCAGTAAAATGACAACAATTATACCAGTGACCTAGCATCATTATGAATGTAGGGAGTCGTTAAACTCCCTTTTACTGGAATAATTTTTATATTTTTTTTTGTAACATTTTAAATACATATTTATTATTTTGAATGTTTTTAGTATTTTTATTAGTATTTGATTCGATTTTAGATCACCACTTTTGCCTGCTTTTAAAAAAGTTGTCAAAAAGTGGGTTAATGCAGTGAAAGCCTAATAAATTTCGGCGTAATACGAGGAGTTTGGTTCTCTTAGCATCGGGACCTACCACAATAATTTTGTAGAGTTCCGACTTCTGCCAGTAATCTAAGTGATATTTTGACATAAAAGAGTTTAATTAAGAAATCAAAAAAGCAGAAATTTAATTACATTTTGTAATTAAATGTCGGCTTAAGATGAATCACATTGATTACTAAATTTTAACTGATTTTAAGCTGGTTGAAATGATGTAAGTTTAATTTTAATTAAGTTGGCTTAACATAAATTAGTTTAAAGCTAAAACCTTAATTCATCATTATATTGAGTTACATAAATTTTAAAATAATTTTTCAAATTCATAATGCTTTAATTTATTAAAATTTAAAATTAATTACTGTAAGAAGCGTTTATTAAATAACCAATTTATTGTTTACTGACTTAAGTCCTGAATTCCCATCACGCCGTCACTGCACCAATTGTGTTGAGTCGCAACTATATTGCAATATAAAATATACATGAAAACTGAAAAGTCAAGTCGCCAAAATATTCAAAGATGGCCAATGTTTTTAAAGGTCTGTGAAAATATTCCACGATAATATCGAAGAAACAAAGTGTATTGTGGTGAAAAAGTGCGGATTGCCCAGCTTGGTGCAGTGGAAATTGGCAGTGCATGTCAAGGGTGTGACAAAATTGGCCAGACTTACTGGGAATCAGTGATTGGACAAGCGGCTCCGCTCAGCAGCCAGGTAATTGCGATTCACTTAATTCTACCCAATTTAAATTTAATTTGCGGCTGCAAAAAATTGCACAGTAATAATGAGTTGTGTGTTTGTGTCTTGAAGTGATACCAAAATCCCAAATTGTTCTTCATCATTTTTATGTAAATGAATAAATTCTGGAATTGTACAAATTAACTTCCATAAATACTTGTGTCTTGACAGCTGTCATTTTGTGCACAATATACCAATCGGAGCATTGTGCAAATTGCGATTCAGATAGACAATTGGCACCTCGCACTGCTGCTCCCCAATCCATTTGGCGTGTGTGCACCAGCTGTGCAAATAACCGCAGATTGCAAATGAATGTCTGGGAATTGGTGCGCCAGTGAGGCGTTGGTCGCTTTGCTAGGGTCATAAATGAACTATTTCCATAGAATTGGATTGTTAAAAATCGATTGTTTACATTGATTCCACCCATTTCCCGTCAGCTTAAAAATATGTACTGACAAGTGTGTGGGCCTCGGCAGCTAAGCAGCTTCTTGTTTAATTGCGAGCTTCAGCCAGCCTATAACACACATAGGTAATATTGCAGAAGCCAACATTAACAAACCACCACAGTCCGCAGAACATCGTGGAAAAAGAATTGTTGTATTTGCTGTAATCTTTATGGCATGGAGGTAAAATTAAAAGCAACAAAAACCCACACATGTGTGTCCAGTGTTTGCAAAACAACAGTACGCCAGATCGATTTAATATGTGTTAAAAGTTTTTGTAATGATATGTTGTGTATTGTGATCGGTTTTAACTGCGTATGTTAATGTTGGGTGTATGGTTCTTGAGTGAAGTAATCATGGCTATTGATGCCTAGTGCACCCATACCGTGGTCCGTAGTAGTCATTGTGGGACATAAACTGTTTTTAAAACCCATCATACTGTAGTAAGTAGTAACATATTCTTTCATTCGCAATTTTTTTGGAAACGAAATTGGATATTAGGAATTGAATCCTTAAATTGATCTAGAAAAAATATTTGTTGCATCGTACATGCGTCTGTCTGTCCCTTTATCATTCGCACTCGTTTTATCCGATTGGCTGGATTTTATTGAAAAAAAAAAACAAAGATGAATTTTAGACTTTACTGTCCTTCATTGTTATGAAAATTTTTCTTTGTTTTTTTTACAAGGTCACATTGGAGTTTTCTCAAAATCGTTTAGTTTCAGGACTTCATCAGGTTATACATTATTTCTAGTTTTTACACGATTTCATTTGATTTAAAAAAATAATTGATTGATTATTTTTAAAGAAAATTATTTGTATTTCACGGTTTTTTTCCTGGAACGTATTTACCTCGTAAAACAGAATTGGGTGTATTCGTATAAAAATTGTTGCGTGGTTCTCCCTTTCCCGTAGTCTCTTTTTTTTACTTTTTGTTTCAATTCATATTCTTGCGCATTGATATAAAATTAACTAAATTCGCAAAGCAATAATAAAATTAAACGTGCGACCGCACTATTTAAAAGCGAAAGGAGATTCATGATCGTCGTCGTTCTGCGTTTGCCCTGTTGCATCTGGTCGCTATAATATAACGACGACAGTTTGGCGTCCGCACACACGCAGTCGACTTGTGTGCTACTACGTGTTTATAATGTACGGGATTCTTAATACATTTTCTTGATCTTCTTATGTACTGAGAGGCGCGCTGGCAAACATCTCCGAGGAACACTGATGAGATTTGCCAATTGGTAGTGCTGGCAGTTGGCACACGCAACAATTCGCTGCTTCATCTGCTTGTTTTTGCGCCTTGACGCATTTTCATGGATTTTTGAGCTAAGGAATTTCCGTTTCACGTTGCCGAGGGGCAAGAGTGAGAAACCATTCTTCTCAGCTCAATGTTTTGATAGCCAGTATAACAATGCAAATTACAAATCTAAAAAATCACCCACGATTCACGAATCACGAAGACGGTTTTTTTATTGAACATTATCGAATAATATGTTCTCTCTGGCATCGATGGTCGTTGAGGCTGGCATACGTCATTTGTTTGGATGGTTTTATTTTAACATTGTGGCATTGCAACATTACACAATTTTCCAATTTGTTTATGTTTTCTCAAATGTATTCTTCTTGGAAAATTTTATTTTTTTAATACAAAAATTGTTTTTATTTAAAAAAAAATAATTGATTTTTAATTATGTTTTGAGGAATTTGATGAGAGGTTAGGGTTGGAAGTACATACGTTCCCAATGATTAATGTTCAACAAATTATCGACGAATTAAGTAATCTATGATTTAATAACTGTGGATTTGTCATTTCCGTGATCACGCCCTAAACTGAACAACATAACTGAGATATGGGGATTTCTCGAGGAATGAGCTGATAAAATATAATAATAATAAAATTTATCAGTTCTTACTAAATACTGATATAGTTAAATGCAAACTTTGCCAATATTGTGGTCTTTGGATCACCCGACAAGATTTTTAAATTCAATTTTACTAAAAAAAACATTAAACATTAGTGGTGGGATATCGTGTCAAAATATCGATATGTAGGAAATATTTTATTTTATATTTTTAAATTTAAATTTTTTTTATGTTAGGGTAAATATGCCAGTAGTGGGACAGCTAATTTTTTTTTAAATTCAAATTAAATTAACTTTATTATTCGTTGGAATTAAAACATATCCACTAATAATTTATTTATGAAATTCAACTTAATTTTTCTTTTTATAAACTTTTTTCAATTTTAATGTTAATTTTATTTGATTATTTAAAATTACGGAAAATGTGTTCTTTTTCCAATCTGCGGACATGAAAATTTAGTTATCAGACAATTTAGTTTCTGTCTCCGGCAGATTTATTTTATATGAAAAACCATTCTGATTTTATCCATTATGTGGCTAAATGAATGAAAATACACTTTTGGATAGAAGAAAGAATAACAAAATCAAAATAAAGGTGACTTATAGTTTAAAATTAAGGCACAATCCTCTAACCTGCAACTGCTTTCTATTAACTGAACTTATTTTTGCAGTTACTTTAGAATAGAGTAGCAGTGAATTGGAATACTAAAGAAACGAAGAAACGTTGTTTAGCCTATTATCGACAAAATTTTAACAAAGTGACCGAATACTATAATAACTGTCCGGCAACTAGCATATTATATCACTTGTTTCAACCTTTTTTCTTATTAACAAATCCGAATGATGATGTAAGTATCGATATATCGATGCAAACACCCATCCCTACTGCAAATTAAACTAATTAAAATACATTTATTTCAAAACAAAAATAAATTACTCATGCAAATTCAAATTCATCCCATTGAAGGACACCCATACCATTTTTCCCCCGCTATTCTTATTTCGGCTATTAACAGCCTCATAAAATTGTAACGGCATGAATTATAATTAAAATCCTTTTAGTTAAAGCACAACCCAGGAATTCAAATACAAATTAAAATGCCCCACCCACAATTACGCAGTTACATGCATTTCATTACAGCATAATAAAGTAGTAGTTGTTCCTTGTCATTGGATGATTACCGCGTACATAAATAAATCATTAATTAAGTGCATCGCGACGCTTTGCGACATGACAGGCTGGTGACAGCGTTACTCAATTTTACATTAGCCGAAAATGCTGTCTGTATGCAGTTAATGACTGGTAGGACCAATTTTTATTTTATTAACATCTTGTCGTGTTTGTATTTGTCCGCACACAAATTCTTGTGATGCCAATGAAATTTTTATATTTTTTATTGTGCTTTATAATTTTTCCGCATTCAAGTTAAATGCGGTTTGATATTTTTATCGTATTGTTACCAACAGCTATCAGGGACGAAGGTTGTAGTTTAAACAAAATTCAATTTTGTTACGTTTTTTACGTGGCAGTCAATGTTAATTAAATATTTTGGATTATTCAATTTTCAAATTGAAAATTAGATTTCCCAATGGAAATGTGTCCATGACCAACCAATTTGTGAGGCACATGAGACATTTGTTTAGATAATTTTATCATTTATGCTATCAAAATGAGAAGCACAAAAATAAGTTAAATTAATGCGTCTTGGGACAGGACATCAAATTTTAACCTTGACGCATTCTGCAAAAAATTGTGTCCAACGTACCATTTCGCCATATTTTAGAAACTACTCAACCGATTAGAATGAAAAAAAATTATGTAAAAGAATAAAGTATGAAATAAGAAATTTTTTTTCTTCGAGGTCTGATCCGTTAAGGTCAAGTAATTGCCAAAAACTGTGTGGCTTGTATGGAAGAAAAGTTTGTTTGTTTACCCTAAATTTTTTTTTATATCCCTTGTGATCCTTCAGCTTTTATAGAGAAGGACACAGGCGCAACGAAAAAATCGTATGACAAAAACCTTTTATGATTTGGAAAAAAAATTAATTGAGTATCTATGTACTTAAGGACTAACGCATACTTAAGGAATCGACCTCTTCCGTAACTGTCCATAAAATCCGTAACAAATTTTGCTCGGTTTTAATATTTTTTCTTGCTCATAAAAAAAAATTTTATCCTCGATCCTCCCCTAAGTTGTTTCGTAATTTATGGACAGTCCCTAAGTACGCTACATTTTTACATCACCCAATAATTAAATTAAAGCACAATCATTATTTGGTCGATTGATAAAATTGATTTCTTTTTTCCGACTTGTCTAAATTATTTAAATTGTAATAATTAAGGAATTAGTGATTGACGAAAATCATGAATAATAAGCGATTTATCAAACTTAAAATGCTTCAAATTAAATGAGTGTTCACTCAAATCAAAAATGTATATTTGTTCTCCAGGTAAAGGGTAAAGTAAACCAAGTCAAATCGAAAAAGTGTCTCGAATTAAGGTTAATTGTGGTTTTACCATTCAAAGAAGGAATTGAATTTCCCAAAAAAATACTGTCAATACATTTCTATTGGTAATTAAATGCATTTTATTTTATTTTACAAAAGTCCCACATTCTGACTGCACACTTCCTTACCCTCAATTCGAAAATTTCCATCCCAAACCCACCGCACCGCACTATTAACTGAGATTAGTAGTTTTTTTTTTGTCTGTTAAAGCTTTTTAGATTACATTCATTTTGTGCACATTTACAGTTTACACTCAATTAAAAATGCATTTGAACTCGCATAGGTTTATGCGCATCGCCTTTGATTTCATATGCATTTAGTTTTGGTGTGGCGCGGCGCAGCGTCAGCAACTCTATTATCGGCTTAATAGTTGTCGCATGCTCGGCTATAACTGTTTTTAACGAAGCCATGCGATCCACACAAAACATATAGCCGCATGCATGGCAATGGAATTTGCGTTTTGTTGCGTTTATGTGCATTGCCGACACATCCCAAAGCGCGAAGCTTGTAAATCTTTATTTAACTGGAATTTTTGGTAATGTGCTGGATGGTACCCAAATTAAGCCTATGTGGCGCGCTTTGGTGCACATGCGTGTTTGTATTTAAATTATGCAGTCCCTTACTTGATTTTTTTTTAGTTTCTTTAATCAAAATTGAACAAAAACTATTTCGATTTGCAATTTATTTTGTATCGGGATTAAATGCGGGATTTTCTTGAGTATTTATCTAATTAATGGAAAGTTATTTGCAGTTAATCTCTATTTATATTTAAAAGCCAATTCATAACGTGACGCAGATTAAGGATGTTTTTTTCCTTTTTTTATGCTAACGAAGAAATGATTGCGTTTGTTTACGTTTATTTTTGTTTAAAAAAAAAAGCAACAAAATCGGTTATGATGGTAACTCGACTTACAAAAAAACGTGTGTTCGACGTTCGCATATTAAAAATACGCATATTATATTTGCATAAGTCAAGATTTTACACACCCCCTTCTCAGTTGCATATAATCTGTCTAATATTTTGCGCAACAGCCTTCTTCAACGAGTAGATCTACCGAGTAGGTAGGTTGTGTGTGCGAGAAAGTGGAAGAGCATATATTCTTAGTCAACAACAACTGGCGCTCATTTCTCAAGGACCAAAAAAAAAAAAAAATCGCAAGAAAGCGAAAGAGATTCGTTTTTTTTAAAGTTCACCTGCTTTGTCGCTTTATCCTCCGCTTGGGCGTACGTGTGTGTCGTGCAAGAGGGATGAAGTCTTTTTTAGATGATTTAAATGATGCTTGAAAATAGAAATTGACTTTTTGGCATGGCAATTTTCGTGGGACGAAAGGTGAAATGTGAATGAAATTTATTTCCTCTGCTCCGAGGCGCAACTAAATGTGTTGGAATCATGTGGTTTGAAATTCCATTCACATGACATGACAGTGAGTCTAATCTTTAAAGGATTTAGACGATGATACAATGTAATGTTTTTGTTCAATTTCAAAATGGCATTTACATACTTGTATATTTTTTAATAATATAAAAGGGGATAAAACAGGATTAAGGGTTGAAATTTAATTCCAACGCACATTGTAATTAAATTAATTCGCTGCAATGTAATTATTTATTTAACAAAAAAAAAAGTATTAAAAAAATAATAATAATTTACGAGACTATAATCTTAAATCCTAATTCTGAATTAGGGAGATAGGCAAAAAGGGGTGGGGGTAAGAAATTAAAAACCATGTAATTAATAAAGTTTAATCTTTAAAACAAGTTAATTAAGCAATTATACTTAAGGCATCGTAATAATCCATTTTGGGGCTGTCCATAAATTATTTTGTAACAAATTTCTCTCGGTTCCAAGACCTCCATCTCTCTCATCGAAACAAACTAATAATTTTCCGCCTTTCCTAAGACGTTACACAATTTATGAACATCCCCTAAATATTTATAGTGATGGACATCCCCTTAAAATTCAAAAGCTAAAATCCTTACAAAAATCATTTATTTTCCAACTTGTTTAAATTATCGCATTTATAAAATTCATGAACTTTTTATGGTGTTAATGATTGACTAACTCCTAGGACCTAGATTATAATCCAAATCTATTTATATAACTTGCAAAGAGAGCAGGGTTGGTCACTTTTTATCACATTATGTAAATAAATGACAAACAAGAGTCGGGTAAAAAAACTTCACTAAAAAATTCCTTTCGCTTATCACGCATTGACGTTTATTGATTTGAGTTCACCATGGCATTTGCTGCAAAATAATAGATGTCCAAAAGCTATAAGATATGCCACACGCTTTTCGAATTTCCAAGGAATTTATTACCCTCGCAAATCTGTTCAACCCACGGCTTATGCCGTTGCCTGCTGCAGCTTCTGCCCCGTATGAATAAAAGCGTAATCGCCATCATTGCTTTCACCATACTGCAATAATAATGTGGGATGTTGCCTGCCCCCCATCCCCCTCCTTGTACCATAAGATGGGACATTTCTCCGAAGGATGTACCAATTATTATGTAGCATGTTTTTTTTTTTAGTCCGTTACACACCCACTGAATAAAAAATACGTATGTTGTGGCGATAAGACAACGATCCACGCGCATTACATAATGGATCCATTCAGAAATCATATTTACCTATTGAATCCATGTATGTTTTTGTGGTGCTCTATTTACCTATATTGCGTGTGTTTCCTTGAAGCTTCCACAAACACAATATTAATAATTGTAATGGTATTAAGAAACCGTTACACGGGAGCGTGATTACATGAAAATTACGTTTTTGCTGTTAACTGTTTTTTACCCTGTTGTTTTGCTGTGTGTTTTTTTTTTTTTTTTTTTTTCAAAAAAGTTGGGAAAAAAAATTGGCGTCCGACTTTAGTGCGCTGTGCGCGCTGAAAACTGTTAATTGGTTCATAGGGATCCCGCACAAAGTGTGAGAGGAGCAAAAACAACAAAAAAAAAAAAAAAAGTGGTGAAAGAAAAACGCACAACGAAAAATAGAAAAAAAATATATAAAAAGATAGAGATCGAGTAAAAAGATGAAAAATCAGCATTGAGAGAAAATAAAATGTATGTATAGTCGAGTGTGGAAATTATAAGTTTACTCTTCTTTTTTATCCACATTTTCCTTGAGCTTTACGCCCAAAACATCTTAAAATATTATGTGTGTTTTTTTTTTGTCCGAATGCTGCGTGCACATACACGCGGGCCAACTAAAACTAAACCACCACCTTCGCGCACATTTTTGTATAGGTGTGCTTTCCGCCACACAGCTAACTCGCGCCGCGGCGGCGTTGTTGTTTATTACATTTTGCATATATTATGTTGCATATGATGATAGAGGAAACTGGGAGAATGGGTGGAATGTGCCAAAATTGTTTTTCCACTTCGTCTTCATCGCTTTGCTGCTTCAACATTTGTGTTTGTTTAGTTTTATTGCACACTTAACCTTGACTTATTTTGCTATATATTGTTTAATTATCCAAACTCCTTTAAAATAATTAAATAAAATGTAATACACAATTAATTAAATTACATAAAGCACGCTGTAATTTGCATTTGCATTTTTTATAATGAAAAAAGACACTTGCTTGAAATAAGGATTTTTATATGCTGCTTTAAGTATATTAATTAAAATCTGCAGTGATGTTTGTGTGCTTAACTGACTGATCGTGCAAGTGCTGCCATCATTATTTGAAACGGCGTTGAAATGACTCAACCGCACCGAAATAGAAATTGGATTTCGGTTGTTGAATGTGCGTTAAGCTCTCTCGCACTGTGTGTTTGCGGCACACACACACACACACACACACGAAAAACTTAATAAAAGTCGACTTAATGTGCATACATTTGTTGCTGTGATCACATTCGTAGACTCACAATAATTAAACTAGTTGGGGCTGTGGTATTACAAAATAAACGACGCTGCCATTTATCCGAGCGTCGGACGATCTGTATTTTCGACGCTCATTTATACACTACAATGTGTGCAGGCTAATAAGACGTCGGCCATGATCCACACACCACACCGTTGAGAGAAGAGGCGAAATTTTCGGGCTTTTTTAACCGCATTTGCTTTTTGAGATATTTCAAACTCAACAAGAATTTTAATGTTGCATCAGTGCTCAACTTCGCGAAGAACTTAATCGACGTCGTCACATAGTTGTTTCGTTTCAACGTGATTTAAACACCAACTTTTAAGATTTTATGAAAAAAAAGAAAGAAGTTATTTGAAAGTCCTTTTAATTTTTTTTGCTGAAAAAGAATTAATAATTGCATTGTATTTAATATTTAAAAGCATTTTTTTGTTGGTTACTTTGGGGAGGCGTCTTTTAGTGTTTTATTTTCTAAATAAATAAGTGTTCGTAAACCACAAACAGCTGCATAATATTACAGATGTGCAAAAAGACGGCAGCAGCAAGCATTTGAAATTCAGAACACTTCTGCTTTCAATGCAAATTAAATCAATCCTCCCGTATATATGAATTCCAGCCCATTTTTGAATAAAGTGCGTACGTGTCGATAAATCGTGAGCTCTTCCACGTCATACTCTCACCTGTGCCGTGTACTAAATATGGGAAACCCGCGCAGTTATTGATCATTATTGTTACTATAAAAGAAAAGAGTAGACAAAAAAAATAAAAAATCTGAATAACGCACAGATTGAAAAAATACTATAAAATCCATTCAAGCACAAAAAAAGTAAAAATACCCACTGTGATAAAAAGGCACCCGTTAAATCTAAAATTAAATATTAAATAAATTAAGTTCTCCCTCAGTGGAAGTGATAAATTAGTTGGCAGTCCGTTACTTAACTCCCATGTTGTCGGCGTTGTAGAAAAAAAAAATAAGTAAAAACAAAAAACGTCCACCCCAACCTGTAACGAGCCGGGACGTTGCGTTATCGCAAAAGCTGTGCGGCCCTGACAAAAAAGCAAAGATTGTGTGTACTTACGTGGTTCGTGGCGTCTTCTGTGTGTGCAGTGTGACTGCGGTGATCATCATCCGACGCGCTTCAATTGAGTTTTTATTCAAAAAAAAAACCCGGCAGACGCGTGTCGTAAAAAAAAGAAGAAGTTGTAGAGAGTCTATAAAAATGATGATGGTGTCGACAAAAAATGCGAGCTATTAATGCATGAAATATGTGCATCGGTCTGGGGGCATGTAAGTAGGAGCATGACTATTGGCCCCAGAGGACCATGCCCGTCAGCACCGATTTGGGAGAACCGTCCGCCAAACGTTGCAAATCCTGTGACGGTAATAATTTTTCTTTTTTACAATTTTGTTTTGATGTGTGTGTGGGTTTTTTTACTTAACATTAATTGACTTTTAATGGTTTTGTGTTTAAACAAGGAGGACTGTTTTAATTTGAAAATTTATATTATAAAAAAAAATGTTTTTATTTTTTAATGTGGCTTAACTTAAGTCAAAAAGCTTAAACTTTCTTAACACTTTGTAGAGGATTTTATTTAAAAAAAAATTAAATTTAAGCGTCTAACTGATAATAGACATTAAAATGAGTGGATTGATCTCGTGTAATTTATGCAAAATAACTGGTTTTGTTACAAAACATTGAATAAAAATGCTATCATTTTAATCATTGACTTAAGTCTATCATTTATCAGTTTATGAAGTATCGGCAATAAAACGAATCGATTGATCTCGTGTAACTCATTTTGAATATTTTTAAAAACTTGTTTCATCCTGTTTTTAAGATGTGCCCCTGTGTCAATCGAAAATAGTGTACAAAAAAATTAAATTAAAAAACGCCCAAGAAAACTTTTTTCTTTTTTTTAAATACACAAAAATATATCGACTTAAGTTGTGTTGTCACGTTAAGTAAGTTTAATGTACATGGATTAACATTGTTATTTATTTTGTGTTGATTTTAAATTTGTTTACCCCGTGCACTCAAACTACACAGATGCATCTACCACATTTTGAGATTGTGCATCCAAATTCATTAAATACGTACAAGACAGCGCACACAATTGGTAGAAATCTTGCCAAATATTTTGAATTTAGGCATTTCAAGCTGACGCAATACGCGCTTTACAAGAAGTCACAAAAAGCTCAATGCACTGCTGGGCCTTGAAACACTTTTATAGTTACATATTATTCTCGTATGATCCGCGTGCAATCTATCAATAGTGAGCGCTTAGATAAAAGGTACCCTTGTGCATTTTGTAAGCGGCACAATGCACAATCGCATCGTCCCAATTTATAAAATGCAAAACCCAAAGGACGTCAATGTCAATACAAATAAGCCGCATTTAAATGTTATTGATTATGGGGCCATAGATAACTTGTAAGCTTTCGTTCTCAAAATGTTTTTAAGTCACTTTTGTTTACAACAATTTTCTATTATTGCGTGAAAATGTCTTATGTTTGTGTGGTGGTGGTGGTGGTGGTGCAATATCGATCGATAAGCAAGCATTACAGGCTCTACTGCCTGGGAATGCAACATCAAAACACCCACATAAAATGTCATTGCGGGGTGCAAAACGGAGATAGATATTAAAACGCCCAAGGACAGTGCATTTTCTCTGGCATATTCCACATGGCATCATTTCTTTCCGGGAAAGCTGCCATTTGAATTCCGTTTCCACGACATTACGTATAGGAAACAACGATGAACTAATTTGAATATGTGCACACAATGCGCTCGCGTATTTCGTATGGCAACTGCATTGCTATATGTGCACAAAATGGAAATGGATGCAAGCGAGTTTACGTTTGAAAAGGGTAGTTAAATTCGTCGAAAAGCAAGTATTGTTGGGTTTAATGTGCGGGTGGGTCAACAATGTTATGTAGTGTTGGACATTAGGGTGGAGCGTTTATATTCTTGAGGTACGGTAAGGTCATAAAATATAAAAATTCGGGCGAAAAATTTAACTATTTAGAGAACATTTGTCAGACTTTTAAAAAATTGGCCTACTTAAAATAAATTGACATACTTTAAAAATATTCGCCGTTCATATTTAATTTTTTTTTTCATTGTTAACAGAAATTTTCTTAAAATCTAATGAATTACTTAAGAAAAAATTAAGACTGCTTTGTAGAGTTTTATTTTTCAAATCTTTAAAAGTTAATAATATTGAGAAATTTTCAATTTGAATTCATTACGATTGGATGGAATTTCCAAACTGACATATTTCTGTGGTAAAATTGGGTTCAGTAAATTAAGTTAAGCAATTTTATTTTCTAAATATTGTATCAAAAGTTAGTAATTTAAGTAAGCTGTAATTAATTTAAAGAATTACATTTATAATTTACTTAGTTAATGTGTTTTAAATTATACCAAAATTAATTTAAAGATTACAATTTGTAACAAGTTTGACTATCAATTGTTTTCGGTAAAAACGTTTGTTTTGTTTATTTAATCAGTCCATTAAATTTAAGATTAAAAAAAAAAAAAATATGTTTTTTCAAACTTACTTTCTTACATTAAAAAAAAATTATTTCAGCTTACGAAAATTATTGACTAAATTTAAAATTCACATTTAAAAATATGAGTACAATTTTTATTATTTTTTATTAAAAATATTAATCCTTCAGACAATTTTCAAATTCTTTTCAAATTTCATTTAAAACTCATTCATTTAAAAAACACGACTTAATATTTAAATTAAATTAATTGAACATGACTTAATATTAAAACATAATTCAATAAACATGACTTAATATAAACATTTAATTAATAAAAAACAAAATACGACTTAAAATGAAAAACTACAAAAAAAAATGGCGCTCCACCCCAATGTGCACTTTGCAGACTTTATGCAACAACACGATGTGTGTGTGTGTGCATCTTTTGTGTTAGATGAGCGCCACCCGCCTGCACCAGCGAGTAGCAGTATGTTACACGAAAGGATCATTTTGTATGTTTACAGTTATGATGAGTTGTAAACATATGGGCCATGTGCCAGGCGGGAAACCTAATTCGTTTAGTAATTGCCAATTGGTACGAGAATAAACATACACGGCGCAAAATTCCTGTGGCTCACGCCATCCATCGCGTAACTATAATATACTTAACTTATTAAACTTAAGCCAACAAATATGTGCTTTAATTTTATTCCCCATCATGATCATCATCATCGTGCCATTCATTCATACAAAATGTTTTGATTGACACACTCATTCATGCGTTCGTTATGATAACCGTGCTCACTGTTCAGTTTGATGTGTTTTATATTGTGGCAGCCAAAATGTAGCGCATGCACGGTGCGATGCAACATGTGATTACAATCTGTGTCTGCAGTTGATGCTGATGTCTGCGCGAGATGACTTCCGTCGACAATTCATTTTCATTATTTTATGTCCTTTTAGTCAGTTTTTATTGTTATTTTATTTTATTGGTTTATCACATCGTTTAGTCGCATTTACTTATTTTATTTGAATGTGAGCGTTGCGACGCATTGTGATAGCTTTTTTGCCACACACAAGTATGGGAATGCCGTTTTATATATTATTTATAGTTATAGAGGCGTCGGCAATAAAATCAAAGATTTATTTAACTTACGCCGCTATTAAGATCGCGATTTTATTTATACATTGCACATGGGAAATATTTACTGTTCAAATATAACAGCAACGAGCAGTGTTACATAATTTAATTTGTGAACAGGACAGTTTTTTTTTTTTTTTTGACACGATTGCGGTGTTGAATAATATTGTGTTGATCATGTCATTAATTGATAAAAATGGTGCTCAATATTCAAGCATATTTGTTACAATTTTTTTCTGCCCGTTACAAAATTGACGTTTCAACTGTTTTTTCCAACTGTTCAAAAATCAAATGTATTTATGGAGAAATGAACATGAATGAAACTGTGCAACTCAAACTATAAATGTACCGCATTTGGCATGTCCATAACCCAATTATTGAAACTCTTTTCATGTTTTGTTGACGAGCGAGAGCTTTCAATGACAAATTGTTCCGTCGACTGTGTCATTTGTGGCTCTCTCTCTCTCTTTTCAAAAAGCATAATTTATTTTAACTGTTTAAGTAACTTATACAAATTAAAATCTGAAATAAATTGCCTAGTAAAAGTAAATTTAATTTTCATTTTATTTACAATTGGCTGCGTGTGTGTTTGTGTTTGTGTGTGTCAGTTTGTATGCGTCTGGCATAATCATTGTCGACTTGATTTTTTAACGACACATAGCTGCACCTGGTGGCAATCGTTTCTCAAAGTTACAGCTCAACGTCGCGACGCCTTCCTACCATTATATTGATTATATGGTTTCCTTTTATTTAAGTAGTTTTGTGACATTTTTATTTTATGCTTTAGTATTAGTAATGGAATTCTTATTAAGTTAAAATTAAATCTTTATATTATTATTTAAAAAATTTTGAGTTCCTTTAAATTTGAAAAAATATTTATTACCATTAATTTATTTTAATTTAATTTTTTTTTAAATAAATTTTTAAAAACTGAAAACCCACCCTAATTAATTTATTTAAAAACATTTTCTTATTTTAAAGTACGAATACGTAACTTTAAGTCGGCACTCATGTTCAGAAGCAAAAAAAAAAAGACTCTTGAAGAAGTTGTGCAAATTACTGTACACGAAAATGTTATGCGATGATATCGCAGACGCGTTAAACATCGTTAGAGATATTATAGACGCCTCAACTTTTGCCATTATGTTTTGAATATTTCATTTTTGCTGCTTACCATCATGACCATTTAGGCCAATTAGTGAAGAAAGACGCACGCCGCAAGCTTAACTACTACTTACAAATTTCAACGCTGATCGCACTTTAAAAAAAAAAAAACTTACAACTTTTACTATATTATTATGATGACTTCCACTCTCTACTTATATTCTATATATGGAGTGATTATAAATTAAACTCATAACAAATCCATAACTAATTATTATTAATGTTGTTTTGCTTTATTAGTTTGCGACCATCGTGTTGGAGTGTATTAATTCCCTCAATATGAACTTTTTTTCTTTTTGAAAATTTTAAAAGTATTTGAAGGTCAATTTTCTGAATTCAGAAAAACAGTTTATGTATAATGTAATCGGTTTGTCAATATGTCTTAACATACATCCATCTTGGAAATTACGGAACAAGTTTTTATGAATGTTTTTTGACTAAAATGTTAAAAAAACATAATTAAATTTCCAAGTTATTCAAGGTCAACTGTCAAATATTTCCATGTTTTAATATAGAAGGATTAAACCAGACTTAAATACTTCTCAGCATTTAAATTAAATAAAATGTAGAAACTACTTAACCGCGACTTAAGTCTTAATATTTAATATTTCATTTTGACATTGAAAAGTTTAAGTCAAAATGTTTAATTTTATTTGATAATCTTTCAAAGCATAAGTAATGAAAAATGTAAGTCAAAATGTTTAATTTAATTTTTAAACCTTGCATTATTTAAGTCAATATATTGAATTTTATTTTTGACCTTGTAATAGCTTAATTTGATATACTAATTAACAGTTTTATGACCTTGAAACAAAGAATTAAAACATTTTGACTTAATTTATTTTAATAACAATTTGTCTTACGTGATTCTCCCTGCCACTCTTCTTTTTTTCTAAGTACGGTATTACAAGAAAACCCTACATGGAGCAACAAATCCAGCTATAAATATTTCATAATTAAATCATTTGGAAATAAATAAAATGGATAAACGAGCAACATATTATAAGTTTAAAGGTCAAATGAAATGGATTCCTGCGAAAAAAAAAACAAAACAAAAACATCGCCTTTTGACCTTAGAGAATTTTCCACATCTTCCATATAGTGTTTAAGAAAACTCCCAGGAAAAGCTGCCATTTTCAATTTGCAAAGCTTTCAGTCATCGTTTATGATCATGAACGATAAAATTAAGACAGTTATTCGGTGCTTTCGGTGCACACACACACACACACAACACAGTGTTTTGTTACAATTTCTTTCAAAGTGAAATGCCTGTCATGACTCGACAGATTAGACAACCTGCCAAAGGGCTGTATTCTTGGGAGTAACTATACGTCGTTGTACCTATTGTGCAGATGTATCCAAAACGACAAGGCATCTTTTGTTTTTGTTATTTCAAGTTAATTATATTCTTTTATGGAAGTTGCTATGTCAGAAATATTTATTTGTTTTTGAGGAATGCACAATGTTGTTTATTTTGTGATTGATTTGTCAAAGAAATTGAGAGCTTTTTTGTCATAAAATGGTTCGATAATTGTTTTAAACATGAAAAGAATAATTAATCAAGTAAATTTAATGATTTTAAACACTTAATTATTAAGTTTTTATTTAATTTAACGTCATATTTTATTTTGTTTTTTTTTTGGCTTAAATTTTGTACTCAAATTTAATCTTTTTATTCTGTAATGTGTCTGTACGTCTAGGGAATGTGTCTGTACACCAGTAGATTGTGTTGACAAGAATAATGCCTCGATACTGTTATCACTACAATTTATATTTCCAATTGAATGAATGCATTGTTCTTGAATCAGCTTCTAGACAGTGCAGACATCAATCAAATAATCTTCAAAATTTGCATTTCAAAACGAAAATATGCCAAATTAATTCAAGTGGATTAGGTAATAATCATCCACACACAATTCCTACAATCACACAATGCAGCTGTACGGTTGCTTGTCGACGATAATATAGATTTAATGTTATGCTGCTGCAGTGCACACACATGTCACGCGCGTTGCGGTCGGTGTCGATAGTTTATTTCAATCGCCAACGATTTCTTCATTCCAAGCGCACGTAGTCGCTGAATAGGTAACGTCGCGACGCTCCGTACTGTATAGCTGTTGCCTGTACGTTGTGCGGGCACACAAGAACAAGACGCACAAACAAAAATAAAACTAAATGACCTAAAGAATTGTCTGTGTTAAATTCACTTCTATTTTTTACATTTTATGTTGTTTTCAAAGAGTGTATTTATAAATGCGCGTATATACGCCTTCTAAAATAGAATGTATAATATGTTTTTTTTTGTCGTTCTATAGACTACTATACCCGCAGCATCTATCTAGCGTTCTATCTATTTACCAACCATATCGCCTGATACTCTTACGGTGTGACACCGAATTGCTGTTAATTCTAAGGCATCCTCGCACAGCGCGACTCAAATTTTAAATATGTACAAAAAACAACAAAATTTCTTCATTTGTATTTTTGTGGCTGTTTTATTTTTTATTTTTTTCAACATTTTTTGGCATTGACTTCTTTTTTTTCTATATACGCGGCAGTGCGCGACGCCCCCAAACCCATCCAATTTCTCATAACAACAAATACTGTGCTGAATTTATTTAATTTTTTTTTTATAAATGCGCCTCCCAGCACATTATTTGTTTTCGTTGATCTCTCTAACGACTTTACTTTACTTTACTTTTTTCTTCTTCTTTTTTAGCCTTCTCCCAGTACATTTATCAATTTCTGTCACACCACATTTAAAAAAAATTGTTATTCCGCGTGTATTGCACTCGCACACTCATCTATTGAATTAAAAAATAAGTTGGTGAAAAGATTTCTAAACTTAAATCAAGCTCATTTGTCATATTCAGTCACTGATAATAGTTGAAATTTGTTTGTGTTGAAGATTCATTTATTACAAAAACAGAATAAACAAAATCCCAAAAATATTTACCAACCCAAAAATTCATCCAGAGCATCAGCCAATTGACGACCAACCACAAGCTTAACATTTCTATCCCGTAGCCAAAAGTTTTGATGCTTTATGATTCGCGGCAGCAGCCCAGCATCAGCGACCAGCATGCGTTAAAGTGAATGAGTTTTAATGTTTTCTTGTACATTGCGCGAAATTTATGTGGCTGAATGGTAAATTTCAATTTCATTAAATTTAAACAATTTTCGTTTCCTCGTCCGTTATTTTTTTTTTCCGTCCTCCCGCCTCGTATGTTGTCGAATGAATTTTGTTTTAATACACTCACAATTACCTTCACATCCCATAATACTCAAAGATCTTTATTTTTGCACTTCCCCAACGCGAAACTATTTTTACAAGAAACAAAAATTCTTTCTCCCCAAGCTGCAACATAAATTATTGTATGTATTTAAATAAAATTGCAAAAAAAAAGAGAAAAAAAAAGAGAAAGGAATCACACACATATTATGGGGGGGCCAAAATATGTCGGCATTTTTGTGGTGGTGGATGTGTGGCGATCACGGCGGCGAATTTAGCTGATTATTTGCGTTCCTGGCATGCAATTTTTCTTCAATTTGCAATCGGCTTGTGGTTGTACAATAATGCTACATACTTCTAGCTATATTTAGACTTAAAATTTCATATCGCTTGAGTGGGGATGGGCGGTGAGAGGACTGAAGAATCAACTCAACAAAAATACTCAAAAAAAAAAAAAAATGCGATGAGGGTGTTGCGGAGTAACTTTTGATTCAACTGTTTTTAATTAGCCATATTCCCTAGCGAAATTTGAGTGAATGGGCGGGAAGCGCATTAAGGTGGGATATTCGTTAATTAAAATCAGGGACTCATGGTGTGGGATGTGGTGAACTTTTGTTGTCCCGCATTTGAAATATTGGAAATGTGGACTTTTTCTGTCACAAGATATTATTTTTTGTGTAACATTTTTAAAAAAATTGAACACTGATAGGTTTAATTATGATTATTGACAATATTATAGGGGATGAAATCAAAAGGGTAATTCATTTTAAAACATTAAAGTATTAGATTAAAGTTTTAAATCAATTCAATTAACCTTAATTCAATTAAATGAGCTTAATTTTTCTCAAATCCCGCTTCCCCTTTTATTAAATTAAATAAATTTAAGGCAATCAACCCACCTCCTGATGGTTCACGTAATTAAAATTGCTACAGCACGTCATTTTGTTACACAATGTGCTTAAAATACACAGATAATAATTGTTTAGATCATGATATTGGCTTAGCTGCTATGTGTTGGGTTAATAAACATAATATAAAGCCTATAAACAATCCATTTGCAAATTTATGACTTACATCCGCATGCTGCAATGTCAGACCGTTAAACTTTCATTAAATGTGCGTTTTAATTTAATTATCGATCCACCGAATGCGTGCCTAATTAATTGCAAAACATATTTTTTTATGGCGAATTGAGAAAATGGTGATGTTTCCATTTCTGGAAATTGTTTTTCATTGCATTTTTTTAACTTTCTTTGCAAAAACAAAAACTATGTTTTAATGAAGATAATAAGTTGTGTTAAATTTTCCGAATGTGGAAAAGCTGGAGAAGTAATTTTGCTTGACAGCTTTTAACAGAGCTTTTAAGCGGAATTCTTTATTAAACAAAAATTGAGCATAAAGACTAATTGCAGGAGAATTATTTTTATTAAATTCTGGAAAACAGAGCAACCAAGTTTTAATTAAAAGAAAAATATGTTTAAGTTACATTTTACGAATTTAATTACTTTTATGGTAAATAGAGGAAAATGTTCGCTCCTCTTTGATGCCAATATTTAATTTCTTGAATTTTAGTAAGATTTTTTTTAAACTGTGATCCCATTTATAATTTAATTTATAATTCTTCTTGCAAAAAATCACATTATAAATTGATACATGCGTCTGATCCACTCGTTATCAGAAATATTATTTAGAGATAATACATAGGGATCAAGAAAAATGCATCAACGTACAAAATTTTCCCAAGTGCACTTTTTCGTTAAGTCATTTAACTTTAAGCCGTTTCTACCGAAATACCAATTAATTGAATATAAAATATATTTTGACGTTGCTTAAGTACAAACAAATAACCGGTCACCGCAACCGGCGAAATAAATGCTCAACGCGAATTAATGTGCTTGTCACAACCCTCCTGGCTGACCGCCAAACATTGAAAATTATTATTATTCGTTTGTAATTAAACTTTTTTTGCTGTTCAAACATTTGAAAATAAATTCAACCGACGCGTTTTTCCTATATTTTTTTTTATATTAGTTGTGGTTGTTGTTGCTGTTCTTCATCATCTCCTTTTCATTTTTTAATCCGTCGCGACGCGTCATATTGAAGCAATAATGCTTTAAATTTTGTGAGAGAATGCTCAACCGTTTATTAGCTGAAATGCTTTAAAGCTCGCATGAAAAACTTTTTTTTTTGCAACAACCACATTGATTGTGATGACATCATGGCGGCGACAAATGCAATAACTGCAACACACAATGCACATGAAATGCGTCACACTTAATTGCTGCGTGCATTTATTGCATATGCATTTGATGCAATTTAACGATGCACACCGGTTCAAATTAAAAGTGCAGCTAATTGCGCGATCGTTCACCTTTTCCGGCGGGACGGCCGAGTTATGCCACACGGCTAATTCTAGTGGCCGACCCATATTTCACAATGTGTGCGTGTGTGTTTTGTGCATTTCTTTTTTTGGTGTGTGTGTTTATTTTAAGGATCAAAAGGAATATGAAAGAGCAATGCAGTAAATGTAAACAACGTCCAATTATCCGCCTTTCAATAATTGAAGTTCACACTGTAAAGTAAATTTTGTCGCTTTGATATTCAATTTCATTTTTAGAATTCATTATTGTGATGTGTGAGAGAAAATCAATTTGGAATTATGTTTGTTTAAATGTTCCATGATTTGTATGTTGCAGTTAATTTATTTAACATTGACTTTCTTTCGGGGAAATAATTGCGATTACTCTGATCCTCCCCCTTTCATATCAATAAAACGGAATGACGCGCTTCCATTTGATTGCCGATGATGGGCGTCCTTCAAACTTAAATACAAGTATTTTTGCCTCAATTTAAATTTATTTCCTTATGACGCTCCATTTCAAATTACTTGAATGAGATGCGGACCCTCAAGAATTCACTGCGGGGGAGGGATGTTTTTATGAAATGAAGGGGGACGACATCGGATGTAATATGCTGTGCCCAACCTTTTCCCAAACCACCCCCACTCACCCCCATCCAGTTTATATAATCAACATTGTCTGAATTTTTGTGCTGTGCCTCTTTACCAACTGTGGCTATATAACTCGTCTCCTCACAGATTAGATAATATGGAACAAAAACGCAATATAAAATTCATCCCTTTTTGTGTGTAACAACGACGAAGGGAGCAAAAAATGAAATAAAAAATAAGGTAGCATCATTTCGCAGTGGCTTTTATATATCAAATTGCGATGATTTCAAGAAGCGACCCGCCATAAAAGACCCCTCTCATTCCACCAATCCACCAACCCATTTCGGCGTGATGGTGATGTCCCGCACTGCCCAATTGTGTAGCCACTACCAAAGTATTTTGTTGCGAAATTTGTTTGTGAAATGTGTTTTTACGGCATCTGTCAATTTATCTTTTGCGACACGGCAAGATTAAAACGACAAACTTTTCAGCCAAATTCATTTGCATCGTTTCAAAAGCACACGCACATTTGTATATCACAGTTAAATTCATCGTCGTCGTCGTCGTCGTTGTCGTTTATAAGGAACAAGACGCTGCTGCCGTACGGGACATTTGTTTGATCAAATAATTATTATGAACATGTACAACGCATCGGACAGACAGACCAGACAGAAAGTGAGACTTTAACATGTACTGGCTCGTATTTAGATGATACCGCAACTATGTTGAAGCAAATTCCTTGACCTCGAAATTAGTTTTTCATGTTCAGAAAATTATATTTGAAAATGTTTGGCTTAAGCTTTGTTGTTTTTGCTAATTATTCATTGCTCGTGTATATGAAACGAGTATTTGTTTTGGTGTACATTAATTTACTTCCTCTGTGCTACACTGTAGCAGTGTTATTATTTTTATTATTGTTTTAAACATCCTTCTAAACCAAAGAATGCCAGAGAGAAAAACAAGGGAATTTATAACAAATATTTTAAAATTAATATATGCAGATGTTTGAGTAAATATTTTCAGCTGAAGGAATTTTACATATTTTGAAGTTTGAAATTTTTAATTTTGATTCTTAACTTTATAAATCCTTTTTTTAAACATTCTAATTCAATTTAATTTGTTTGTAGTTTGTAGTTTTGACCTTGAAAGTTAAATGTTTTGTTGTTTTAAATTTTTTATTAATTTTATGACCTTGAAATATTATTTTTCTTTAAAATATTGTTTTCATTTTTCAACACTTACAATTCCCGAAAACCATTTTTCTGCAAAAATATTCCAGATTTCTTAAATATAAAATTTGTGACCTTGAATTTATTTTGTTTTTGGCCTTGAAATTTTCAAAAAAGTAAGTGCCGTTCATTTAAATTTATATTAATCTACAACATCATATTTTCTAATAATAAACTCAAGGTTTGTAGATGTTATTGTAATTTTAAGTACAGTAGAACTTCGATTCAAATTATTATGCTGTACAAAAAAATATCTAATTTTAGGGAAGACTGCGAGTTATGGAACAAAAAGCGTAGCACTTACTTAATTTTTTACAATTAATAAAAATTTCGAATTATCGAAGTTCGACTGTATTTTTAATTTTTCAGTTAAAAAATCAATTTTTTGGAATATTGTTAATGCCATTTTGTTTAAGACATCAAGCATGATTTAATTACTCAAGTATTGTAATATTTCAAAAAAATATGAAAATCCCTCTTAAAAACTCGACGTTTAATTATATTTTTGACGGGACATTGCGGTTTTATCCGATTTTCATTTGTTTATATAATTTCTCAGTAGCATCGCAGCAGCACATTGGCTGGTATTACGTGATGTTTACAATAATCGAAGCACGAGTCTATGGAGTGTGTGCATATTTTGTTGCTTTATCACGTCATATTAATATCGATGACCTTACTTTCTTACAATTTATTCCAAAAATGCTTTTTAATGTGTAGTTTGATTATATTTGAACATTCTTCAGTTAATATTTACTATTTAGTAATTAAATTAAAGAAGTAAATACAAATGCGTTCATTATTTGTGTAAGATTAAGAAAAATAATGAGTGAGAATAAGTTTTAAAAGTAATGAAGTCTACAAAAGTTAAAGAAATGGGTCACATTTTTCTAAATTTCTTTATTTATTTTGTTTATTATTACTTAACTTCAGTAAAATCCTAAATATTACTTGCTTCCGGTCAATTGACATATATTTTCCCCACACAATTTTCCAACACACATCAATTTAATGTTCCCAAAATCATACAAAGATCTCGCCTGATGTATGTGATGATAGCTTGAATATTTCTAATGCTCAGTTAGGACTGCTATTTTCGTGTACGTTGGCCCACATATTGGCCTGCCATACATCCCGCGCTTCTCTCACGCATTACAAAATATATTCAAACTACACACGTAGGTAATATCGGCCATCCTCTTGGCGATGGCCCGTACACACACACACAATTCGAATTCACACTCTGCACGTACATACGAGTATATTGAAAATGTTCATGCATGCGAACACCGACATCGCATTTTAAGATCTCTCTACTGATGTAGTTTTAAAGCCCAGCTTGCGCGTTCGCATTCACCCATAATGTGCGCCAAATAGCAAGGTTCACAATCTGCCCACCCCGTGCCCACTCTGCCCACCGTGCCTGCCTGCCTGCCTGCCTGTCCCACCGTGTTGTCCGCCCTCCTCTCACTTTGTAGGTGAACACAGCTATATATTGTGTAGACATCCAGTCAGTCGTGCGTCGACTTGAAACCCCCAGAGGCGAACCCACACACTACATTATATTATCGTTTTCATTGCGATATGTAAAACTTTCACATAATTACTTTCGCATCCATATTGTGCTATATGTGGCTGTGGCTATTGAAATTGTTTTTAACGGTCAGTTGGAGGATGAATTATAATTTTGTATTGTACTAATTGTGAAGGAAACTATGGCTTTTCAATCACAATTTTCTTCACTTTGTGTTTGGGGGCGGTGTGGAATATTTGTTATTATTTTCTAAATCAGAACAATCATTACAACGCAAGTTGAAATGAGCATTAAACCAAAACAACCAGCGTTTGGAAAGGCATATTATGTGCTAAGCCCGTTTTGTGGGCATAATGTGACCTTGATAAAGCAACTAAATCCATTAGAAACCATGATGCTAATGTTTATTATGTATTTTAATTTTGTTTGAATTAAACTGTTAATGGAATTCAGGAAAATGTTGCGTACTAGTTACTTAGTTTTTTTTTTAAAGGAAACTGAGCTTACACTTGGCTTAACCTTAATTAAATACATTTTAAAATTACAGTTTGATTGCTAAAATTATTTAATGTGACTTCAGGGTGTTTGATATGAATTTGCATCTCTGTAGTGGCGATTAGGGATGGAATTTTACAGATTTATCGATATTTTTCTCGTCATTTCGATATTTTCGATGTTATATCGAAAATATTTATAAAATTTTATTTATTGTGTTATTTATGAATAAAGCATTATCCAAATTTAACTGTGAAATGCTTAAAAGTGATTTTTTTTCAGAAAATATAGCGAAAAAATTAATTGTGTATGAATTTATTTATTTATGCCAATCCAATTTTTTCACATGTGTTGAAAAAAAATTGTCTCAATTTAGAAACAGACTGAGATTTGATTCCTTCTTAGAATAACTATTGAACTATAACTTCGGAATGCGATATTTATTTAAATTATATCTTCTAAATACTTTTAAAGTTTTATTTTTACTATTTTTTTCATGAATTTCGATACAAAATCTAAATTGTTCAGATCAAAAATATCGATTTTTTTGTGACATATATTTTTTAAAGCTTAACAATCAATACCAATAATTGAAATAACTATCTTTTAAAATATTTTTAAGTTTATTATTTATATATTTATTTAATAATAAACGATACACCGATATTTTAATACAATTTCTCATCCCTACTCAATCTTCAACATTCATAAAACATTCCTACATTAAAACAAGCACACGCAATTAAGGAAACCATTAGAAAATGGCATTTATGATGCGTAAAGGACATTCACATTCACCGCAATCCGCGTACATCAATGCGTGATGCCGCACATATTATTTCGTTTGTGTGACTTATGTTGACTTTATTTTGCTGTGTGTGACTTATGTTGACTTTATTTTGCTGTGTGACATAGATTTTATGTTCTATTTTTGCGCTACGCTTAAAATTTTTCATGCTTCTTCGGTTGGTCGGTGCATGTCATTTTGGGTCGCAATTTCTCGAATAATAATAAATTCGAGTTTAAGTGGCGAAGGAAATAGCTGTAATTGGGGTTTTGGATGGCACACGCATCAACCTCACCACCGCCGCATAAATTGCAGGGGTTTCATTTTTTATGCATAAAACTTTGCCGTCCACTGACTGAAATATCATAATTGGAACAGAAATTCAGCCACACTCGAATTTTAATAATTTCAACATACTTACGGCTTCAGCATGCACATTTTTATGCGACAACTAAATTTATACTTTCATGAATGTTGTCTGATTCATCACATCGGATGCATTGGATGGTCTCCAATTGAGGTTAGCTGTTGCTATTAAAAGTCTGACGTCTGGATGAATAATCCAGCAAAATGGAAAAGGAAAGATGCTACTTTCGAACGGCAGAAAAAAAAAACAAAAAATTACCGCCCAACAACTTTGGGCTACGTTACTCGTCGGCTGTGTTTCTTTAGGAACTGTCAAAACTTTGTTAATATATCAGTTCAAACACTTAGCAGTTAGAAGGCGCACAAAAGCTTTTTCGATTATTATTTTGCGGCTGATCCCTCAGCGGACGTATTATACTCACGTATGTGCTCACAAAATCAATAGCCCGTATGTGTGGTCTGGCCACAGCAGCCATTATAGCTTGTGGGAATCGTTAAACAACAAGAAGATGATTCATTACTTCGACACAATGTTTAAAGACGCAATCATCTAATGCAAACGCTCATAAATAAATCATCCACAAATAAACAAATCGCAACAATTTTGCTGCTCTCACTTAACTATTTATAAATATACCTTCCTCCTCCAATTGGCTGTGACTAGTATTCCTAATTGATTCATGAAATTTGTATGTTTTAATTACACAGAGTCTACGCACGGCGTGGACGGCCCTGCGTCGTGGCGTTTAACGCTTGATCAGGATCTAATAGACACGCTGAAAACAGCATTTCCACATTGGTTCGTCAATCCATTAGGAAATAATAACACGACAACCAGCACGATTGCGGCCAACAGCAGCAGCAGCGAGGCGTCCCCCAACAAAAGCGGCAGCAGCCCACCACATCTGCAACTGCATCACCATATTCATCATCAGCAGCGGCACCGGCGACAACAGCAACAAACAGTTGTGGACCGAATTATCAATAAAAATATGGCGGAAGGTAAATAATAATTGTAGTTTTTTAAATTTTAACTTTAATTTTAATTTTTAACTTAACTTTAACTTTAATTTTAACGTTAATTTCAATTTTAGGTGAGCGCTTATCCAACTCATCAGCCATTCCGCGGTCGCCATTACTTAGCTCGGATGACAGCGGGACCCACAAAAGCACAACTGAAACGACAACAAGGCGTTCACCCCCAAAAGCCATTGTGGATTCAAGTCCCCTGCAGGCAGCCATGGGAAAAAACAAAGAATGTGAGTGGTTTGTTTCTTCTTTTTGTCCCTTAATTATACATCACATTGCAAATATTATTTTCCCTGATTATTGTGTGTCCTTTTTATTATTTTATTTCCCTTATGCTGAGAAGTCAGAGTTAAGCGTTTACATTTTGTTTCCTTAAATTAATTTGCGTTTCATTTTTAATTTCAATGCAATTGCCTCCAATTTGTCTCAAAAGGAGTCTTTTTTTGTTAAGACGATCCTTTATTTAGTTCAGTATTAAAGGAAGACGTCATTTGTTAATGAAAATTGTTAATGCCAGCGTAAAGTTGTCCATTTTTTGTTAAACACTATTTAAGCCACTTTTAAATAAATGCTTTGGGATTTTGGTGCATTTCTCATGATAACTGAAAGGGGATAGGTGACTTAAAGATTAACATCCTGTCTGGTCATCATTATTTTAAATTACATTGTTTAAAAAACACGTTATTTTTACTATTTGAGCATAAAGAAATCAGTTCCTGTAGCAGATTTTGGAATTGGTTAATTATTTCATGAACCGCGGTTTATTTCGCAGTATTCCAAATTTGATGTTTAAAAGTGCATGTCAAGCTTCTGATTAGATTTTGTCCATTGCTTTAATCATTCTTGTTAACGTAATTAAAAATATTTCTCCAAAATTAAGGACTTTTTTTAAATTTATTATTTAAAACCAAAATCCTTCTTAAAATTGATAAAATTTGATTCTAAAAATTCTAATTAATACTTAAAATATGTAACAAAATGGAATGAATGAAATTACTGTATGGTGATTGTGAACCTGGTGATGGGCGATGTATTTAAGCGAGATTAAAAAAAATTAAACCAAAGCAACATTTAGTATGCTAAGAGCTTTTGTAATATCCAAAAGTATTTTGTGCAAACATTTTTTTTTGTTTTACAGCGCTTAAAGTGAAGCTTATGGTACGTCGGCCAATAACACAACTTGTGGAACAAGGAATAATGCCACGTAAGTACTTGGTTTGCCTGTTGTATGTCGGGTAGCTCTCTAATGCTACTCTCGTCGTTTTTTTTTCTTTTTCTTATTTTGTAAACGCTAACCGCGATCGTTGCAGATGCTATTAACCTTAATAAAAATAAATAAACCAAGCTTCTGTACTAGATTACTGACTAAGTTGCAATTTTAGCTAATATATTATTACAATCTTGTGCGAAAATATTAAATGTGCAAATCTGTGTAAATCTACGGTTAAATATTTATTAACGATGCATAAAACTTCACTTGAGCTAGAGTGTGCTGCACACTCACGAATTAAAGAACGGCCACCAGTGCCAAAATTCGATAGGCATCAAAAAATTAACGAGTTCTTGACTATGCACGCTAAAAGACGAACCCGCATAATCTTACACAACGACAATTTGTCACAGCGATGCCAAGCTTTTGCGCTACTATCGGCATGCATTTAGATTTGTTTTTTCGTTGTTTTTTTTTGTGTCTGTACTGCCTCGTAAGAATTCATTTTTCGTAACAAAATTGATTCCCCCACAATATTTATTGTCTCGAAAATTGAATTTCTATGTTTTTGTTTCAGTATTTGATTTGAGTTATTCGGTGACCCAATTGCCATTAATTCGTAATTTCAAAATAACTAAAAAAAAGATGTAATGTGTCATGTGTGAAACTCACAAGCTCAAAAAACACAAACCGGCCACGATTTCCCCACACTCTTGACGAAACTCGAAATTATATCTATTTTTATTTGCAGCGTTGAAAACATCTCCAGCGTTACACGAACAACGCAAACAGTTGGAACGAGCGAAAACAGGTGATTTGCTGAAAGCGAAAATTCAACAACGCCCAGACCGTCAAGAATTGGAGAGACGTCACATACTAGAGCACGAGGAAAGTCATGTCGATCCCAGTTTAGCCGAGAAGCAGCGCATGCTGAAGAAAGCTCGCCTCGCCGATCAACTCAATTCACAAATATCGCATCGGCCTGGACCGCTTGAGCTTATCAAGAAAAACATTCTGCACACTGAGGAGCCCATTGAGCGCATCGTCAAAGAGGGCTTGGTCTCATTTAAGGCCACCAGTGAGGGTTTGCTGAATCGACCCCAACATCCCAGCAGCTATATAACATTCGAAGAAGATTCACAAAGTTCCGAAGGTGATTTGCGATGTAGTCCGTCGCGGCAAGATGTGCTGGAGGCTGCCGCCGCTTCAGCAGGCATCGTCACGGTAGCGCTCACAATTCCAACAAATGAAGGCTCTGTTGTTGTTACGACCGCGCCCATACTCCAACCGCCATTAACTGCCAAGCTTGAGCCACCCACTAGAATTGCATCACCTCCATATATTCCGCCACCGCCACCTCTGCCGCCTCCGCCAGCTCCACCCGCGGTTGTAATAAAGACAGAGCCGGTGCAACAACAACAACAACAGATACATCATCATCATCATCATCATCAGTTGCAGTCAGACACATCCCATTTGTTTGCTGAATTGTGCCAGTCGGTGATCGGCAATTCCAGTTTGATATCGTTGACATCAGCACCCAGTCCGGTCTCACTAGGCTCCAGCATATCAACATTGAGTCCGTTGTCATCGGTGGCGTCGCCCCCCAATTTGTTGTCGCGTTCATCACAATCACCGTTGCAGCAGTCGCAATCCCAATGCCAGAAATCCGACGCGCCCGGTAAGGATAAAAATCGCAAGAAGAATAAATCAAAACCAGTAGCTAAAGCACGTACTATAAAATTCCATGAATACAAGGGGCCGCCAAACGCACAGAAAAGCAGTGGCTCCTCATTGACTCCAGTTGAGACTTCGTATGAGTTGCTTTTGAAGCAGCAAAATTTTTTGCTCGAATATTTGGAAGGCCTTCACAAACATCCCACAATATTGCCGGCACCTCCCAAATCCAATCAATCGGAATTGAGTTCATCGTTTGCTGTGCAAAATAATGCCCAATTCAATCAGCCACTTCCCTCTCCGGCACCGTCTGTGTGCTCGTCTGTTCCCAACAGTCCAGCGCCCAGTTACGCCGATTCCATATCGTCGGAGATTACACGTCTTGAAAAGATGAAAGTTTCTGATTTGAAGCTATTACTTAAACAACGAAATTTACCTGTCTCCGGACCCAAGCCCCAGCTGATAGAGCGCCTCAAGCAAGTGCTACCACTTGAGTTCGCCGACACATCAGCCAGTGAATCGATCTCGGGCGAGACTTGTGATTTAGAAGCAATCAATTCCCCCAGAGTTTCAATGTCCCCCGAATCAGAGAACGAACAAATGGACATTCAACAAGTGGATTCACCCGTCTCTCACTATCACCATCAACAACAGGTTGCGACACCCCCACAACCATCACCTGAAGACTTGTTACGTGAGCAGCAGCGTAAAATTGACGAGTTACAACGGAAGCTTCGTGAAAGTCAAGAAGAGCTGTTGCAAATGAAACAGCATCAACTGGGTTCTGATCAACCAGTGAATCAAAAACTTATTGTCAAGCAACAGCTTGAAGCAAAAATACACAAAGAAAAATTGCAGCAGTTAGAGCATCAGGCGCGTCTGCAAAAAGAACATGTCGCTTTCCAGTTGAGTCAACAAAATCTTCAAAATCAGCAAAATTTGGCTGTAGCAGCGGCTGCTGCAGCTGCAGCTGCTACCGCCTCCATCAAACAGCAACCATTGTTAGCACCCAAGAAGGAAGAGAATTGCACATTTTTGTTTGGTGACCAACAAATGCAATTGACCACAACACATAAGAAGCAACCTGTGGAGATCGTGTGGAACGGTAACTCTCCCTTATTCCTACTGGGGGTGCAAGATTCCAAGAAGCTGCTCGCCAGTCAGCAGCACAGAACTGCTGCATCAATGCCACAAATTGTGCTACCAATAACAACGGCCACCGCTCATCCTATGGAGGCGATCATTGAAAAGGCTTCATTCCAAACCCAACTACAACAACAACAACATCCAATTCAACTGCAGCAACAACAACAACGACAACAGCCCGCTCCACCACCCCCTCAGCCAATGCAGATCGTCCAAATCGATGTGCAGCAACCGCAAGTGCAACAAGTTCAGCAAGTGGCTGCACCGCAACCGCCACCATTGCAACAGCAACCACCACCACCGCAATATGAAGAGGCCACAAAAGAGTTGGAAAATAATCGCAAGCAAAAGGAAACATCATCCAAGAAGTCGAGTCACATCAAATCAAACACAGTCACAGATGTCCTTGAGATTTTAATTAAGAACGGAGAACTTCCTGAAAGTGCAGTGCATGATCCAACCACACCAACCACGCCAGCCATCACAATGCAGCAGCAGCCCACACTTGTGTATGCCGCCACATCGGTTGCACCCCACACCGTGGAGATTGCGCACATCCAACGCTCCTCCCCAGCACCGTCACCGCAAAGGGCTATTGAGAAACCGTCGGTCAGCCAATACAATGAAAAGATATGCTCACCCCTGATGTTGGACACGTCGCTGCAAACACACAACGTGGAAATGATATCGCCCGTTGAATCGGAAGTCAAGACGCTGGACATATTGTTGGGACAAGCTCAGAAATCAACATCCAATAGTGGTGGGGGTGGTGGCAACAGCACGTTGTCGCTGGATCACGAGCATCGCAATGAGGATATCAATCAATTTGATCCGATGGAGTTAATGGAGCTCATGGGTCATCCACTGGATATGGACATTGGGGATGAGGGTTGTCATTCGTATGTGTTGGATAAGCAGGAGCTTGGCATGGGCACAATGCATTCGGTGCGTGATATGAATCCCAGTTTGCAGCCATCACTGAACGATTTGATAATGCAGCAGCAACAACAGCAGCAGCATCAGCCACACAGTCAATCCAGTAGTTACAGCTCGGATTACAATCAAAATAGCATCAATTGTGGTGGTCACAGCAACAACAATTACATTTCATCCCCGATGGATGTGGAGGACTTTGAGAATTCGTTGTCCAGTTTTGATTTCAGCACCATTGCCGATGTGCATGACAATCAGGTGAATCACAACTCATCGGATCCGTTTGGGCAGTTGTCGCAGCAGTCGTCCCTTCAGAATGGGGGTGTCGATCAAAATTCGTATGACAGTCACTTGTCGATGAATCATGACAATATTTTAGATTTTTTTAACATTGATGACCTCAAGATGACAGGTGACACTGTGGCATGGGGTGAAGTTGATTTTGCTGTGTAGGAATTAATGCGAAAAACAATTAGCATAATTTGCTCAAACTCCTGCGCAGACGTGGCAACATTCGCAGTTTGTTGTTGATCGCAGTGGGATTGCAATGGGGTCAGGGGGAATGTGATTGATATGCAAGCTGAAAGTGCATAATTACATTGTTAATGTTAATTTAAGGGAGGAAGTGATGCTTTACGTGCCTTTTCTAATTGTAATGAAAAACAAAAATTGAGGAAAATAAGAAAGAAGGATAATACTCTGTGGTGCGAGTGAATGGTAGTTGCATTTCAAATTGTATAAGCTTTTGTTGATGTTGTTATGACAGGACGCAAAAGGACTTGCGGAAGGAGTCACTTAAATCAATTTCACACTATTATTGAATGGCTTTTGTGGTTCTTCTGTTTTGTTATTTGAAAGAGGATGTCCTTTTTCAATAATAATGTTTTTAAATTCAGTTAAAGTAAAAGGGATATTTTTGCATAAAAAGTGATGCAGTTATTCCCTTTAAAACGCCCTCACAAGCCCGGCATGATTAATTTATAATTTATTTTAAAGGACACTTCCAAGAAAAATTCGACTGGGGCTTAAAGTCCTTTTTAGAACTAATTTCTAATTAAAAGAAAGTGTTTTTAATTTCTTTCAGTTAACTAAACTAGATAAAATTTTAGGATTTAATCAAAAATTTCATATTTGATGTCCTTTTTGCAACCCACAAGGATTTCTTGCGTTTTTAACTTTTTAACTGAGGGTGAAAAATCCTTAATTAAGTAAACAAAATTTTTTGCAAACTGATTTTACTGATTTGTAACTATTTATCTCTTCAATTTACGGGATTGTGGGGCAAAATAAATATTGAAAGTATTTTAATTTTTGTTTTAAATTTAAACAAACCCCACAATATTGTGCTAAAAAATTTGATCGACTCCTTTTGAAAAAGGTTATAAACAACATCACCATCGAATATGACTTTAGGTTCAATTTTATTATTTTTCACCCGCACTCACTGCGTCATATTATTATATAAAAAATACTTGCTGGTTGTAAACTTTAAAACCAACTTTACTTTATCAATAAACGTATATTGGTCTAAAAAAAATTTATTACATTTTTAATAAATAAATAAATAAATACATAAATAAATACAACAACAACAAAAAAATGTACTTAACAATTCATACAAATTTAATCTTCCATTTAAAATACAATTCTTATCATTAATCCTTATATAAGTTAAAAAATTAAACAATTAGATAAATATTACATAGCTAATAAAATGAATAAATTAAATTATAGCTAATATAAGGGATGAAAAAAATATGAATAAAGAAGAGAGCAAAAAAACAACAATTCGACGAAAGCACGGCACACAATTATTAAGTACCCGTTACTGTGCGTTAACTTTCTAAAAATAACTAGTGCTTAACCGAATGCAATACAGTGATATTTAACTAACTTATTAATTAATTATTCAATTAATTCAAAATGTACGTTTATTTTTCATTAATTTTTGTGTGTTACATTTCTTTTGTGAAGCCAATTAAAATCAATAATTTACATAATCAGACAGAAAACTAATAATTCGAATTTATGTGTATGAAGTTTGTTTGACATTTTAGCGTGTGTGTGTGTGTGTGTGATTTTTTTCCCGTTAAAAACTATTTTATCCGCATTACCATCAACATAATTACATATTATAATATTCAACTAACACCCAATAAAAAATGCAACAAAAATTATTGCAAATTAATTAAATTGTGTCCCAAACAATTGTCAAAATCTCACACTTTATAATTCAAAAAAATTTAATAAATTGATTTAAAATAAATATGAAGACCTTTACTTAGTTAATAAGGAGATTAACATTTATATTAAATAAAAAATAATTGAGTGTTGCAGTCAGTTTAAATTTTATTGTTGTCTGGAAACATTAGGGTAGAGTGGGGTAGAATGATGCACTGGAGGAATTTAAATTTTTTAATTCAATGTTAAACGTGTAAAAAAGTTAAGTGCATCAATGAGCCCTACGCTACCCTAAATTACTAATAAAATAAAAAAACACAAATTACTATTTAAATTACCAATCAATTATGCTTAAATATATTAAAAAGCAACACAATAAAATAAAAACGTTGAAATAAATGGTGATTAACTATGGTGAACTTAAATCGTATAAATTATTAGACTTAAATTAATTAATTTAATTAATATTGTGTCGTTGCATTCCTTTTTTGCGACCAGTACTGATTGTATAAACAATAATGAGTAGTTTATTGAGTAAAAGACACATTCACAAACAAACAATTACTACCCCTTTTATGCAATAAATTGTAATTGAATGAATATTGTTGCTAAAATAAATACAAACACACACACACACACACAAAGGTCATACAATTATTTATTAAAAATCCGGAATGAAGCAATTTAATGTGAAACAAAAAGCACTCTCAAACAACAAAAAATGAAAAGGACTTTGAAAAGTTAAGAGTGGTTGTGTTGTGTTGAATGTGATGACTTCCTTTACAATTTCCAGTGAACATTGTTGACCATCGCATCTGCAATAAGGGTGAAAGCAAAGACAACACAATAAGTTGATGAAGAATGCGAGTTTTAAAAGTTTAGAAAATTTCAAAAATAAAAATAAAAGACATTCCATGAACGTTGAAACTCTCTTTCTTTCTTTTTTGTAATGTACATTCGTGCCTCATATGCCAAAATAAAATCAAATGCACAACTTAATAAGGGGTGGTGAAATTGTAATGTTAAAATGTGGGGTGGATGTGCTTTGAAGTTGTGCCAAGTATTTTGTTTCTAAATATTGTGCTTTAAATATTTTTATTTCCACAATTAACATGAAAATATTTAAGTAAGTGCAACAAGTATAGTTTAAATTACAATTTCACCATTAATTAATTGTTTTTTTAAAACGGCCTTATGAATGGACAAAGAGATTTAAAACAAGGACCACTTATGGAGACCACAGGGACCACTGACAATTATTAATAATGAGCTGTATAAACAGCTAAGTCATTTAAACTTTAAAAATTAATTGTAATCATTTAATTAAATTGATTATACTTCATTTAAAAATTAATTGATTAATTATTTTCGACAATTTTGAAACGAAAAATTATTAAATAGTAAAATACATTTAACATCCCTTATTTTGTTGTCGTTATATTATGGTTTTACTCTAAAGGAAGCTTCACAATTTACGATTCAACACAAATCACAACCAACCCTTAAATATTTTGATTAAACTCAATTAAACTGAAGTCTTTGAATTTTTTGAGTGCAAAAACAATTTAAAAAAGCTTCAAATTAAATTAATTCAATAACAATAAAATTGATTTAATTTATTTTCAATACACTCAATTAAAATTTAAATTAAACTGACTTAATTTAATTTAAGTGAAACTACAAATTGCCTAACACATCACCATTAAAACGATTTAAAATAGAAAAAAAAGGAATTAAACAATCAAAAGGGGTGTTAAGTGCAATTTGTCCTCAATGAAAAGCTTTTCACATATTATGTACCAAGGTGTAAAAACCTTTTGAGGGCAAATTGTGCACTTTGCCCACTTTTTTCCCTTGTAATTTGTCACCATTTCAAGGGTGTTGCAGTGTGCATTGTGACATTGCTTTGTAAATGAGGCAAATGCATAAAACTAATACAAAACTTATAATACTGTAGGCGGAGGACTGCGCATTGTTCGCCTTGTGGCTTTAAAATCAGTTCCATCACTCACTCACTCACTGGGCATCGCAATTTTTATTTCAATATACTTACATACAATGTAACAATAACATAAACATACCCATAACGTACTACACATAATATATACATTAGATTGTATTACCAATAATTAATTATTATTATTATACCTACTTATATAACTGTACGAGGATTACCTAATTAATATTAGTTCTAAATTCAATTTATTTTTTTGTTCAGCCAAATTTAACTCAAAATTAACTAAATAACAAAACACAATTATACGCAGTTAAGTTGGTTTTTAATTAATGCACAATAATAATCGTTGTTATTTAATTAAAGCCAACAATCGCGAAGAGAGGCAACAGCAAATTTGATCGTACATTTTTATTACTGTTATTTCGTCGCTTTTGGGAACTTGTATAAATAATAAAATATGCAAAGACATTTCACAGAATGTAATAACACGGATGAATATATGAAAACATTTCTTAAATTTATAGGATTAAACAAAAAAATATGTAATTGAAAAAATAAACAAACAAAAATGAACAATGGAAAAACAACGGATTGTAAATATATGTTAAATAATTTAATAAAAGCTTTTAATTAAAAATTATTGAAATATTTTCATCATTAAGTATGTAAAGTACTTTTATGTTTTTATTTTGCCATTTCAGAAATATTTTGGACTCAAAACAGTGTGAGGAAAACATAAGTTTCGTAATCGTAACTCACATTTAAAAGTAATAATTTTTAAATCATAAGTTATGTAATCGTAAGTATTTAACTCAAATTCATTAAATTAAAATTAAATTCGAATGATACAGAAAGATGTCATGGTTCTCCCTGAGTCCGAAAAATCAATTTAAAGTACTTTTTACTTAGTTTTTTGGAGGTTCATTAAAATTATTGCTAAAACCATTGTTTAAATCACGAAAAAAAAATTAAAATTTTCAACTTCTTTCAGAGCAAAACTCTTAAGCTTTTTTGATAATCCTTTGACATAATATGCGGAATAGGTTTCTAATAGTTTTTTTAACACGCATAATAATGAGCAAGGACTTTCCAGGATATCTTTGTAAAATAACTCAGCATTTAAAAACATAAAAACTAATTATTCAGTTTTAAAAACCTTACATTTTTTAAAGCTCATAATTGTAGAGGACTAATTGCCAAGAGCTTTATTTTGTAAAATATTTCAAGGTCTTACACAAATAAAATTTCAAGGTCAAATAATTAATTTTCATATGTTTCATAAATGTAATGGTTTTTAGAAAATTTCTGTAATTGTAGTCCTGAACGAAATGATCAACTTTGTTGAACATTTCAAGGTCATACTAATTTTTTTTTTCAATGTCAATTTTTTTTTTATTGTATTTCGGAAATATTCCCCTATTCGTTTTGTTTTAAAATAATTTTTTTTTCGAGTATAAAGTTCTGTGTCGCATTCCCTGCCATGTAATTCAATTTGGAATGCAATAAGCATTGAAAGAATGAATGTTTAAAATTAAAATGTTATTGCATTATTAAATACGACGATTAATGTCTTGACGATGGAAACGTTGAATTGAGTATAAGTGCACTGTAACATATCATGATTTAACAATTTGTTTTACATTGGGAGCTTTAAGATTTTTTAATTGAGGAGTTAAGTACACAGACAGATCCTTTATTTTATAGTGGGAATATCATTAACAACGTCTTATAAAATGCCTACAAAATAAGAAATTTATTTTTCTTCACAGTTGTGGATCACGCTGAGTTTGAAATAGGAAGCAATCATTTTATACCCTTTAAATTGGATAAAACGGAAGAATTTAAGGAAGTGTATTTAAACAATTAAATAATAATTGGCGTGACACGCAACAAGTTACACAAAGCACACAATAACATTTGGTTGGGGACAAAAAAAAAACCACAACCAAAACAAGAAGGATATTGTCACAGTAATTGAATTTAATTTCAAGGGATCCGGATGGTTGGCTTCAATATTGAAGATGCATGAGATTCTGTTTGTAATTTAATATGTGGATCCAGTTTGTTGATTCCTCCTTATTTAATTTAATAAGATTGTCCTTATACATGTAAGGGTCCTTACATTTAATCAATTTGTTATTAATAATATTTAAATATGGTTTACTAGTTGTGGTTGAATTCTAATAACTTGATTTGATTTAATTTTCATGCAAATGGATTAAATTATTGAAATTGGAGTGTTCTAATTTCAATATTTTAATCCTTTTGCAGCTCATTCGACCATACATCCTTGATTCTTGAGTATCCTTTGACCTTTATTGTTCGCATATTTCGTTTCATATACTTCTGAATGAATTAAAATCAATTAGTAATAGTGATTTTCTAATCAACCCTTTTTGTGTTTAAAGCCAGAGAAAACCAACAGCAAGCATCTTCATTTAGAAATTGAAGAATTTTAAATTCTGGGGTGTGAATGCCGAAAGATGTGCCAATTATCCAACGACAATGGCTTGTTAATTCAACTTGGTGGAAACATGGCATTCCACAAATAAACTAATCTCACCTTTTTATGCAAGTGCTTGTCCGTTTTAGACGTTGAATGACTGGCGAATTTACATAAATGGCATTGGATAAATGGCAAAAAATCAATGTGGCTTTCAAATATCATCAAGTGCTTCATTTTAAATAGATCGCAGACAATCTTTCCTTTCACATTTTAGGGTAGTTATCCTTTTAAGTTGAATGTTAGAAATAAAATGAAATTTTGTGGAAGGGAGAGCCAAGTATGAATTAATTGCGACGTAAATTTTAAAATAAATTTGGGCCTTTTATTTCTTTTTGTTTTTAACTTCATTAAAACCCAATTTTAATTTTAATTTTTAAGTCAAAATTATTTAAAAAAGGCATAAAAATCCATTTTTAATTAATTTTGACTTAAAAACTTACAATTTTGACCTTGAAATTTGACTTAAATACATTTTAAGGATTTAAAATCACTTAAATAATGAATTATTTTATAATTAATTTATAATTTTTTAATTTAATAAATTTTTACAAACATTTTACCACATTTAAAACTTTTGTTACAACCGTTTATGAACTCTAGTAATTTTTTCCCACACGAAAAACTGTTTTTAAATCATAACTTGACCTCTAAAAAACCCGCTTTGTCCAAATTTAATTTACTCAACTTGACCAAACTTAATTCAAGCACTTTTATTATTTTTAAACATTTTCCGAAAAAATTTGCAATTGCATGAATCTGTTACGCCAGTATGGTGGGTAACATAATAAATTAAAAATTGAGTCCACTTCGTGCATTTCCAAACTCACATAATCTGCTTCATCTCCTTTTTTTTTTGACTGTAATCTTGAAAAATAGTTAGAATTGAACAAAAGCATTTATATCACAGTTATATTCAACGATTAGCCTTTCATACAACTGTGTACTTCAAATGCCATTAAAATAATACACAAAATATGCAGGACATGCACAACGTTCGTTATATATTGGTCATAATAGCCAAATCCAATCACTGACAATAATACGAACGCGGATGGGAACAAACACACAGCTTAATTTAGATAAGTACAAATTAACTTGTGTGTCCTTATCACTATTTATGTAACATTTTAGTGTTAGATTTTCCCAATCACATCGATTGATCTTAATGGCGTTCGACATGAAAGAATTTGTAATGGGGTAACTTGTAACATTGTGACCAACAACTACAGATGGAAAATGTGAGGGGGGTGGGGTGGTGTGATGGGATCTGCGGTTACGCGTCGAATGTATGAATACAAACTAAATGGAGGGTGTAAATTAAAGCTTTTGCCTCACTAAAACTCATATTCCAGGTGAATGCTGGTCGTTACAGTCGCGTCAATACAAAATCAAGGCACCTAATCAGATTCCTCGCATCTATGGCGCAATTTATAACTCGTAAGTGCTGTGGGATGTGATGAGTTATCAAATATTCATAATAATTCATAAGTCTGAAATAAGCTTTTAGCTATGGGGACTGATTGCTACACCTCGGCACATACAGCTCACATCATGTTATAAAATGCTCACCAATGTTTCAATGCGTTGCGTTTAATTATGTATGTTCAGTAAATGATTTGTTGTGCGGGAGTTTAAATTTAATAATAGTTTCGTCCCCTTTAATTTACTAATTTTTAATACATGAATAATTATGTTTATTTAATTAAAATGTGTAAAGTAGATGACATTAAATATTTTATTTCTTTTTTAAATATTCTAATAATGATAAAATATCACTTTTGGCACCTCCTGAGTCCTGAATCAAAAAAGGATCTAGCTTTAGAATGATAGAAAGGTGTACATCGTTGAGACCTTGAGAACTTTCAAACATAAATGACATAATTTTGTGAAAAAAAAATTATAAAAGTCGTAATAATATTTTATTTATTTCAAGGTCAACTTGTTATATAAACGTTTCAAGAGAGCTTGAAAACGGAACTTCTGATTTTACCAGTTCTTTTGATTGCAGATTTCATGGTTCTGGAAAAGTTTACATACTCGTAGCATCATTTATCGATCACGATCTAAAAAATAAAAAAATTTATTTTAACATAACCTCAAAATATAATGATTTAAAATTGATTATTAAATGAAATTGATTTCTAAACCTTGAATATAAAACCATTACAATTTTATGTGAACAAACTCGATGCAAAATTTTGTTGAACATTTCAAGGTCAAAATATAAAAACTTCAATATTAAGTTTTTCAAATAATAGAAACTTTGAAAGTAGTCGAAAAAGGATTTATGAGATCATGAAAACGGCTCTTCCGACTTTGCAAGTTTTGTTAATTGCAGTTCTTTGCATAAAATGTGAAATTGCATCATTTCCTGTTGAAGATCTAATAAATAGAAGGTTTTATTTTAACATAACCTCAAAACCTAAATTTTTAAATGGATCATGATACAAAATTAACTTATAAACCCTTAATTTAATATTAATATTTAATTAATTATGACGGTTTAAAAATTTATGTCAATAAAATCAACGAAAAGCAACACTTTGTCGAAAATTTCAAGGTCAAAGTCGAAAATTTTAACATTAAACCAATAAAATAAACCTTAAATTTAAACATTGTTGCAAATAAAAATTAATTTCCTAATATTTTACCATTATTTTAAGACAAAAAAGATATTTCTCAAAATTTAAGGACAAAAAGGTATTTTTCAAGGTCAAATACCTTATTTTCTAATAGCATCTTTAATATAATTAATAATTTATCCCCCGATGTAATTATACAGTCACATTAAAGTTTCAAATACCCCTCCCTCCCACCTATATTCCCTAAAAAGTTGACTCCCATTATAATTGTGTCAAATATCATGCGACTAACATGCCCCAAAATTATGTATTCATTTCGGAAATCAATCAATACAGTTGCGTTTACATAATAAATACATTTGGAACTGTTTGGTGTACCTTAGGGGATGTTAGGGGGTTGATAAAATAACAAATATTGACCATTAGTGCCGCATCTCAAAGTAGACACCAGTTGAACTTCAGCACATACAACTACTGTGTATTCAAAATGCATAACATCGAGTATGTTGTGGGTGGTTGGCCTAAATGTATCATCATAAATTACACTGTTGTGTGGCGCGGGGTTTAACAACAACAACGGTGGGTGTGTATTTTCAACACCCCCAAATGTTCGTCTTTGCGTTAAACTAACATAAATGACATGCAATTTTGTTGAAAGTTTCATCGTTTTTAAATAATAAAAGTGGTTTAGTACATTTTTTTTTTCGATCCCTGCCACTGTGAGTGAACTTTGTTGCCTTATACAAATGCAGGGGGTACATCCTGTGGAATTTAAAAGCATTTCAATTACACAATTCCCACACTGCTTGCCTTTACTGTACACCATGCAGATGCTTTACATTAACTCACAAATCAATTTTCATTAAAGTGCTCGCTGTGTGTGGCGGGAGCTCATGAGCTTTGAACAAAGGTAAAAGCTTTGTGTCGACCTTGTACATAAAGTACACGCTTGTAAATATATATTGTGCCAGCCCGAAACCAATATTTCTTCTTTTCATGTTGAGCATTTATCTGAAATTTATTTTACATGTTATTATAATTTAATATTATGTCACACATGTGTATCGAGCCAATTAAATGTATAAGGGTTGTTTTATTGAAGGCCAAGGGTACAACGGTAGTAACGTTAAATATTGTAACATATTGATTGAAGCTCGACATGTTCATAAATGTGGAAAATGCTGTAAAATCAAGTAAGAGAAAAATATTTATTTATTTATTTCTATTTTCCCACATATTTCATGCCTTCCGCTGTAAATTCAATCCGTTTCCACTTTCCGTTGAATACCTTTTGCAAATTTCCTGCTACTTTAACATAAATTTTGAGAACATACGCATCTTGCATCCCTTTTGCAGGATCTCGAATGTGTATGGGGACGAGATTTTTGTCAGACGATGTTAAATTAAAAGCGAAAACACAAACAAATTGAAAAGGGGAAACAATTATGAGCTTGCAAAAACAATATGAGCTTTTATTTAAGGGAAAACAAAAGTTAAAAAATTTCCATTACTTAAATTTTCTATTGCAAGGACGAATTGCGCTTGTAAGGATGCAAATTACGTACCCAACTATGTTGTACTTTTCAGGATGTGAAAATTATTGTGTAAATTTGCATTTATATGAGAACTTAAAATTTGTTCAGGTTTGAGGCATTTTTCATGAAAATCATGAAGGTCCTTTTTAATTAGGGGTTGTTAAATTGCATGGTTAATTGTCAGTTAATGAAAAATACTTAACAAAATATTGTTTTACACTTATTTTAAATTAAAATTTTGAGAAAAGGACGAAAAAAAATTTTTCCCTTAAAAAATATTTTTTTTTCAAAAAAAAAAAAAAAAGGATCCCAACACAATGAACCACCACATCATTTACATGCAAGATGTACAACGATGCGCCCACACAATCTAACTGCACTAAACACTACGTCGCTCAAGCGCAAATATCACAAATCCTTCCGCTGCCATATTATTATTATTACGAGAGGATTTCTATATTTATAAATCATCGCTTTTAAGCTTCCCAACTGTACAAAACTCATATACAATAAGGACACAATATGGATCTATTCGATGTGATTTGGAATGTAGCTGTTGAATCTACTGTGTGTGATCTATAACGACGGAATGGTGCAAAGGACATCAATTCCATATGTGAAACAAGGATACACTGAGGAGTTACAAGTTATTCCCCTTTTGCGTCCGTATGCACAGTGTACGTTCTTATTGCCATAATATAAATTCTGTCACACATTTTAATGCCAAAATACATGCACAAGGTTTGAAGGGATAAAAAGCACAGTCGCATAGAGCTTTTTACCGTGTCTCGTACACACACACACAATTAAACATAACACCAACTGTATAACTGTAACGGTATAGGTATTGTGAAATACACGAAGAATACGTTATACAAAAAGGGAAACAACACAGCGCTGTTGCGGCCGGATGCGCATGCCTCACGGCAAAAGCTAATGCCAGCCACTAGTCTGCCCAGGGTTGAAATCAAAAAAGGCACCCAGTTTTAGAGAAGCATTCTGTCGGATCGTGTTTCGGTTAACGTGTACCCCCATTTCCATATTTAAATTGTACAGCAAAAAAAAATTTAAAATAATAAAAAAAAAAAATTAACAAAAAACTGCTGTAAAATAATTAAGCAGACGAAGAAGAAAATTAAAAAGGTACCGTTATTTTAACTGTGTCCCCTTCCACCACCCCCCACAGTGTGTGCAACAACCGTAATAAAATCAGCATCTCATTTTTATTGTGCCAAATTGATTATTAAAGTGTGATTGTAACGGGAAAACGCTTTTTCCACAATTTTATTCGCTTCATTTTCTTGGCAACATTTATACAGTGTGCAGGGCAGCGTTTATAACACAAACCCATCGAAATTGAATGTGCGCAACCAGTGTTTGTTAATTTTTCTTTTTGTTTCTTGTTTTTCCCATTCGCCACTTGTCGCTGGATGGCGTGTGTGTATTTTGCCAAAGCACATGAACGTGTATAAAATAATATAAGCAGCTATAAGCTTTTTGGTCGCGAAAACGCTGATTTTTTTTTTTTTTGAAATATTTTTTACACAAATATCCTTTTTGTGAGACATCGAAAAAAAAGGAGCAGAAAAAAGTGGGGTGCATTTGAATACCAAAAAAAATAGTATTGCGACTTGAAAAAAAATATGCCCGACATTAAGGCATTAAGGGTGCAGCATTTAGTTTAACTTTGAAAGGATGTAATTGAATAAACAACACGGAAACCAATATTTTTCAATACATGGAGCAAGGACGAATTACATTTACAAAATTGTGTTAAAACCAAATAAAAATTGTGCTGAAAGGTCCTTTTTATTTCAAATAACAGTGAACCTCAAATTCTGTTGAAAATTTTTGTCCTTTTTTTTTAAATTTTTGGTGAACATAAATTTTTGAAAAGGCAAATTGAATGGTGAAATTTCGGTTGAAAAAAAAAGGATTTAAAATAAAGGACATTCGTTAAAATTGGTTTTGTGATTTAAAAAAAACGGAATATTATTCCGAAAAAGCACAAAGCTCGTAAGTAACCCAATTATATTCCAGCTCAATGTATCGTTGTAATTAAATGTGTCATGGTTTTGAATGTGCACAGGATGCAGGATCTACTATATGTGGAAAAATTGATTTATTTCAAATGTTACCTTGTTTCAAACTAAAAATTCTTAATTACATGCGCGCACATTAAATGGTTGTAACACAAGGACATGCAGCATACTATTTAAATACATTACATAAGGGTCCTTATTCACATTATTTATGTGGACTCAATAACATCAGTCAATTTAAACGTATTGTTGTATTATATTTTCCAAGGGTCGCTGCCAATTTGTTGGGCAGACATTAATGTCTTTCGCCTTGTACAATAAATGTGTTATTCATGTGAGTTTGTACCTTTTCCCCCCATCGTTGTGGAGCATCTTTATGGTGCGAAACATGGGGCAATAATATAATATACATTTTAAGTACATAGTGGTAGAGGGGGTGGGGGTGGGGAGGGATGGGGAGGTGTGTGGGAGGATCATTGCTATAGAAATCAATATTATGTACGTGCGCTACAGGTTGCTATACATCTTATGTGGTACTTATGTACATTAATGCTCTTATTCCCTTATTCACCTCACACCTATTTTTGTGATCAGCACGCAAGTGTAGACTTATTACTTCTACACACAGCCTCCTCCATTTCATTTTATCTATAAGTGTTTGTTAAATTTTTCGCTTCGTCCTTTATTATATGGTGATGTGTATGTGATAAATGCGCTTGTTAAAAAATAAAAATTTTGAACACAAAAGAAAAGAAAAAAAGAAGAGCAGTGGTACAAGCACGCAAGCCATGGCTTTATAAGCTTTTAATAAATGACGCGAAATAAAGTTGTTGGGTCACGTACTATTTATGTTCAACATATGTTTCTTTGATTCAGAGACAAAAAAAAAATACGGAAGGAAAACAAAAACAACAAAGGAGCAACAATATATAATGATGCGTGGGATGTAAGAGGATAAAAAGGAGCTGGGATAATATAAGGAAACGGAACAGTGCACGCTCTGCGTATATAAATGCAAGGCCTTACAACTGTATAATGTTATAGGGGATTTTATGTGTGTAGAATTGCTCCAAATGGATATAAATCACTATAACATAAAAACAACATGTTGTCAAGGATATAAAGTGTGTATATTGTACAATATGTACATATTTAGTTGTGATGTGCACGACCACAAAATGCGAAAGCTTGAATGTGGCTGCGAGATTTATTTCGCTGCAAATTGCTGTATGAATTGGATTTCTAAATTATTCGGCGAGAGTAAATATGCATTTCAAATGAGTCGTTTAGCTGCATAAAATATGTACGCGTTTGTGCTCCCCATACGGCAACACAATATGTGTGGTTTAATTAATTTTTTTAGTTATTTAATTTCAAATGAATTTATTTTGCAGTTCTAATTATGCAACATTAATTGCTATTAGTCATTATTCATAAAGGTACTATTAAATTTCACTGCTTTTTATTGATTTAAATAAATATAAACATTAAATATTCAAAATATTTGATGGTTTGATATTGGTAAATTCAGGACATGAGCTTAAAGCTTCATTTTAAATTTGGCAATACCTCGCAATCCTTTAACATTAAAAATTTATGATGTTCTACATTTTTGACTGCCTCAATTAAACACACAATTTTGTAGTATGTTTCAAGGTCAACATTTTAAAATTTCAAGGTCACCTAATTAAAATTTATTGAGACTTAAATATTTTTATTAATTGAATTCTTGCATATTATTACATTGTACTTAAGGAAAAAAATGTAGCTAAACATTTTAAGGTCTAATTACTTTCAAGGTCAATAAATGCAATTGTAGTATTTAAAAATGCGGTTCTTTATATGTTTTAACAATTTTTAGAAAATATTATTGCAGTGTCCTTTAAGAAGGTAACATTTTGTTAACATAACGTACAATGTCATAAAAATTATACTGTCAATGTTAAACAATTTAAATTTAAAGGTCAAAGATTCTGCTTCTTTAATATTTTTGCGATAATCCTTTCACATTTATGCAGTGTCCTTTACTGACAAAAAACCTTCAGTTATTAACACTTCAAGATCGAATAATTTAATTTTTAAGGTCAAATAATTCAATTATCTAGTCGATTTACGATTCCTTCAATATTTTTGTGAATTGATTTTCAAATTATTATAACGTTTTTTTAAAGACAAATTATTTTTTTAACATTTCAAGGTCAAACCATTTAATTTTCGCGGTTACAGAACTTCATTTCCTAGGTCAAATAATTTATTTTCAAGGTCAAAAATGCGATTCCTTAAATGTTCTTGAAGAAATTTATTAAACAAAAGGTTTGTTTTCTTGAATTTAAAAACAAAACTGTTTTTTATAAATTTTGTAAAACGTTTTATTGCATAAATTCTCGTCACTGCTCCCGTCTGGTCACATGAATTTATTAAGAACAACCACTCCGAATAATATACGATCTCCATAGGAATTCAATTAATTATTAACAGTAACCCAAAATAAAATGGAGAGAGAGAGAGTTTTCTTTCAATCAATTTGACAGAAAATTTGATCGAAACATTCGATGGTAAATTTCTTCCCAACGCATGTAGGCGTCATATTCCGTTTGCTTCCTTTAACACATTTATGTGACGCATTACATATATACAGCGTGTGCTAAAGATGTTTGTGTGCAGACGTTGTTTCGCAATTCAAGATGACTATCAAATGTCACGTTATTTTTATGGTACGCCAATGATGAACAGAAGGCCAAATTTTTGAAGCAGATACGTTGCGAAAGTATCCATTTCAAATGAATCAATTTGTATCTCTTTACTGTATACTGCACGTATGTAGGTATAGGCCCAAACATGCGTGATGCCTTGTACAATGTACAATGTAGATGTGATGGAATATGTGGAACAACCATTCCGTATTTTTTTCTCAATAATACGGCTTATTGTAGATTTGTTGTGCTCTCATTTCGTTGATAAAGCCATTGTCTTTCGAAAATAAATACACACGGCGAATGGGGAGCGGAAAACAAATAGGGGATGGGGTGCACATTTCGTATGATGTGACATTTACATACAGGCTTTGTACCAACTATGTGTGTTTCTGCGGCCTTGATATGCCACCGAAATCTCAACTGAATCAATTCAATAACGCAGTTGTACACCGTCAAATCGATAAATTATGTAAGGATGCAGATGGGGGTCTTAATATCAAGAGATTTACCACAAAATGTTTATAAATACATTACGTTATTTGATAAACACACAAACAAGACAATTAGCGAGCGTTGGTCCTCTTCTTCAATTTTATTTAATCAAGTTATCCGATAGCTGGCGGCGCATTTCATGTTGTTTGATTGACAAGAACTAAATGAGCGCGGTTCTTCAAAACAATGTTGTTTCCCTTCAAGCGTTACTCGTTTTATTAGGACGGGTTTTGTTCACTATTTTTTTTATGGTGCTTTAATTCATGTTGCGTTTTAATTTTAATTAATTTTCAAGGTCAATATTAAAGTTTTGTTCAATAAAAATGCCTTTTTAACAGCTTTTTTAAATATCCTTGACTTCAGTAATTTGGACCATATTAGATTTTGAATTAACGCAAATTTTAATTCGGAAGCCAAAAGATGTTATTTACCGTATTGTCCTTAAAAAAATGCTGAAACTATTTTATAACTTAAAAGTCAAGAAAAGAAATTAATTTAAAGTGTTGTTCAAATATTGTAGGAATAAAGTCCTTTTTAATTTTTTAACGTTGCAATCATAATTTTAATAATGACAAATTTTTTTAGTAAAATTCAAGGTCAATAATTTTTATTTCAATATCAAAAATATTTTAAAAGTATTTGGGAAACTTTAATTTTTGTTTTATGAAACTTTGTTAGTAGAAATTATTTTTTACATTTTCTTTTCTTATTTATTCAAGGTCAATTCGTTATTATTTCAAGGTTAAAAATTGATGTGTAATTAATTTTGGCATTAAAGTCAAGACTTTATTTTCAATATGTTGTGCCCAATTTTAAACAAATTATTTAAGGAAATTGAAAAAAAACATTTTCAAGGTCAATTTTTTAATATTTCAAGGCAATAACAATTTAATCCAATCAGAAACAATATTATGAAATCCGCAACTCAATTTTAATCCATTTCTTTCCCAACTTTAAAAATCAAAATCATGAATATACTTTAAAGCTTTTTCCAAACTTACAATTTAAATTTCATCCTTTATGCCAAAGAAACTTGCACTAATCTAATGTACATTTTACTCAATTGCGGCATTATTTTGAAGCCCCAAATAATTCGTATTACTTATTTCATACACAATCTAGAGTGACTCAAGTCATCTTGAGGAAAGAGACACATAATATTCTCTTGCATGGCTTGAGGCTCATTTTTTGTAGCAGCACACAATCCTTACCCCCCCCCCCCCCCCACAACCACCCCACACCTCCTCCATTATGTTCTTTTCTTTTCTGATTAAAATTCCTCATGTTTTCCGTCATGTGCCTCTTGAAAGATCTTTTCAAGTTTAACGAACTCTAATTGAATTGAAATGCAGCGGCTTGTTGAGAGTTGTAAACTTTCTCCTTTTTATCTCACGCTGGCAGTCAGCGTGTCTTTAATTCAAAGGGTATACGAGTGCGAATAATTTATTCGTGTGTTACACATAAATCTCAAGTGCAAGTATAAAGTTTAACACACGAAAAACATTACACAACGATAATTTTTGGGAAAACAACATCAGGGTCACACAACACTTCAAACTTTTGCACTTGTTTTACCTATTGTCTCGAATAATTAATTCGTTTAGTTGTACATAACTTTAAAGTTCAACTTGTGTGTGTGTAACTTGCATAACTAAAACAATAACTACAACAACGACGCTGTAAGATTCATTCGACAATGTAAGTCATCATTACGGTGATGTCTGCTGTCTGCTCTCGGCAATGCAAATTTCTCCCAACTTTCAAGACACATAAATGTTATGAACGCGCACATTAAGCAATGTTAATATTTGATTGGGTAAAATCTTTCAAAATGTTCACCAACTTTAAGGAGTTTGACCAAAAAATTTACCTTTCCAACCACTGCTGAGAAAATTAAATGCAAAAAAGATGTCGCACGCAATTTATACACAAAATCTCGCAGGGATTTTTCCCTTGACATGCCAAATTAGGCATCCAATGTGCAACTGTATAAAAACGGCAAAATGCTTCCATCATATTCACTGAATCTCAAAAATTTAAATTATTCATGAACTTTAATTCCTTTTACTTTGTATATAAGTATTTTGTCGACCCTTTTAACTTATGTTAATGCACCCCAAGATAATAATTATTTAAATTTCCACCCAAACGTTTTATTCATTATTAATGAATACGCGAGAGCTAAATTAAATAATCGTTAAATTTATTATCTTGTATCGGTTGTGAAATGCAGGAGTTGATAAAATACGTAAAAGGACGAATTTACAACCCCCTAATATTGAGTGGTTTTTTAAAAGACTTTAAATACAATTTTTTTACAACAAAAAAATATTTAAACTTCTATTTTTAAAGAGTCTTCAATTTTCTGCAAAAAAAATCCTTTTTGGATATTTTACATTTTTTAATGAAATTTTGATGCGTTGTGCAAAACTCCATTTAATAAAAATCCTTTTCTGTATTAAAATCAATTTTTTATTGTCAAAAAACCGGAGAATATCCTTTTTTAAGGATTTTATTTTAAAATGAAATGTTAAGCAAATTTTTAAACAATTAAAGGCCCTGAATAAAAAATTTCAAGGTCATAATTTGTTTAATTTCTGAAACCTGTTTTCATCTAAATCTTTTATATTTTTTTAAACTACTGTAATGAATATTGTTTTTAATAAAAGGTCAAGGTCAGCGCTTAAAAAGTTTCAAGGTCAAATCTTAAGGATTTAAAGGTCAATTTGTTAAATTTTTTTTTAAAATACTAATTTTACTTCTTATTGAATTTAATTAATTGACCGTTATGATTTTCTTAATTTGTCCTTTTTTTAAATAACCAAAAAATTACATTTCCCCTCCCACTGAAATTTAAAATCATTTTGAATTTATGTAAAACTTAAAATGTCCTTCAAACAAATGCCTACGACACAACAAGCAAATCGAAAATAACATCGTACCTACATGCTTCAAGTATGTAGTTCGTCCTTTTTGCCTGTTATAATGCGATTAAAGTTAGCTGTCAGAAGTAAAGCTTTTAAAATACACACGCATACACAAAACCGACACACGAATGCTTAAATAAGCTTACCGTCTGACACTGAAGGGGTTGGCCATTTTATCGTTGATGCCCGAAATATAGCTGGTGTCAGCGCAAAATGATAGGCTCCCCCAGGTGGACCTTTTTCCGTGATGGTAATGCTGCTGTACGATGCCATACGGTTGCTACAAAAACTCGATTCACTTCAAGTCAGGCGTGTGTTCCGTTATGTGGATGTGCTGCAAAGTTTGAAAATATAAATCAATTGCGACTGTGTGGGCGAAAGGGAGTGAATGAAGGGGGATGGGGGTGCAAAAATTTCTGAATGACAATCACGTATAGGTCCTCTCTTAGATTATACTTAATTCTTTATTTCGTTTTGATTGCATAAAAATGTTCTTCTCACTGTATACTTGGCTGGCCGCACGTTTCATGTTTTGTTGTGGATAATCATTTTCAATTCGCAATCAATATCGAAGCAACCTTTATTGAATTAAATCGAAATTTATATGGCTAGACGACTCACCGCAATGTAAGAAAAAAATGTGTGAATGTGGGCAGGATTTGACAGCAGTTTCATGTCCTTTTTTTTGTTGTGCCAATGAAGAATTTTAAGTTCGTTGTTAAAGATAGAACAGGAATTTTTAAAGAAATTTTTAGAATTTACTTTTACAAAAATATAAAAATGTTATCCTCATTAACGACTTCTAAGATATCGTCCTTAAGGATTGTACAATATGAAGCTAAAGAAATGTCCTTTAGTTAACTAATATTTGCATAACATTCTTTGCCGCCTTGCTGCAGTTGTGACACAGAAATGAGGGCGCCCATTTTGCCCATGATGATGCAAAAACTGCAGCTCACATAACTAATTTGCACACAAACAGCAACGCGAATGCCTGTGAAATGTGTGTCATTGCCATGCATTGTCGTGAAATGCATATAGGTTTTCAATTAACCATTGCTCGTAACTCCACGACATATATTTCATAAGAAATTCATACAGTTCACTGCATTTGGGTAAAATTGTACAGAATACTTAAATATTAAGTATGTGGCTTAAGAGCCTTCTTCTAGTTCTTTTTGTATTATTCTTTGGGGACTTAAGCATCGATTAAATGTTATTATGGCTTAGGAGACTATTACATAAGTGAAGTTTATTTTGATTGTATTAATTTAACGGAAATAATTGGTTTTAAAACAAAAAAATTATGTTTTTAAACTTTTTTTTTTTTTGCCCAAAAATTTTTTTTTTCATAAATCACTATTTAAAAAATATTTTAATTTGTGAAATAAAAGGATATTCTACGTTATTACAATTCTTATTAAGTCACAATTTTTAATAAATATTTCAAAATCAAAATCCATTAATTTTTAAAACACATAAATTTTTTTTCACGTAAATTCATTTTTTTCAAATTTTTAGTCAAAATACTTTTTAAGGAAAGCTCATATCATTTTTAAAAAAATCATTTAAATAGTTCCAATGAATTAAGAAACCAAATAAGTATAAAAAAACAGTCAACTCCACAAAATTTATATTTTAAAAGTTTGAAGAAGAACCTTAAGTTATCAACAACCATAAACACGTCAACAACTCCTTAAAATGCATTGTTGAATATAGTTGTGGTATTTGCAGGACAACACAATATAGATGTTATACATATTTTAGGCACTATCATGTTCAGTTTGTACACACGACGGTGATGACAAAATGATTAACAATAGCGTCGGTGACCAACATTCAATTTAAACGTGCACACGCAGAGGCATATTCAACGGAGACATACACCGAAAATCGATTGACATTTTTGGTGTTATGTTGTAGAAAGGGGGAGGGGTGGTAACAACGGTAAAGTGTGGGGGCGTACACCACCACAGCAAAATGTACAAAAACATAATTTTCCCGAGGTCAGTAATTTTTGACAAACGTAAATAACAGCGAGTAGAGCGAAATGGATAAACGCGCGGTAAGCGCCTTGGCATACCGTCGCACGTGTGTGTGCGTGTTTGCAAAAAATCATACAACACCACCCACTCACACACGATGGGCATGAATACACATTAATGTTATAACAATTTATTGTTGTTCCTCTCCTTGTGGAGGTTTAAGAATTTTGCGGATATTCGTCGCCGGAAAGAATGTGTTTTGGCGACGATCTTGACAAAAAAAAAAAAAAACTATTTTTAGTTGTACTTTTAGCTCGTGCTGTTTGCGTAACAATGTTTCAGCGTGTTTATGTTTTGTTTGTTTGCTTATTTTTGTTATTTGCTTCTTTTACTATTAAACATGATGGGTGTGTGATGTGGACACAGACACATTTATGTAAATATTTCTCTTTTGTTGAATGAAAATTATTGTGGACACGTCCCAACCGTATTGACCCAATCAATTTATTTCCAGATCTCATTAATAAAATACGAGCACCCCCGACTGCTTACAACTGCTTTGGAAAATACCTTTTAACAATAAAATTGGTAGCGCAGGTGATATCCATCAAAAGGGAAAATAAACATCTTTGCGACGCAACATAAATAAGGCAGGAATAACATACATTCCTTGAATTGCGGTTATGATTTGCTACAAATAATAAACACAACAAGACTAAAAAAAAAGAAAAAGAGAACAATCATTTATCTTACCACAACCCTTGACGGCTGCAGCAGTGGGGTGTGGTATGAATTATCTTCATTATAGAATAAAACAACACGGCTAAAGGAGGTGCTTTGCGGGTGCACAACCTCGCACAATTTGTAATCGGGCTGGTGCCTCAACCTCAATACACATTACGCCGCCATTGTGCGCCTCATCTCCCCTCACCCTCACCCTCACCCCCGCCATAATACAAGGCACAACACCAATAATTAAACACACAAATGGCGCAGAGAGCTTGATGCCTAACCATTAATTTGACGTCGTCTGGAATGTAATTGCTACATGAAACGCAGGCATATTGTACAAAAAAAAAAGGAAAAATTTGCAGCCCCTTAAATATTGCACACCATTGAACCAACCCTTAAAATCAAACATCCTTGATATGCCAATAGAGAATACACACACAGCAACGCGATTTATTTTTGGCTATCGGTGAAATAAAAATACAAAATACATTTAATCATAAAGATTTAAGACTACAATTTACAACCACATACATGCAGAACATTCGAGGTTTAAGACACACGAATCGCATGCGAAGATTCGCCACGGTGTTCACAATTCTCACCAAAATATACTGCAGATTCTTGGAAGGTGTGTTAAATTGCGTAAAGTTGGAGTATAAAAATTGAGCAAACGGCACATGAGGATTTATAAATAAAAAAGGCAGTGAAAGGACTCGCACACGGTGTTGTGTGTACTTGCACCGCACTGACAAATGTGCCACGAATTCCCTGCGCGGTCATAAACTTACCAGATTTTGGGGAGCTAAGGAGAGGATTTGATTTAATATCGTACGTACACCTTTGCGGAAAAATTGCGTTTGGAATCTTGAACTTTGAAGTGGGACGCAAGAGCAAATCATCTGCAACATGTTGCCTACAAATGTGATGTCTTTTATGAAAAAGGTTTGTTTTAATTTATGAAAAAATGAACTCAAGTGAAATGATTGTTTTATTAGGCCAATATAATTTTCTTTGAAGTATTGTTGTTTTATTGTTTCTGTAACGTTTTAATTTAATACAATCCACAATACTGTATAGGAATTGTTTCATATAATTGGCAATTTTATTTTATTTTAAAATTAATCACAAGGGAAAATTAAGCAACAGTACCTTAAAGATTTAAAAAATAACATTAAAAACAAGTACACAGTCACATTAAAAAAAAAACAATCCAAACTTTGCTAAAAATTACGTGTAAAGAATTTTAAGAATTTTTCAAGGTCATAAAATTTTTTATAACCTCAAAATTGAGCAAAAATTATAAATTTCTATTAACAATAAATTCCAAACCTTGAATTTATGAAATGAACTTCATCGTTTATAAAAGATTATTTAGATTTTAAAAGTCTCACAAACAGAGAAAATAAAGTTAAGCTTGCAAAGTATTTAAAGGTCAAAATTAATTCAAAAATTTTATGGTTCTTCACTTAATTAAAATCTTAGATTTTTTTTTATTTCAATAAATAGTGTTTTAAAATACAAACCCCTTTTCAAAGGTCATAAAATTTAGTTTTCAAGGTCATAATTTTAAAAAATGGGGAATACTCCCTTAAGCATTTATTCACATTATTTAAAAATCTTAAACTCGGGTAAAAATAAATTTAAAGAACTTTTTTCAAGGTCATAATTTTTTTAATAATATTAAAATCGACCACAAATTACAAATGTCTATACACAACAAATCCCAAACCTTGAATTTATGAAAGTATTGATGAAGTTCATTGATTTTAAAAGTCTCACAAAGAGAGAAAAGTATTTCAAGGTTAAAATTCAAAAACCTTAATGTTCTTTACTTAATTAAAATCTTTGAAATGTTTTTATTTAATTTGTATGTACTTAAATGTGCTCTTAAATACAAACACCTGTTCAAAACATATCAAGGTCATAAAATGTGGTTTCCAAGATCATATAATGTGGTTTTCAAGGTCATAATTGTGATTTTCATTGCATTCGACAAAAATTCAATAATTTTTAAAATTTCTAGAAAATAAGACTTCGCTTCACATGCCATTTAATTACGATTTCAAAATCGAACGTTTATCTAATATCACAATTGTATTAAGCATATATTATGATTGTAAATTATTAGCTGTAGCCAGCAGCAAACAAAATCAAATTGCTGTATAAAGAAAAGAAAAATTGTCTCATTTACTTTCCATAGTTAGAACCAACTACCGTATGGAGAGTAAAATTTCATTAAAAGCTAACTGTATAAAATCAGCACACTCCCATCGCACATCCATGTGTGCTTTCATTGTGCTTGAGGAAAATTTTCAATCTTGATCAGATAATAATTTGTTTGTCAATAGCATATAATAGCATTTGGGAAATACCAATTTGGGAAATTGCTTTTAAATATTTCGCCAAGCTTTACCGTTACATGTACGGCCACGTATAACGGATAATATAACTGTATTGAGAATAGTGTCGTACGTATATCCAAAAAAACATCTTTCGACAAAACGAAAATTGTTCACGTTGTTGTGCCATGCTGCACTTGCTTGCTGGCGCATTAGCTTCTCAGCTCGTTAAGTTATTTATGAGCCAATGCCTTAGGAGCAACATACACAACCAGTCAGGGTCGTTTATCGTTTTTGGAATTTGTCCAATACAACTTGATTGATTGTTGAAATAGCTGGCTATGTTGGTTGGTGGCTTTGGCGAACGTATAATGTACAGTTACTATAACTGTTGTATTAGCGTAAGGCCACACAGCCAAAATGCATAATAGTCAATGTAACGGTAAGCACAACTCATTCACTCAATGACCAATCAATCAACAAGCGTCCTGTTTATTAACGGTTTTCTGTTTTTGTGTTTTTTTACGAGTTCATGCGTACAATTTGAAAAAACGGAAAACAAAACAGTAATGTGGACGTGAAGCACCCAAGTTGTGTGATGGGAAAAGTTTGTCAGAGTAGCATAATGAGTTTTATTTTCTGTTGACCTTTAAAATTATTACTGTAATTTAGAAACGATTTATGAATGCTTATGGATATTCATAGTTTATTGTTGTATTGTAACGAATTGCCTATTTTTTGTTATTTTTATAAAAAAAATTGTTTTTACTTTTTTCGCAATAAAAAAAGGGTTTCATTATGTTTAACAGCAGACCCCCTGCCATTTCAAATATTGTTTGCACAAACGTTTAACATAATGTTATGATAAATATTTTGATGTATTTTATTTTGCCAAAATATTATTCTTAAATTAAATACGCCAATCTATTTTAAAATGTTATTCTCTATAATTTCATTCTAAAAATATCTTATAGACTTTGCTCAAGTAAAGCAACACAAATACAAATTTTTATTTCGCAACACAATAAAGTCCAACAACATATTGTAGTTGAACCCACGGTATAAGGAGGCAAGGTATTGTGGTCAGAGGAGACGTGTCAAGAATAATAGAAGTAAACGTAGTGCACTTTTAAGTTTTAAACTGATTTTTACTGCTCACACTTTTTTTGCTTTGTTGAGTGTGTTGTTTGTTTTATAATTACACAACTTGTTTACTTTTCCTAGTATCGCGTGACGTCATAAAAAAAATGCAAAACATAATACCTTGTGTCTATCTACCATGGTTTGACCTATTAACCAACGTGTCACATTAAAATTAAATTATTGTTTGTTACATTAAAACTATAACTAAATGCAGAACGCAAAAAAAAAATTGCAGATGGTGGCCGCGGATGATGTCTCAACCACACAATCGACGCCCGAATCAACGGGCACATTTGGGAAGCTGAAACAAACGCTGTCATCTTCATTGATGACCGCCCAACAAGGTATTACACATTTCTTTTAAACACATTTAGTCAAAACCATTAACATTAGTCCAATCTACACGACTATTCAATGAGACGAACCACCGCTTACCGCACTTTTAATGGATGCATATTATAACGGCACCGCGTCGCGTGAATAACACAATTAATTTGGTATGCGCGCAACGTTCATGACGGTTTGTGTTAAACCGCGCGCGGGTAAATGGAAGCATTAAGACGCATTTATGGAGGGGGGGGGGGGGATGAGACATCGTGGGGGTCGTAACGCGATATCCTTTTTGGCTGACTGGTGTTGTAGTATTATGTACATTTGGTTTGTCCACTTTGTATATATTCCGCATACAAAAAGTAAAGATTTAATCGAGTCTAATTTGTGGTGGGCACCCCTAGAAGACGTTTCATTTCTAAACGATATTGTCTCGCTCGCGCGCGGTGGTGCACCGAGAGTTAAGCGATAAATTAATTAGTCGCATAAATTATACTTTTTCCTTTTTTCCCGCCGCCATTTTAATTGAAATTTATAAATTCAATTTAGCAACCGTTTTGTGTGTGTGTGTGTGCGCGAGTGTTTATTTTGGTACGGGTTGACTTCTGTTTTTTATGTTAAGGATGCAAATATTATGCGCCACTTGGACATCTGTCTGCTAATGGTGTTAGCGTGGGCGCTTAAAAGGGATGCACGGCGTTATATTTTGATAAGCTTCACAACGCACAATAACACATTGAAATTGATGATTTCACCTAAGGCCCCGCAGATGCACGCATATCAATTAATTAGTCGATGACAGGCGCCCACACTCCTCCCCCCCCCCCGAGAAACGTGCGAACATGTTGGATAGATTAACTGGCTGGTCACAGTCGATGTCGTTCATTAAAAGGATATCGCTAAATTATTTTATTGAATTAAACAAAACGTGACGACAAGCAATTAGGCGCAATTCCACACATTTTTATTGTTCGTATTTTTAGGGGGTGGTTTTCCCCCAATTTTTATTTGTTATTGTGGATGGAATGGGGAGGATAAGAGGGGAAGATGGGGTGCAGAAGGAAAAGGATGTGACAATTGATAAGCGCGGGTAAAAATGTAATTGTTTCTGATGAGGACATTGGAAAATAATTGATAAAGTCCCCACATCTGAGTTCTTCATTTATTTAAATTGTTGTCCTTTTTTAAGGATATTTATATTTAAAGGAAAAGAAGATAATTTTATATTATTTCTATTACATTAAGTGTGTAACCTTGATTATTGTAATCGCATTCCATTTAATCTTGAAACACCACCACCCAGATCTTTCACATTGCTCCCATGATAAACTGGGCCATCGAGGGTAGAAAAAAATCCGGCAAAGGTCAGAAGGGCGCACACACACACACACACACAAAAATATGTAGAACGTTTCGGTGTACACCTAATAATCCACATTGATAAACATAAGGCCAATCTGAACATGGAAAACCAGACCAAAAAGCAGCATCCTTGTAATATTTTATAGGGCAGATTATAGCCGAGTCAGAAAACATTCAACGATTGCCCAATGGCTGATGTAAATCAACCCCTTTTTTGCCGATTGCGCCCGCACACTCACTGTAAATATGTATAGATGTGAGAAAGCCCCAATTTTACCTAATATTAAATTATCTGTTTACTTGATGTGGCCTTAATTTATCTCCCGCTGATGATTACGCCATCACATGGAAGCTTGACCTTTATGGCCTCCGTGCACGTTCATTAATAATTTATTTTTGGGAAACATTTCGGCAAATAGAAACCCAATTAATAAATAAACAAAATTAAGGAAGCTTGTGTGTGCTTTTTTTTTTTTTTTGTACCGGAAAAAACAGTTTGCGGTTGTTTTTTATTTAAGAAAAACCCTCCATTCATTTCAAAACAGTTACGAAAATGTCACCACGGCCATCATTAGTACCGGATGCGGACGCTTCAAATGACACACAATCCTTGCTGCAACAACAACAACAACAGCAACAGCAACAACAACCACAACAACAACAGGACAACACATCATTTCAGCAGAAACAAGAGCAAGCAAAACCACCAAGTCGTGCTGGAGCGTGTCGGGTGTGCCTCAAGTCCTTTAAACCCAATGATTTCAGTAAAACTTGTTTCGAATGTCAGCAGCGTGTGTGTGAAGATTGCGCTAGTTACAGCAAGCTGGACGACAATGAGGATGTGGTTCGTAAAAACCCTAATTCGCCTTATTGCATCAGACATTAAAACCGCATTTAAATTCAATTGCATGCAGCAAACATGGCGATGCAGTGTGTGCCGACGAAAGATGGCATCGCGTGTGTGCATCCAACAAGACTCCACCGACTCCAGTTTGGATGTGCCAGTACTTGAAGCGTTGGTAAGGCGTCATTCGGATGTGAAATTGGGATCGGCTTCAACGTTGGCACCGAATACAGGTGGTGGTCCAAGTTTGGCGCCACCACGTACTCCGGAATTGCGGCGACATTCAGATGTTTCTCCAGCATCGCTGAAGGAACTTGAAAAAGTAGTAAATAACAATTCAAATAATCCTTAATTTATGTGAAAGATATTTTAATAAATTTTTAAACTCCTTTAAAATTAAGCTCAAAGCAGGAAAAGGGACATCTGGTGATTCGGAATGGCGTAAAGGTCCTAGCAACGCACCAAGCAGATCAAACAGTCCACCCCGACAATTTGATCCACCCTCACGTATGGGGTCAAGGCGACCATCCCGCGTTGCACGCCAACACAGCTACGATGATGAAGTTAAAAATGGGGCACCCACCGGTTCACAAACTGATCTTGGTCTTGGCATTCCAATCATCCCCCGACGAGCATCGGCCTATGATGTTTTTGCCCCCGGTATTTTAGCAACAGCTGCTCAAGCAGCAGCTCAACAAGGACCACCATCGCGGCGTCCCTCATTTCGTGTCCCACCATCGTCAGAAACGCCACAAAATGATGACTCACCCAGTCCAGATAATCCGAATGCAATGCTGCTTGTGGACGATGACAGACGAATGCGGCGACGTGGTTCACAATTGTAAGTTAAATGGCAATTAGTCTTTGTTATACAATAAGTTAAACGTTTTAATCCTTATTCCGTGTTTGATATTTTATACACACCAAAAACAAAACAAAAAAACAGACCGGATATAACGGCATTGCGTGATCGCGCCACATTAGCAAGCACCACTCAATTGAATCCACCGCCGACGTTTCAAGCGCCCACACTCGAGGATTTAGAGGCCCCACGTCGGCAGCAGTCAATGGACGGAGAGGCAATTAAAATTGTAATCCACGATGTTGACTCGGGACCAATATGTGCGTCAAAGCGGCGGGTTGTGCTGCGACGTGATCCCACTGATAAGGCGCATCGAAGTGAGTAAATTTCCAAAGGATGTATAGAAGTTTTAAACCATTTTGAAAATGTCCCTCGCACGGATAAAAATTTAATGTTTTGTCGAACTTAAATTGTGGGGAGAAGCTTCAATAAATTGTGAGGCAACATTTTCGGGGATGCTTAAATGAGGGTGGGAAAACAGGGTAGTTTCATTTCATTGTACCAATTTGAATAAGCATTGCACATACACGCTTCTTTTAAAACATTTCGAAACACATTGTGAGAGGGGGTTAGGGGGGGTGGAGACTTTCCAGTCTTTGCACAATTGTGTTGTAAAATTACACTGCACAACATTTTATTGTAACTGCAACTGCAAGTTTATTCAATGTTGCACACAAAATGCATTACAAAAATTTACATGCAAAAATGTTTAAAGAAATATTGCATTTCAATGGACTGCAATATAAAAATTGCATTACAAGGAACTCTTATTATTCCCATCACGTCATCACGGACTTAAGCATTGTGCAGGACCCAAATTAATGCGTCCAAACGCCCCCGTCATGCAACCGCACCCTTATCCCAAATTACATTAACTACACGAAGCATTGAATGTGTGTCGAGTGCAACCACAATATGTGAATTCCGAATTGCATTGTGTTTGCTTTCACCCATCACAAAACCATTTCATGCGTACAACGTGCGTGGTAAATTACAATAGGCACAAGCCAGACGCATACAAGACAATCTCACCAAGCTTTTTTGGCCACAAAATTGCGTGCACAAATAATGAAGGAAGCCAGCCAAGCACACAAAAATTGACACCCAATTTTGTGGCGTTCATTAACGTTTTCATTAAACGCATAATGCGACGCCTTTTTTACTACCGCACACACCAATTGATGCTTCTTCTTTCTTTTTTTGTGCTTTTTTTATGCTCCAACTCACAAACCTGTTGATCGGCCGTAATGTAGAAACCGCAACCGCACTTTTCGAACAATTTATCTAATTAAATATAATGTTGCGTACACGTCAAACCAATTGGCGTGTCCAGATATTTGAGCTTTTTGGCTGGGAGACTAAGTAGGTTGAACGTTTTGATAAGGAGCATAAATATTATGCCAAATTAGTAAGGCGATTTAAAGTGGGAACGGGAATTCATTTCATTTATAAATTTTGTTTGGTGAATTCTGAATATTGTCGCCGTATTGCTTATTTGTCGTAAATGCAATTTTGTCAGTTTGCAGTTTGTTTTGTTAATTTATTTTAATTTTTAATAATTGTTCTTCTTTTAAATTATTTTCTTTTAATTCTGTCTCCTTAATTAATAAATTAAATTGTTATGTTTTAAAATTAATTTTTAAACTATGGGAAAAAAATTATTTTGACATTCTGTTTAAATAAAACAGCAAGCTTTTCAGCTTGTTAAAAATGCATAATAGAATTGTTTTTCAGTTATATTTTTGTGGTGGGTTAATGGTGGGAATTGGTTAATAATTCATAGTTGACTTTTATTAAAATGATTTTCTATTTATTTATTTTTAAATCCTAACCAAAATATTATTTATTAGTCATTACTTATAAATTATTTTTTGAGAAATATTTTATAAATTATTTTATTAATTAAAATTAACCTTTTAAATGTCAGTTTTAATAAATATTTTACTGTTACATTTTCAATTTATTTTAAAATTGTATGTTGTTTAAGCGTATTTGATTTAAATTTCTAAATTCTAAATAAGTCTGACAGGTTTTTGCGGAATATTTTGCAAAGTATTTGAACCATATTTTTAAGCTCCAAAATTAAAGTAAAGAAATCAAGAATCATCAAAAAGTTTAAAAAATCATCAAAAAAGGCCTAAACTCAATTTATCAAAAAATGCGATTACAACATTTAACCACTAAGCCGACAATATAAGCGGAATTTAACAAATATTTATTAAGATGAACATAATTTGGAAGTCGATGAATGTTATCAATGTTTCTACGTAATTTTAATTGTAATAGCATCTGTATACTTGACAGCACGCGGATTTGGAATGCGAGTGGTTGGTGGAAAGACTGGCGCTGACGGACGTTTATTTGCTTACATTGTGTGGACAGTGCCCGGTGGGCCAGCTGAAAAGGGTGGTCTGCAACAAGGAGACAAGGTAAGGATTATATTTGCATTATAAATCATCATTTTAGTTGGAATAACTATTGTTTGCCATTAAAATAGAGAAAGTTGCACTGATTGTAAAAAAGTTCTTGTTTTTAAAACAGCTTACGTATTTTTTTGAAACTTTAAAAATTCTTATAAATCGATAATTATACTTTACTGTAGATTAAGTTTCAGTTGTTTCACGATTGTTGTGAAGTGCAATTGTGAAAAAATCAGTAAGCTGCTAATAAGTTGAACTATCCAAGTCTAAAATGAAATGTTGACTTAATTTTAGAAAGAAAAAAAAAATTTGACCTTTAAAATACATAAAGGCTTTATTTATTATTATTTATTTCTAGAAATATTAAATCTCAAAGTGTTTTCCCTTGACTTAATGACTTAAATTTTCAATTTATGTATATTATTTTTTAAACCGGAAATATTACAACAAACTTTACTCCCACATATCAACCCTTCCTGGACACCAACCCCCATACGATTTCCACCTTTTAACAATTTATACATCGAAGAAGTTTTAATTATAATTTCGTGTGCTTCTTGATTATAGCTATTAACAAAACTGACCTTGAAATACTTGCATATCTGTGCTATTCGGAAACCCACCCTCCTTCCACCCAACCCCACCCACCCCCCACACACACCGAATGTAAGTTTGTGGCAAAACTTTGGTGCTTTAACAGCAAAACTTGGTTCTACCCTGTCCACATGTTACACCGACATCCCACAGAATATGTCCTTTGTACAAAGGTGCTTCCGTATTTTGTGTGTGTGTTGAAGCGAGGGTTTCCATTGCTAAATATAACGTCTGCTGTAATGTTTTTCCTTCAACATTATTATAAGTCTAGCAAACGTGTGTGCATAACCGACGACACAATGAAGCAATGTAGCATACGATGAAGAAGTTGTTTACGACTTTAGCTGGAAGGCTCCACACGCTATTACTCCTATAAAACTATTCCTTCCTTCCTTTCTCACTGTAACTAGTATCTTGCTTATTGTAGTGATGTGCTCGTTTAGATGTGTTGTAGAAATTAAAAAGGAAACATTACACACTGGTGTAGAAAGTTTGGGTGTTCAGAATGGGGGGGGGGGGGGGAAATAATGAAACGATTAAGGCTTTGTCGCTTGCAGATGGGAAGCAATGCTTGGATTAGTTTTATGATTGTGGGAATCAAGAGACAGAATGGGGAAAAATCAAAACTAAGTAGGTACAACATTGAAGATTTTAAGGGTGGCAATTTAGCAGAATAAATTTAAATTATTAATTAAGCCATATTAAGGGATGACTTAATTTAATTTTTGAGCCTTTAATTTTAAATGGTCAACATTTTCACTAATTTCACACGAGGAAAGTCTCTTTAAAAAAATTCTGTTACTTCTTATAAAGGTTTAACATTTAAAATCAAATCTTAAGTACAACATCTTAAGTATTTTTTTATCAAAGCCAATCAATCAAATTGCCAGTGACAGGAAACTCGTAAATTTGACGGCAGTTAATTTTTACAATGAGGGTGGGGGCGGCTTTTCCCCCCACTACCCTTATTTATGCACTTATATACTTCAACAAATTAGTCACAAATTTGCTTCTTCCTAATTTTTTTATTTAAATTGCGGCAACATTTAAAATCTCATAGACTACTTCATCACAGTTGATTCCTAATTTTCTTGCCAACAGATACTGGAGTGGAATGGTGTGTCATTGATTGATCGCAGCTTTGAAGAGGTGTGCGCAATTATGGATCGAACCGGTGATATGGTTGACCTGCTGGTGGAGCACGCCACTGATTTTCGCATGTGCGACATGTTTGAGGATGGCCTACCGCCGGGTGGTGGTGGCAGTCAAAGTGGTCCACGCAAATCGATTTGTGATGTCGCTGGATTGACAGGATTGGCTGCTGGTGAGTACAAAGCAAATTAATGTTCATTTTTGAATTAAGTTTTTTTGAATTTTGTTTGCACAATTTCGGTGGCATTTTTTGAAATTCTTCATTCATTGTTGGGTTTTGGTGTTATTCTCATTTTATTGACAGAACCTGATTCAACAGATAAGTCACCATCGTCACCAACACGACGGAAACTTCCAAAAACACCGGTATAAATAAATAGTTTGATAAGAATTCTTATATAAAGCTATTATACACACACATAAAATACTTAAAACTGTATTTAGATATTTTATTATTATACTTATTACGTGGATGTGTTCATCTTTTACAATTTAATTATTGTGAGGTCGATTTATTTTTAGTTTTTTTACTTCTTTATAAATTTTCTTGGAGTTCTTTCTGTATACAAACATTTTTTAAAACATTTTTATATTTTTTAAAACCTTTATTTTAAGCATTTAAATTATGCTGAAAAAAAAATTTCTAACTGCTTTTGCAATAATATATTTTAACACAAATCAGAAATATTTTTAGTTGATGTCAATTTGTAATTTAAATACTATTTAATTCAATCCATAAAATATGTAAATATTAAATGAAACATATTTTAAAAGAAAAACGTGATAATTTGCTCTAAAAAGGACATCCATTTTAATTTGCGTTTATTTTGTATGAGAAAAAAAAATAATTAAAATTAAAAATGCAATTCCGTTTTTTGCACAGATGCACCTGATCATGAATACAATTTACCCTATTTTAATTAATGACAATTTTAACATATAATGCAATAATTCCGCTGAATCTTACAATATATTTTATAAGTTGAGCTTTTAAAAGCTCCCCCTTTTTAATTAAAATTTGTCCCTTTTTAAAATGACACAAGTATTTTTTTTTACAATGCACTACATCTTCATTTAAATTTGTTTTCGCATTTTTTATAAAAAAGGATTCTACAATTTCTTTAAAAACGCGTACACAATGCATACGTGCTCGCGTACCTTTGTGCCGAGTTTTACTTCCACATACTTCCTTTCTATCAAAGCTGTATTGTAAGAAATGTTATTATATGGTTCAAATTGTGTAAATGAAAAAAAAAATATTACATACAATCTCTCATCGTATATTTTATGTGTATAGAGATGTAAAAAATAAAGGAAATCCAGGAAAACTGGAGTATATAATAATAACATATTATATTGGTGAAATAAAAACCAACGATTTTGAAGGAAAACATTGAAATACCACACCCTCTGTGATACGTAAATTGGGAAAATAAACATCAGCATAAAATAAACCCATAACAAACTCTTTATTAGGTATTTTAGAACATAACTGAGTTACAAAAAAAAAAGAAACTTTTTTCCCCGGTATGCGAGAGCATATTTCTCGTGTGTGTGTGTGTGTGTGTGTTTTGTGTGAATGTCCTTTTTGTTGTTGTTGTTGTGTGTGTGGTTGTGAATGTTGAAACTTGTAGATTATTAAATACGTGAATGTTTTATTGTGTCAAGATTAAGTACTTTGCAACATATTGAAATTAGGTTAAATGTAAAAAATATGTGTATAGAGTTGAATTAGTTAGACCAATGACTCCCAACCTGTTAAATGCTGAAAACAATGTTCCCGCTTTATTATATGTGCCCTACAAATTTAAACCCTCACCCATTAAACATTTCTGCAGTATTTAAAAATATAGTAAAGTATTATACTTAATAAAAAAAAAAATGCTTAAGAGGGTTCATCACGTGAATTTGTTGAAAGCTTTCATTTGTGACACAGTTTTACTTTTCTAATTTAGGCATTCTGATATTGATGACCTTTCAATTAAATTTTAAAAAGATTAAGGAAACAGTTCAGTAATTTAATAATTGTAAAAAAAAGTTTGGCTTTTCGGTTTTTTTCTGAAACAACAAAAAGACAGTTTTATAGACAACCAAAACCAAAACAATTTTATATTATTGTAATTTATTTTTTCTTAAAACATGCTTTAAGAGATATACTCGTAATTAAAAATTAGTTGGTTAAAATTAAAGTATTTAATTTAAAAAACGGTTCTTTAAAAAAATTGACTTAACTCAAAGTAAAGTTTTAAACCTAATTGGCCTTTCATATTAAGCTGACCTTTAAAATACGGTAAATCCCGGTTAAACTAAATGTTTCTATTTAAGAAAATATATATTTTATATTAGAGATTTTAATTTTTATTTAAAACCCCTTCTCATGAATCTGATACAGTTCCTAATTGCTACAAGATGAATTTCAGAAACAACGAAACAAGCTTAGGGTTGTCAGTGATAAGTGGAGAAGAAAATAAAACATTTCTAAAAAACGACATTTCAAAATAATAAAAACGGTTGATATAAAACACATTTGAAAACTCCCATTGTATGAAGATGCCTCTTAAGTCTATAATTCCCTTTGATAAAGTTAGTTTCTTTAAAAGAACGGATCCTAAATAAACCCAAAAGACAAAGCAATTGCTTTAAAACACTTTTAAAAATAATAATTTTGGTGAAGATGCCACTTAAGTCTAAAATAACCAAAAAGTAATTCCAAACAAAAACGAAAGCTAAATAGTTCGGTAAACAAAGCCGTTTTATAACACAATTTTTTTATTTGATAGAAATGATGATGTAACAACAAAGTGACATGAAGTTATCCTTATAACAAAAAAGGGATTAAGTACCGAAACTACAAAAACTTGATTATTTAAATTGCTTGTCAGACATATGTCCTATTTCTAACTGCAGACAATTTACATGCGATGAAAGCTTTTAACCGCGCTCATCACAAAAACCACGAACAAATGGATGTGTGTTTTTGTTTGTAATCTGTAAACAATCATGATGAATCCGCATGAAGCTTTATCCGATTTATATTTTATTCACACACGGAAACCAAAGATACTCTTTTTTAAAGTTTAATCTTTGGATTGGAGGAGTTTAAGCAAATTGAAAATAATTCATCTGGATTGTAACTTAATATTATGTAGCAATGATGCTGGAATATTAAATAACATGAAGGTCAACTAAACCCACCTAAAGCACATATTCTTAAGGTTGAGAGTCATTGCGTTAGACAATAATAGCTATAAAATTAAACAGTGTAGGCAAATCAAATATCTTCTTCTTAATCATGATGAGATTCACTCAAAGAATTCATAAATTAAAGTTAAAAGAATATTTACTTGACGAATTAAGTATTTGTCGCCTAGAATTGACTATAAAGAAATGCGCACTTAAATCAGATTGAGAGCTTTTGATGATATTTGATATCAATGTTTATAATTTGTAGTTACATTTAATAATTAGTTAGTAGTTATTATTGCGCCACCCCTCCCTTTAAACACCCATAAAACATATTGCATAATTAAATACCCAAGATATTGATCAAAAGTTGAGTAATCTCGTACCTGTGTGTAGAATTCAATGTCTCTATATATTTGTAATGCATATTATCTTACATCACAGAGGAAATAAACACACAAAACTTATTGTATTTAATATATTTGCCAACTGTGCTCAGCGTATCATTTAAATTGTTGAGCATCACGTATCTAAAGTATGTATTTAACCTCAAAAAATATATGAAACATATTAAGTAGATGACACGAACCCTTGCATCAATTTAATTGAGGGTCAACTGTACTTCCATATTTAAAGCGTATTTTTATAGTAATTTTATTCTGTCACGTGAACTTTGGTACATCTTTGAAAGTACTTGCAACTTTATATTAGTTCAAGGAGAATTATTGAAATATATAAAATTCTTAAGTATGTAAGTACGTATTTAGCTTTTTTGTGTGTAATATCCACGTAAAATCCACTTAACCCCAAATATACAAAAGCTAATCAAAATTTATAGTAAACATAATACATCTAGATAAGTAAAAAAAATACTTTCAAAAAGGATTAACGGGAATTATATGCAAAACCTTGAAGACGAAAAATGAACGGAAAACTAATAAATCGCGACAACACAAAATAGAAAAAATGGTTGGCATTTTGAGTACACAATTATCATGAAAGGGTGGAGGGGTGAAATTATTGATCTCCCTTCCGTGTGAAATTTGTTAAATTGACTAGTGGCCGGCACATATCAATACTTAATGAAGACAATTTCACATCTATAACTTATTGTACAAATGTATTGAATTCACACGTTCAAATATCAATTTTGTCATCAGCAACATGTTTGCAATTTAAAGTACTCATCAATACAATTACATTGTACAAAGTATTATGTATTCAATGATAAAAGTAGTCTGTATACCACTTACAAGGCAATCAATACTTTGGAACTGATTTGCACCCAGTAAAAAAATTTAAACTCCCCCACTTAAAGGATTTTACTCGTACTTTGTGGAGGGGAAAAAAAAATTTTGAGTGACAAAAATCGGTAAACACTCGACTGTCACAATTAAATTTAATGTGTAAAATGTTTGCATGTATGTATATTAATTATTATTTAAAATATTGTATACTATAACTACTTAAATACTCGTAAGTAAATATATTCACAATATTTTCAGTGTGCCAAAACAATCAAATTTAAAAAATATGAAAATACTTTAAAGTAGTTATTGAAATGATAACCGTATAAAATGGTAACTGTATATTTATTTAAACAACAGTTTATTGTTGCGGGCAATTAATTTATTTAGGTTGCCCCCCCCCCCCCCCATTTAGTCGGATTCGTTGTATTGCTGTTGTTTGCATCCTTGGTATCTCTCTCTCTCTCTCTCTTTCTTTCAACAATGATAACAAAATTAAATGGCAATTTACCAGAGACATTACGGTAAAATACAATGCGGTTTAGTTTAATTTGTGTCCAGAGCGAGATACTGATGAAATGAAAACAGTTATATTTAAATGTACTTACTGTAGTATAGGTCAGAGCTTCGGGTTTGCATTAATCGCATTACTTAAAAAAAAAAAGAAGTAAACTAATAAGTGTAACAATCAATATAATAGAATATTTAACTGCTAAAATATAAAGTACTAAAAATATATTTATTATTATTATTAAAAATAATAAAAAATTTATATTATAATATCAAAAAAAAAAACTTAAAGCAAGTTATATATATAATATATAGGCGCCTGATGCATAAATGTTGTTTTGTATAATGTTATGCATTCCCCGTATTGTATTTTTAAATCTGACATTTTTAAAAGACAAATCTAATTAATTTCTATTTTTATATGAAATCAAATCATTCTATATTTTATTATAATTGAATTTTATAATCCAATGAAATTCATGCGAATTTTCAGTGTGGAATCCACGTAAAATTCACGTCAAATATTTTATTGGGTAATCAAATTTAATTACTTTGGTAAAATCAAAACATGAGAGTGGATTTTAATAACTATTTAGTACGCCATATTTAAAACATATATTTAGATCGTCTTGTGATTTTCCTCTACCTTTTTACCACGTCTTGATGTACAAAGGATTGATGGTAATCTATCGTTTAAGATTTAAATTAATGATATGTAAATTACATTTTTTGCCTGGAGGCCACTCACCAGAGTGTAATTTAGGTCTTTTAAATGCAGCAACATGACTGAGTCATTTAAAATGTATTTAATTTCAAGATTTCAATTCCTTTTTGAATTTATTAAGTTCAGTTTTATAATTTCAGTTAAAGGATTTTTTTCTCGTAAAGTGAAATTGGTTTATATTATGGTCAATGTCAATTGCTTTTTCTATAACAATGTTGACAATTTTATACTTTACAAAATACTTTAAATTCCCATGTTTAATATTAAATATTTACATCCTTTTTGTTCTGTATTTTCTAACCCTTTTATTTTACATATAAGCAGCTTACGATTTCGAATGCAATACCTTCAGTAATCCCGGTTCGCCATCTTTTAATGCTCGTATGTCACGTTGGAATATTTCACACCATTGAAAAATAAAGGTTTATTATTTTTACAGTCGAAACGTGATAATTCGAACTTCATTTTTTTTTTTTTTAATGAGTAATTTAAACTTTACAATTTTAGTTACTAACAGATTTAAAACTTTAAGAAAATAATTGGATTTAAAATCAAAATCAATTGTTAAGTTTAAAAAAAAATTATTTAATTTATAATTTTTAGAAAGTTTAAACCTTTGTTTTTTTAATTGTGTATTTGCTTGTAGTCATATCCATATTTCTTAAATAGCCTGAATATTTTTTAATTAGGTTATTTAAGCTATTATAAATTGCATCCTTTTTCCTGTTCTCAAAACCGCGATGTTTCAAAAAGGAGTGCACCACTTTTTAATTTAAATGAAAATAATATAATACTTTAATGCGAATTGCATTTTTCACTATTCGATTTGTTTTTTTTTTTGTAAAGACAAGAAAAATATTTTTAAATATTCGTATTGAAGGAAAACAATACTTTAATTTTTTACAATTAATCGTTCCACAACAACTGTGTTCAATTTTAGTAAAACCAATTAAGAACGTTAACTATTATTTTTATTTGTTATTTCAAGTAATAAACTAACTACTTAATAATATTTAGGTTTTTATAAATCTAACTAAATAATTTGGGTTATTTACACTTTTTTTTTTGAGTTACCGTTGACAAATTGCATACTTAATCAGTTTAAGTATCAACGTTCGAGTAATCGCATTTCGACTGTATTAACAAACTTAAATGTATCAAGCATGTATTTTGCGTGCATATCCAGCGGTGTTAATTTATTGATCGCACGTGTTTGATAAAAAGTGATAACGCGGTATAAATTATAATAACATGGCAAATAGATACAGCAGTGATGTAGACTGTAGAGTGAGCATGTAATTAAGTCTGCTGTCAAGTTAACTGGAAGAATGGGCAAGCGCTTTGTGTTTCATTGTTACATGGCGGACGTGGTGAAAAAAAATAGTCCTTTTGTGATTGTGAAGGTTGCCGAAAGCGATGCGAAAATTTGTTTTAAAAGTTCGCTTTTATTTGTATTTAAGCATGCAAATATTTATTTGAATTGCATTCATATTTCAGTATTATTTTGCGTTTTGGTTCGTTAAACATGCAACGTATTTGGAACAATTTCAATCGATTTTTAAATATTAATATATTTAAAATTAATGTGGAAAGTTCAACAATTTTATAGAAAAGCGTATTAAATTAATTACCAAAACATAAAGCAAACCACGTGTGTTATTATAAACACTATAAATTCGAAAAAAAAAATTTGCTAAAAAAAGTTTATTTAATTTTAAATTTTTTTACAATCCACTGAAGTAATTTTATTTATTTCCATATTTTATTTCAAACATATCAATAAACAACATGAAACGATACAATGTTACATTACACATACAATTGGAGTCAAACAATTTAACTAGGTAAAATATAAAATGAAAAAAAACACACACTAACTACTCGTACTTAGTAAATATATATATGTATTAAGTGTCCATAACTCTTGTCAGGTGGGACATGTAAATATAATCAAAAAACAAAAAAGGATTCGTTATTAGCGGGTTTATTGAAAGAAACATTTGGAAAATAATAAACTCTCTTATACCTATATAAGGACTATTTTTTATTTTACTTAAACAAAACCATAAATAAAATAAAAACGATATGTGTGATATATATAATGAAATAAAAGAAATATATATAAATTTACTGTTAGCAAATTACTTGGTTTTTTCATTTCAATCTTCGTTTATTTTTATTTTTTTGAGTTACCAATTTGTTTATTGAATTTTGTTGCGAGGGATCCTCCACTCTTTTTAAATCACAATCCATGCTACAATATAGTTCATGGTTGCCTGCGTAATTTGTTTTTTTTTTTTTGTATCCTTGAAAATGGCAATAATTTGTACTTGCTGATCTGTGCTACACGGGGGAGTCGCTAAATTGACGGATTGACGACACAGTGCAACCAAATCCAGGGTAATCATCAAACAAAAATCATACTAACTAACTATACTAATTAAATTATATAATAATGCTACTTTAATTATTACTTGTTATGTTCACATTTGTTTCCATTCGTTTCCTCTCATAATGTTATGTTGTTACTTAATTAATTATACATATTTTGTCATGATTTTGCTCTCATAGTTCTGTGACTGATTTCCTTTTCTCGGGATAGCGTATATATAGTGTGATACAATACGTTTGTTTGGAAGCGCAACCTTAAATGCGACACATTGTATAATAGTCGACTTTCATATACATAATATATATATAGTTGTATAAAATATATATAGTTTGTGGAGATATATATAATATATATAATGCAAGCTAAAAAATGATTGATTTTTACTGCTGTTACATATTTGTACATGATGCCGCTATATTGTGTTTATACATTTTAATTAATAACTTTATATTTACTATTATTGTTGACCTTTTTGCCTTTCTATATTTAATATTATTTTTAATTTTTTTCCATTGTTTCGTTACTTTAAAAATTAAAACTGCTTTTTGGAATCTCTTTTTACATATTATTATTAATATACATTTTGTACATAATACAATGAAAATAGTTCTCAAAAAATGTATAATTATTATGTATAAACTATTTATACCTGTCGCACCCAACATTAATTACAATTATTATAATAATATTATATTACATATTTTACTGTATACTCCCAGCTGGCACGAGTTATGCTATATACTTAAGCATCTTGTAGTGCAATTACAAAACGTTACCATATAAAATACTTAAATACTTAAATACTTAAACCTATATATAATATATAAATACATACAATATTAAATTATATACTTATACAACATATACTAATTAACTCAAAGTTTTTTTTTTTGTTATCTTTAATTAATTAAATACTTTTAAACGTAAATGACAATTTTTATTTATTTTTTAATATTTAATACTTTATGCCAAAGTGAAAACAAAATGATATACTTAATACTTATATATATATTACAATTAATTACTGACAAATAAAAAGTAAGAGCTTCATTTTTGTTATCTGCTTTAAAAATATATTCAACACCATCCATTAGTTGCTCACACCAAAAAAAAAAGGACAACCTGCAAAATTTTATCACGATTCGCCCATCATCACGTCTGAGTGGTTGTAACTAACTAAACTGCAATAATCCACGCTCCCCCACACATACAGGTGTGCAATGAATGCAGGCAGACGAGAGCACAAGCTCATCCACCCAACAACCACCACCACGCAGTATTGCACTTACTTTACACGAGAACAGAGCTTACAAACAATATTACAGCGTACCTCATAAAATGTGGGGGTTGGGGGGGATCACAATGGGGGGGGGGGGGGGGTGGCAAAAGGGCAGCTAACTTGCTGCACCACCAACAACAACAACAACAGTTGTGTGTTGCACGGAAATAACGAGACATAACAAAATACAAACGCAGCTACTATAAACATGTGCCGGAAAATATGTGTGAAAACAACATGAAAAATAATTAACCTGTAAATAATTTATGCGCTTAAGTTACACGTTATACACGCAGGCGGTGGTAGGGGCGTGGGTGTGATGGAAAGCTTTTTACGAGTGCATAGAGATTTATGTGCAAATGTGGTGGGAGCATCATTTAATGAATTCTCGAACATCCATCGCGTTTAAAAAATATTGTTACATATTTTGAAACATAAATTGATAATCAAGTTGACACTAATTGCTGCAGTGACAATGAAATGGCCTCAAATTAATTTGCTACTCAACTATAATTTGTTTATTTACTAAGTGAAGTAATAAATTATACTTTAAAATTGGCAAAATAAATGTTTCATTGCTTAATTGATTTTTAATGTGCATATTAAGCAGACTTAAAAAATACTCAATCCAAAATGTTGGGGTTGAGAGACAGTGTTGAGTAACTTTTTTATTTAAATTGACTTAACTTGAATGAAAGCCACTTAATTTAATCTATTTAAGGCCTACAAAAGTTCTGGGTCTCTCAACAATTAAGTCATTATTATTTAAAGTGCTTAAATAAATGTATGTTTTATTGAAATTGACTTAAAAAACTACTCACAACAATCGGAGTTACTAGTGGCCATTTTAAATCATTTTAACTCAATTATTAAAGCCACTCAATGTTTTATCATTTAAGAGTATACTTGTGGCCGTTTTAAATTATTTAAACCTATTTTTAACAAAACCACTCAATAAATAGCTAAGTCTCTACTGGCAGCCATTTTTTTTTTTTTAACTCATTTTAAACAAAATCACTCAATATTTACTCTAACAAAATGTCTCAATCTCTACTGTCGGGTATTTTAAGCAATTTATTAATTATGCATTTGATTTAAGTAACCTTGTATATATTTATTTTAAAAGGATTTAAGTCCTTTACACCTTTTGCATAATTTAAAAAATTAAATTAAAATTTTGAAATTAATTTTTTTAGACCTACAATAAATTTAGGAAAATTTTAGGCGCTTTATTTTATTTTCAAGCATTTTCCTACCTGCTGGCGTCATTTTTTATGTTAAATTTTAAATTTAGTAAAAAATTATTATTTAAATGTAACTAAAAAATTTAATATGTACTTATTTTATGAGGCAACAAATTAAGTTACGAAAACATTACGATGAAAGAGAAGAATTAAGTCTATAAACCAAAAAAAAAAAATGTAATTTATGAACAGCCCCTTAGCTTACTTAAGAAAAATTATGAAACTTAAAAAAAATTGTTATTTATTGTTTAAAAGTATGTCCTTTTTTTACATTTAATTTGCACATAAGTTTAATTATTAATTTAGTTTTGCATGCTTTAAACATTCATTGAGCTTTTCATGGCATTAAATTAAATAGATTTAATTCAAATTATGTTATTAGCTGCATAAGTAGACAAACTATCGCCTTTAATGCATAACGCCGTTATATATTCAATAGAAATCCTTCCTCCACCAATGTACTCGCTCACATTCAAACAGGTTATGATTTATTATGCACAAGATTGTCGATTGTACATATTTGCTAAACTGGCGTTTACCAACGCAGCGCCTCCCCATAATAATGTAGTACAAGTAGACAACAACCATAACCTTAACCAGCAGCATAATAATTGTTCATAATTTATGCAAGCGCAAATTTTGTATTATTTTGCCTTCATTTTTCCTTCTTTTTTTTGTCGATTTGTGTTTATCATTCCTTTGGGAAAGTTTTGCATGTTGGGGCTCGTCTTTTTTATGTTCACTATTTGTGTTTTTGGGCACTCAAGACCAACACCAGCTACATCAAAGTAGCTGCTTTGTAACGCTTCCAACATAATATTTATGATTAAAGGATATTCGAAACGTTTAAAGGCTTAATAATCTCACATAATCTTCATGCGTTTCATGCATATTTAAAGTCCGCTTTTTGGTTTTTTGTTTAAGTACACATTAAAAAAGGATGTGCACTTAATGTTTAATATGCAGCTTCAGCAATAGAAATTGAAATTATTGTTCAATCATTTGTTTTAGGAACAAAGTAAAGCTTTCTGGAAATGTAAATAGATAATTATTAATGCCCCAAAAAGCACTCTCAGCTTATTAAATGCCTCGTGCACTTTCAGTAACACCACAAACATGCTTTCAATAATACGTTATTTTGAGATGGGGAAACGGTCCGTTTTATTTTTAATCCATTGTTTTCACTTCAACCAGTCATCACATAATTATTGTGGTGGTTCAAAGTTGAAAATTATTGAGTAATTTGTTGGTATTTTAATTTAACATAACAATTATGATTACTTTAAATTAATTAAGTTGGTTTTAAAATAAACATTTTAATTACTTTAAATGAATTTAAATAAATAGGAACAAATAGCACGGGAAAAACAAGTGTCTGGAAGAGTGCAACTGCAAGTTTGGTACCATGGCGAGCGCAATGAATTAGTGGTGTCACTTATGGCAGCCGATGACTTAGCCCCACGTGATGACAGTCTTGGACATGGATCACAACCTGAAGCTTATGCTAAAGTCAAACTCTTACCAAAGACGTAAATCCAATTTAAATTTATTTAAAACATTTCCTAATTTAAAAAAAAAAACTTATTACAGTCACGACAACAACTTTTCCCAAACCGAAGTCTCACCACCATCCCACAACCCCATATGGAATGCCACACTCACATTTCCCAACATCAACGCCAACAGCTTAATGGATCGCTACTGCGAAATTCAACTGTGGGATTTGGTGCCACATTCCGACTCCCTATTCCTCGGCGAATGCAATGTCGAATTGCAGCGGGCATTCCTCGACGATCGTGCTGTGTGGTATCGCTTGGAGGATCCGCGTGGAATGCGCAGTGGGAAGTCGCCCAATGTGTCGCCACGCGGATCATTAGTTGGGGTGGATGGACAGCGATTGATGCGCAAAAAAAGCGACTACGGCATTCAGCGATCAATATCGGATGAGACTGATTCGATTGGGGATGGTGCATCGTTGTTGCATCCGGATCATGCTTGGATGGGTGGGTCGCGACGTGGCTCATCTCAATCCGAAACGTTGGAGGTTGAAGTTTATCAGTTGGGGAAAGATTTTTCGAGGTCATTGCCGGGTTCAAGAAGGTCATCATTTCAAGATCAAAATAAAGATAAGCTCAAAGATGGTGAGGAACTTCCAACCCCACCACCATCGGGGTATGCAAGTCGACGGCGGTCATCAGTTGCACGCCGAGATCCGGATGAGATTTTGAGGTCATTGAAAGCGGTGCGCGGGGAGTTGGGACGAGCAATGAGCTTTTCAATTGCTGATAAGAGAACCACTCAAAGTTCATCAAGACGTGAGTGGTTTTTGGAAATTATTGTTTTATGTCCTTAAATAATGAAATTAAATTTTAGGATCAAGTCGGTCACGTAAAGATAGTGTCATGGAAATTCCAGAACTTTCAATAGGGATTGGCAAAAATTTAATAAGCCCACCTTCTGATGATGACATCAAAACTCAAAAGTGGAAAAGCTCCGAATACACAGCAGCCAGCACTTTAAACGCTAAGGAACCGCATGTTATTCTGGGTCCTGGTCAAATACAACCAAAGGGTTATCGTCTTACTTCAGAACGGTATGGTGAACTGAAGTTGGGGCTCACCAAAATTAAAGGAACTGTTGATGTTGAGGTTTGATTGTCAAATATAATTAATTATTGGTTCATAAATACAAGTTGTGTTCAATTTTTAAAGGTAATTTCGGCTAGAAATATAGTTCCCGTGGATTGTGAAACACGTCCCGACACATACGTTAAATGCTATGTCAAGGATGGCGATCGATTGCGCCACAAAAAGAAGACACGCGTCGTAAGATGCTCTGCAGAACCAATTTACAAACAGACGTTAAAATATCAAGTCAGTTCAAAGCTTTTTAAATAATCCAAACAAATTAACACTCACTCCACATTTTCTTTTAACCACAATTTATTAGGCATCCGACGTGTTTGGACGAAATCTCGTCATAATGGTGTGGCAACGCTGCGTGGGATTCGAGCACAATTTAGGATTGGGCGGTGCTGAATTGTCAATCAACAAGTTGAATTTGTCACAGCATGTAACCGGATGGTTTCCACTGTTTCCAATGCATACATTTGGGTCCGACCCCAACGACTCACCATGACCGAATTGTGTGGCAAACACCACAATGGTTTCAATAATGACAATGGTTCAGTTTCAAACAAATGCCCAAACGGTGGCATTTTAATCTAAAACATTTAAATAAATAAAAAGACTTAAGTACCAATGGAATGAGCTTTTTTGTGACGAATATATTTAGCATTTAAGTCATGTTTAAGTTTTGTAAGGTGCGTTGCCTCATTTTACTCCCATACAGGCCATGCTCCAAGGATCCCAGAGGATTAAAGGTCCTTTTTTTGGAAATAATATTTAGCTAAATAATAATTTAACCCGAATATTTTTATAAGTTAAAACGTGTGTTAAAATTTAAAATGCAAGTTATTTTTAATTTCGCATTAATTGTTATTGTAAAGGATCGTATTGAAACCTAAATTGACATGATACTATAAAAGGACACACATTTAAGAAAATTGTGTCAGAGAAATGATGTAAAAGATTGGTGGCCCTTGGTTGTTGAATTATTTAAAAGAAAAATATTGAAAGCTTTTTAAAACGAATTTGCAAGGAACAGGAAAAACATTTACAAACAAAAAATAAATAATTGGATGAAAAACGAAAATCATTGAAGCATTTATACAATGATTGATGAATGATGAGGTTTCCTAGCATCCACTTAAAAAAAAAACAGTTTGAAATTGTAACAAAATAATTAAGGACATTAAAATATTGAAAATATTTAAGACTTTCATGTAAGACTATCATTCAATTACTATTTAAAACTAAAACTATTCGAGTGCTATTGCCTATTTCAGAAAACTTTGGACTATCTTTAACATTAAACGTTCGGTATACTTAACTAATTACTATCCTTTTAGAAAATGCCTTAAGTGTTAATTCAATACAAAAAAGACTTAATGGAAAAAGCTCTTTTAAAACTGTAAGCTTAAATAAATAACGAATCGCTATATTTCCCATAATATTAAATGAATTGACTTAAATTCAAAAACTCGGCCTACTAACCCTCTACATGAATATTTACATCAAACATTTACGTGGTATTAACAACGAATGATAAAAGCTTTAATAGCAAAGAGGCTATACATAAATAATGAAAAATGAATTTCATTCAAGAAAACAAAAATATTGCAAGCTCAATTAATTCAATACAAAACCATTTTAATGATAACGTGTACATATCTCTTGATCTGCTTACAACTGTGACTCTTCACATTAATTCGTATTATGCTTCTAACTATCTAACATAATTAAATATTTAAAAATTTACAATACGAATTACACAATAGCGTAATTAAATTGTAAATTATCGAGTACGAAATTTCAATAGTTTTAAAGAAATGACTTTTTGGAAACATTGTGCAGATTTTGTAATTTGAATGCAAACTTTTATTGTACGAATTGTATGTCATTCTGTCGCTGGACAATCTAAATTACATCTATAAGAAATAAATTAAATACGAAAATTCAAATTTTTCAAAATTATTGTGCATAAAAATCATAAACCAACAATGAATTGTTAATTTAATTAAAAGGAAACAAAATAAAAATGTTATTTCTACTTTAATTGACTATTTAATGTCTAGGAAGTATAAACTAAATTGTTTAAATGTTTGTTAAGCTTGTAATTAAAGTATGCAGTAACATTAAGGACATGAAAACTTTTGTTTCGTTGAATAATAGGGAATAGTAATGTTTATTCAAATTTGAGTTTTGGATAAAATACTTGATTATTATAACTCAAAATATGATAATTAATGTCCTGTATTTTAAAAACTAGCTCAATAAAATGGAACCAAATATTTTTTATATATAATTTGTTCTTTTGGTAATATGAAAACATAAAAGTTGTAATAAAAATTTTAAAATTACTATTTATTTCATTTTCTTTAAAAAAGGTGTTTTTTTATGCATTTTTGAGTGTTTTTAAAATCGTAATAAAATAATACTCAATATTTTGGCTATATATTTTAAAGGTAAAAATATAACAAAATTTATCAAATGTTTAATCATTTAATAGATTATTTAATCTTTTAAAGATTTTTGATGGCAATTTTTAAAGTAGAGTCATTTATTTTATAGTTTAAAGCGAAATACTAAAACTACTCAAATAAAAATAAAAATACTCATATTATTTTACTGAGTTTTGCTGGGCTGTAAATCTTTATTTTCAAATTAGGGCAAACATAATGTTGACGTAATGCTTTTAAAATACGTCCTTTATTGATTAAAATTAATTTAAAAAATATATCTCTACCCTAATTATCACAGTTTTTAAATAAGTGTCATTTTACTGCATATTTTATTTCATTTGTTGCGACTTTAGTTCGTTAATAATAATTTTAAAACATATTTAATTAATTACAAAAAAATCCTAAATTATTTTTCTGTATAAATCAAACATAATATTTATAAAACAAATATTTTTGTCATTACGAAAAATGTTTTAAGTAAGTCAAATGATGATTAAGAAAGGACGCATTTGGTTTCAAATAAAAATTGTGTCAGCTTTAATCGAATTAATTTTTGTACCAAAATTAAGTTTTTACTAATGTCTTTAAAACAGTTCATGTTTAAAAATAATTTAAATTTTTATATAATTGTTATTAATAGGTAGCTTAAATATTTTTTGATAAATATAATTTTTTTAAATAGAACTTAACAAACAAATTACATGTAATAAATTTAAAATGCTGTGTAATAATTATTTATTGTAATAGAAAAATGTTATTTTAAAATTCATCTCATTTCCTACTTCACCCCATTTAAATTAACTGTAATTTTCCAGAACTTCCTCGTTGAATGAATAAACACTATATAACTATTTTAAAGTAAATTATAGAGTATAATAAAAACTTTCTCAAAAATGTAACTATTTTCAAGGAATATACAAAAAATAAATTAAGATGAAACATAAATTTATGAAGATGAAATATAAATGTTTAAAAAATATTGTACAACTCAACATCGATGGGAGTAAATAAATAATTGTATTGTAATGGGTTACAGAATATCCTTGAGGGATACCAAAAATTAAAATGAAAATAAAAATATATATTAACAATATTTATGTGTAGTCAAAATATGTCGCAAAACAAATAAAAGTTTTCGTGTTTTATGCGACCATTGATGTTTATATAGAGAATTTAGCCACTGAATGTAATAAAACAACAAACGTATCATATTATACATAAATAATTATGAAAACTATATTAAAATATATGAAACTAAATAACTATAAATAAAATAATTGAATAAAAAATTAATTACAAAACGTAATAAAAAAATATTGAGACAATCCAAACATACAAATTAATTTATTATCGAATTTAGAGAGCTGGAAGAGATTTATGCAGGATGTTATTACACTTTTAACGAAAAACAACAATGGGGGAAAAAAAAATTAAAATTTAATCAAGATGTTGCAAGTGAAAGGAAAATAAAAATGCAATTAAATTATAGATCCGGGTGGATCAACCCAAATGCTTTATTTCCAAAACACCAAAAGAAATATATTTAGAAAAATATATATAAAAATTATTGAGAGATGGAATTTAAATTATATTTTTACAAAAGAGAAGAATTGAAGAATGTATTAAAATACAGAAAATAAGAAGCTACAAAATTGAAGATATTCACAATTTAATGTATTATAACTACAAAAATTTAATACATATATTCAAAGTTAAAAATATTAAAAGATCTTAAAAAGAAAACACTCAGATTAAATATTGTAATCAAACAACAAAGCTGAAAAAAAAATTTGCATTATAACATGTGAGCCCAAAAGATAAAATTTAATTTCAATTAAGCTTTTTTTCTTTAATAATTCACATTTCAGAAGTAATACGGTTTATTGAATAACTTTTTTAAATAAGAAAAAAAACTATTTATTGAAAAACTGTAAGATAAACGTATTTAAATTGACTTAAATATTTAAATATTTTAATTTTAAATTCTTTTCACATTTATCTATGTATTTATTTAAGTTTAAAATATTAATTTTTCTTTAAATTTATATTTATCACCCTTATTTGTAATTAAAAGTAATAATTGCAACTTGAAACTTGCAAAAAATGCCCCTATTTAAGTGAATAAACTGTAAAAAGAAACAGAAAAATTACGAAAAAGAAAAACCACTCAATAATTTGTATAAATGTTTGAGTAATTACTAATTGAGTGTTTTTTAAGTTTAAGTTTATAATTGTTGTTAAGTAAATCCAACAATTAATTAACCTATAATGTTAAAACATGATTCGTTGTTAAGTTAATTGCGCTGTGAAATGGAGACGCTCAATTTCAGAAGATTTGTTGCGACTTACAAACATAATTCGTAAGCATATCGCCACCCCATTAAAAGACAAACACCATATCTTATATTTGGCATTAATTATAAAAGGAGCGATAAATAATTCTGTATTTAATGTGTAAACTCAATAAATATATTAAAAATGAGAAACTATGATTTTTTTTAAACTCTTTCTTCAAGGATTTTTACATAATTCAGTTTTTTTTTAAGCCTAAAAAGCTTTTTTTATTTAATCTTAATTTATAAAGTCAACTTATTTTTGAGAACTTTTCTTGCAGCTCCTTAAATTTAAAGGACGAAATTTATCTACACTCTAATCAGTCCAGACTCCAGCCTCTAGACGAACTCTATGATTTATATCAACCAGACTGCATTATTGACATTAAAAATTCTAACGTTGTAAGGAATCCCTAACAATGGAAAACCTAACAAATGTTCAAAAATGTGCTGCATCAAAATTTTAAAACAACGATAAAAATGAAGCAGAGTTTGAAACCAATTTGTGAAAGTGTTTCTAAGTCCTGGAAGAGGGCAGCCTTGTCCACTTCAAGTTATATATAAATTTATAAAATCAAAAGTGTCTGCAATTTTGTTGTTTAGGTTTAATTTTTGTATTTTGATCATAACCTAAAAATAAGTCATCTTTGAAACAAAACATCATTCTTTCTCCTAAGTTTTGTGAAGAATCTAATTGTTTTCTACTCTATTTAAGGACCATAAAGTGAAATCAAAAATGTCTGATTCAACCCAAATTGCTCATGCAATTGGGGACTCCAAGCGAACGGCTGACATCGAACATGATGGGGACGCCACATTTCATCAAATGATATGGTCGGACCCGGTGTTGAAAGGTCTCAACAAACAAGGCTTCATCAAACCGTCCCCAATTCAATTTCGTGCAATTCCACTGGGAATCAATAAAATAGGTTGCTCCACTTCATCCATAATTTACATAACGTGAATTTAAAACCGATTGAAATATTTCAGATTTGATGGTGCAATCAAAATCCGGAACTGGAAAGACGTTGGTGTATTGCGTCGTAATTCTTGAGCGCTACAAACCTACCATCCTCAGCCCCCAGTCAATTGTTTTGGTTCCCACACGCGAAATTGCCATTCAAGTTGAATATAATCTCAATCTTTTGGGTCAATTCTGTTCAGGATTTAAGGCAGGTTGTTTCATTGGTGGTTCCAACATCGATGAAGATAGAAAGCGTATTAGTAAGTGCCGCTCAATTGTTGGTTGCCCCGGCCGGGTGTTGCATTTACTGAAAAATCAAATACTTAATCCCCATGACATCAAATTGGTTGTACTGGATGAGGCTGACAAACTTATGGATGACAGTTTTAAGAAGGACGTTCTTGAAATATTGAATTACATTAATCCTTCAAAGCAAATGATTGCGACAAGTGCAACTTTTTACAAAGGATTGGATCAACAAATTGAGGCACTAATGCAGACTCCAATTACGGTGTCCGTCACTAAGGAGCATCCAGTTTTAATTGGAATGAAGCAGTATTTTTGCGTAATGCCAAAGCAACCAAACAGCCTAAAGGAAGACATTGAAAAATGTGATTTCTTGTCGTCACTCTTCAAAGCGATGACATTCCGGCAATGCATTTTGTTAACAAACAACGCATTGAATGTCAAAAAGTATTCTGGCCTATTGGCGGTGCGGGGTTGGGATTCCGAGCAAATAACAGGCGGGCTGCAACAAAAGGAGCGTACAGCTGTTTTTCAATCATTTCGAAAATACGAGAGTCGTATTTTGGTAGCCACTGACTTGATGTCACGTGGAATTGATGTGCTGAATGTCGATCTGGTGGTTAACATGGAGGTGCCACATGACGTTACCACTTATTTGCATCGCATTGGTAGAGGTGGTCGATTTGGGTCGTATGGCAAGGCAATAACGATTATTTCCAATCGAACTGAACAATTTAAATTCGAGAAATTGACAGCCATACTTGGTGACACTGTAGAATCGATTGACAGAAACAATATTCGGGATTTGTGGGCGGATGCACCAATACCGGTGGATGATAAAAGCGATTTAGATGAAATTGATTTAATTGATATCAGTAAATTAATTATTGATGAACCAATAATTAAATCACGTCCAAGTGACTTTAATTTGGAACCCTTCAAACTGGATTCATCTAAGACTAAAGAATTTTTCGACATTTTTGATGATTATGAATCAAATGCTTGCCAAAGCGATCAAGGGTCCGAACACGAGCAGTTGGGCTCAACGATTTCAGTCCGTATGTCCAGTAACGGAATGAATATTTCGTCAAATGAGAATAGCCTTAACATGGCAGTCGTGGATGGAGGAGACGACAATTTGGAAATTCTCAGCACAGCCTCGATATACGGCTCGTCGTCATCAAGCAGTTCATCGCGTGGTGTGATATTTGGAAGTTTTCCCACGGATTCATGGCCACCACTTGCTCCGGCTGAAGAAACATCGAAACATTTCAATAAACGTCCGGCAACAACGACAGCGTCTGAATTGTGGATGAAAGAGTTTCATAAGCAGCATTCGCAGATTAAGGATTATGTGAATCATTGTCGTGGATATTCCAATTACTAATTGGGTCTGTTATTGTTTGTTTTTTTTTTTCTCAATAAAAAATGGATTATCTTTTGAAACTTTTATATAAGTTGTGACTTCAGACTCATGAATTCATAATTTTTGTTATGGTAACATTTTCTTTTTATTAATTTTATTTTGTACTTTTATAAACAACAAAGCGACATATAGTTTCTTACACTTAAGACTTTGAAGTTATTGATGCAGGATCGCAACCTTATGGCAAAAAATGTTTTAATTTTAAAAATGGACGCAGACACAATAACGCACGTTTTATAACTCTAAAACCTTACATTAACCAATGTTTTACAAAAATCTTTGTAAAACATTTCAAGATCAAAAATTTAAAATTTTTATATCTCAGAAATCTCAAATAGTTTAGAATATTTTTGTTCCATCAGTTTTGTAGCTTTTGATTGTACAGATAAAATAGGTTACTAAATATTTTAAGGTCAAGCATTTTAAATTCAAGGTTCCAAAACGTTAAAAATTTTAGAATTTTTTTAATTTGTATACGATCGCATGGGCATGGATTTATGGATTCCGACTTTTTTCGGAAAAAAAGTTGATGCTGAAACTCGTTTTAACACCCCCTAAGAAAAAAAATTTAAAATGTGATTTTTGATTTTTCAAGGTCGAGTTATCGCCAAAATCTTTTTTTCGTTTTTTTTCGCATGGCGGGGCTCAGAAACGGGACCTACGATTTTCTTTTTTCCACAACAATTAATCTTCAAGGTATCTTAAACTAAACTGCATATATCCTATATCCCGGTAGATGCTCCTTCTGGCGAAAAAGGGGGTGGATAAGGACAAACCCCACTTTTCTATCTCAGCCACCTTGCACAATATCAAATAAATTCTTTCAGATTATTGTAGTATAAAATAAGATAAGAAAACTTGTTGAACATTTCAAGGTCAAAATTTAACTCAAGGTCATATTTTTATAATGAAAAAATTTAATTCAAATACTTTGTGTTTTAGGGTACTATGATGTTCTACATTATTGCTTATCTCAATAAAAGACCAATTTTGGACAATAAAAAAAGGACAAAACTCAGAAATTTCAAGGTCACATTATCCATATCTCCGAATTTTTTTATTAAACTGCAGTTAAATATAAATTTACACCTCGCTCTCACTGCGATGTAGTTTTTTCTTTCACATTATTAATAAGATAAAAAAGTTTGTTGAACATTTCAAGGTCAAAGCATTAACGATTAAAGGTCAAGCATCTCTTTTATATTTAGGCTCCTTAATGAAATTTAGTGATAGTCGTGTTTGTCAAAGTTAGTTGCGTGGTGTTCCCTGCCGCTGTATTTTTTACAATAAATTAATTAGGGATTAATTAGCTTAAACTGTGTATAAGAATTATTTATTTTCAACAATTTTAAGGAAATTAAGTTTTATAAAATATTTAAGAACAATTTTTTAATTATATTCGGATATTCTAAAGATTAAATAAAAACCATAAAACGAGTCTTATTTTAACACTGTATTTTTAAGAATTCTTTTAATTACTTCCAGTTAAACTCAGTGTTTGTCATAACTCCCCAAAGTCAAACAAATACTCGCCTAAGATCACATTTAAGATTTAATTACAAAATCATATTTAAATTACTATTTTCATTCAACTCCTTCCTCAATCCTCAACCTTCCGTATTTTGTTTGGGGGAAAAGAAATTCCTGTCCCATCCTGTGCCAATTGCTAGTTGTCACACATCCTTGAATGCCCACATAGTCCATTGATCGTTGCACCGCATGAATTGAATTTTCCCCAAAAAAAAAAATACTTTCAACCATCCCCCGCAGTTTTAAATCCCCGAAGTACTTCGTTACCAACCCGCTTCACATCCAATCATCTGACAAGATTTTCATACATTGCATCAAAATGTAATTTCTCTATTTCCTTTTTCAATTTCTATGTGCAGACTTATATTTTATAAAAATAATATTTAAATGTATGGTATGGATGTTGGAAGCAATTGGAAAGTTTTGCAGGGCGTGGAGGGGTGCAAAAGACACAATATTTACAGGTAGTCGATTCCTTGCCATATATTGAGCGACAGAGGTTACGTTACAGCGCGTCTGAAACACAAAATTGGTATGACGTGTGGGATTGTGGACGTACCCCATTCGTCGAGTGCAGGAAAACGCGTCGAATCAGAATTTCAATGCGATATTCAAATCAATCAATTGAAAGCATAAGCGCGTAAGACGATTTATTCCAGCTGGGTGTGGGTGACGGTGGTTGACTTTGCACTTACTTTCTTGATACGCTGCATTTCGTTTTTGATTACTTTGCTTCACATCATTCCTTACATATAAAGTTCTCCCTTCTCAGCACCCAGCGCGATATTTCTTATACAACACGGATTGAGTTTGGCAATGTAGTCGTTTCTCAAATATTTATTTCATTTATATTTATATCCAGAAATTTATCGACGTCATCTTTAAGTTTCGTTGATAGATTGAATGAAAAGACTTCGCTTATACGCGCGATTTTAACTTATTAAATGTCCCACCACACTGGAGTAATAATTTCATGCAATTGTGTATTTTTTTCTGATGGCGCAAAACATTTAAATCATTGCGACTTCTTTAAAAAAAAAATACGACACGGATTTTGGTGTAAATTTTATGTGTTGTATGAAGTTATTAAGAGAAATTCCTTTTTTTTCAAGGTCATTTTTAAAGTTATGTTAAATAAAATAAATTTATTTAAATTAAACATGGAGTTTAAATTGTGTGGGAGATGAAAAACTGCTTTCAATGCTGATGCTCAAAATCGTGACCTATTTTAAATACTTTGTAAGCTAAACTAATACTTTGAATTCTATAAACATCTAATTAAATTACGTCGTAGATTACATAACCTCAAAAAAAAATTTAAATGTAATTTAATAACAAACCTTAAAGCTAACAAAATGATTACGTTCAGTGAAAAGGTAATATAATTAATTAAGTAAATTATTTCAAGGTCACCTATTAGTTTAAGAACCTTGGTGTTGTTATTTGATTACTTAAAAGCAAAAGTTGCCAAACATTTCAAGGTCAAAACATATTCTTCTTAAAGAAATTTGAATTAACACTTTTTTAAATATTAAGTTAAGAATTTAAGGTCCAAAATGTTGTTTTAAAAATTATTTAAAATTCTAAAATTAAAAGTTTCAATGTCATTTTCTTTTTTTAAAGGAGTGTGACTTAAAAATTTTCTTAAACCTTAATGAATGTGCAGAATTCAATGTCAATTGTCGCATTTAATTTAATTTTAATTTCAAGCTTAAAACATTTCAATTTTCAAGGTCAAAAAGAATTTATTCTTATGAATTGTAGTTTTGAAAATATTTCAAGGTCAAAATGTTAAATTCTGAATGTCACAAACGTTGTTTTCATAAATATTTGACTTACAACGAAAATATTCTAAATTTATAAACGTTGCAATAAATTATCAAGTGCCCCTCCCTGCCATGAATTTTTTTATGTCATTTTTATAAAATACTATTTATAAGTTTTTTCTCAAACCATTTATTGGTTATCGGGTGTTCTAAATGAATACAGTAAAAACCGAACAAATAGAATGCACATCAAAGAAATGGGGACCAATAAAATATCCGCGTGAAATGTGTCATTTCCCCCGAAGGTCCCTAAAGATTTCAAAAAATGTCATTTCGTGTTTCTAAATATTAAAGTGTCATACATTTTCAAACTCGATCAATAACAATAATTTAATATCATTTAAATGTATTAAAGGTTTGGATTGAAAACATTAAGACTGCACACCTGAGAGGGATGAAGGACAAGACTGTTGAACGTCTTAAGATGTCTTAGAATATTGTGTCATGACTTTAATTACATTTAGTCGGATTGTGTTTAAATATAGAGTCCAGCTTAGAATGTATTTAAGTAGGGTCCTTAAAATTAAGTCCATACCAAAAACGATTCCAAATTTATGCAGCCCAAATATTTAAAATGCATTTCATAAAAATGCACTAATTGCATGCGAGCATATTTTATGCTCGTAATTATTATGAACTTATTTTTATAATACAAGATTTAGTTAGGCATAAAATCGCACATGAATTTGATGCAAACGACGCGGGAGTTGTAAGCGAATCTAATTTAATAACCCCCTCCCTTTTTTTTTGTTGTAAGCGCGCAGCACATAACCATTGCCGCTGATGTCCTCTTTACGGTTTTACTGGTTTTTCAATAAACCAAAGTTCAAATAGAAAAGGCATACGACGACATCAAAAAAAAAAAAAAAAAACAAAAAAAAAAAAGGAACAAAACAAAAGGATCAAGAAAAATATTTCATTAAATTTGGAAGGGAAGTGAAGCCCGCGCGCATGAAACGACGGCTAGTGTATGGTGGATAAAAATGCAAAAAAAAAAACAAAACGGAACACAAAAACGCGCACTAGAGCCCGCAAAATTATGCGGGAGATGGGTGTAAACCGAAAACATTGGATTCACGCTAGCTGGCTGTACTCCTCGCAGCCAGACATTTAGGTTGCTTTTTTTTTCTCGTACATTGAATTCGTGAATATTGCCGCGCTTGTGTGTGTGGAAAAAATTGCAGGCACCACACATGGGGATTGGGTACTCGGGGAACACACGATAAGACGCGCGGAACAAAAGAATTATGAATATGAGAAAGGGGGGGGGGGGGGGAAAACGCGAAATAATAATAATATGGAAGCGTCAGCATATTTTCGCGAGTTTGGCCCATAGTACTTGCTCATATTATCCCGTCCTCCATCCCCTTTTCCCCAGTTCTCGTACAATGTACATACGAGTACATGCACAATATATAATACAGATCAGCAAACATCGCAGCATCCTCCACCACCACCACCACCCTTTAAAATACGCGAAATTACAAACAACGAAAGCATTATACTTCAGAAAGCGTATGTATTAAAGGGCGCCCTTCACCGCGAGAGTTCCACCCCCTCCTTACCATCCCCGCGTGGTGGTAGTTGCTTTGCTGCTGCTGCTGCTGCTGCTTTTGGCTTTGGCTTCAGCTACCACACTCTTGTACACGACGCGAGTATATTGAAATTGTGTGATTCGAACTGCGAGGAGTACGCTGCTACACTCAAAATATATTCCTCCACCAAATAAAAGTGCTATGCAGCAGCTTACAAAGCACACACACACAAACATACAAAAATCAAAAAAAAAAAGAAGAATGGAGTGAAAAAAAACACATAATTTAATTTGTTATTTTGCTTCCAAATTGTTTGGCTCTTCCTATAATACTGGTGCGTTTTTCGGTATCTTCTTTACGAGCCGAAAGGATCATGAATCTAATAAAATCGAGACGCAACTCCGCGCAACATAAACAAACTCATCTCAAATGAAAATCTCCACTGATGAATTAAATATACGGCCCCCCCCCCCCCCCAAATCAAACTTACATAGTAAAAATTCCCAAGTCAAGTTACGAGCTGCCATATTGCGGTGATCGTTGATTCAACGGGAGTGATAGCCGGGTCGAGTTCGACGGTCAAACAGCCCAAATTGTTTAGATGTTTTGCTGTAATATAAATTAAGTACAATATGTGCGAGTAAGTTAAACGTTTTTGGCTCTTGAAAGAAGTTTCAGCATCTTGAGATTTTTCTTACACTGCTGAGCTCTTTGCTGGCTGCAGACATAACAGAAGATTTCAACAAGTCGTTGTTGAGTATTTGAACAAATTAATGCTATTTGCTTAAAGATAATATTGTGGTGTTTGTTTTAAACTTTTTATAGTCACTGCACGATAATCTTTAATTTCGTATTTTTGTGAATTTAAGACAAAGGCAATTAATTATTTTAATTTTAAGATTAGGCAGATTAAATATATCTAATATTGTTGTTTGTGTCGTTATAAAAGAAATCCTCAAAAACCACTCATTAACTTTGAGTGATTTTGTGTTTGGAATTTTATTTTTTAATTGCAACTTCTTATTAATTAACATTTACGGGTTTTCATAAAATGAATTATTTTCCATATTTTTGCAATCTTGAATAAAAAATAATTGATGGCAGCTTCATTGTTGTTTTTTATTATTAACGATAAGGATTTTAATCTCCATTATTTTTAAGTGCGTCAATTTTATTGGCTTTAATTTAGTTATTTTCAATAAATATTATTGCTAATTTGATAACAAGTTAAAGCTTAAGAGCTGAATAAAATAAGAGAGAGATTTTCCTAAAATAGTAATTTATAAACGAAAAAATAAATAATTCAGCTCATTTTTAAACTCTTTTTGACATAAAAATTAAATATAATCCATTTTTTGACCTTGAAAATGTTATAATATAAATTAAACCTTGACTTACAAGTTGAATCCTTCGTCCTAATTGACGACGATGACACAACTGATTCCTTAAAAAATATAAAAGAAAAAACGTGCAAGTTTTCTTGGTTCAAAAATTCTTATAAAAATTATTAGCTTTGACCTTGAAATAATAGGATAGAAAATATTTTTCACATTTTCATATTTTAAGGTTATTAAATTTATAAAAACCCATTTACGTTTAACCGTTAAATTCACATCCATTTTAATTAATTTTTCATTATAAAGAAATAATAAACAATTTTTAAAGCCCTAACGATTTTTATCGTTCAATCAATGATTAGAATCGTTACAGCGGTTTTTGAGATACATTTTATTTTTGACATGTTTTGATGTGACGAGCCTTAAATAAGGAAATAGATCAATAAAAATTTAAAATATTTCCAGAAAATAAGTCTAGCGTTTTCCAAGAATTGGTAAGGACTTCCGTTTTTTTAATATAAGGATGCTTATTTTACCCATAAAGATTTTAAGGAAACAACAAGAATTTGAAGACTTATTGCGTAAGGGTTAATGTGCACTTAATTTGAATTTTATAAAATCAAAAATTGGTCAATTTTTTATTTCTTATTTTTCAATTTTATTTGATTGATTTGATGATTATTTTTTACTCTTAAGATGAATCTCAAATTATCCTTCCAAATATTGTTTGTTTGTTAATCTTTTACTTAAAGTTTAAGAGATTAATTTCTTTCATCATCACACCATCAATAAGACCAACAATTTAAATGTCATTGTCTCAAGAGAAAATACTTAAAACGTCTTTGTTTTCAAGAGGTCTAACATGTAAGGAATCATTAAATAAAACTCTTCTGCTTCAAGGATTTTTAAAAGCAGAAAATTTGTAATATGACCTTTTCTATTTGTTAAGTGTAATGAAAACGAAAGTCCTGTACACAAAAACCACGCCAAAACTCATTAAAGCGCAGAATGCTTTTAAAAATGTGAATAAATAAAAACAGAATAAGTGCTTTGTGCACTGCACCAACCATACCGTTTTAAGATTATCACTTGCAATTATTTGAGAACACACTATACACAGCACAGACATTTCTAGCTGTATATTTGTTATCACTTGTCAACATCGTCATTCATCAACATGGCGTCAGGCGTTAACAACCAACACCGCCTCACCACCACCACCACCACCACGCACCAATCTATCTCCAGCCAGTGCAATATGATGGTGGTGTTTCCCAAGTACCTACATCGCATATAAAGTCTTAGAGCGCAGCCCTTTTCAAAAAAACAAAAACAAAAAAAAAGTGTTTGCTTTAAAAAATATTGTTGTGAAGGCCCCTTCAGCCCCGAGTGCATAAGTACGGGCACGATATTCGCGTGCATATATGCCTCATGATGGTGAAGTGGTTGCAAAACCATACAAGAAGAACATTTTGTGATGAAAAGGGCTGTGTGAGTTTTTTTTTTGTCCGCGCCGCGCCGTTCTCCTCCTTGTTCCGCCTCCCGCTTTGTGTAAACGTATAACTATACTTGTAACGGTACATATGTGTTTGCATGTGTGTAATGTTGGGTGTATGTCGAGCTTCCTGCGTGAACACAGTGTGTGATTGTTTTGCTTATTTGCAGCCCCATTTTTTTTTTCTGCACAATTTTTTCTTCTTTTTTTTTGTTTTCGCAAATAGCACTGCATTCATCAAGCGCACAGCTACACAATATAAAGCGTGGGGTACATACATTGTACATAATGTGTGCACATGCAAATGCGCCGCATTGGGAAGCATAAAAGCGCGCCCATGTGCTGGAGCATGTGAGAGTTTTTTTTTTTTTTCATTTTTCATTTCATTTTTTTGCAATCATATTTTTGTCTTATTGTGCCTCTCTCAGATGCGGCGCGGCGGCACAAAATGAACCCACCATATGAACGGATTGAACATGATGAGGCCCTACACTGCACAATAATATGCATAAGGCGCGTTATTATTTTTAATTTATTACGATGCAGTGTGGTTGCAATAGATTCTTGCATTCGCAAAGTTTTTTGGAAAAAAGTTAATGATGCAGAAACTCGTTTTGACACACCCTGTATATGACCGATTTGGATGAAATTTTGACCTCGTTAATACAATTATTTATGACAAATATGTAATTTTTTATTTTAAGGTCACACCTTTCAAGGTCATGTTTAAAACACTTTTTCGCTAAAAATATGGGAGCTCAAAAGGGCTATTTTTTAACGTGTTTTTTAAGTATTCAAACCCCTTTAAAGTGTTCTAAGCAAAACTGCATTTACCGTATGTCCCTAAATGTGATCCCTGATGAATTATTGATGTAACAGAGGTGTTAGTTCACCTTCTATCTGAGGAAACTTAAACATCATGAAAAAAAATTCTTTCACGCAATTACAGCCTTTTTCAAGGTCAAAATACAAAATTTCAAGGTAACACCTCAGAAAAGCTTAAATAATTTCAAAATTTTCCATTCATCCAAACATTCCAACCATTTCAAGGTCAAAATTTGAAAATTCAAGGTCACACTGTGTTTATCTCAGAAACATTCAATATTTTTAAAAAATTTTCTCTCGCATTATTGAGAAGAGGAAGAATTTTCCAGAACATTTCAAGGTCAAAATATAAAAATTAAGGTCACATTATTATTATCTCAGTAAGCTTAAATATTTTAAAAATTTATGTTTCAATTTATTGTAGGTTAAAAAAGAGGAAGAATTTTTTCAAGGTCCAAATCTGTAAATTATTCCCACTTCGATCTGCCTGCAATGTATTATGTACCAGGGCTCAATAAATTCACACCTCGCTCTCCCGGCGATGTAGTTTTTTGTAAGTGATTTTAGCTTTAATTGGGGAACGGGAACACATTTCATTTCATTTTCCCGAGTATGTGTGCCTGCTTATATAATGTTCTCGCAAACATTTTTTGGAATTCATGCGTGCTTCAGTGGAGGCAGCTTAAAAACAAAAGATTGTCTCAAGTGCAGCGCGAACAGTTAAATGATTGTGTTTTTCCTTCTTTTTTTTCGCTTGCAGGAGGAAAAAAATTGCATGCAGTATGTGCACCGCGCCGTAAGGACTTTTTGAAATTGTGCGCCTTTATTGCCGTTACTTTTGCATTGCAGAGTGCTCAGTATGTTGCTGGCGAATGTAATGTACTCGTGAATGTGCTATACATGATGTGTAGTGTTGACTTGACGCATATGTTGCCATTAGGATGCATTTGTTTTACATGTTGGAGAGGTTCTTCAATATTTTGTACGCGGTGATTTTTTTCTTTATTTATTATTACTTCTCAATAGAAAGGGAGCCCATTAAATGAAAAAAAGGGTTTCATGTAGAATGCAAATGAATAAAACAAGAACCAAGTAATGCAATGCACAGTCTTTATTTTTACTGATTTTAGACTCGTTTTCTTAATTACTTAAAATATTACCAATGTGTTAAAGCATTAAAAGCGTAAATATGATTTTAAATATTTGCTTTAGACATCAAAATTTCATCTATGTTACTGTTCAAAAATATTCGTAAAGAAATTAACATGGAAAAACAATTTCTCTGTTATTAAAAAAAAATACATGGCATGGAAAGCAACATAAGACTTTGTAGTCGACGTTAATCAAGTTAGATGAAAAGCACAATTTTTTTCCTTTTAATTGTGACATTATTTAAAAATAATGATTAATCGAAAAAAAAATCAAAATGCCCTTGAAATGTTCAAGAATTAGGTAAATCTCGAAAGACCCTCAGTTATGTATGAAGTCCCTCATATTTTTGAAAAATAAAATTATGTGATATATAAGAAAAAGAATTTGACCTTGAAAAGTTTAATGTATGACCTTGATAAGTTAAAAGTATGACCTTGAAATGTTTTAGAAAATTATTAGAAGCTCTTTGTAAGTTTTACAATTATGGCCTACATCAGAAATTTCGAGAAAGTAATGATTTGAAGCTACACAATTGCTTTTTATATTTTTAAATTTTGAGGTTATTAAAAAAGAACCTGCCATGTAATTAATTTTTGTGACAACGGAAATATTTCTTAGAATACTATTCTGCTATTATTTCTATTATTTCCAAGAATGGTTAATAAAGCTCTGTATCAGAAATTTTTTAATTCTTTTTGTAAAAAACAAAAGATTTTTAGACATGACTTGAGTGTCCTTAAATTTTAAAATTTCGAAAGACGTAGATTTCATTGCACAAAATCCAAACAAAGAAACACCAAAAACCAAAATACACACTTTTTTACTCTGCCTTTTTGGTCTAGAAGAGACGTAAGGACTACGTTTCGCATCATTAGAATTTTTATTATTATTTTTTATTTGCGTTATGATTACGGAACTTGAGTTTTTTATTTGTCACGACGTTTTTTCCATCATTAGAATTTGTTTTATATTTTTATTTCAAATACAATTACAAAACTTATGTTTTCCCTTACACATTGTTCCCCCCAAAATTAAAAAAATAACAAAAATCAATACAAAATCATTTAAAAGAATATGCCACACGTACCTTGCACCTGAACCCAAATATTATGTACAATACATAAAAATAAAGGAACATTGCTGTTCACTTATCATCATTCTCTCCAAGCAATGTAATCATTTCCGTTATATCAGTGAACTTGCTTCAATTTCTCAGAAATAACGACAACATAAAATGGACGATATTCAATGGTCCAAATGCACAAGGCACCAACTGGAAGGGGAATCTCATCAAATGGAACTTGGGATGCCCTTCAATAACTTCTGATGTAGGTAGACATAGCACACACAACATCAGAAGCAGTTCAATATGGTCGGTCGCCCCACGCTTCGGGTGCAAATTCACAAATGATTATGATGCTGACGCAAGCATAATGATTTCTGATTACAATATACCGATAATGATTACGCACTGGTGGCAATAATGGAATTTATACGATTTCTTTACGACCGCGACGCATCAGATGGATCCGCAATGCGGTGGAGAGCGGCGTCACTTCCGTTGCGATGGAACATTACAACCGGAAACACATTCCATCGCGTGATATGCATTTTTGCATAATATGAACTGAAGGAGTCAATAGTAACATTAGAGAGACAAATGCTGTTTTTTTTTTGGTTAAATCTAATTTATAAAAATGTAAGCGAGCGTTTTTGTATATGCGGGAATCAATCACTGTAAATAGGACCAAATTTTACAGACGTATTTGTTAACATTACTTCTGGTATGTGAAAACAAATTTAAACGCGAAAAGGATCCGCTAAAACTGCGAAACAAATCGCGGTTCGTGGAAAAATTTACTAATTTTTAAAATGATTGCGGAAATTGTTTTCTCAATGTTCAATTAGTAAAAATCACCTCGCGAAAAATTCCGCACAGTTTTCCGTGAAATGTTTTTGAAGTAGTTCGTGAAAAAATTGACCAAATCCGAAAATGTTTGCAGGAATCGATTTGAATTCGATTTATAAAAATCACCTCGCGAAAAATTCCGCGCCAATGTTTTTAAAATTTATCAAATAGAGTAGACGATTGTGTGGGTGTGCGATTAAATGACTTTAAAATGATAATTTATCAGCAACAAAGCCATATTTTAAACGTGAAAATGAATAACGAAAACCTCGAAAAAAAACGTGGTTCGTGAAAAAATTCACTTTTTCCAAAAATTATGGCGGAACTCGATTTTTGAAACGCACACTGGTATTTTATGTCTAACTTCGCTTTTTAAAACACCAAAAAACAGTTTCTCCACTATGTAGTTTGCAATACAATTTTAAAAGCAGTGAGGTGGGAACAAACCCGTAAATTAAGTAGAGGGCGAAGGTGGATGGATGATCAAATCTCTGCAAAATAATGTAGATAAAATTCCTCATGAACATGCCACACAATTTAAGCATTATAATGTATATAGATAAAATGGAAGGGACAAACATGAAAAGGTTGACGCGCCTCAGTAACCATTGAATAAGACTGACTAAACAATTTGATGAAATCGCATGAGACGCGGCAAACTTTTTTTTGCTGCCCCCCCCCCAATACAATGTATGTGGCGGTTGTATCCGATGCCGGCGAGTCGCATTATTGTCGATCGTATGTGATGTTTTATAATAGACAGTGAGTGTGTGCAGCGCGCGCGTTGTCGCATTGTTTTCCATTTCTATAAAATAAAAAAATTTAAAAATGAAGAAGAAACGAAGCGCGCGACAATTCCACGCACATATAAGACAAGTGGGCTGTTGAATTGCTGTGTGCTCGTAGTACATCGGCATTGGCATCATCCTGCATTGATATGAAACCATACAGTCCCCGTGCACATTTGGCGAACATAACTTTAACTATATGGCTCCAAGCAACGCATGCGTCTTCACTTCGTGCACCCTCGCCAAAAATGGGATATCTTGACACGCCGCATTGAGTGTACATACGTGACACATACGAAACATTTTAGCCAGTGTACGCGAGTACATTATGCACCACACACGTATCCAAATTCCATGCATGCAAAAAAATTGCGAGAAGCCAAAAAGATTATTGCGAGATAGAGGAGGGAAAAAAATAAAAAAATAGGAAAAGGCAAAGAGAGCCGGAAAAACATTCTTCAGCCACATAGATCCCCAACCAGCATATATGAAGAAAACTATCATTAATGATTGCAAGAGCACTCAACCGCTACGTATATAGGCGTATATAGTTGGAATGTACTAGGCGAGCGCAGAAATGTTGGACGACGATTCTTATGTACAATCGTTATGTATTAGGAAATCATTTTAAATTTATACCTACCTTCTCGCTTGCACTGCGTATACAAAATTTGTGAGGCATCATGCACATAGCTATACTGCGGTCTGCGGGCCGAGCACATACTCTTTTTTTTCTCCTTCTTCGTGTGATAAGAAAGATATATTTTCCCACGTTTTATTCTGTCATCATATTCTACGTATATAATTTTATGTACGTATTACTGGTTCAATTAGTTTTACTCGCATTCGATTGCATTTATTGAGTTATGAGTAGTCGCTCAAAATCTTTTGCTGTAGAAGGTCGTGATTGCTGATATACGGAGACTGTACATCGAGTTCAATATTGTACATTTTAAAACACAACATACTAAAACACGTCGTAATGATAAGTTTTACTTTTATAAGCTTTTAAATTCTTCTGTGATTATTGTTTTGTGTTTTTAAATGTGCAATATTGAAAAATGATTATTTTGAAAGGCAAAATGGTCATCTATTTGTATTTATGTATGCGTAGTATAGTAATTCTTTTTCAGAGATTTCAGAGCTAATCATGCATGCATGAGCGTGTGCGTGTGCTTGTGTGTGTGTGCAATACATGCACGGTACATTAAACAATAATCAACAATCAGTAAGCAGAACCGTCGTCTTTTTCTGCGTCTGGCCTTATATATATGGTGGTTGGGTCATATATGTAGCACGTCACACATTATATGCGGGAATGTATGCTGGCGTAATGTGAATTGTAGGTGGAGCCTTTGCGTCTTCAATATGTCGTCGATATGTCAATGCCAATGCAATTGTCGAAAACAATCAACTTGACAACTTTTTTTTACGCCTTAATCATCACATTTTGCTTGACAACCATGTCATGACGTGTGTGTGTGTACTCGTACTTATGAAAGAGCTGTTGTTGCCGTTGAAGTTTTGAAAGCGTATATGAAGCCGAGTACAAACATAATATCACATATCGACGGATTCTATTTTATGGATAGTGGGTACATGATTTATGAATATTCCCGCATGGATAAATGTGAATTGAGTTAGCAATTCAGTGGGCGGTAAGTGAATAAAATATTAAGCAAATAAATCGAAATAAGAATAATATAAGATTGCTATGCTTATTAGTTGTTACTGGACTTAAGATAAATAATCCCAACTATATATTGTCGTTAAGTTCATGCCAATTGTCAGCGATTGTTGTTTTTTGAATCATTTTGTAATTACAGTTGACGTATTTTAATTGAAATTAAACATTTCTTTAAGGCATTTAATATTAAATACAGAAGTTTTCTTTTTTTTATAAAATTGTTTTAATTATTACATAAATGAAGAGGGAATCTTCAAGATTTCAGAATTTAGAAATACTTTTGATTTTTGTTTTCAATCATAATTTTATATTCAGTAAAATATTTTTTGAAAAGAAAATATTTTACAATTGTCCTTTAAAGTTCTTTAAAGTTGTAATAAGGCTCATTTAGGGTTCCAATTTAAATATATTTTAATATTACTTGACCTTGAGAGACCTTGAAACACTATTTACTTCTATTAATTTGACTTTACACAACATTCTAAAATCCAAATCCGTTCAGCGATTTTCGAGAACTGTCGCCCAGTGGATGATCTGACGCATCGTTTCCGTGATCTTTGTAACGGTTGTCAGTGGACGAACGCACGAGCTGACGATTGGCAAACATCAGTTCTTCTTTACTGTCAAATATTCTGCAAATTCAGTAGTTTCCAAGTTAACTATCAATGTCGAATGATCCTGAATTGACGAAAAGATGTTGCATCGTGATTCAGAAGTCCTCCTAATATTTGTAACGGTCAACGTACGAACGGACGTCACATCGTAGTTTGCCACGATCTTTCTTTATGTCAATGGACGAACGAACTTAAATACGTATTAAAATCAGCCGACAAACTGACAAAAAAATGATAGATGAATGACTGTTGCGTAAAATCCTTGGATGGCGACCTGCGGATTTACTTGCTTCCAATAAACACCAGCCATTAACTCGAATTAACGTAGACGAACGACGATAAAAACAACCCAACGCAGAAGAGCGTAGACGAAAAGGAAACGAATTGAAATACATAAACCCAAAGCGAGGGACGAACGGAAATTAATTTACAGCAAATACTTTTAGTAGGCTAATTTTTGGGACTAAAACTTCAGTGGTTTCAAAGTGAGTTACTTAAACAATAATTAATTATAAGAATAAACTTCCAACAAAAAAAAACACAGAATTTGTGTTTTTACCCATTTTATTTTGAGTGAACCTTGTCTGTTATACCGCAACTATAATGCAATAACAAGGTACACAAATGCACTTTCCATTCCATGCACTTCAATTGAAATAAAATTAATGACGCGGTTGAAATATCATGGTCAGGATGTTGGACTATGCAGGTGGCAACCCGCTTTTTGCAAAGGAAAAACGCCAAAAATTCTAAAATCGTCAACTGATGAAATGTATGTTAGTTTGCTTGAAAGTGGGCACTCTCTTGGTGAGCTCCCGCAATGTTCATTTCTAACAATGGGGCGGGTGTGCTTCTTTCACCTTACTCTGTATAGATTTTTTTATTATTGGCAATGACAATGCGCGTGCGTTTTTTTTTCTGCCACAAATTTCACAACAACAAGGCAAATTTGATGTTACCTCCAAAGTCGACACCATTCATTCAATACTGAAATTGTATAGGAAAAAAAATTCCGACTTCAGTAGATGTTTGCAAATTAAAAACTTAAACCCTTTTTTGATATTAATTTAATTTAATGTAATAATTAAATTACATTTTGCAGTGAAATAAATTAAATTACTCATGGGACTTTAATCATCAATAAAATGGGGCAAAATTGTTCCCTTTTAAATTAACATGGCTGTTATGAATATTGCAATCTTTGTACTCCGTTTTTTTTAAATTATTCCCATTATTTTAATTGTCATAAAATGTTCATTCACGCCCCTATTAATTTGCATGCGCAACTTAAGACTAAACAATTATTTTCCGGATTACAAACTACTGCAGTCACATCAAATTATGAGCGCGATATAGTACAAAGTTGCATGAACAAAAGGGTTTTCTAACCATGTGTGGCTGCAGATTTTGTAAAGGGACATTGAATTGATTGCATAGGCCCTTTGTGTAATTAAAGAATTGTGTGTGAGGAGGTCGCATTTGAATTGATTCACTCGATTCAAAGAGATTGCAATGAATGCGCCTTATTAAGCCAAAGGTTTCATCGCGTTGTATTGAAAAAAGGCACTACTTTAAATGAAGTAAGCTCATATTTTAATTAATATGAATATTTAACCGTGTTTATTTTTTGTGGAATAAAATTAAAATCAGTTTTTTGTTATGACTTAAAACAAAATAATAAAATAGAAAATTAAAAAAAATATTGAAAATCCTTTTTTTTTAATTAAATCAATTAAAGTATTAATTATTGACTTTACCTTGACTTCCAAATCCTTATGCCTTCCCCTACAAAGTAGTTAATCCATAAAATAAATTGGTTGACCTTCAAATTGTGTAATTCAAAGAATTTCATTCAGAGAATCCATCCCGAATGCAGCCCCCTCCACTCAAACACCACCACCCCCTGCGTTCTTCGATATTTTAATTCATGCCGCAATTTCAAACTTCCCGAGATATAATAACAAAAAAAAAAGAAAAAAAAAAGGACGAAGAAAAAACAGCAGGAGGACGCCGCACACTGAATATTAAGGGGGTGGCGTACATAAGATTCGACTCGTTTCTTTTCATTAAGACACAGCATGACTGAAAATTGAGTAAGTATTTAGCGTTTGGTGTAATTTTAAAGCTTTAATGCGCTCGTTTAGATTCATTCATAATTTGCCATCGTCGAATGATTCGGGAGGGGTTGGTTTTTCTTTCTTTACTTTTTTGATGTTCGTTTGTTTGTTTTGATTCCGTTTTATGTTTACGATTATACAGCAATTAATAAAATTTACAAGAAGAAGAAGGAGCAACAAAAACGGCGAGAAAGAAATGCAAAACGTTTAATTTGAAATTAATTCAGGATCTTAGATTTAAATGATTTTAAAATAAACAACATCCTGCTATTAAAAGGCCCTTTAGGGGGCTGGCGTGCTTCGTGATGAGTTTAACAAAGTACACGTAATAGACATAGCAATTGTTGTGATTGTTATAATTTAGAATTTGGCGCATCGCGAGTGTCGCATTAAAATGGTGAAAGTCCTTATTGTCTAGACTTTAGACGGTCTTAGTTATTTGTCTGTTTTATGCCCTTTTCGTTTACACATTTGCATTTTCGCTCAAAACTTTTCAAGTTTATTAAAACAACTGTCGTCCACTACTTGAAACTCGTACTCTTATTAAAATATGTAGGTCACGAATCAACGTTAAACACTTTTTATACGCTATGTAAAATGTTAGGTTTTTGCCTCCTCACCAGTGGGTGAATCTTTTGGTTTTCTTTAAGCGTTTTCAACAACTAAAGGAGAATTAAATTTAAATCAAGAAAGCAGTTGTGGTCAATTTCAATCTTTAAAGGATCCTTTATGTTTATTACTGATGGAGAGGGATGCATTTTAATCCACTTGTTCTACCTATCTTTTTTATAAATAGACCCAGTTAAAGTTCCCAAACACATCCACCATTTATGGAATGAATTTCCCAGCGCATGCAAAAGACTGATTCGTGATGCAAGTAAGCGAACATGTTGTGGTGCAGCAATAATTTCATTAAACGCGCAATATATATACAAGCTAATTCATTGGGTTATAAATAAAGTTTTATTTTCAACTGACCTCACTAAAATATGCAGCATACAGCGATTTGGATCAGATTCAAGAAAACGCATAATGTTATTTATGATTAATCCGCTTGCAACGCTTGGCTAACAATCGCTACTTTTCAGCATAATCTAGTAATTACTATTGCCATGTCTTTGCACTGCATTTGCGAATGCATTTAATGAATTTATTTATTTAGTGGCGCTGTACATTTTTGCGGTATTTTCTATATTTCAACTATTTACATGAATGTGAAAATTATTTAAATTAATTAAATATTTGCAAAGTTGTTTACAGCAATCTGTGTTTTAATTGAAATGCGCCGATTTAAAATTATAATTGTGAGTGCAATGTCATCACATTTGTTGAAATTTAATTAAAATTGTAACGTTTTTAATTGCAATTCAATTTACTGACGTTTTACTGAGAATTCATATAAAACATTCAAATAACATATTTTTGCAGTTTTTATTTTTAACATTTTAACGATGCTTAGGGTAAGAACTCGAATTATTTTGGGTTGAACAAAATTTATGTTGTCGAGTGTTCGTCAAACCGATTTACTCAAAAACGGCTTAAAGGATTGGATCAAATTTCGGAAATCGTTTCAATTGAACTTATTGCAATTTTCTCTTTTTTATCAAGTGACAGTCTAAAACAATTTAATTTTTAATACTTTCTCAAAAACCAGCTTTGAAGGTTTTGCTATTTTTTTAAAGACCGCTACAACTTTTTTGATAAGTGTTTCTTTCATTGACAATGCACTTTTTTATCGACGCAACGTTTCAATCCAATAAATTATCGTTTAAATTTAAAAATCTCAAAACCAAAAAAAACTAACATGAATTTTGACCTTGAGAAGTTAATATTCTGACCTTGAAATGTTCAGCAAAGTTTTTTATTTTGTCGACGGCTAGAAAAATATGAGAGAAAATTTATAAAAAATACTTACGGTTTCTGAGATATATAAAGTATGACCTTGAATCTTTAAATTTTGACCTTTAAATGTTTCCGAAGGTTTTTATCTAGTCGGAAACTACATAAATGAGAAAGAAAATTTTAAAAAAATATTTCAGCTTTCTGAGATATACAGGAAAATGACCTTGAATCTTCAGATATTGACCTTGAATTGCTAATACTTTTGAATGTAAAAGACAACAATCATATCAAATAATTTGTATTCATTTCGTGTAACGTTTCTAAAATAGAAGATGAACGCAACCCTTAACATCTCTTTAAAATGAAGGGAAAATAATTTTTAGGGATAAACGGTAAATGTAATTTTTTTGAGCCATTTTTAAGCAAAGTTAAAGAGAATGGATTGGCCTACTTTGAGCACCCACATAACATTTTAATGTGAAAAAGCATTTTTTCCGTAACTTGACCTTAAGAGAAGAGACCTTGAATCAATTTAAATTTAAAAAATAATAAGAAGCAGCATTTATTAGTTTACTGCATTTTTTAAATTGCAAGGATGTTTTTTTTTAAATATATTATATAATTGGAAACATGTATTAAAAAAAAACCATCCTTGCAATTTAAAAAATGCAGTTAAGCGTATTTTACAAAAACACCAACAATGGCCGAATTCAAATAATTTTTTGTTAACAAAAAATGTGCGTACATATTTCAAAAATATTTCATTACAATTCATGTAAATTTGTAACATATTTATATAGTGGAAATTCCAACACAGCATAAAAACAAACTTATAAATACACACAACAACGGCAACAAAAAAATTTGATGCACACCCAATAAAAGTGCAATGTGCATTGTGCATGCATGCACTACTCGACATATCAAAAACTTGTTGCTGTCAGTATGGCTTTCAAAAAATTACTCTCCCCCACAATTCACAAGCGATGAAATTGGTGCGCTGCAATCATTGAATGTTAAACTCACATATCGCGTATATATAGTAACTTCAACTAACTGGCAACACACTGCATGCAGGGGCCAAAAAGGGATCCCATTTTGACCGTAAATAGCCATCGCATGGTTGGAATTATTATGAAAAGTAAACGCATAGTTGAGTGAAGTCCACATGCAATCAAATTTTCCTGCCAATAAAATGCCCAAGTTGCATGTATCATTGTGATGACAAATGATAAATTGCCATCCATTATTGATTTATATTCATATTCATATCGTGAGCCGCAGCCAGTTATGCACCACAACCCGCCACGCCATGCCACCAACCCCCCACCACTGGGGCCGTTCCGTTTATTGTGTGTAACGAGAATTAATACTTGAGTGGAATAAATTTTTTTAAGCTATTTCTTTATTTTTTCCTCCCTACAACTGAAAGTTTTTCCCCACTCAAGTGTGTGTGTTTCTCGTATTACAAGCATTTATTTATTGTTTTTGTTTGTGCTTGGGATTCTTACTTTAAGTTGTTGGGCCATAATCGCCTGTAGCCTACATAATGGCCAAGATTTCATTATTCTATTATCCACGTCGCGTACAATTTTTTCCCTCCTTTTTAATTTATACCTTTTTTATTTTACTTAAATTCGCTTCACCCAATTCATCGTATCTATTATGTAGAGGCAACAGCCATGCCATGCCATGTTAATGTTAATGTTGTATAGTTGCGATATTTAAAAGCCAAGTGTACTTTGTTTCGTAACACCTCGGCTTTTGTGTGCTGTGTCAGTGCCCTAACTCTATACATGGTTTTATATTAAGTGTGTATCAGAAAAGATTGTCAAAAGGGTTATATATTACACTTTTAAAAGACCATGCCCCTTCGTGATCAAGATCATTTGTCGTTACTTTGACTCGTACATACAATATATTATATATACAGCGGAATGAACACACGTTGAGGTGAAAAGCTGCGGAATGGCACTTTGAAAGTTGGTGGGTGTGTGTGTGTGTTTTGGGGGCAGGGGAGTCACAAGTCACAACCAACAAAAAAAAAAAAAGAAGAAATTCAAAGAACTACAAAAAACAAACGTGGTGTGTATCTAAATGGTTTTCTTTAAAAATTATGAAGACCAACCTTAGTATGAGAGTAAAAGAATTGTGCAATCGCAAATTTTATTTCAAAGTAATTATATTTTAAGTAAACAGTAAATGTTTTTAAATGAATGAATAATTTTTCATAAAACCATTACAAAAATAGTAAAAATTAAAATTAAAAAATATTTTAATTTCAAAAGTTTTGCTGAAAAAAAAATTTAATTTTAAAAGATTTTTTTTATGACAGCTTAAAAACTACTTAAAATATTTTGATGAACTTTATAAGTGGCATTAAACGATGAAATTTTATTACTTAAAAATAATAATGAACTGCATTTCCTACAAAAAAAAATGAGACTATTCAATTTTCTAACCTCAAAATTTTATTTTATATTGACAATAACTTTTAAATCATACATTTTAGTAAATTATTTTGTTCCACAATATTGATCGCCTAAGTGAATTTTTTTGATAAAATAAATTGCAAGGTCTAAATTTATAAAATTCAAGGTCACATACTTTATACTTCAGAAATCGCGCAAATTTTATTTTCAAAAATTCTTTAAAATTATTGTTTGTCTTAATAAAAAACAATATTATTGCCTTTTCAAGGTTAAGAAATTCGATTCAAGGTCAATTAAGCGTTTGTTATAAAAATATTTCTTCAAATCCCAAATTTTTTTTCAATAACTTATGTTTAAATTAGCAAAGCGCCTCTCCCTACCTTGCAGTAATTTTTTCTATTTTTCCCGCATATATTATACGTATCTACCTTTCCGTTTTCACAAATACCTCAAAGATATATTTGGCCAAGGTGAAGTTAACACGCAATGTGTAAAATTCATTTGAATAAATGGTTGTCCACATAATTTGCTTTTTACCCCCCACAACTCTCCTCAATATTGTGTTTAGGTATCGCACTGTGCGATGGCTTTCTCACACACCACACTTTTGTTTGTCACATCGTTTCATATAATTTTCCCTTTATATTATTGGAAAACCCATTTTAGTCCTGTTACAATAATTTCTGTGTATTATTTTTCAATAAATATATTGATTTCAAGGTCAAGTAATTAAACGAAATTAGGGGATTTCCCATAATAATAATAATAAAAAAATAAAAATTGTAAGCCAAGTCATTTTGTGTGGTTTTCTATACTTGTCAGGATTACACAATACAACAGGGCACGCACCTTGCTGCGACCCACAAGATTAAAGGGAACCATTAAAGAACACGGTCGTGGTGATATGATTTTCGTTTTATGCCTTATCATGTATGTGGCGTAGGAATAATGTGGCTTGTTGTGGAGGTGTATGAAGTGCACTCACCCCTAACTACACAAAGCCCAAGCACTGTAAAATTTTTATTATTATGATAAGAACAGTTGATGTGTGTGTACGGGGATTGGGAAAATACATGGAGGGGATGGGGAAAAATATGGAGCAGGATCGGTAGTAAGCAAAGAGGGTAAATTTCCATATTGCAGCCCAAAATGTGTGCAGCATGTAAGATTTATAAGAATAACAAAAATCCAACATAAGGCCTATGGCATGCTTGTGCTTGCAACATACATAACATTGATATAGCCTCCTTCTGTCATACACTCGACCGTAAAGCTGCTTGTTATGTAGATTATGATTCCTCATAAGACTTTTTATTTATTTCTATCTGCATTGGAATTACAATAGGAGCGTTGTGTTGTATGGCAAGAATGTTTATTAACAAGCAGGAAGAATTGAATTTCAACAATCATACGTACACATGCACGAAGAGAAGCGTCTCATAAATACACATTTTGCGCATCCACAACAATACCTTACGCTACTTCCATGCAATATATTCTACAATTTAAAATACAATTTGAAATATTTTTATTTTTGTTATTGGGTGCGGGGAAGGGATGTCGAGTCATCGACCAGAATTGAGTTAAAAAGTCGGAAATCTTATAATGTTAATTTTGCAACTACTGAATTAATAATAAATAATTAAATAAACTAATATTTAAATGAAAAAAAATACTTTAACTAAATATGTAATTATAAAGGTCATGAATTTAAAATTAAACGAAATCATAATTTCACAAAATTAACATTTTGACCTTGAATAAACAATAATACAACCTTGAAATGTTCAGCACAATTGTCCATCTAGTTTAGGTCTATAAATATGTGGTAATCAGTTTTTTTAAATTAAATACAGTTTACGAGATACACTAAAAATATGTAAAATTTGACCTTGAAAAGTGAATTTATTATTTTGGTTTTTCAGAGATAACAACATTACTAATTTTTTTACAAAGTACTGAAACATTTTGAGGAATGATATTACGCTTATTATAACAAAAAATGAACGAAATCGTTTTATATTTGAGTAAATAAAAAAAAATCCAATTAATTTTTTTTTGTAAAATAAATTTAAAGAAAAATAAACTTTCTGACGGCTCAAAAATATATTGATTAATTTTTAAGTGCCTTTAAACAATAGAAAATTTTATTACTAAAATGTTAATGAACTGTATTTTCTCTAAAATTCTAATCTAATTTTCTAACCTCAAAATTGCGTTTTGTAATTACTTGTAATTAATTAAGTCGAACATTTTAGTAAATTGTTTTGTTTTACAATATTGATCGTCTGAGAGAGACTTAATTTTAGGAACGTACTTCAAGGTCAAAATCTTTAAACTCCAAGGTCCCATACTTTATATTTCAAAAACTGTTCATAGTTTTTTTTGTAATTTTAAATTATTGTTTGTCTAATTAAAGAAAAATAATTAAATGATCCTTTTCAAGGATAAAAAAATCAATTCAAGGTCAATTATCGATTAACATAAAAATATACTAATTTTTTTACAATCATTTTATGTAGTAAACATTTATTAAGCCTTTTTAGAGATCTGTAAAACGACATTATCCAACTTAAGGATGTTAAATTATGGAAGAAAACACACAATTTTAATTTTTTGTCTCACTTAATGCTGCCAAAACAAGATTTAATCACTTTGCTTTGATCATAAACCTTTTTTTAAATGTAAATAAAATACTTAAGCCTACTTATTAAATATTACTTAAACAAATCGAGCACATACTTAAGCTTGTATGCAAATAAAAATGCATATACAAATTAATTAGGCATACGAATTTTACATATTATGCCTTTAAAAGTTGTACAACAATCCATTTTGTCATGCGACTTAATCAGCAAGTCACAGTAATTATTCTTCTTGCATATTATGCAGCAAACAACAGAAAAATTCTATGCCGCGTATACTACAATAATTAGAAGAGGGATGATCACAATAAAAGAATACGAAAAAAAAAAAAAAAATTTAAAAACACACGCCGCTATTGTTTCGCACTTGTTTCTGTCGCGCAATTCATGTTTTTGAGCACGAATCTCCACTTAAGCCGGGTGCACTCTCATCATGCACGGCTATTGTTCAGCAGGCTCCTACACACATGTGTGACGTGCATTGAATCGCTTCAAATGACGCCGTATTGTGGGATGCAATGCAAGACGACATGAGAAGGTGTCCTGCCGCCTCTGCATATTTGCATCAACCTCCTTCCTCTCACCATGTTGTATTGTATATTGTGATGTAGTAGTGGCGTCCTCGAATATATTGCATTGCAGCAGCAACATCTTTCCGCATTATGCATTACGGGGAGTGGGGAATATAAACATGCAAGAACATTTTCAAAAGGATCAAAGAGCTGATGAGAAGCCGGAGCCCGGTGAGACAAAGGAACTTCAAGTGATTATGTGGGAGTGCATGTAAATAACCCATCTCAGCTTCGACTTATAGTCTTATACACACTCATCGTCTTGGATTACCCGAGCTTTTGTTTTCCAGCATCAGCATCAGCAGCAGCAGCAGCTCTTTGTCAACAAATTCGCGTCGTCTATAAAGTGCGGAAAACAATTTACAAAATCGGGCAGCAGTTTGATGCGAGCCTCCTGCTTACAACAGACAAAAATGCTGAGACCTGCCTGCATGCTTCTAAATCCACAAACTGATGGTTGGACGTTCTTAAGTACTGAGTAAACTTGATCTTTGTGTGTCCTCTCAAACGCGTAGGTACGTCGCCACACAATGTCCGCCATGTCGCTGTGGAGGTGAACACTCCGAACGTGACATTGTGCTGTTTTGTTGTTGAATGAATAATGTGCATGGGAGTATAATGAGAGGGATGATTACCAAACAACTCAGCGTAATTAGGAAGATTCAAAAAAAAAAAAAATAAAGGAAAATTGCTTGCTTATTTATCTGCGGGAAGCTGGATATTTTTTGGGGAATGAGAATTAAACTGCGCCAAACATTATCAAACACTTGAATTAGTTTGAATGTCGCAACTGAAGTGGGATGAATGCGCTGTTATCAGGATGTTGCATATTCCGGAGTCAATTCAAAAAAAAAGTAAAGAATGAATTGAAAGGGACGATTAGGTTTTCCTTTCAAATTTTTGTTTTTCCTCCAAAGCCTGCAGACCATCATTTGATGCTTCATTGTTTGTGTGTAATAAATATATTGAGCATTACATTTGTAAGATGTCCACCCCAGCAAGAGTCCTTGAAAATGGAGCAAAAATACAAAAGAAAATAATGGATTGTGAACGAGTTCAGACAATCAAAAAACACGGACTGTAAATAACTCGAGTTACTTTTTATGCAGTGTGTACTTAAATGACGATTTGTGCTGAATGTTTTGTAGTTAAGTACGGAACATACAATGTATGAATCACAAGAATATATAAGGGTTGAGTGTTCCCATTCAGTTCAGCGTACATGTATTTACAAATTAGTCTTTTGTGGTTTTCATGCAATTGTACAGTTAAAAGAATAGATTCCATTCAGCACACTTGGACTCAAAAGAACGCACAAGAAAGAACTACATTTTGTACAATGGCATAAGGGCTGCAATGAGGGATGAGTGAGACCATGTGGTGAAAACAATTTCTTAAGTACTGTTACGTCACATGAATAAAAATGCAAGATTTCATTTTTTTTTAAATAAAAAATTAATATAAAAAGTCGTGGTAGGGAGAGTTACGGGGAAATTTATTTATACGCAATTTAAAATAATAATATTAATATTCTGTTGACATTGAATTGTTTTTGTCTTCCAGGAGGATACTTCAATGTAGTTCAATAATGGTTTTTGAGCAAATCCTGACCTTGAATATTTGTGAATTTTAAAAGATAAAATAAGTGAGCTTAATCCATTTATGAGCAACCAATTCCCCCAGAATTTTGTTTTTAACTCGAGAAACTTTTGATTACCAATGATTGAAGCAATTTTTTAACAACAATGTAGCAAAATTTGACCTTGAATGAAATTTCATTTTCAAAATCTCAAAATAAATGACTTAAACTCGTTTTTATAAGCCACCTGTCATTTCATTTACATTTTTAAAGCAATTTCCTGCCGAAAATTTGACCTTGAATAAAGGACCTTTAAAACAATTCAAAATAAATGACTTTAATATGTTTCTGAGCTCTCTGAAATTTTATTTCCCAATTTTTAAACATTTTTATGAAGCGAATTTGACCTTGATGAAGTAATTTTGAAAAAAAGAAACAACATTTAACCTTAAATGAAATTCCATTTTCAAAATCTGAAAATAAGTGACTTAAGCCCGTTTTAAGCCTCCTGCAATTTTATTTACCCTTTTTTTAAACAATTTAATGAGGAAATTTTGACCTTGAATTAAGTACCTTTAAAAAAAATTAACAATGTAGATTTTGCCGTTTTAAATCTCTCACACAATTTTATTTTCGTTTGCAAAATTATTTTAACAAAAAGACTTGACCTTGAAATTTGAATGAGGTGATTTTGGAAAAAAAGTTTTGCTTCTGACAAACTATGAATGTTTTATGCAAATCAGTTTGTGATTTTAAGCTCTTAGCTCACGATCATGGTAAAAGGACATATCCCTTTTAACAACTTAATTTAACAGACTCTTAAAGCCCAGTTAAGTTATTAAAAAAGTTGTTAAGTTGTTAAACGAATTCATGCTTCCTTGACTATATTTTCAAAAAACTCTAAATTGCATGATTTTATTACTCCAAGTCATATTAAATTACAAACAAACTTTATCCAAAATGTGGTTGAAAGCACTTCATAAAATGAAGAAAAACTTATATGGCGGCCAAAAAGGAACAAGATACAATCTTGATAACTTGATAAGTTTGGTTGTTAACAAACACAAACATCATTCATTTCGTTTTTGCTACACAAAGTTTAAATTTATCATCCCATTAGTCTCAAACAACACTTATACTTTACACTATATGTTGTACTCCAACCTATGCACAGGTAAACTTAATGTACGATTGTGTACACCTATAAAGATCGCCTCAAGGTATTGCGCTCAAAATGACTTCATTACTCTCGCCAGATTTTATCAGCGAAGCTCTTTCTGTTGGCGGACGCGTTGCTATTAAATTGTTCACACTTATGCAACCATATTTTTGTTAATCTTTTACAATTATTTGTGTATGAGAAAAGTGGAGAAAAAAAATTAAAAACAGTGACTCCCCAGCCTCTCTTCCCAACAATATGTTGCATGGCTTGGCAACCACACGACGACAGTCCTCCTGGATGACAAACTATCATTTACGAAACCAAGCAATTATACTATGCATCGTTTTTAGCTGGAATATCAACTCAAATGCACAATTTTCGGCAAACGTAAATTGTGACTTGTTGTGTGTATTTTACCTACAAGTGTATTTATGAAGAAAAGAAAAGTACACGATACGAACTACGAATTTAAGTGTACAACTATAAACGTTGCAGGTTTCTTTATAACAGGTGGTTTTGTCGGCTACGTTCAAAAGATATCGAAACATTATAACTACCTTGTTGTAATTTATGATTTTCTCTCTGCGCCGCGTCACTACAAATGTGTGTGTGTTTCCTTTATTTAAATTGTAACAAAGTCCGAAAAGGGAACACCATAAATTGTTAATTAGTGTTTTAATTTCGACATAACACATTATGAGCATACGTGTAGCTGCATCCTACATTTTCTAATAAAGGATAATTGGCTTAAGCTGCTGCATGGCCAGCTTTTTTTTAATGGCTGGAAATATTTTCAGTTAACCGTCGCCCCCTTACGCTTAACAACTATCTAAAAAGTGGCATTGGCCGTTTAAGTATTAAGTATTGAGAAGTGCACATACGTTGTAAAATGTCTGTAAACTGCTTATTTGGCTTATTTTGTTGCAGTTGAGTTATTTGTGTGCGATGTCATCAGTGCGGTATTCGTAAGGAAACGCATCCCCCCGTAAAATGTAAAATGGCAATTACTGCAGTGGTGAACCACAAGATCAAAAGTGTTGACTGTGAATGCGAGTTCATTGTGTCAGGTGAAAACTTTAATAAAATGGGATTAATTGAAAGTTATGTCGGTAATAAATGTAACTGCTGCACATTATGTAATTTGAATGACCTTAGTCTGGTGCAATAATTTATTTTAAAGTACAGGAGTCATAAAATGCAGCTGTGTGTGCAATTGAAGATTACTAAGTTGAGAATTGTGTAATGAAATTTTAGTATAGGGCATATTCAAATTAAATGCACCATTATTGCAAAAGTGACATAAATCAAAAATTGTTGTTTTTGATTTATTGGTGCACAAATTTTTAAAAGCTAAATGAAAGTTTAATAGTTTAAAATTGTTAACGATTTATTGAATTAAATAAGTAATTGTCGATTTATCATGGAAAAGCAACTACAACAACTAAGTAAAATAATTTCATCTGGAATATTAATTTTAAACAGAATATTCATTGTTTTTTGTAATTTCGAAATGGTTTGCCTTTTTTATTGACAAAATATTACTGACTTTATAAAGTTTAAAGTTTACTTATTAAATATAATTTTTGTAGTCATTACTTTGTGTTAATAAAATAAATAATTCTTAAAATACATAATAAATAAATTAAATCGTATATCACTTAATTTTCAACGAATTTTAATTGAAGTTGTTGGAATGTTTTATTGATAAATATTGTCTATTTTATAAATTTTGAAGTTTACTTCTTAAAAATAAATTAATAAATTTTTAATTTGTGTTAAATAATAAAAACTATTTAAATAATACAATTTATAAAAAATGCAGTTTAAGCTTTGACTTAAGTCGGGTTTTCATTATGGCAAATAAATATTTGTGAAGAACGTCTCAACTTAAAATATTATATATAAAATTACATAATGTCCAAAATTTAACTTTGTCAAATTAAATAGAAGTTCAATTTAATCAAAGGCAAATTTCCGAAAAAATTTAAAAATTGCAAAAATAGTTATTAAAATACTTAACTTCACCATTATTATGTTTTCCTTTTTAAATATTTTAAATTGTTCATATTGTAAGTGAGAATTAATTTTTCAATAAAATTGTAAAACTCATTTTTATGAATTATGTCACTTCAAGTTCACTACGACAAAATGCTTAAGTACCTATATAAATAAACTAAAAGACCAATTTAACTATATTAAAGACCGTTAGCATAAAATAACAGTATTGAATTTCAAGGAGGATAATCCTTTAACTCTTTCAGTAAAAAAACTTAAAAGGACAACTTCCGATATTACAAGGAATTATAGAAAACAAGCTGTTAAGTATGTACTTAATATGAAAAAAATGCTTAAATAGTCCTTTTTTAAACTCAAATAACATGTTTTCCTATTCCAATAACCATCCAGCCATATTATATTCACCACCAAAGAAGCAAATCGTTAAACCGACTTCATTCCGCGCGGTAAGTGCGTATCAAAGACTATATAATAAAGCGGCACGCAAAAACTTAAATAGACATCTTACAGCGTATCGCTTTACAAAAACATCATGCAACTATTAGATTAGAGCATAAAAATTACACTTCACAAGAATTATGATTACATTATACAAGAAGTTCCATACAACAAAACTGCACACGCATAAAAATCAAACAATCGGATTGTTTTTTGTTTTTTTTTTACAGATGATACGCGCGATGCAACATCTCTGCACGTCTGGCATTTGTGTGCTCTTTAAGTTGGATGCACACACGTCATGTCACCACCGCGCGTCCGCAATCCTCATGGCATATTTGTGCGCGCATCCATTGCACGATCCACTCCTTTATGACTTATTATTCACGGATGCACATCATACCATGCAAGATGCAGACAAGAAAATGATTTTAATTTACTTTAATTATTTCTATTTATCAGGAATCACTTTATTTCGCACTGTCTTTTGTTGCTCGCTGCTGCACACATCGATCCCCGCCACACCATACACAGCAAAGTGGTTAAGGAGTGGCATAAAATGCTTCATCCATTTTAGATAACTTTTTGACATTCTCCACTCGCGATGGCAGTCGGGAGAGTCAGTTCCTTAACAGAGACTCAAAGATGCATCCAAACAGTCCACTTGTATTATGGCTAGGATTTCTGCATATTGATGTGTGATTCTCTGCGTTGCAATATTATAGGCATTCAAACGCAGCGTGCATGCATGTTGCAATGCAACAGAACAAAGCGTAATATAGGTACTTAAAGATTGGCATACAACGAGCACACATAATATTACAAAACCAAGCAACAAAACAGCAAATGCAACACAAGAAAAAAAATGGAATAAAATATGGATGGAGAAGCGCACTTATATGCAATTCCAAGAGATGTACGCAATGTCTTTGCTATTATGGTAATTGAATAGAGCACTATTCTTGACAAATCGTTACAAATCGTTGATTTAATTCAATATATACAACGTGAATTATATAGAAAAGGAAGGTAGTCGGCGGCAGAATCTCACATGCAGCAGCTCCACATTGTGCTTCTTTACTTATATTATTATGTATTCCTCTTCATGCGCTCAGCGCTTTATAAAGACTCTTCCTATCTTTTAATGTGCACTGCAGTTTGTTTTTTTTTTCCCCCCAAGAAGGGTGTTTTATAAAATCGTTGCAGTCATGCGCTTTCTATACTTTGCGATTAACTTTACATTCAATGATCTCCGGTGCTTTAAAACTGCATCGTGGTCGCACCACGCATAGCCACACTTTTTTTTATTGCTACCTCATTGCGTTTTTGAAGTAAATGCAAAAAACAAGCAAACAAAAAAAAGTGCCTTCTCGTTTATAAGAATAAGCAACAACAAAATGTAATATATTTTGCAATAAAAAGACTTACCTTATTACGCGTATCTAAATTCAAATGGAAAACAAAACAATATTCCTGCTAATTTTCATCACAAACATAATCGTGTGTGTATCGTTTTAAAAAAAAAAGGAGTTTCATGTTGACATACAACCTAATTGTAATACTGCAAGTGTTAATGAACTTTTAGAACAAATAAGTGCGTTATATTACTATGCAGTCTGCAACCGGTTGGGGTACATCAGCCACAATAATATCAGTGAAGTTGGATATATCAACAACATGACTAAAGTTAAAGCGTTGCAAGAAAATATTATGGCGCAGAGAGTCCGCACTTCGTTTTGCAAAGTTGCGCGCGCCGATAAAATTGTCAATGTAAACACTGCAAAATGATGATACAATATTAAAATGGAACTTATTTGCACATCATGCGAGTATAGCAGCAAACAAGTGTAGATATGCAAGGAAACACGTATAAATTTAAAAATAAACATTATCATGTTATTTTCGCGTTTAACGCGGGTTTTTATTAGTATCAAGTGTGCGTTGGGATGCAGTTTTTTGATCGTACGTTAATGTTAATGTTAATGTTAACGTAAATATTCGTTATTCGTATCAGGTTTTAAAACAAAATTTATTTCGATGTTTTGTACAGGTTCAGGAGATTATTAAAGTGGTTTATTGTTTCCGTTTGTACTTAAGGTACTTAAGGTACTTAAGATTTGAAGGAATAATGTTTGAGGGATGAAAATTGTAATTTTTAATTCAAACTATAACAATTCCTATTTATAATAAATCGAGATGATATTATACACAACACTTTCTTGTGTGTAATTCCATTTATTTAAAATTAGGATTTTAATTATATGAAAGTTGAATTTTAAAATTTTTGCTCATTAAATATTAAAATGACGTAAGTCAAAAAAATTTGGTTTTAAGGCAATGTTTTAAATTAGATTGTGATGTGCTTCTTTCTCAGGATTAGGTAGTTAGAAAGCCCTTCTGGTAATAGTTTGTAAGGACCATTTTGGTTATAGCTTTTAAAATTTTATTTTAGACCCTTCCAACGACAATTCAAACTCTAAGGTTTTTTTTAGCCCTTCGGGGGTTTTCCTACAAATAATGCATAGTCTGTTGTGTGCATAAGTTATTATTTAATATAGCATGTTTAACTTAACTCGTTAAGTCACTCCTAGTTGCTCTAAGCTTTTTTTCATTAAAGCACATTATGCTTCTTTTTTTATGTAAAAGAAATTAAATTACTCAATTTCAATTCGAATTTGTTGTATTAAAATGCAAAATAATTTTGAATTACATATTTGAAATGCTTTTTTTATTTTTAAATATTTAATTAAAAAAACACTTTTAAAATTAAGAATTTATGAATTTGAATTAGTTTAATGAAATAACATAAACTTTTTTAATCACAAAAACATGAAAATCACTCAATAATATAAATACTAATAATATTAATCGATTTTCTTCAAATAAATTGAAGTTCTTTCAGCCGTTTTAGTGCTAAATTTCATTTCGAAATAAATGGAATAAATCTTGAAATTTGAATTAAAAATACATTTAATTTAAAAATAACGTTGTTTTAAATAAAAATTGAAAATAATAAAACATAAGATGCTAAGGTTTGTGTATTTTAGAGAAGCTTCCGTTGATATTAGCTTATTGTTATCAATTATAAAGAAAAAATTGTTAAAAACTAAATCATTTAAATAATTGTTGTTGTTGTTTCTTTTTTTGGGTAAAAATTATTACAGTAAACTTAAGTTTGATAATAATTTAAATCACTTAAAATATTTTAAAATTTTCAAAAGTCAATAATTTCAAATTAAGTCAGTTTAGTATTAAACATGCAATTGCATTAAAAAATCACAAACTTCTTTTAAAGTGACTTAAATTTGGTTTTAAAAATTAGTTCTCTCCATTACAATTAATCAACAAAAAAAAACTAAGTATTTCAAAAAAAAAAATGCAATTAAATGCATTGAGTGCAGTAAAAAGCGGTCAATGAGTGTAGAGGCTTTTTAAAATGTTTTCGAATTTGTTAACAGGCTTAAATAAAGTCAATACTTAGTACAAACTTGCTTAGTCTCCATAATAATATGCCGAATACGATATCAGCATTTATGCGTCCGTCAATGTCGTCAGCAGCAGCATAAAGACGCACAAATAAAATGCGTTCGATGCATCAAGAAATAGCGCGCAGCTAAATATTTGACGGCATATAAAATGATAGTGCACTCAAGTGGGGACTCTCGCACATCTATGGCAGTGAAAATATGCGTGCGGCATGGATGATACACATAAATTATGCATATGGGGACATTGTCTGCGTGCATTTTATTTTTATTTTATTTTTTTCCAGTTGCGATATGTCGCATAGAGGTATCGTTTTATCCATTTAAATTGAATGTGTCGACTGTTTTTGGAATGGCTTATAAGACAAGCAAGTGGTGCTAACAGACGTGAGCACAGACAATACACCATATCGGACTTTATACGGTTTTGTTTGCCTTCAATTTGTTTCAATAGTCAATAAATTTACGATCATAATATATTTTGTATGCTCACCGAAGAGGAGTGATGGAAAAAAAAAACTATGCACTGTACATTATGCTTGTTGCATATTAATTAACATCGAATAAAGATTGTATTTTAAATGTAAATAAATACAAATGCAATTATAATTGTTCTCTTTCTATTTTATTTCTCGCTGTTGGATTTAGACCAGAAAAAAGTTGATCCCGCGGTTTTTAATTTAAGTCGATCACTGCAATTCTACTTAAATTATTAAAATACGCAACAATAAACTGGGTGCTTGGAACAAAACAAAAGAGCTCGCACCAGACTACCATACTTTTTATTGCACTATTTGTATTAATCTTGGAAGTATTACAAATGCCGGGAAGAAGTCGATGTGAACACACTTTTCACCGCACCTTAATCATTGTCATGTTTGCATTAGCAAATACTTGCTCAATACTCTTGAGTGACTATTAAAGTCTCAGCCTACTGAGTAGGTACACTTTTAGAACCTACCCACATATCGTTGAGTTTTATATCTGGCGCATTTAAACAATTTTATTACTGTGCGCTGTCTTTTAATGAGCAATTCTTGTATCGGGTTTTTATGTGTTTTCTTGTCAGGCACACGCGAACTCGAACACAGTGGAAAAAAAAAAAAAAGTGACGCCCAATAAAATTAAATGCAAACACCTTCCCCGATGCAAGCCCCAACTTTAATGCGCATTCTTATTATATTGTCAAACGTTTTGTATATTTTTAATTTTATTTTAAAGCTTAAATCATTCAGCGGAATCACCCTGTTTTGTTGCAGTATTTGTATAATTTCGCAACCTACTACTATAATAATATATTTTTGTAGTTCTGTTAAAATATACGTTTTTCCATGTTTAATAATCGTTTTTTATTTTTGTTTTTTACTGTGTTGCACTCAATTTTTTGGCGCCGCGTAAACAGGTACACGGTTAAATGAAGAGAGAAAAATTTGCTGCAATAACAAGAAAATCACGAAAAAATTAAAACGCAGCCATGTATCAAAAACCAGTTCTCTTTTATTTGTGTTTTGGTATACATAAGTATAATATTCTGGTGTTTTGCCTCCATCTCCTTGCGTTTCTATTCATTTTTCAGATTTTTGTATACCCAATTGTTAAAATTGGGTGGGTACCCAAAATTCATGTCATTTAGTTTGACAAATTAGGCAATTTTAAAAAATGTAGGCTTTGTCCTCACTTTCTTTCAGACTCTAACTGATTAAATAACAAAGTTAAAAGTAGGAAATGATAAGTAAAAAAGAGAAATGACTTAACTACAAAGAATATGAAATGAAACAAACTCCCTTAAGACTTTAGCCTTAAACTTCTCTCTTTACAATGGCAACATTTAAAAAAATAAATCAATAAATTGTAATACACTTTTTAAAATTGGGTTTAGCCCTAACTTAAAGATTCAAATTTTAAGGCATAAGCCAATTTAAAATAGTGTAATAAATTTATTGACCTATTTTTTTAAGGTTGCCATTGTTTTAGGAATACGCTTAAGATAGATATTCTTTAAAAACAAAACGCAAAAAAATAAAATGCAGCAAACATTAAAAAATTTGTATTTAAATAGATTAATAGGCTTTTTTAAAAGTAATTAGATTTTCAAAACAAGATAATGCAAGCAACTTAGATTCAACTCGTTTGCCACTAAGTCAGAGGATGTTTTACATAAAATAATACAAAATAAAACTCGCGTTATTAGGAAATCACACCTTTTTAATTAATAATATCACTCCCACTTAAAAATCATGACCAAAAAATTAAATTATTAAATTATTTTTTAACATTTTTTTTCCCCAATTTAAAGGATGGAGAAATTTACATACATTATAATTAAAATAAAAAAACAGTACTATCAACTGATAAATAAAGCGTATTCCAAAATTAAACACAATTTCCATTAAGGAACCCCAAGAATTGTCACCATTAAAAAATATTGTACAAAATCCGCGCTGTTTTTCTTTTTAGCCTGCCAGTGTTCGCGATTACGCGAGTCATGCAATTCAAAAGCAGCGCTGCAATAACTTGCTGTAGGTATATTCGTTTCTCTTATACGAATTTTAATTCAACTTTGTATTCATTTCGTATGGATGATGTGGAAGTGAGTCAACAGAAAAAAAAATATTAAAAAAATATAAAAACCCATACACACACAAAGCAAACGAAACAACTATGAGTGGAGAAAAAAAAACGACATAAATGAGGAGCGCATCAAAGCTTGGGATGCCATTCATACTTATGGCGCACAAAACACACATACCGTCACAAATCCAGAATTTTTTGAGGGTGTCCAAAGAAAAATCAAGTCAACCTGCATGCAAGCTGTTAGTTAGTTTGAACAAAAGCGAAAAGTCATGAAACGATCGAAATGAAAAACCCCATCCAGCGAATACACCGCCGCGTTTTTTTTGTTTTTCATTCCATGTTATGAAATGGACACAACTATCGGAAAAGCTTACATCAACTTTAGCCCAAACTGTGGTGTGTTGTGTACAATTCCCAGCACGTTTCGTCTGAAAAGGTCAACCACCGTGGATGAAACACACAAAACATGTTCACGTCCTATTATAATGTTGTTTTTTATTTTTTTGGTACATATAGCATAAAAGTTTGAAATTTTATTGAAAAATGCAATTTTCTTTTTTACACTCTATGGCGAGGAAGTAAAATGCATTTAAATACGGTGACAAAATTTATGGCAATTCATAAAATTGGAAGCTGCAATGTAATAAAGCGCGCGTGCTTAAATCAAGCGAATCTCAACCGTGGGTTCATACGCATTTAAGCTTGAAATGGCAATTACATTTTACATCACCTTGTGTCGAATTGTGCAAATAAGAATAAAATGAATATTTTCTAAAGTTATTCGCTACAAGTTAAATAAATTTACTGTATTATGTATATTTGCAAAGATCATTGTCATCAAAATTTACTTTAAACTTACGTTACTACTTAAAAGATAAACTAAGAAGCTACAGCTACACTTTAAAAAAGAAAATAAACAAACAGGCCACGCTTTGATGTACACACACACACGCTGACTGCATTCTCCAATCATAATCTTATGGCGCATTCTATTTTGTAATCACACTAATTACTATAACCACTCAAGATTGCAGGACGTAGACGTGACGCACACGGTAAGCGTTGTGTATTAAAATGCTTGGTAATAACGTCGATGGCACATCCTCGAAGAGACATTGACTCGGCAGAATGATGGTATTTAAGCTTCTTTTTTTATGGACGCAGTTTTATATTTGTGGATGCATCTTAAGTTATTTTTGCAGCAGGTATTTTTAAAATTATGGCTTAATATTCCAGTGTAGGAGGTTTCAATTAATTTTTAAAGATTTTATTTATAAACAAATAAAATATGTACTTTTAATTACTTTATTTTCAATTATCATTACTTAAATATATTTAATTATCATTACTGATAGTTAATTATCATTACTGATAGTTAATTATCATTGGTAATAATTAGGGATCTTTACATACAGTTAAGTATTTATAGTAATACTTAATTAGCATTACTAATAGTTAATTATCATTGCTAAACAAACAACCAAGCATTAATGATCATTAGAAATATTTTACCTTGCTATTTGATGACCAATTTTAATTGTTTACATTTTTAAATGCGGTCAAAGCACTCACCAGTCACCATATATGCATTATCCAAGTAATATAATAAGAAATTCTTTTTCATACACTGCTTTTTATCATTCCATTTTGGTTATTTACATTTTTTTTTTAATTTTTTTTTTTTTTTGTATTTTTCTCATCTTTACATCCTCCTCCTCAGCTTCGTTTACTCTCTATCCCGTTGTTGTTTCTCAACGCTTTTTTTTCTCTTTTTTTTGTGAGGATAAAGAACACAAAATGATGAAAATAAAAAAGCAAGAAAATTTTAACGGCGCGGCGTAGTAAACAAGTGTGTGGAAAACTCGTTTTTTGACCTAAAAGCAAGTTATCGCGGCTCTCAAGTCAAATGCGAGAAAATAAACAAAATAATATTACAAATGGTGAAATGGGGGGAAAAAAGAAAAAAAAAGGTGGATGTAACCACGTAGGAATGGTGAAGAGGCGAAGAAATGTATAAGTGAAGAGTTATAAGACGAAAGGCCAATCATACATATGTCTTCCGTTGAGATATTGTAATTTTGTAACATTACAAAAAGGGAAAAACGGAAAAAAAAAATGACGAGGAAACAAAAAAATTAAACAGGCGGGTTATTGGGAAGAGAAAGTACCCACATATGCAATGCGCCGCGATGCATTTATGTGTTACAGCTTTTTGAGTGCGACTATATAAGTATACGTTCCTTAATTCGTTTCTTTCGTTTCATCTGCATCTTCCACAATAATAACAATAATTTTTATTTGACGTTCGTGCTGTGCTGTTAAGGCTAATCAAAAATACAAGAAACAAAGCAATAATAATAAGACCCTTCTATAGTGGCAGCCGTAACAGGTTTGGTGGGGCCTCACAATTCCAAAAGTAATATTCAACTTCATACCACAACGACAATCATTGCGGGAAACAGTTATTGGGCTTTATTATTCTCTCATCCCGATGGACATTCAATTTTTAATTTTTTTTTTTGGGGAATTCAATGATTATATCGCGTTTTAAAGCATGTCAAATATTTAGGCGGCAACGAATTCAATTTTATACGCATCAACGTGCAATTAGAAGTTGTCATAAAAAAAAATTGAGACCGAAAAAAAAATGATTAAAAAATTAAAATTAAGGAAACACGTTTTCGTCGAGGGCTATTCCGCTGCAATCGATTCAATTACCCAGCAAATATTATTGGCGACTACCGGTTAAATGCTTTGTATAGCAGAGAGGGTGTGGGGGACAAGTTCCACATTGTTGTTTTCCTCAAGTTTATATTCTTTATTGCAGAAATGCCTGCATGTGCGGGGCCGCTGGCCGCTGCTGTGGTTGCTGATGCTGCTGCTGCTGCTGCTGGTGCAGCACACGAGCAGGCGTTTTATCCGTGCGCGGCCCTACCCAATCGTTTCGTGTTATTTATTGAAAAATTATATTGTTTACACTCAGCGAAACTTTAACGGCCGTTTTGCGGTGGCCATAAAATGTTAATACTATTGAATTCATAACGATCGTCACATACACACAATGCACATTTATGGCAACTGCATGTAACGACGACGAGTGCATACGCACACTGCAACCATATAAATATGCACTTTAATATGGTTAAAGTTGTCATATTTTTCATGCGGTGGAAATTCCTGACAAGCTTTTATTACCAACAGGTAGGCAGGTGTAGGCAGTTTATACTTTATAGTTGGTGTGTGTTGCGGCTAAAGTTGTGGTTGCATTTTTACTGTATTTTGTTATTTATAATGCAGTTACAGTACTGAGTTAGGAAATTTAAAAGTTTTAGATATTTAGAATGCAGTAACTTTAATTTTACAGGTTTAATCCTCTTAAATTGCATCATAGTTTACATTTAAAGGTATTGAAGCTTACAATTTAAGACACTAAGTTTACTTAAGATTATAATCTTTAATAAATAATTATCTTAAAATAAAAAAGTCATACAAATCGTCTGTGACAATCGATCAAAGTCTTTAAGTATCTTACGTACTTAATATATACTTAATACTCAAAAAAACCTTTAGAGGAAGCTTGCTTTTTTTAATTATTTTTATATTAAATTCTGTATGCAGAATTCTTACCTATCGTTATAATTCTTCCTAAAAAATAATGAAATAAGATATTAACCTTTTTTTTGTTAGTTGGTTAATACACAATATTCTTAAAAATGTTAAAGTTGTAAACAAAAATTAATTTTCGATAATTTAAAATGACATTTAGAATGTAGCGTCGGAACACGGATGTACGATCATTTTTAATATTTATTTCGCATTTTATGTACTCACGTTATCTTCAACTGTTCAAATTATGACCACTGTAACAAGAATTTGTAGATATTCCATATTTTAAGCCAAAATGAAGATCGTCGTTTCAGTGCTTCGATTTGTCAGATTTTTAATCATTGCTTTTAGTAAAAATAAGTTTACCACACTGCACTTAAATTATTAATCACCATGTTTGTAAGCTTCAATACATATTTTTATTTAATTAATAGACACACGCTCTTAATTTAAATGCCACCAATTTTAGAAATTTCAAAAGTTTTTCGGTATTTTGAATATAATAAAAAAGGGTCTTAATTATGACTTAAAATAATAAGTAAAAAATCGTTTTTCTATCCAACATTCTTTACACATCCTTTAGATCTATAATATTTGAAGTCTATTGGCCAAAAGATGATAATTGTTTGATCGAAAATTAAGTCTTAATCCTAAATTTCCTACAACACCAAAAAATTGTGAAAATTTTTATTTAGGGATTAGTCCTTAATAATTGAAGATAAAAATGTACCACTTGATCATTTTATTTAAAAAAAATTAATATGCACTTTTGTATTTTGAAAAAATAAAAATAGAACTGAAATTACCGTTAATTAATTTAATTGTGATCACCTAATTGTCCAATCCCGAATGAAAACAACAATTAAGTCATTAAAATTAACCTAAATTAGGAAGAAGACTCTTAAGCTACTTTGAATATTACGGAAGACATTTCCAATCAATAAATAAAAATTATTATAAAATTGAAAATTGACAGTTTATGCAATATAATTAACTACATCAAAATGCAGTGATATGTTCCCTGTCTACAAAATGACAGACCGACGCCAAACAACAATTTTCATAATACCTACTTGAACATTATAACACGGCATGATATGTTGCAAATGTTGGTGTTTTAATTAAGAGTAATCGCAGACGTTTATTGATTAACGTTAATGCATAGAAAGTAGCGAATGCATAAAACAAATTTACAAAAATATGTTTATACAGTTGGAAGAAGCTCATTTTATGTGGAACGGCCACGGCATGCGACACTCCGATGCATGTTGCATACACAACAAGACATCATTATTCTTCTTATTATATGTTAACAATTCTCTTTTGCAGTGCATCAATGCAACATTGCATTATGAAGAGTTGCATTGGAACGCGCACAATCTAATGATACACCGCGTGCATATAAAGAACTAAAACACATGTCCAAGATAATTGGCGCAAAATGACAAATAGCCCAGCTATCCATCATAGTCCAATGTACATAAAATGCAATCTATCTGCATGCACATTACTGCAGCAGCGACATCTCGCACGCCGCGCCGCGGCGGCTGCACATTTAAATATATTGTGCCTTCTTTTATTTATCGTACATTATTTTTAATGCTGTTGCCATGTATATTATGTTTATGATTGTGCTAAGCAATTTGGAGTTGCGACTGCCACAACTTATAACGTACAGAGATGCTCATAAAAACATAATATTCTTAGTCCACTGTTGCCAACTGAGGGGATTTGTCACCAAATTGGTCATTTTTGAAGGTGTGGTCTTGACAAAAATTTGAGTTTGGTAACAAATTATTTTTCGTTTTACAAAAAATAAATAAAAAAATAAAAATACAAAAAAATAACAATTAAAAAAAAAAACAAAAAAAATTGCAAAAAAATTTTTGTCACAAAAATTCGACATTTATTTTTATCAGCAGTCACAAGTCACAGCCGACTGGTTAGTAGTCGATTCAGTTTAGTCATGCATGAGGAATTCTTACAGTTTACAGAAAAGTCGTGCACGCTTGATTAAAGTTTAATAATTTATCATTTAATTTGATGTCGATGAATGACAAGTGTCCAAATTCAATTGCGATTGCGTTACATAATAATGACTTACCCATTAGTATCACACAGAAAGTGCAATTAAGTGACAATGACATCGATGGGATAATTTTTAAATTGATCATCTGTTAATATTTAACATCAAGTTACACCATCTCGTTGGTATTTAAGTAATTACACATATTATAATAATATTTGCAACTTATTAAAACTGTGTTTATTTTAGTGACAAAATTGGTGTTTTTAAAATTTATTTGGTGACAAAGTGGTGATTTATAAATAATCCCTAACAATTTCAGCTCTTGAGTTGGCAACACTGATTGTTGTGAGTATTTAATTGTATGCATCGCGATACGCGCAATTCCCTATATGTACGTGCATTGTGTTAGTATTTCTGCAGAAGTGATGCACCGCAGTTTTGAGTTGGGAATGGCTGAGCGAATCGAGTGGATAGTTTTGCAAAAGATGCTGGGCTTGTGCCTTAATGTATAAAATATGCACAAATAGCCACAACCACGCTTACACCATCATCGCGATGCACATCTTAATATCACTGCCGTCTAAATGGGCACATTTTACTATTTCAAATAATCACATAAACATACAGTATTTATATTAAAATGCATTTGACAAGAAGGGGAGGTTGGGGGGCAATCCACTATACTCACATTAAAATGCCATTTGCCTCGTCTCGTTTGAATGGCACAACATATAAAACTAGGATTATGCCCACTTTACCCAAAGAGAGTTGAAGAGACACATCTTGTTGTTGCAATAAGAACCAACCAAATCGACCAGGTTATCGCAATGTGATGTAGTCGTTTGCCTTGCAACTTGCCCAGTTAATGCAGTACAAAGACCTCGACTCTGCAACAGCAATGGTTTTATTATTTTATACGTTTTTTTAAGTACTATCACCGAAGCAATTGCGTGAAATTTCAAATATTATGGCTTTTCAATGGCACCAGGCACGTAGGTTTTTATGCTTGTTACTTGTTAGTCAGTCGTTGGAGTTGTTAAATATTCGTTTAGTTTGGTAAGACAATAATAATTGTGCAATAACAAATATTGTATTTTTATATTATATTATTAGCAGTCAAGGCACGGTTTTAAAAATTGTTATTCCTTTAATTCTTGGTGTACTTTTAGTATTCAGATTGGTAATTTGTTTGTTTTTAGTTAAAGTGCATTGCAATAAAGACTACAATGTATTTTAATTAACGGTTTTAAAATTCTTATGACAATACGTACTTATTAAAAGTCGCTGCATTAGTATTTAAATTTATATATAAAGGTATTAGTAAATTGTTCTATTCACGAAGGCAATTATTTTTATATTTTTTGACAGTTCGCGCGACAGTTGTTATAATCTGACAAGTTTAAAATTAAAGCGCAAAACAAAAACAAACTATATTTAATAGATTGTGTAATAACTAATAAAATATCAAAAATACCAAAATTAATATGGCCATGATATTTTTGACAATTTTGATAATTTTTTTCGACCAATCAGAGCGCTTGTCAAAAATTATGAAAATAATTTCTTCGTGAATAGCGCTAATAGTATTTTACATTTTGAATATTAAATATTGAACATAACCTCACTTTTGAAATTATTAGTGATTTTGACCGAGAGTTGGTTGCTCTCATAAATGTTTGACTTAACGCTCGAGTTGTGCAATTTTATATAATTATAAACAACAACAAAAAGCGTTGCGATTGCGCTACATTTTCTATTTTCTATTTTACTTTTTTTATGTCTCTCTTGTAATTATAATAATTTAATGCTCAAAAATTGTAAATGACGATTTTATTTTATTTAGTTAATTTAGTTAATATGCAATGGTGTATCGACCCACCGAAATTTATTCTATACCCAAAAACCATCGACTCACATTCTACATAATATAATAAAAAGGACACCATACTAAACGGTAATAACTGAATCCACTTCCGACCAACTACGATAATTATAGTGATAGGCTCACATACAAACGCAATCGTAATTTAAGCGATATAATCAGCAAACATAATGTAATTTGGTGTATGAATTATGAATAGCTGCCGGAGTCGGCACTAAGGAGGGGGAAAGCCAAACACCACACCATAATTTAACTAAAAAGGCCGCCACATAAATAGTAATACGCTTTTATGCATAATGTATTAAAAAAAAAATTCGTGTGTGTGCCAAGCAAATTAATTAAACAAATGCTGCAAGTTCAAATAGTTTTATAAATTTCCAGCTTTTCTTTTTTAATTTGTTCAAATTGCATATAAGTGCACTTAACTAGTTCAACATATAAAAATGGAATTGCGTGCAAGTAATAATAGTTTTCGTAATAAGTATTTTTAATCCGCATATCTTTGGCTTCTTATTTGTTCAACAAATGATATATGAGAAATCGCAAACAATCTTGATATTTGACTTAGTTAGGCTTGTAAGAAAATACGCTGGCTTATGTAGGAAAATGCGCTTTAATCGCGATTAATGCAAAAAATACTTACGTGCTTTTAAATGCGTCTAGTTTGATTTGAATCAGTTTAAAGATTTAAGACAGTACAACTGGGTACAATGCAGGGAAAGTCTCATTTGACTTAATAATTTCCAAAGCGACTTAACTGAAGCAAAAATTGTTAAATTTAGGAAAATTGAGATTAAAGTAAAAATTTTTGACCTTGAAAATTTATTTGATTCATTATTAGATGATTAATTAATTTAACAAAAAATTAAAATGTTTTATCTTTTATTTAACTTAAAAAACAAAGTGACTTAACATTTTAATTTATGGCTTATTTGACTTTAAAATAATTCCGTAACTTTTTGCATTATGACCTTGAAACTTTCTACCAAGTTTTTTAATTTATTTTAAGGACAAAATCAATAATATAAAAAATATTAAAATTATGTCATTTTGAGGTTATGAACACATTTTTAAATAAAGCATTTTTAATTTATTATGAAAAAATGAAAATGTACAGTAAATCCCATTTCACAAAACACTCAAATTTAACTAAAGAAGAATAGGAAAATTGTAATAATTATTTAAAATGTTTTAAAAAATTTATTTTCATCATTTTTTGACCTTTAATAAATTTTTTTCATTGGAGAAAAGTTGTTTTTGAGACAGAAGGATTTAAATTTACTGCAAATCCCTAGAAATTTCGGTAGTAAAACCTAGACTAACGGGTAGACAGATATTTAAAACGTAAATTTAAAAATAAAATAAAAGCTGGAATTGCAAGACTTTATCTACTCCAGTAAGATAGTTGCAAGAAAAAAAATTTCAAAATTCGTAGAAACATATTATTGCGATAAATGCAAAAGAATTTACAAAAATTATTGACGCTTCGACGTAATTATGCTGCGTCTTATGTATATACGCACGTCATGCTGCAAATGCGCCAATAATGCAGCCTGCAACTCTAACAGATGACGATCTATTATCTGCAATAATTTAGCACATTGCCTTTACTTTACTTACCTACATAACACAAAAAAAAAAAATGGTTGCAACATTACCAAGTTTACGTTTAACCAACAGCGCGAGTACATTTCAAATCGGTATGCGAATTCATGCCTTTATTTGCCCGCATTTTAAATACTTTCGCGTACAGATGCCATAATATTAATGCGGAATAAGTTTGAATTCCAATAATGCTGCACGTAACCGTTTCTTAACTATTCCTGCATGCGAGTGTAGTGAGTACTGTGCTTGATATTTTTTATTGTTGCTGTTATTTTTCTTTATACATTTATCTATATATAAATATATAAAACTCCTTAATGTTCCCCCTACCACTTGCCATACTGTACAGAAGTTGCGTACATTTCTCAAGTCTAAAGTTACACAAATTGCAAATATGTACGAGGCACAAACAATGCATAAATAAACAAAAGAGTGCAGCTTGCAGAGGCAATAATGGCAAGTGGTTATGAACCACGATAGCAACACACATTGCTAAAACATCAACATATCAATAAATGCGAATTATGAAACTTACTTTTATAGCCGCCGTATTTATGAACGATGGAAAGTCAAAAACAAAAAAAATAAAAATTAAGTACAGTGAGTCCGTGCGTTATAACTTATAACTTATAACAGTTACAACTTACAAGTGTGTAGACTTAAATGCATTTTACAAGTACAACGGAGAAACAATAAATTAACGTTCACCACTTAAGTGCTTCCACTTCTATAGCTAACTATAAGTCCGCTAACAAACTAATATAATAACGCTGATGCAAAAGCAATTAATTTCCGCAACTAAGTCTAAGCACCGCGATAACAGGCCATATTAATAATTGTTATTAACTTATTCCGCGGAATTCATGTAATGCTCACAATAAGGCAATTAATTTGTTGGTAATATATCCACGTAAAAACACACACGTTTATTAAAAAAAACAAAACATATTGCCAATAAAAGAATGTCTGTTGAATGTTTTTTTTTGTAAGTACAACCAACAAAGTACAAGCAACACGCTGCGCAACACAACGCAACGCAACGCAACGTTGCTTACCGATAAATTAGGTGCGTTCTATTCAGATCTAATTTAGTTTAATTTTAAATTTTAAATGCAATGCAACAACAAAATGAACCCTGCTATTTATTTTAAGGTTTACTTATCCTGTTTATTTATTAATTAATAAGTATTTATTATTTAGTAATTGGGGCTAAAAAATAATTCATCATTTACTCAAATAACGATGATAATTTGGTACGATTGAAACGAAAAATTCTCTTTGCCTTTTCATTGCATTTAACGACTATGTATGATTTTATTTAAATGAAATGTACTTTAAGTTTATATTTCCAACAAGTGATGCAGTCTTCTGAATTCATTCCTTAAAAAAAGCAACACCTCTTGTCGATTACAGAAAGTATCTCTGTTTAAAATGTAAACCCAATATTGTTCAACTCAAATAAACCAAATGAGATTTGAATAGAACGCATCTATTATCGTCAGCTGCTTGCTTACAAAATATTCATAAAGTCGCAGGTATTATCTTTCAACTTATTAGATTACCGCTTAATTAAAATTCTGAAAGGCACTGCTTCCAAATTGCTTAGAATATTATGCTGAGAAGTTCAACAAACGGACATATTATAATATATGTTTCCTTATATGTGCGCTGCATAACATTGTATATCGGGACAGGCCACACTGTATAAGCATGCAAAGTATAATTTTATGTATATTTCTACATAACTTTGGAAGTTTTCAAACCATACTTACATGTGTGTAATAAATTTTGTATGTGATTATAATAATTAAAAAAGTTAAATCACAGTTACTATAGTTTAAAATGCATCAACAGTTCAAAAGTCTGACACCACTTTGCGCTGTTGCAGAAAAATGACGATTAAAAATAAACGTATAAGAGTGAGTTAATTAATTCTTCTTTTATTTACTAGAGAAACACTAGTTACATAAAATTTTAAAAATAATACGGCTAATAATTATAATTTAATCGTAATTTTTATTTTTTTTTATTTAAAGCTAAACTTTGTTTTTGTCAAAAAAAAAACCTTCTTTCGCTTTAATCACTGCTTCCCCTAATCTGGGAATTCCCACAACCAGCTTTGTCGTTGTTTCGGGTGTTATGGATGCCCAGGCTTCCCTAAGTTTTATGAACAGTGAAGCTAGGGATGTGGTTGGCATCTAGCGAACTCTTCTGTCCAGCTCATCCCTCAAAAGCTCGATAGGATTTAAATCCGGTGGCTGTGGCGGCCATACCGTTATGTTTAATGTTCTTTCAGCTTCCATCTTACGTAAAAGCTCAATGCATATTTTCGATCATTATCCTGTTGCATCACTAATCCTTCTCCGATTCTGGGAACACCACAGGGTATTGCCGTGTTCTCCAGGATGTTCTTATAGCCTTCCTTTCTCAGTATTCCATGAATATGAAAGAGATTTGTTTTGCTATTAGTTAAATGTGGAGTTGTTATAATATCCTGCTTTTAATTTAAATTACCCGTTATATTTTAACAAAACAGTTTAACAACAATAATATAAAAAAAAAAATTCTAAATTAATTTAGAGGAAAATGCATTTATGACAAATAAGCATTAAGGTGACAACTTTCCGTTTTTTGTAATTTTCTGGACTGCATAACTTAAGCAGTGAGAGCCTTTTTGAAGCAGACCAAGGCCAGACTCCAGTTGTAGCGCTGGCAATGACGATTGTAATTTAAGGTAAGCACATCACTTAACTGCCTTATTTTTAAAACGTCCTTAAATAACTGAAATTTGATTGTCTTGAATTTTTAGAGAGAAAATAAAACCTTTCCCAAAATGTAAATATTTAATCCCACAAGATTTTTGCTTTATTTTTATTCCAGTTAACATTATTTATTAAGCAATTGTTTTTTTGATATTTAGCCGATGATAATAACTTTTTTGAGATTAAATTTTTGGGTTATTAAATAAAAAATATTCCAAAATATAATATAGAATTATATAAATAAAATTAAAATTTCAAAATGTTAAAAAAATGTAATTTTTTGGAGCCTTATATGTTTAACATAATTTTATTAGAAACTTTTTATTTCCAAATATTAATCGATTAAAGTTTCAAAAATATACTGCAAAAAAATTATGGCGGAAAATTTAATTTTCATATTGATTTCAACGTTTAGAATGAAAAGGGGTTTAAAACAGATTAATAATTTACAATTAATTAATATCAATTTAAATGCATGTAAATTTGGTTCGATTTAAATTTTGTTAAGCGACTTACACACATATTTAACGTACATAAGAGAAAGGGTGCAACCAAAAAAAAAAAAAATTAAAATATTAATGTAGATTATTGTAGGATAAAATCAGATAAGAAAATTTGCGAAACATTTGAAGTTCAAAATCGAAAAATGTCAAATTTTTTATATCTCAGAAACCTTTAATATTTTTTTAAATTTTTTTTTCACATTATTGTAGGCTTAAATGAGACAAAAAAACTTGCTGAACATTTCAAGGCCAAATTTTGAAAACTCAAGGTCATATTTTTACAATGAAAATGTTTAATTCAAATACTATGTGTTTTAGGGTACTATGATGTTCTACATTATTGATAATCTCAATAAAAGTACCAATTTTGGACAAAAATCAAGGTCAAAATTCAGAAATTTCAAGGTCAAATTTTTCATAATTCCGAAAAGCTTTATTAAAATGTAGTTAAGCAACAGTCGTATATAAATTCACACCTCGCTCTCCCTGCGATGTAGTTTTTTTTTTTAATTCAATTTTGTGGTTTTAAGTCATGTTTTACATTTTTTTTACTATTATTATTATAATTTTAATTCCAAAATATGCACGCAAACATTGTAAGACACCTTCGCTTTATATATTGAAATCTTTTGTAGGCATTTTGAAAAATTGATTGAGGTCACCTGCCCAAGGTATGTATCCACTACTTCTTCGTCTACGTCACAAACAAACGCGCATTTCTTGGATTAACATATTACATCAAAATTCCTATCAAGAGTCGAATTTTCGTGGAACAGACATTTTCAAGCAACAAACACCCACACGAACATCGATTCAACTTGTTGCACACTTTGACTTATGTATTTAAATGTACAGCGCGCATAAAAATACAAAAAAAAAAAAAACAGAAAAAAAAAAAAAAAGCGCGACAATTGAATCACATAATTTATGCTTAACCCGTCCATGATTTGTAAAAGGGAGTATTGGAATTCACGCAATGACCGATATGGCAAAGACTTTGATTAAGTGTGGTTTGTGGCTTAGAATTTTATTGACACTGGGCGCGCATTTACTATGACGTAATGCTGATTTATGATAACCTTTAAGAACTCAAAAGTCTGAAGCAACTTTGTAACTATTTGGGATGAGAAGATCGTATTAACATAATTAAATTCGAAAATATCCAAACTTCTATAACTAATGTGGTAAAAATGTGAATTGAATTGAATAACACCGCAATAACGGAATGCAATGAAATTAGTCACAAAAGGGCGTTGGTTGCACAACAACAAAAACAGCAACAACAACAACGAAATTAAAATAGAAAATGCATTTACGTGGCGTTTTGTGCATGGCGCGCAAATTATTAAATTATCATAAAAGGAAAATAATTGCCTCTTTTAGCCATATGCAAATTTAACGCGAGACAATTCGAGACGGAATGTGTTTGGTTTTTCCATTTTCCTTCATTTCTTTTTATTTCATACCACAAACTTGCTTGTTGTTGTTACTCATGCTCGAATTCGTGTTTCATTATATTTAATGCGTTTGAATTAACAAAAGTGGCGGAAACAATTGGTTCTAGTTTTCTTAAATTATTCATGATATTTATTTAGCTTTTTTTTTTATTATTTATTTATACGAATAACTATAAGTACGAATGCGTTGGGAGAGCGCACGCAGAATTTCAACAACAACAAAAACACAAAACAAAAAAGGTGTTTGTTTGGTTAGAATTTTGAAGGCGTTCCACACCTCTAATATGTAATGTGAACCAAAAAAAAATAAATGTTACTTCTTGCGGCTGTTGTTGTTGTTGCTGTTGCTTGCTTGCATTATGCTTCAAGTTGCTTATAATTAATTTAAATTCAAAATGTTACAATGATCCCGGTGAGTTTGCGATGCGTTGCTCAACCATGTAGTTAATTACGAAATTCACTTAAAATGCTGCATAATAATATGTGTAGATAGAGGATGTGGCCGTTACTATTTTCGATAAACATTGAATGGTGCGGCTTAATTAAATTCAAAACGGTCGACAATAAATTATTTTCTAATTGTAAATAAATTACTGTTATTGTTGTACTTTAAATTTATTATTTTTTGTGAACACCACACAAAAGTAATTGTGTTTTAAAAAAGCAAAGGGAACAGCTAACCCTTGTGGCTTTTATTCTATTTAGGAAGGAATTTAAATAAAATGTTTTTAATTTATTAAACCCTATTTTACTTAAGCCAAGTATCCTCTTTAAAAGTTAAGTTACTTAAGTACATAAAATGCCTTTTATTTCGTTCGTTGTCATTGCTTTCATATTGCTGCCCAAAAAGTTTTAAACAAAATATTACGTAAGTAAAAAGTGCTGCATTTACGGTTTCGAATATGGTACTTATACCTTACTTAAGTACAACAAATATTGATAATTTTATTTTATATATCGAAATTCGTAGGATTACTTAAGTAAAGTAAAAAGAGCTACAAATTCTTTTTTACTTACTTGTTTCCAATACCGGTGTAAGTAACCCTTAAGTAAAGCCAACAATTAAGCACGGCGAATATTTTTAACGATTACTTAAGTAATTTAAAAAAATTCTTGACGATTTCAAACACCGATGTAAGTTCTCCTTAAGTACGACAAATAACTTTTATTTTATGCAAGTACTTAAGTACTGTCAAATATTTTGTAAAAAGCGCTGCATTTATGTCTTAAGTACGGAAAAATACAATTATTTGATGCACAATTACTTAAGTAATGTTTCCATACATTTTATGCGTAAGAATTTTGTATTTTTGAACACGATACCAGGGTTAAACAATGGAATGTTTAAATTATAATAATTTAAGTCATAACATTGTGAGCACATTTCTGAGCTAATTTTTCTGTACATTAATTAGTTGCTACTTAAAATCTAATTTGGATTCCGTAATTATGTATTTACAAAATGTTTTAATTTAATTCAAATTACTTACACTGGCATTTTCTACATTTTCCTAATTACGTAGAAAAGACGTGATTATATAGTTTCAAAGGTCTGTGAATGCGGGCCAAAGAAAACTATTCCGTACGCGGTTGTTTTCTCCATATTCCACTTTGTTATTCCGTACTGCGTGTCACAGCATTAAAAAGATAATATAAAGCCGGCATAAAATTTAACGTATGTCCCATATCTCAATTCATTAAGGTGTGTATTTCCATTTATTTTGGTATTCACGACAGCGCTGCGTTTTGTAATGGAATTTCTAACGACACAAACCAATGGAAATGCAATTATGTATTATAATATGTGAAGGCATACAAAACATTTATTAATATTTTAAATAATATCTGTGTTTGTCAATCTGTTGAAGCGGACGTTTGGGAATAGCGCGAGTAGCATTTGAGTTTTACTTACAATTCAAAGCGCAACGCAACCGCATCGTCAAACAATTTTAATATTATTCACTTTAAAATGTGAGGAAAATGAATAGCTGGTAAAATAGAATGTTGGAAAAACAATGAATATGCGCCAACAATTACTATTAAACAAAGTCCTATTGAAAGGACCAAAAATGCGGCTCGAAAATTCAACATAACCTCAAAATTACGAAATCGCAAAGATTAAAGAATGAAGTCCAAAAAAAAGTTTGGTCCCAACTCAAAAAAAAATCATTACAAAAACAAACTTATTACTTAAACGTGCCTCTGAAATTGTACATAAGTCAGGAATATTTTTATTAACGAAATGGGGAAATATTTGCCTTTCGTTGATGCCTTTTTGGAAGTGCTGCTCCCGATGATAGCACATAAGGAAGCGAATTCTTTGAGCTCCTCAAACTGGTCTTTTACACAAACTTACCATCCACATGTTTTTACCGTCGCACAACCAAATCGATTTTGTGAAAAAGTAAAAAATAAAAAGTAAAACCTCAATCAGTTAACGAATTGTTATTGTGATCGAAGAAAATTAAAAACACTGCGCCGCGGACAAAAATTAAAAGCGACACGTGTTGCAAGTATTAACTCGAAAATTGGTGTCAAGAACCTCCGAGAGATTGTGGTACTGGTCTGGGGCTGTGGTGACTGGTGTGGCCCATACGAGTGTGTCCACTTTAATGGGCACTGATGATGGAGCGCGGACTTGCGGCAATAACATGGCTGAATTATTTCATGAGACTGTAATATCGACTCTCTCACAGTAAACTGGAATGATGTGTTTTGGTGTCTGGTTCTTTTTTGCTTGGTTTATATGAAAAGTTTGCTTGAAATTCGTGTTTCCCTTTTTTTTTTTTTGTTTTTTTTTTTGATTTCTTTAATTTCTTGCAGCATAATATAACAACTTTTTGAATGACTAAAATTCTTAAGGCTATGCGCGTGTCTGTAGTAACAAAATGCTAATGTCGGAGTCATAAAATAAAATTGTCTCATAAACAATTTTGTGTATCCCCGAAATAGTGATATTGACAAGTAATTAGCATATTTTATTTTATAAGAAAAATACGTGTCATTAACATAATATTCTAAAAATAAGACTTTTTTATGTTTAAATATTAAAATATGACAATACTTGCGTTTTAAAAATATTCTCCATATTTTACCCATAACATTGAGACTCGATTCTGAAGCAAAACTATTGCGAAATTTGTTATTGCGTAAAATTCCGCAGTGTGGTAAAATACTTAAGCGTTTTTTTTGTCCACATTCAACTGTAAGCATGGAGTTGAAGCCAAAATGTGGTGCTACCGTTGTGCATCGACCATTTGCAATTGCGCCTGACTGAAAATACCAAATGATCGTAAGCATAATTCCCACATACATTAAACGCCTTATATGGAAGTGGAAACCCCCATATACGTGCACTATCGACATAAGTGTCAATAAGCAGCACGATCAGTTTTTATCACTGCTGCGCCAGTGATTGCTTTTTATAACAATTTTGTGTACGCTGTAAACTGTAAAGTATGCAACATGAATCTATGCTGCAACACAAACATTTTAATGAACATTGAGGTAAAACATTTTGAAATTTCAACATTGATTTGCATTCGGCAATTATTCTTCATGCAGCTTGAAACACACTGCAGTCGCATTGAAGAAAATCATTTCTCACAGTGAGCATTTAAATGCTTATACTTACGTGAGCAATGTTAATGTTAATGTCAAAATTGTGCATGCTGCATAATATGCGTTGAGAGGAGACGAAGAAGAAGAACAAGAATGAAGGGTTCTTCAGATTAAAAAAAGGGAAATTATTTGTATTATGTATAAGAATTGAATTCAGGGTCACCGTGAGCGTTCAAGATGTCTAATCAACCCTCTTCTGAATTGAAATTCCATGGTCCAAAATGTGTATTACCTTCTAGCATTTTTTTTTTGTGTTGAATTCTTCAACCCCTTTTTTAATTCCTTTCGTAAATTTGCATATTAAATACTTAACCGAAATAAATGTAAATTCCTGAACATGTTGTTGAAAACGAGGAACAAGGCAGCATAAAAATTTTTGAAAGCCTAAAAGGATGTTGAAATTGATTTTAAAGGATAGAGAGACAAACATTTTTGACAAATAATTCTGTGGGAATAAAAATTTGAATGCAACCTAACCTTAAAATCCTTAAGTATTTTAAGTATTTAATTCATTGCAATAATTTTTTCTTAAGTATTAAATAATGTTTTTTATTAAGTAATGTTTCATTCAATTAAAAATAATAAACTGTTTTGTTGCAAATGTTGTTTTAAATGTTTAAAAAAAAATTTAAAACACTTTTTCTATTATTTTTTAAATGTCAAAAAAAATTTATTAATTTTTTAAAAATTCATTTCACTTAATTTATCTATCTGCATCGATTAAATAATTGTACAAACCAAGTTAAAAAAAAATACTATGAAATAGAGCAATGTCATGAGTCACGATGAAAAGGGTTTGAACCTCTCAAATGAGGGTCCCCCCACTGTAAAATGTTGAGAGACTTAAATAAAAACTACATCATCTGCGCATTGCAATATGTCTTCCTAGAACTGGAATACACGAGACAAACACATTTTAAATTTTTGTCTATAATTTATTCAAAAACAAAAAAAAAGTAGTACCACATTTTTTATAAATTTAAAAAAAAGTCTTTAAAGAAAAAATATTTGTGTACGACGAAAAAAAAACTCAACAGCCAGTTGGTTTGAGTTTTTTTTTCCTTCCCCTGGACCCTTTTCACTCAATTTAATAATTTATTTGTGGAACTGCGTTTTACACGAATCACAAGTCGCGCATCAGTGTTGAAAACGTGCATTCTCACAATAAGCCGTTTGTGTTAATGCGAGGAATTGTTTTTTTTTTTTGCTCAGGCAGCATGCAATGTGGACTGTTTGTTAGACAATCAAAGAGCCATATTTGGGTACAGACACACAACAGCTCAAAAATGTGTACAGGGTTTTTTTTTTCAAATTTTTTTTTGTCCATTGAATTTAATATCGCGATGCATTTAAATGAATCCCCCGATAAGGGTTGGGTTTTTGTTTATTTGGCATTTTTTATTTTCATATGGTTTTATGCATTGGGTGATGCAAATGAATTTTTTGTCAATTAACTGATGTGACTTCAGCGCAACAACAAAAAAATAAAAATGTATTAGGAGGAACATAATTTTATAACAATGGCCCAATGCTGCTGAGCATATTTTGTAAGAGAGAATTTTTTTTTAAAGTTTTTCAACATACGAGTATTAAATTTATGTGTGCAACCCACTTACAGTTTTTTAAACTTTCAATTGAATGCAATAAGTTTATTGTGAAATGTACATGTGTGCTGCATATAAGAGTTTAATCTGCATAATAGTTATAATAGTAACATGTTGTGTCGCCTGTTTTACCACGCACAAAGGTGTAGTCCTGTTTCAATGTAATGAATTATTTTTTTATTTGATTTTTTTTAAACATGACAATCAAATTACTAAGCCGACATAGTTTTCAATTATGATTTACGAATTTAATATTATGTGTGTATTTTCAAATACCTAAATCATAGTATGGATTACGTTAACAGTTATTTTAAATGTACAAAAAAAGTACACGAGCATTTAGTTCATAAATATTTAAACTATTCGTTCAAAACCTCTTTTTTTCTTTTGAAATGACAATTTTTTTTTATGAGAGTTCCACCATTTAACGCGTTAGATTTAACGCGTTTTAAAGAGAGGACGAATATAACTAGTGCGTAGGAGAGAAAGAGAAAGTGGAAATTTAATCTGCAAGAGAAAATAGGATCAACAGTTGGTGCGTAAAAGAGAGGGAAGATTTCTGACCGCCACTTTTCGGCAAGCTGTGAGAGTCATCGTAAAATTACGCTCTTTTTTAACAATTTTATATACTCGCATAAGTGTAGAGTAGATACAGAAAACCGGCATAATGATTAAAGTTGCTCCATTAAAAAGTTTCACTTCATTCAGGCTTCGTCTTTTATTTTTAATTGATTTTTTACTCAACAGATAGCACTGCTATCTATCTTAAACGTTCTATTGGCTGATCACCAATGCATTCAAAGATAAATTGTTTTACTAAAGTAATATTTTCTGAGACACTGCTCTTTCAATGTGCCACTAAATAAATTACTCATTAGAGTTAAATTGCCCACCCCATCCCTTATTTTAAACATTGTTAAAAAATAATTATTACATATTAACAATAAAAGATTACAAATTGCGCAAAAAAAAACACACATCCAGGGATAGTCATTTTGGATTCATGCGAAACATCTTTCAGCAACACAAACGTCATCGAACAAAGGCTTGGTCGCATATTATGTGGACTCCATTGTACGATTATTGTCGCCCCCCAGAATATTAGCGTGATGAATACATAATTGTAGCAAAGCTGTGCGCTCCACGCAGCAAAATACAGTGTTTTAAACCACAAAGAGGAGCAACAGTCATGGTTCATGGAGGACGTTCTACTTAATCATTACCTGTTTGTCTAATAACTCAATTCATTATAGTAATATAACACTGCAACCGACCAAGCGTACACATCAAACAAAAGCGTCACATTTGATTTAGAAACATATTATATTGTGGATGTAGCGAAAACACACCACCCTTTCTTACTGTAGCGTAAAGCATCTTTCAGGAAGTTCACACACACACACGCACATTAATTACTGATTGTGTGTGGATCATACGCACGCAGCGCAATTAACATAATTGACGTTTATGTCAGCAGGAGTTGACAGTAATAACGGAATTAATTTAATTGTTTTTCGGTACTATTACGTTTAACGCATAATTCTGTTTTTCCTGCAAATGGCTTTGACGATTTTGATGCTAACTAATTAAGAGGTGAGGTTTTTTAAAATTGAAATGCCGGCATTACAAATTCGATCCTTAAAATTTTTAGTCACTTGTTTTGTAATTTCTTTACTTTCACTCAAAATATTGTTCACCAATTTTTTAAAACATTTTTCACAATGTTTTATGTGGTTGCCCCGCCCATGTCGTGTCTATTCTATTCACAACTTTAATGACTTTGAGTGAGTTGACGCTCAGCGCCGTTAATTCACAATTTAGACAAATGGCCCTTCTAACTGTCATTCATATTGTAAAAACAGAACTATCTAAAAGTTATTAAACAAATAACGACGGCATTTCATAAACGAAAATGCGTTAAAGTGGTCATCTCAACTGTGTTATTAGAAACTTGGCCCGAGGGTAAACCTTCGTTAAATGAATGTGTAAAAGAAGTCAGTACGAGTATAAGTCGGTTTTGCGCAATTAACCCATTCCGATTCTCATTTCCCACACTTAGAAGTCATTAGGAAAACAGTTATGTGGTACGAAGTGTCGATAGTTACTTAGTTAGTTAGTTTAAAATCTAATTATAAATCGGACAAACTTTCCATTGAACTTTAATACAATAAAACGTAGTGCATGATAATGGGTATAATAAAGACAATTTATCAAGCATCAATGTTGTCATTTGTACACAAAAATTTACTCAACAAGAAAAATCAGTTTGCGGAAAATTCCGTGATCTTTTATATTATGCCCCTTTTAAATGTATCGTTTTTTTTATTTAATGAAAAACGTCACTCACTATGATAAAATAAAAATATGCACAACATTCAGCACAAAATATTTCTGTCGAAAACCACTATGGATTTCCGTCATATTAAGTTCATGGAAAATTCCGCGGGTATTTAAAAAAGCATGGAATTCCAAAAATATGTATTCTATCCAAAAATTGTTTTAGAAAAATTATTTCTTTAATTTATGAGAGAAAATGACATTGCGAAAAATAACGCGATTTCCAATAACTGTAAAGGAAAGACATTGTAAGGACTATTTTAAATAAAATAAAAAATGTCCACCTAACCTGCACATTTAATTGTAACTTAAAAAATTTCTTGAATATATTATCACATTTTTCCATGTTTTTTATTCACGCTGTCTCCCATCAATTTCATTATTGGATGCTCTCACACTAATTCCACGATAATACTTTAGTGTTCAAGTGAACGTCGTCATACATTGTATCACCCAACATGCATTTTCCACAACATGATTTCCATTTAGTTGCTGCAGTTAAACAACAAAAATTGTCTACAGTGCAAAGAGCTTCTTCATATATGCCAAAGAAGGTTCACGTCTATGCTTGTCAATGCAACATTGTTGAGAAATGCACACCAGCATATTTATTCCCCGGCTAAAGTCTTCCATAATATTCGTATATTGGATTACAAGTATTCTTCCCGTACATGCCAGTAAAGGAGTAAATGTATTGCCCTGAAATCCCTTTAGTCACGCATGACTGCAAAATGCTTAAGAATAGAAAATTTCTTCACAAGTTCTTCTGGTTGTTCTGGTGCATCACTCACAGTCTGCAATATACACGCTCGACTCTTTTGTATTTTGTCAGACGAGAATCAACAAAATTATTACACATGGTTGATTAGAATGCACAATATTTTAAAATACCCCTGTTTATGTTTGTGTGTTAGTTTTAATGTTTTTCGATGGGAGTGGTGGGGCGATGTACGTCACAATTTGACCAAAAACTCATTTTCAAATGTTAAACATAACCTTGATGATAAGAAAAGGCTCACATGAAGTAATTTTATTTTAAATGAACAAAAAAAAAATTAATTAATTGGTTTGTTAACAGAGATAAAATTAAAATGTAATTAAAACAGATGAGCCAGAGTGGTCTACAATCAGCCGTTATTGCGTGCAGAATAATCTGGCTCTTATTAAACGGTTGTTTTTTCCATTCCAACATTCTCACTTATCACATGATTGTTTGAACTAAGTGAACTAAATGTGATTTGCAACACTTTCAAGTATTTTTACGAAAAAAAAAACCGATTACTCACTCAGTTATACATCAAGCGCATTCCGTTATCACACCTTATTACCAGCATTCAACCCGAGCACTTATGCTTTTACTTTATCATCCGAACTATTTTAAATAATAAACCATTTATGGGGTTACGATCATTACAGTCATGATTATACAACTCGACAAATAGCATATAATATCGCACAAGCAAGCACAAATACAGTACACTTAACAAGTCCACCTTATAACTGGTCTATGATTTATTTTTATTCGAGTCTATATTCAACCATAAATTCACAATGGTGATGCTAATTATGATAATGTCACTAACAGATTTATGATTGTGGCTGTGATCCATGAGTGTGGTGTTTGTGTGTGTATAACTGTGTGTGTTTTGGTGCACTATTCTCGTTGTTTAATAACAAAACAACTGTCTGGTACTAGTTATTTGAGAGCGCACCTACTGTACCTTTAAACATACCGTTTCGTAAACGATCACAATTCACAGCTATAATTATGTCGACTCGCTGCTACATAATAGATTATGTTGAATAAATATTGTAAGCGAACGATATTATCCTCAACCTGGTCCGGTGACCCTCTCTAATTGATAGGTTTGACAGAGTGTGATTTGAGCAATGCTTTGTGTGTTTGTTTGATACATTGTTGCGATTAGATGGAAACAATTTGTTGCCAATTTTATAGCGTTTATACTAAAGTGATAAGTACAGTATTGTTTCAACTAAGTTATATGCCAATTATTCCTATTTTGTTTGAATTATAAAGCATTCGACTGTGCATATTTATTTTAAATTGTCATCGCTATAAAGCTTAAGAAGTCGCTTCATCGAAAAATGCATGTTTTGTCACACATTTTTACACTTGAAATGCTTTTATGTTTGAAAAAATTGTTTTACTCACTTAAATTGGATTGTTTTTTTTTTTGTAAGTAAACGAAAAATTCTTGAAATTAATTTAAATTTTTTTTTTAAATGTTTTTCTAATAAGTTTGACTTAAGTGTGGACTTTAGGCAAATTTTTTTATTTAGAGAATTTTAATTAGAAAACTTTGCCAACATTTTAAAATTAAAGTTAACAAAAACAAAACAGTTTTTTAATGTTTTACTCACAAAAAATGGCAAACAATTATATCTCTTATTACAATAAAAACCTTCGTTCTTTTAAAAATAAACGCATCAATCAGTTCGTGTCCTATATTTATCATATAATACCCTTGTATTAATCCACTTCGCGGAATTATAAAAACTAAACACCAAAGGATTGGAAAGCACTTACGTCAGTAAACTAGGCTCTAATCCTTGGAATTATGCGACACCGGATTCTAGTTATATTCAAACCTATGTAGAACTTCTCATGTTTGTCGCTGTTCCAGTATATAACGCAACAAAAGGAAGCCACATCAAAAATGATTTGTTTGGCTTCGGTTGGATGTTCAAGTGTTGGTGTAACTGCATAACAAGAGCGCAGTAATGTTACAGAAATTAATTTATTGGCACGGTGTTCACTAACACTTAAAAAGGCCGCTTTCATTTAACCAAACCCTACCTACAATGTAAAAATTAAATGAATTTATGTTACGTACAGTTGTTTTAACCATTTACGAAATAAAGACTCATAATATGTATATTATTACTTAGTAAGGTACTTACATTGGCCTTAAATGCTTACAGTGACACCCACAACAAATAAATATATACAGGCATGTAACTACAAATACAAATATGTTATTGTCACACCTTCTGCAATTGAGGAGTGTGTAAAATCCACGTAGGAATATTCAAAATCAGCTTTTGTACTTCTGGAGTCCTAATTAAATATGCATAAATAATTTGCAACACAAAGGCAGCTAAATGCTTTTGAATATTTAATTTTAATTAAGCGCTAAAATCAGCAGGAGTTCCATGCAAATAATTGTTTCATTTATTAGTCACGTTCTCGCCATTTTGCATAATTTTTTATAAACAGTAGATTTTTAATTCACGGTCTTAAAATTTTTACAAGCTCGATACTTCCAGCAATATTTTTGTGAATTTAGGACTTACTAGAAAACACAATCATTTTAAAGATCAAAAAATTCCTGCTATGGTAATTTAAAATGAAGTATTAACATAATAAATCATTAATTTATTACTTTATATTTCAGGAATAAAAAAAATGTTAATAATTCATTTTTATAAGGTAATAAATAAATCACATTAAACAAATATTTGAATTTAAGAAAAGTTGTTGCTTAACTTAAAATATTTGCCATAAAAATAGGTATTTGTTGGGTTTTAAAAACACTTTTAAAATTTAACATTAGTTTAATCAAATTCTGACTTGAGAATGTTCAACAAAAACCACTAAAAGGATTTTACCTTTAATGTATTTAGTTTAGGAAACATTCAACAGAATAATTAAGAAGATGAAACAATTATTTTTGCATTAAAAACATTATTTAGGCGAAACACGAATTTCAGATAGCTATTGAGCTCGAAAATATGAGGTTCAACTGTAACTGTTAACAATACCTACAGCAACGCACATATAAATAAATATATTTCAATGCAAATAGAAGGTACGTTATGTTAACTGTAAAAATACCAATTAAATTATTGTGGCTACACAAAACTGCTACAAATATTAAAAAATAAAACCAAGCAATTAATTATTTAAGTAAATATCTCTCAGCACAAAATGTGACCCAATTTATATGCAAAAAACAAACGGGTGTGTAATAACAAGTAAATTACGAACAAGCATAATTTGAACAGTAAATCATAAAATGTATTTTTCAATTCACAACATGATCCTATTTCCCACGAAATAAAAATGGAAAAACAAAAAATTGTATTTTAAATTCTAATAAAATTAAGCTACATCGCTTGAATTTGAGCAACAAATTAAATTATACATAACGGCTTATGTTGCATGAATGTTTCAATATATTATGTATTATGATAATTCTAATTTTATAACAGAGCATAACTCGTAGTAAACCGAATCAACAAACTAACTATAGCTACTTTCCGTTTTGGTACAACACAACACATTAACAACACACATCGCACCACAAATGTCTTGTCGAATTTCTGCACAACATCAACACGCTGTTTTTAATGTGTCACAAACTTCAACGCTTATTAATGTTTCTGCTTTTCATTTAATTAATTTGCCTGTAAACTTAGGGAAATAATAATTCATGCGCCATGCTGATATTCTTGCATCGCATGTTTTTGCGATGATTTTTTTTTTGTATTTTGCCTAATAATTCGCATACACACTTGATATAACACGTATGTGTGGCTCGACTGTATGGCGGCGAGAAGCATGTAGAGCAAACAAATTAAAATTAAAATTGGCAATCTCGTTCTCACATAAAGCGAAAATAGATAGAGCAGCTGTATGGGGTCAGAGAGCTGCAAGAAAAGTACACACATAATTTATAATAATATATATACGGAGCTACGTTAAAAACCGCACAGAATATATAATATGCACCCATTTGGGCAGCGATAGCCAATATCCAGAAATAGATGTACACTGTGCTGTAAACTGATAACAACTTATTCTTTTTTTTTTTGTATTTATAATTTTTGAACAAGGCCTTCAGGGGGCCGGCCGCAAAAGAGACGACAATTAATAATTAAAAACCGATAATCAATACAATTAAAATTTATGGAACACCACTCAATTTTAATGTGATACAGCTATGAACTTCAAAAAAAAGTTATGTGTGTGTGTGTATTGTCATTATATCCGTTGTGCGGATCCCAAAATGTTTTCATCATTAAATTAACCAATTAAAATTGTGTCCCGTTATAATTGTTACAATGTACATAGTAAAATGCTATGAATTCAAATTAAATACAAGTCGTAAATTCAACTGCATTATTTTGTTCGCACACAATTGTGGTTATTACTCAAGGACATAGCACAATCTTTAAATAATTATGAATTATGATTCGTATAAATTCATAATAATAATTATATGGCATTTGTGAACAAAATAATGTGATAAGAATGCTGCAATGCATATAATATGTAACATGTAAGCACACATAAAACCCTTTTATGGCCGTTAATTTGTCATCACGATAGCGCGCGCGTTTAAAGTTAAACACACAACCGTTAAAACCCACAACGCATTTCTTTGCAACTAACTAAACAATCTTGTTTCAAGCAGCAGACACATAAAATTAATTAAAAACAACGACACACCATCAAAAAAAAACAGAAAAGAAGAGGCACATCAAAGATGAATTTAATATCAAAAATGTGGCGTCAGAAAATTGTTGATATAATAAAAAGATGAAAAATATAAATGGGAAAAGAAACACACAGCCACAATGATGTCATGCACATATTTTTTGTGTGATACTGCGACTTAGGGTGTGAATCAAAAACTATTTTAAATGCACATTTTCATTTTTTTTTTTTTTTAAATAATTCGATTTTAAGTCACTTTACTTAAGTCACCTGTTTTTCGTAAAGTGTTTATCTTTTTTTTACCAAATATATTTTGGATGGACGTCACCCTTAACCACGTTACTAAAACAAACCGCGTTGCCTATGAAATTTTGAGGTTATGTTCAATCCAACATGTGGCGCGCGGTTTATTTTTTGCTAAACGAATTATAAACTGTAAAAACACTACAATAGCACAATTTTTTTAAAATGGAATATTATCTGAAACAAATAAAACACTTGTGATGGTATTTCAGTGTTCCAAGAGCACGGTATGAAGTTCCTACAAATATTAATAAAACGTAGGAACTCTATACCTCGCTAATGGCAATCACCTTTCAAAAAATTGATGTTCTTCATAACAAGATCGTCGTTTTCACACTTTTTAACTGAATATTGCGACTTCCACGAGCTGGCACACTTTTTTTAAAACTCACTTTTTACAAAAACAACAAATAACTAAAAAAAAAAAACGTTACACAACTGGACGTAACTAATGCGCTGTGCTTACCAACCAAATTCCTGAACGCTGCGCAGCGGTAAAGCGTTGTGTCGGCAGATTTGCTCCACTCACTTGCGACCGGCCTATCCAAATGGCAGCACTCAACTAAAATGTAATTTTAATGTTTTTGCCTTTCCAAGTTTCTATACTCACCATATTAAATACAGCTTTTTGCATCATACACAATCACACAAAATATGCCATGCCGCTGATTCTCATATAAATATAATTATTATTAGTCATTTTTGTGCAGTTTCATTTCTTTTGTGTGTTTTATTTTGGAGACTTGCAACAATATAGTATAAAGAGAATTAACTGTAGTAAGTAAATAAATGTAGTAAAAAGCTTGCACACATGCCCCACAAATTTTTATTGGACGCGGTTTTTTTTTTGTTTTGTTTTGTTTTGTACACACCACAGCTATGTGGGTATTTACTCATTTAAGTGGAACAATGTGCAATTGTAGGCTTCTTTGTGAAATTTTGTAATAAAGAACTCTAGAAGTTAACGCTGCAATGATGATTAATTACAATTATTTAAACATTGTGTTTTAAAATAAACATGACCACTTTTAACAGACATAAAAAGAGCATGGAAATTTTTTGTTTGTCATAAACCACATGCGGTTTAATAACTCGTATTTAATTTTATTTAATTGTTTTTATGCTGATAAATATAATTTTTATTCAAGAAAGCTTAAGTTGTACAATAAAATTTTAGTAGGCGAATTTAATTTAACTTGACTTTGTTAACGTGCTTTGCAAAAATACTGAAAAGCTTAAACCAAATCAAATAAAACAATGTTTAAATTAATTCAAAGATCATAAAATGCACTTGAATCATTGATAAACAATTTTAATCCTAAAATGCACTCATTAAAGTCTCACAAAGTAATCAAATTTCAATTAAATTTAAAAGCAAAAAACGTGTTTTCTTTGTTTAAAATGTGATTAACCGTGCACTTAATTGACTTAAAATTTTTTTGTTTTACATTGTTTGACTTAAAATGCAGTATTTAAAATTAATTATTCGATTGGTAAAATTATTTATTTTGACTTAAAATTAATTATTTGACTGATAAAATTATTTATTTTACTTAAAATTTAATATTTGACTTAAAATTTATCATATCACTGAATTAAAAAACAAAACGCATTGACTTAAAACGCAAACAATTACTTGACTTTAATTAAACCACCTTTAAACTAAATAAAGTGACCCTAATTTCTTAAAGTGACTTAACCTTTTTAATGTAAAATTGCTTTTCTCTCATAACATCAAATTAATGATTGTTAAATTATAATTTTGTGCTTCAATTAAAAACGAGACATCTACTTTAGTTTACTTAATAAAAAAATAACGAACCCACTTCAAAGACAAACGGCTATTTGGAACCCACTACATTGTATAGACAAGAATATACTCTAATTTAAGTGGAATTAGTATGCGGCAACTGATAGTAATCATGCCGACACAGACAAGACAACAAAATGCTCCGAATAATAAAGACCTCTAATTACTTTATTAATTTACAACCTTTTACTTGACCGTAGCAATAGTTTTAATATATAATAGCAGTTACACTTAATGGAAAGGAAAGATAAAACAAAAAACAGGCGTCCGACAAAAAATGTACATTTAATGTTTACTTTTTGGGGGGAGGGGAGCGCCGAACGTGTCATTGTCGTATTACTGAAACGCAATGGTACGAAACAACAACGCAACAATGCAACGCAACGCAATCATTGCGTTACGACAGTGATGCGTGGAGTGAAATTTTTCGACGCACACACAAAAAGTACAATATTAATATTTACTTAAGCCACATATTATATTATACATATTAAAGCAATTAAATTGAATCAATTGAAGTCCTTACACAGAGAGGGTGGATTGCAACTCCTTAGAGTAATAATAATGTGGAATTTCCTGAACGTTATAAAACTGGAAGTTGAAAACCAGCTACGTTTAATAAATCATTCATGTGTCATAGACCATACTAAATACTTAATTCGAGCTGGATATTACCCGCCCCACACTTATGCTTTTAAATATGCAAAGAACACTCAGCCTATATACATAAAACCCGACGACTACCATAAAATAAAGCAGCGAAGGAATTTAACCGCCCAGCAACAGGAACGCCGGCACAATCAAACAACATGCATTTCAATCGGAGTGTGTCACCAATATTAAATTTATGTGGAAAACATTTTTGACTTAAATTTAGGCTTCGCAATTTAATTTCAAAGGAACCCTGAACACAACAACAACCACAACAACTTTGAAAGAGGGGGGTGGGAAGCATTTGCTTTTACAACGCGGATGGCAACGCAACGCAATACGCACCGTTGCGTTTTGGCTCCATGTTGCACTGATTGTGTGCGGCATAAATATAAATTATGTGCCCTATAATACTTGAGTGCACCACCAGCAACAACAACAACAAAATGATTTACGTGTCATTTTAAGTGTACATAGAACTTAGAAGGAAGTTTATGGTTGGAAAAGTTGAAGAACGCACGTAATAAAATAAAACAGTGAGCTAACCCCCAATTCGTGTGTATTTTAATGTTAAAGGGCGCACGATAAATAAAAATGGCAAATTATCCGCGTTGTAACGCGCCCATAAATTTAAATCAAAAATCGGCCTTGACTTCGGGAAATTATTGGGCCGTGAGTCCTTTAATCGGATTGTAGTGCAGGAGTGGAAAATCAAAAGGGGGAAAAATGCGGAATTTGTTAAAATGCACTTATTGCACTTTAGCATTAAACATGCAATTTGTTAAGGTTTAAAAAAAATTGTTTTAGAAACAAAATAATTGTTTTAATAATTTAATTATTTTTAAAAAAATTTAAAAAATCATGAAAAATTAATTTTCCAGCTTTCCCAAAAATTTAAAAAAAATTAGGAATGCACTTTCACCTGCAACTAATCTTTGTGCAAAGTTTCACTTTATTAAGATGGCCGCAAAAATGTTTAATAAAACAATTAAAAATTTTAAAAAAAAATTTGTTTGACAGAAATAAAAATATTTTCATTATACTTAAAATTAATGTCATCACATTAATAAATAAAAACGCAACCCCTATAACAACATGACCCATTAAAATAGACAAGCATTAATAAACTGTGCAATTTAAGTGATGGTAGCCAATTTAATTTAAGCGCCATCACTTTAATGTGTGAGCTTGCAAAATTATTATTAACCGATAATGTGTTGTCTGGCGTGCGCCCTTATTTAATGTTAATCACCTCACCTCAGTTGAAAGCATTAATATGGAGTAAGGGTGAACCAATTTATCAAAAACCACGCACAACCCCCCCAACCAAAATGCATCGGGGGAACCATTTTTGAAAGGGTTGAAAAAGTGAAGAAAATGTACAAAAAAAACAACAAAAAATGAGTAAAATTATTGTAAGAAAAAACACAAAAGGGGTTGGGTATAAATGTGTAGAATGTGCAGTAAGGCACCCTCGTCCAAAAGCACACACATGTGAGCATAATAATAAGTAGGTTGGTTAAACATATTAGCGAGTGAGCGTGCGTAACAACCCCTCATATGTGAAAATTGAAATAAACCTTCTCAACGTGTTGTGGGGGTGGTGTTTTTTTTCTTCAGTGGGATGGTCTTAACATACTGTTTCGAATTTCTCGACGCATCAAAGTGTGGTGTATTAGCTGCTGATGTTTGATCCACAATGTGTGCTTTAAATGGCGGTCTCATTGCTTATATTAAAGAAAATAAGGGTTGAAGGGTTGTTATGCTTTTAAAAAAAATTGGTCAATCAGTACACGAATATGGCGTTTCATTCAATTCATTAATCCAATATTTAATATTAGTTTAAAGGCATTTTAATGTAACTAACCAATATTTTATTGACTTTAAAAATAAAAAACTCGACAAGTGTACAAGCACATTGCATTCAGTGTTAGTTCATCCCCAATGCTTTATACATTGCGTGCAGCATTTTAATATTAAACTGTATAAATGTACTCAAACTTGTTACATTATAAATTCCAGTTAAATTGGTAATTGAGGCCATTCCATGTGAACAGTGAAACCGCAAAAGGTGGGGGTGGCACTAACATTCACAAATAATTAATACATAAAGCTGATGTAATAATACAACGCAGTGCTTTTATGATTGTATACTTAATATTAAAAAAGATAGTCGAGCACAAGGATAATTATGTGGCTGTGTGGTAAAGTGTGAAGTTGGTCAATACACCAATGCTGTTAAAATAAGGGTGGTTATTACAAAGGGTTTAATATTTTAATTTCGAATTAATGGTGTCCGAACAATTGTACTTTTTAATTGTAAAAAAGTTGTTTAAATATATTTATTTAAGGGATGATTTTTGTGTTAAATAAAAATAAGGGATGTAATATTAATGATATTTCAATTTTTAATTAAATTCCATAAAAAGTCATCAATATTTTTCGAAATTAAACAAAAAATGAATTAAATATAATAATTTAAAGGAAAACATTAAAATGAATTCATCCCTTATTTACAATGCAACACAATAAGGGCGCATTGTTGCACTGCACAATTATGCACATTAAGCAAGTGCGTGTTTTCAGGATCCGCATGTTGAATCGCAAATGAAGCAGGTCGCTCAAAGTTCACCCCAATTCGCCACTAAGTCAAACATATAATTTTTTACATTTACTGCACTTAGTTACAGTACAATTGCACTTAACATTTTATGCATTTATTCTTATACAAAAAAAAACTGCAAGCCTAGATATCAATGTATCACGTAAACATAGAGCTGCTCCTTAATTTCCTAAAATGTGGTTGCAGTTCGAAGTTAAACCACGCTCTGAATGTATATTCTTCATTCCTTTTTCATTTAACTTTTTGCGTTTATGAATTGAATGCACTTTATACGTGGTTTTATGTTGCACATTATGCAGTCGACTTACTCCCCAATTACTGATTATTGCAATTGCATTTAACCTTTACATCACGCACATTTGGTAATGTGCAGTTTTTGCGATGCACTTTTGCATGTTGGGTATTTTACTGTAAAGTATTAAAGGAGAGGGTGCACTACTTGCTACCTTCTTTAAGTTTTAAGGGAATGTAGAACTTTTTGAATTTAATTTTCTTACAATAAATTAATTTGTGTTGCCAAATCTTATCCGGAAAAATTCAAAAAGGAATTTATATGACAAAAATTTTAATATTATATAATAGTTTTTGAGAGTTGCATTTCCATTTGATTTTGAATTTCAAAATCAAAAAAAAAATCTAAATAGAGTAGTTTGAATTAATTGCGTTTTTTTCGAAATTAGTTGCGTTTTTTCGAAATTTGTAGCGTTTTTTTTTCGAAATTAATTGTTTTTCATTTAATTTAGATAATTGCGTTTTATAAATATTATTTAAAATATTTTTTTGCACGTTTTGATTAAGTACGAGCTTACCTTTCAAAATTGGCTTAAGTAATTAAGCCGATTTTAGGAAAAAAAAAATTAATTACAAATAAAAATTAATTAATAGATTACATCAATTTAAATATTTATGAAAACAAAATGTTTTTACGAATTGTGTATAGTTAAAATAAAGCCTTACAAATTAAAAACTCAAATCAATATCGAATAATTGAAAATAAATACAGCTTTTACAGTTCAGAAGTTTTAAAAGTCCTTGTATTACTTTATCCTTTTTATTCCTTTTACAATAATGAGGCTCCGAAAAAGTTGTATTGTAGTTGTAACTGTAGTTACAAAATAGTTTTAAAAGAATAAACAACCAACACAAATCAATTTGTCGGCTTAATACTTATTGGTGGTAATCGCATTTTTCACGAAATTAATATTCACATTCATTCTTAAAAAAGGAAAAAAGCACATTCACGTGTTATCATCTAAGTTATGATATTCCCACTAGTTTACAAAATATGAGTGAAAATGAAATGGGTTTGACAGACACCTCCTTCGTGAAACACACTGAAAAAACTTTCGGTTTCAGTTTAAGTTGAACTGATAGTACCATACATATTCTTATTGTTGCATATTAAATGTTGACAACAAAAGTTGAACGGTTGTGTGGATCACAAAAGGGAAATGATAACCGACGATATAGTTATAGAACATGATGACATTTCCATAACAATTTATACATCCACCATACTTCATAAATATACAGTAACAACTTTCTGTTACACTTTCATGCATTGATGTGATGTTATAACATTAGTTAGTTACACATGTTGTATTTGGTTTACCACACACCGAATAGAAATAACATCTAAACATATAGAATTAAATGACGACAACAACTATAATATAGATGACGATATGTTGATGGTATTCCGCCCCCTTTTCCTTACAGAAATGAATGAGTATCCGCATTACAAACATATGCACTTTGTTTAGTTATCAATTATTTACGTCATTGTTATATCTATAACTGTTATAAATACGTAATGGGGAAACACATGAAATGTGTTTTGGGATGGCTGTTAACAAGTAACAAGTGTACAAGAGCATAATATTATAAAGCAAGACAGTTCGGCGATAAATTGTTGTTGAAAGGATTTCAAAGTTTTATTATAATTATGCACTTCTCTATACCACCATGAAAAGGCAAAGCAAACCAAATTCCAAACAACATATGCATGACATGTTATAAGTAATAAAGCTTTGGGCACCAAAGACACACGTGTCCTTAGACTATGCAAAATGTACAATGCCATGGAATTTCAATTATTCTCGTTGGCGTATTTAACTCAACCGAGGGTAAAACTATTTATATATAAATTTATAATGCACATAATAATATGATTAAAGCCAAAAGAGTGAAAGGCAACGTCCAAACAATGTGCGTTGGCAACAACTGCAGCTTTATAATGCATTACGATTGCATGCCATGCACTTTGTGCATTTATAAATTGTGTTCCGGCATTGGGCAACCAAAATTTTTGGACAAAACAAATTGACCATTAACATTTATGCACATGCGCAATTTCAAGTGCCAATTGAGCCCCTAATTTGTGCAAAATATAACCTCAATCGAAATGACTGGCGATTACAATGCGGCCGCGGTTAAACACATTAAATACTTAAAGTTATGTCATGCCAAATTTAGCGCCAAACCGAAAAATAAAACACACACACACACTCACACAAGCACGCGAATTTCAAAGGCGAACACAGCGCCATTTCACGTTCGTTAAATGACATCGCCGCACCATACTTCAATTCAATATTATATGGACGACTCTCCTCGCATTTTCATTTCGATTCAGGGGGGATTGAGTCACATATTTTCGAATATAACTATTTGTTCAAACAAATGGACGGCGTTGTGCTTTTGCAGCGTGCTTTGTTGTTTTCGTCTGCGCTATTGAGCCCTGAATCACTTTACATCTTTAATGACCGTCCAAGATTTACAATAATTTATTACAATCGTAAATAACACAATGGGTGAGCAGCTAGTAGTCGTTATTATACCTATCTGTTGTTTGTTGCGCGCCCATCACTCCTCACACCGAGTCATTTAATAGAATACATTATACGGTTATAGGTGAATACGGTTAGGTATAGGTATGTATAGTGAAATCAACCACGCCGCACCGTTTGCCGTCAAAGCGTGTGGCACGATAATCGCATATTTTTCCATTGGAATCAAATTTAAAATCATCGTTTTATTTATTCGGTAAATTTATCAACGCAAGAGATGTGCGGCTTTGATGGCCTCTGATGGACGAGTGAGTAAATAGTACAAATCAATATATATTAGTTTCATTTGTTGCGCGACACTAAAATTACGACCGTTATGTAACAGCGCGCCAAAATATGCCGTCGTGTTGCGAAACGTGGGAATAGGTGCCAAATCACAAATTGGTGAAATATGCAATAAGTTCTGAGATTAATATTCAACGGTTTTTCACATTACTATATTTTATTTATTTGAATTTTTGTTGGCATAACAACGGCTTATGTACCAAGTATTTTAACGGGCGGCAAATGTAAATCACATTTAATTGATTGTCAAACAAAGCACGTTCACTTCGGTTAATTATGTTTAAATCAAATTAGCAAGCAATTGGTATTTTAAATTGTAACACAAATTTGCTTATTATGTCATTTAAGTAGTTAGTAGACACGCTTCTATGAAAATTTTGATTTTCAGCCAAATTAATTTTTTTTATTTATTTTTTTTTATTTGAAACGTGATTTTAGTGTCACAAAATAATAAAGTTTGTATTCAAAAAAATTTTCTTGACATAACAAATTTTATTTTTTAAAGAAAAACGAAAAAAAGTTCCAGCTTTTTAAAACATGTCAACTGTTAAATAACATTAACATTTATTTGTATTAGTTTACGAACCCGCTTGTGATCAATAATACAAACAATACGTCGTATTAAGATACTTGTAATGAATACATATAAGCCTGTTGTTGATCAAATATGAAGATATTTGAAACCCATAGCTCGTACACACAACTCGGAATATACTTATATCTCTTCATTGAAATTTAAGCCATGTTTTCTCAAGACTCAAACATGCACCAGACTACAATATTAATATTCCAGTGCGCGCATGTTGGGTCTATTCCAACTCTCGAGTGGCATTCATTCCACTTTTTTTTTGTTCTTCATTTTTTCCCCATTTTTTTTTGTTTGAGCTTATATGCTACAATGCCACATCTTCACTCTCCTCCACGCGGATACTATACACAATATATAGATATATATATAAGCTGGCGTGTACGCCATGTTTATGTGAACAGCCCCATCTTTTATGTTTGCCTTTTCTGCGTGCGAGAGGAGTTTGCTTTTGCTCCCAACATATTACAAAACACATATGGCACAAATGTGCGGGGTGTCCAGGGGGAGGGGGGGGGGGGCAGAGGTTGTACACACAACATCTAACTGACTAAATGTATATGTGAAAAGTTGGAATAAATTGAACGAACGCATTATTGTTGGCTCAAGCCAATTACACATATATATAAAATATACATGGTACCGTATTTTTCAACACAAACTCGATTACAAAACCTACAAGAAAATATAAAACTATAATAAGTTGAGAAGTTAAATCCACATGCAACAGCCGCCCGGGTTCTTAATTCACATTTGAGATGAATTCCTTTGCGAAATATATACAATGTAGAGAGAAAAAAAAACTAACATCAAAACGATTAAGAACAATCTCCAGACGATACGAGCCTTCACATATTGACGTTTACATTGTTACGTTGGTTTCTTTTATTTTTTATTACAGACTTCCCCCGTATGCACGCGAGAACCCAATTCAAAAGGGGCACATAATATGAACTCAAGATTTGATTTTATTATGTGGGAATATTGCAGTTTGGCATGTTGCAAAATGATTCAACAGGCAACATGATTTATTTATTAATAAAGTGAATGTTGATTTTGATACAATTAATTGTATTGAGTCGTCATATTTAGACACAGCTCAAAAGTCCGTTTTTTTTATATGCGTGATAAGTTTTTTTTTTCAAAACAATATTTTTGCAATTATGTCATTTTTGTAATAAGTGTGCAATTTGTATTTAATTGTGACTTAAGTCAATAGGAATGTCACAAAGCGATGTAATAAATTATTTAACTAAATTACAGTTCATTTTGACTTATAAATAAGCATTTTTATGCTCATTTTTTGCTTTTTATTATTAAGTACGTCTTAAGTACAGATACTTTGTAGTAAAAGACAAAAAACATTATTATATGCACATTTTATGGGAGGAATATTTAAATTTAAATAAAAAATGTGGTTTGACAGTAAATTACATTTTATATGCACACGTCTTAAGTCATTTGTTTTCCACTACTTATATAAATTTGCACATAGCGTGACTTAATTGAAAACATTAAATTTTCATTTCATTCTTTATTTTAATAACAGAAACAAAACAACAACATTTTTATCTTGTCTTGTTGCTGTGTGTCGATCGCGTATGAATGCCACCTCACACTTAAAATGCTCACACTCTGCCATCCGTCTTTATTTACAAGGCTTTTGTGATTAAGTGTAACACGAAACAGTGTTACATACGGTGTATTTAGATGTGTAACGCGATAGCGCCAAGAGTCAAGACACATCCATTGTAAGATAATCAAATATTTAAATGTTGATTAGTACTTAATCAAGGCGACATTTGCATGCAAGTGACGCGTGCCTAAATGCGTACAAAACTGGCAACATTTAAATTGGGATTTAAGCGTTTGTAGTTTGTACACTGTTGCCACGTTAGTACGTTATTATTGCATCGATGCACAGGAAATTGGAAATAATCATAAACTGATCATTCAATGACAAACATTTTAACTATAATCTTACAATAAGTAAGTTTAAATGAATGCCATCACATTGAACAAAGGCAGGAATTTTCACAAAATTGTATTCGCCAAATTTTAAAGACATGGTACATCAAGCGAACGCGTCTCAACATGACGCGTCTCAACAAAACTTTGAAGAATAAAAAGCTTAATGTGTTGTTAATTGGAGTTTTAAAAAAACTTTAAACGTTTTTTTTATGTTCTTTGCTTTTTTTTTGAAATAAAGTTACACAAAAGCCAAGCTTAATTCATTTATTATTATTTAACGTTCTCCCTTGTGACGTTCATGCGCTGTGTGTATGCCATAATAGGTAACTGGTAATTAAATGCCTCAGATAACTTAAGGCGTGTACCATAAGGTCAAAACGAAAAAGCTATTAATCAAAATTGCGTGGAAATACATGAACATGTGTACCTACATATCAGATATTATACACGTCATGTGTGCACGAGAGTATGTAAGCCAAAAAAAAAATTAATAATGGAAATAATAATAAACTCGCAAACAATAGGCGAATATTTAAAAATTTATGGGAATAAATTAAAATGTGTGACGTTAAGTATGTACTTTAAATACTTTGGCAATGCTGTTACAACGGGCACTGGGTGTTTGTTTAAATTAATATTTTTACCAATTACCAAATGCAGCTTTCAGCGAGATCACACAGAATCCAAGAAAAAAATTCTGTAAACAAAGGAAAAACATACAATTAGTATAAAATTTACGTAAAAAAATTCAAAAATACAAATTTAAATTTTTAAAATAAATACATTTAAATTGTTCTGACTTATATTTACAATTCATTTAAATTAACTCAAATGTTCTTTTGCATTCAATTTTTTGCTGTTTCGCATTGAAATGAGTATCAAAAATTTCACACCTCAAATTTGAGACGACACACACGAAAGATCCCCCCAACTTGCGGCGCGTGAAAAAGGTGCGCCATCACAATAATTTTCGTGTGATCTAATCGCGACGCACACTTTTAGTTAAATTATTCATATTTGAAGTATGTTTTATAGAATTCTTATGGTTGTTGTTCCTTTTTTTTTTTGTTGCTTCTGCTGCCTTATGAAAATAATAACGTTAACGTCTGACCAAAGGGCATTTTACATCAACAAAATAAAAGTTAAAATAAAAAGCCCAAAAATCTAGGAACCACCTATTTGGTTGCTGCATTTCAAGAAATTTGTACAATTGATCACACCTTGTAGTCTTCAAAACAATGTGCTCGCAGGGGCAGCGGAACTTCGAGAACGCACGCATTTAATATGATGCAAGGAAAACGGCAGACGTTCCATGATTATCTCTGTGGAAGATCAATAATATGTAATTTCAACCCTCCCCAAAATACCCTATAACTAACATAGCATTTTCTTCTTTTTTTTTTGTTTATTATTTAGAAGGAAATAATTGACTTATAAAAAAAATAAGCTAAAATCCATTAAGGGAAAATAAAAAGGACGCTATCTTGAATCTCTCCAAATAAAACAAAAAGGAATAAAAACGAAACCATCCTTTGCACACGCATTATATGAATGCACATAACTACCCATAATAATAAAACGCTAGAAATCTTAATTATTGTTGAGATCTCAAATTATCGGATATTACTTTGTTTCCTTGCACGTTGTATTCCTTTTAATGCAGCGTTTTTTTATACACGTTTTAATTCGAAGCAGATGTTTTTGTGCAGTGTAAATACTTTAAGACGTAAGATGAGAGCCACAAAAAATTAAAATTTAAATTGAGTGTAGTTGTTATAAGATAGTTAGTGCGTTGTTTAGTATTACTTATAACAATTGAGTGCGAATTGTGCATTAACTACATATAATTAGTTAAGCTACCCTGTACATGCGATTAAATGGGATGAGCGTGGATATCATGAGGTTCAGTTATGTGAGCTGTTTTTTTCGATACTTAAGCGAACAACAAAATTGATTTAAATATACTTTATCAGTAGTGAGCGTGCACCAATACATAATTCAAATTAATTACGTTAAACAGTTAAGTAATGAAGCAACAATTGTAATCATTTATATAAATTATCTCCCTCTTGCTTCCTCTTTTTTGTATGCCAACCAAAATAAATGATGTAGTAGTGAGCATTTAATCCTTCCACACTGAGATAAATGTTGGAAACAACATCGATGCAGTCATAAATTGAATAAACAATAGGGGAATCTTTTAATATAAACTATAGACGAATGCCGATAAACGATGTGCGAAAAAGAGGGGTTGCCATTTTCATGTTAACATTTTTATATTACGACTATTTTGCGCAAGCTCTTCGTGACACAACATTTGTGGTGTGCTTGTTCCCTCCTGATTCAAGTTTTTTAATACCATTGCACTACACCACAATATATTCCTTTTTATTTCTACAATAGATACACCCTTGTTCTAATATTTGAATAACCGTTGGCACAGGTAACATTTTATCTTCTTTATGTATACCTGAATTTAATGCACAGAAATTGCGCAAATGCAAATTAATAGTTAGTGCAAAAACCTGCATTTTTCTGCAATGATGCATGTCGTGATATTTAATGTTGAAAAGGGTGCACTCATTCTACATCGAGTTCTTTAATATTAATATTAATGCACAAAAGGGTTCATTCATATAATATTTATTTAAATTCCATCTCCGAATAATACAGATAAATGTTCGATATTTTGACTTGAGTCTATTATGCGCTTTGTGTCTTCTATTCTTATGCTAATGCAATAATATTGTGGAGCGAGAAAAAAAAAGAAGGGTTACATTTTCTCACACGTTTATTTTGTTGAATGTTATTTTTCACCTCTTTGAATTCAATAATTTTTCGCACACACATCACAAAATGAAAAGAATATGTGATTATGTGTTAATGCATAATATATCTTATCAGAAATGTATACTATAATACATGCTTCATCAGCAAATGAATCAGAAAATATTTGCATTACAATGGGTTGAATGTAACATAAATTATAATACACGTCGAGTATTATTTTATAAAATTAATGAGCCCTTTACAATTATTAGTTAAAGGTACTCGTACGTGTAATAAAAATATTATTGTTCTGGAAATACATAGTTTATTTTTTAACACAAATAAATAACTTAAATAATTACATTAAAAAATATTGTTTAAAAATTAATGTGGATTCATTTAAATTTACATTTTAATTGTTCTCTCAGTGCAGTTAATTAAAGCAAATCAATATTCCATTAACGCAATAAACCTTGCTCAAATCCACCACACAACACCTGCACATTATTCTGTTACATTGTGTTAATGTGCATCAACATGATATGGGGAAATTAAAAGGCAGTTAACCCTTTGTCGGCCGAAATGAATTCGGCGTGGCTGCGCTTGATTTATGAGCTGAAGCATTTTTACGACCCAAAAAAAGATTTATTTTGAGTATTTAATAGCCACACAATACGTATTATTATATTTTGCCATCAATCAATTATTTGGCACCATCAACAAAAGTCAGAACCCCCCAATCAAGAGATTGGGTGTGCAATAAAATACATTTTGGGTGTGCATAAATTTTACAGCCACTTGAAATTCCAATAAAATTATTTTAACGTTAAAGTTAAGAATAAGTGTAATAGCTGTGGCCAAATAAATTTATTTATTAACCAAATAAAATTAAAAAATTTTTGCCTTATTTTATTTGGTTTGCAAATCGCCGAGTTATTCGTTAAGACTCTCTTTCTCTTTAATATTTACCGGCAAATTAGTGCGGTTTGAATTGAAATGTAAAGAAACACAAAATAATAATAAAGTACGTTGTGTGCATACTCAATTTTCAACGAATTTTTAGATATTATGCTGTAGATAAAACATTAACATTAATATGCTCGTAGGCCTACACAGCTCGTCTTAAGCATTACAGTACTCCAAGCGTACACACACAAATCTTTAAGCATATATTTGAGAAAATATGTAAATTGCAAATATTTACTTTTACAATTGACGTTTTTTATACTACCCGCGCGCCCATCTCAGCGTGGAGTGGAGTACCAGACGTTTTTTTTTTTCGTTTTATTTAATTTTTTTTTTTTTGGAGAACTCTTATTTGAAATACTAACATTTGAAGATCTTAGCCCAGCCTCAAAAGTAAACACATCAATTCACTCGCTGTTTGTATTTTCAATTGAATGCGCTGCTTAGAATTTAGATGTTTTTTTGTTTTGTTTTGTTTTGAGTGTGTTCGTACAATTGCGTTGATGTGTTGTGTATTTTAATTTTAAATATACTTCATATAAATAGATTTAGGAAGATATTTATTAAGCGTTGCATGAGTAAAAAAAGAAAGAAAAGTACTCAAACATAAGATAAAAAAAAAACTATTGAAGTTCGTCTTATTTATTTAACTTCAAAGGGAATAAAAGGGTTAATACTTTTAAAATGGCTATAACATTTTTAATAACAAATAAATTGAATTAAATTAAATTAAAGCGTAAAAATTAAACCACAAAGATTAGGCTGAAGAAGTCGAACAGTAATTTAATGTAACTGCAACTACTTCTAAGAAGTTACTATTCAGAACACAATATATTCTAATCTTAGTTAAGCAAACAAATTGTTTTAAATGCACTAAATGCTTAAGGAATTGCGACGTATGCACTTTAGGAGGTGCATAGGGCAAGTTGCAATTTGCAACAATGTAAAATGTACTAGTCAAGTGCAGCTCTCTTGCTACATACACGCAATGTCGTTAACCTTACATTTCCGCGACGCATTCCGTTTTCTAGGAATTAGGTTCGTAATGCAACCTATGCGTCATCTATTATAATTTAGGAATGTGTAGTGTGTACGCTTCCTATAGATTAACTGTAACAAATTAAATGATTTTATCTATAAAACAATCTAATTTTATATTTTTTAAAATGATTTCAATTTTGCTACTGAAATCATATTTCTTCATCTAAAATTTTATTTCATAAAAAAGTAACAATACTATATATATTCTAATAATCTATTTCTAGATCATTAACACTTAACAATATTCCAATATATTATAACAAATGATTATCACACATTTAAGTGGGTGCAATAATTACTAATCAACGAATATTGACGACTTTATGTGCTCCTCAAACATTTATAAATACAAAGATTAAAATGGAAGACAACACAATCACAAAAGAACCATCTTAAATTTATAAATTAGTGAATTTTATTTTTAGGCAATTATATTAACGCTGTTGTTTATTACTTTAAATAAAATACGATTATTAAGTGCCATCCTACGCACGCACACACTTCAAAATTACGGCGATATAAATTTAAATTATAACATTAAATCCAAGTAGCCTTGAATTTTTGATGCTCACTATTTCTATCCGTGTATTGCTGCATTGAAGACAAAATGCCGGCTATGGAATTTGAATACAACAGAATTACCGACAAACAATTTTATGAAAATTATAAATATGTTGAAGTGAAACGGATAATGAACGCTCTCAAAATGGGTTAAAAATGGGTAACGCTCTCAAATTCAAAAACACAAATTTATTCCGAAAATTAATTATAAATGTGGCACCGTGGTTGGATTTAAATGTATTTGGCCTTTGCCTTGTGGGGGCCAAAAATACACGCACAGAAATGATTTCATTATTATCAATATGTGTAACACAATTCTATACATAGACTGTTTATTGTAACACAAAAAAAAAACGAAATGGAATAAAAAATTCAAGTTCAAGATAAATCAACGTAAGTCTTTCTGATTAGATAAAAACGGAAAAAATAAAAAAAATAAAAAAGAGAGAAGAGGCTAACTAATAAAAAGAATGAAAATTATATCGCGCGGGGTCGTTTGGCGCGTGTTTTTTCAATTTGCTTCATTTTTTTTTCCTTTCAGCGTATAAATTGTAGGATTGGAGTATTATTTAGGTATACACGTTGTCTGAGACTCTGAGGTTTTAAAAACTGTTGTTGCGGTGTGGTGGGGGACGATCATACGATGATTTCAGATGACTACTGAGAACAACAAAAGACGTTACAGACCTAGACACGGCGCGTCATAATAACATGATGTTTGTCAACTATTTAAATAATGAAAAACGTGGTGCAAATCGTTACTAAAACGCTTAACTTCCCAAACTGGTTAAAATAACTATTTTGCAAATTGAATAATGATGACGACTTATGAAGGAAGGAGAGGAAGACTGTTTTGAAATAATATAAGTTCCATCATGAATATCGAAAATATCAAAAGTCTAGGCGCGTGTAGTCAGTTAGACAGTTAATGTGAGACCCAAAATGCTTTTGACCATTTCATTTTTTTTTTTTTTTGATATAAAAAATCTTGTGGGACTTCACCGAGACAGACGTCAATGAACATTTACTAATTTTTGACATACACGTGCACGAGCCAAAATGAGACAAAGTGTTTTAAAACAAAACGAAAAAAAAAATTGTATTTGCATGAATAAAAACTAAAATAGAAAGGAAACCCACTAATTAGGAATGGATCAATCCTGTCCAGTTTTACACGTGCACCATGTAAAAGAAGGCTTAACACATTAAAGCCGGAATGTGGATATATTTAATCGCTCATTTTATGTTATGGAATAAAAATAGAAAACTGAAGAAACAAGTTTCATTTCCCGCATTCAAATTTAACTACGTCCAATTAATACCCTAAGGTCTGAAGTATCAAGTATTATATAACAGCGCATATTTACACCACACATCCAGTATTATGAGAGAACTATTAATTTGTACACATTCCAGCAGAGTAGCTATATAGGCTTTACATATTGCCTTAAGATGTTATTGTAGCTGTTTGAAGCACCGGCAAACGGCAGGTGTCTTCGAAAACTGAACAGAACACATTGGAGCTCAATAGAATATCATTCGTGAAACCGGAATTTTAACTAGTATTATCAACGCAGCAATATTTTTTAATCTAATGACAATCAAATTTAGTTTTATATGCAGAGAATTTAATTAAAATGAACGTTGAAAAATACTATACAGAGATACTAAGTATCAAAGTGACAACACAAGTATGAGTAGTGAGTACTCGTACTTAATTTAAATGTATTTGTGTACTTTTGCTCACATTTTTAACGGTAGAACGATGTTGCAGTTAATTGAATAAATGAAACAGCAAGGGATCTTCCAACTAACTAATTACTAATAATTAACCCTGTGTTGTCGATCAGTTGTTGTTGACCAGTCTTTCCTCATTTTATATTTACCAAGAATTTTTTAAATATCCCGCATTTAACTACATAAATTATCTGAAGAAAATTTTATACTTTTAATGTTAATGTATTTTATTCCTGGAAGAACTACGTAATGGATTTCAACGTATTTCAAACAGAATTAATCATATAATTGAACATAAATACTTAATTGGTATCGTGATGTTCATTTAAGATTTTTTTCCCCTGCTTTTACATTGACAGAAGATTTTATGTTACAATATGCAAGGTCAATTCGTTATAATAGTTGTATTAAGTACGTGCATTTTTTAATCATTTTAATTCAAAAAAAAACTGGCTCTATATGTCCAACTCAAATTTATGTAGGTTAAATTGAAATATACAAAGAAGAATTATAAGCGGACTTTAAATCTTAAATCCTTGATCTGTACAGTCAAAAAGTCGACCCTTCCTTTACCTTTTTGTAAACATTTTATGAATTTATTTTCCTACTGAATGTGCTTCAATTTTAATAAAAAGAAGCTGATCATTGAAGAGATGCAGCAGCAACCCTCTTTGCCGCATATTTGGTTTCGGTATATAACATTTATAGGGTCCATGATACTTTTAATCCGACATTGTAAAAAGGAATTAGATGATAATACGTTTTTTAACAATGTATGTAGGCATAATATGTTGGTTATAAAGAATTTGAAAAGATATTGCGTGTGTATTTTTTTTTAATCGACATTTTCAACAGCTTAACTAAACCTAAATGAATTTTATTAGTCAAACGGTTAACCTCATGTTAAAGTTAAAATGCTTGAAAGTCTCTTTACTTTGCGCTGTATTAATATAATGTTTTCTGTTTGCAGTCAATTCATTGTACAATTAGATGTATAGGGGCAATGGTTTCTTTTTCTGTATTATTATTGACCTCAACGAACATCTTATATGAATTATATAGAAAGACAAGACGAAACAAAGAATTCGATTGATTGGCGTGCATTAACATTTAAACGTGCGTCGACGAAGGAGACTGAATTAAAGTTTATTTGTGTTGTCTGTTGGGTTCATTTTAATTGAATACATTGTGTGTTTAAAGCATAATATGTTTTGTGTCCGTTTAGTTTGCGCGTTTTATTTTTATTTTTTGTAATTCTCTTTTTCATTGGAGTTGTTGCTCAATAGAATTAATAAAATAAATACACATTGAGCGCGGCACGTAATGGGTTAAAAAAATTCTATTTATGTGAGTGCGCGGCCAGTGGCATGGCATCAAAAATTAAAACAGTTAACCTAACTGTGTATCCTATAATCGGCTACACAATATGAGCAACGAAACTAAATTTGATTAACAGGTAATACGAATAATTGCATTGAAATGTACATCATCAGCAATAACATGACCAACTATAATATAACGGCAACTTGATATCGGACACCGCACATTATGCATTGTACAACATAATGACATTAATATCATCACAACTATGCAAAGGAACACAATATATTGATCGTTTTTGATGTATGCCGGGTCGGTTACTCTCTGTCGTCGCTTTCACCCCAAACATGTTTCGTTTCACACATTTGTTTTTTCCATTATAAGTATTTCTTGATCCACAACATTATGTTAATCTGCTGCTTGTATGTTTTTATTCCTAAATATCGGGTCTATTGAGTTACAACGCACTCTAATTCCTGGAATGTGTCCAAATAAAAATACCCTTCAAGCTTCTGCAGTCATGTCAAGCTGGTATAATGCGTTTGGTTGGCCTCTTTTCTGTATAGCAACAAAACCAAAAAAAAAACACGACCGCGACTTGGACGTGCGATGGGGCAGCAACGCATCAATTCTTCATACGAAAAAAAAAACAATTAATTGGGGACGATGGTGTGTTATTAGGAAGGAATTTCCGTTGGAGATTTTCATTGAAATTCCCCACAATTATCACAAACATCGTATTGCATCATTTATTCGATGCACGTTTTCTACGCTGGAGGTTAAATCATGGTAGGTCGATGGCTTAATAAATACACGCCACCACATATTATAGGTATGACTTCCAAACAGGTACAAGGAATTAAAAAGTTTATCACCTGTACGCTTGGTTTGTCGATCCCAAAAGGACCCACACCAAATTTATACATGCATTCAATTATAATGTGAAAAAGGGAAAGCAAAATAGACAAAAACTAATGCGTGTTTTTAAAGCGGCAAAAAGACAATCAATTGGGATTCTTATAGCTTCGTCATTGTTGATCATTTAAGGGTGTTTTTTTTTCATCCTTCATGCGTTAATAAAATCAATCCACCTTTTTTTTTTGTACATAAAAATACGAGAATGTGCGTGCTTGCCTATCCATTTTATGCCAAACGATATAAAATTATTGCTTCATTCAATTCACAAAATTGGGACCTCTTTTTCTTTATAAAAAGCAAAAATAAAATTTGTATAATATTTTTACTAGGATAAAAGTCCCTTTTTCCCATTTGTTTAGTTTAAAAATGCAGGAAAAAAAAATTGCACAAAACAAATTAGGAACATAATTATTTTTTGGGGTTTTGTTAATGTGGATAATAAGGTCCTTGAAGCCAATGTTAGTGGTTTATCCTTATTAAGTATATTGTGGCGATGATTCAAGTAATTTAATAACTCAACAGCCACTTAGTTACTTAGACCTTAGTTCGGTCTATTGAAAATAATAAAATCAGGTGTTACAATTTAAAATTGCGGTTTTCTTTTAATTTAAAACTTTAAAAATGGTTTTCTTTCTTGAATCATTATAGAAAACACCATGAATAATCTGTTGTTAAAATAACCTAAAAGCATTGCATTCTTTTTTTAATCGCACTTTTTTTAAAAGCCGTCGGCTTGTGACAAAAAATATTTAACTCAATTTCTGGCGTCATTAAATTTTTAAGATTAGTTTAAAATTATGTATTATTAAATTACAAATTACGTTGCACAATATTTTTCACAAAGTTTTTGACTTATATTTAAAAATTGCCATTAAAAAATATTAAAAAATTATTATGTATTAATATTAAAACAATTATAAAAACAAAAAATAAAACGTTAAAATTTAACTCACCAATTATTAAAATATTGTTTATTAAAGAAATTATTGCGAATAATTGTCTTTAGATAATAAACCCTCGTTCTTGGTTCCAATTGCAATTTGTCCACATTTTTTTAAAATTAATTCCATTTTTATCACATAATTGATTAAAAGTTTTCAGTCTTAAAAATATTAATGTTCATTATTTTAATCGCATATTATTTCGATGCCTTTGAAAAATGATATAAAAATTTGCACATGGCCACAACCTCGTGTTTCATAGCTGTTTAATTTTTTCAGTTCAACCAGCCACATTAGCAGAAACACGTTTCACATTTAAAGTCTTAAAAATAAAAACGCAATAATATTTAATTTTGTACGCCATAACTTTGCATTCCAGAAAAATTAATTAAATTTTGTGACTTGTAACACAAAACAGCAAAGTTTGTAAAACTTTTTAATTTGACTAAACAAAGTTTCATTTAAAAAAAAAAATGGAAATAAAAACACATTAGTCCACGTCAGCTTATAGCGCACACAATTTAATTAACACAGAAATTTTAATTTTACGATGGAAAAAAAAAACAGTTGAGTTGCTTGTTATTTTCGAAATGCAGCTATTTTAGTTTGTAAAACTAATTAAAACGGCAACACACAAATTAAACGAGCCGCACATTACACACACTGCACCAGAATTAATGTTGAAATACCCAAAGTGTGTGTACAGTTCAGTCAGTCAGCAACACTGCTTTTTACTGTTCTGTTTTTTTTTTTTCAATTTAATTTTTTTTTATTCGATGCATGTTGGAAAAACAGCCAAAAGTAACGAAAAAAAATGTTCAAAAAGTAGTCGACCAAATTGATTAGTGCCGCAGATTCCATCCACTTTTTAAAAAATGTTACAAAAAATAATTAAATTTTGTCGCAAAAAAAAAAAACAATTGATATGAATTTCCGCGGTTTTATCGTATACATAATAATAATTTCCACAAAAATATTGCACGAGTACACGAGGCGGCTCACCACACTTGCCCAAAATAGCACAAAAATAACAATCGGCAATAGGATTTCCAAAAAGGCAGGCACACACTCAGCACGTTTACCAAGAACCTTCAGCTAAGAAGCACTGTGGAGAATTGAAACTCCGCTCGAGAATGAAGCTTTCCAATCTCGCGACTCGCGATAGCCCCTATAGTGCGAGAAAAAAGACATGCACAACACAGCGGAAATTTTCAAGTTTTTTTTTTTCTTCATTCCTTTTTTTTCGTATTTTTCCTTCTTTTTCTTTTCAATGGTGGTATATAATTCTGTGTTTTTTTTCTTTTCTTTTGATTTTTTTTTCCCCATCATTTTTCTTTTGCGTTGTGTTGAGTTTTTCGTTTTCCTTCACAAGTTTTCCTATATGTACACACAGTTATAAAATAAAAACGCTGTATTGTGCGCGATAATATTATGAAATGTACGTCGGTATCACGCGGATGACAATGTGTTAGTGCACTTGGCACGCGGAATTATTCAGGCGCGTTTCGTAACGGCATTGCGAGGCTATAATATTGTGTGAGATGTGTATAGCAGCGCGGAGAAACACACGCGAGTACTTATGCCGGCTATCGCCAATTGCACACACACACACACACACACACACACACACGCGTGCACAAAAGAATATAAAATATATCGTCAGCGTCTTCATCGACTTCAGCTTCTTTGATACACCACAATAAATTTTTTTTTAATATAACAAAAATTGTATACATAAAAAAATGCACACAACTACAAACATTGAGTATGCACTGTAATATCAAAATGATACCGCCACTTGTCCCTCTCTCATCCACTCCATGTCACAATATGCAGTCCCACTATACATATTATAACATTTAACTCAGCGCAAGCGCAGCGTTCATCCCCCTCTACCAAACAAGTGTACGCCAATGTTAGACAAGGATAGATGAGCATTGCGTTGGCTTTCATGCGGTTCACAATTCCCCCACAAATGTTTAATGCTTCAAAATGTTATGTTGCCGCTCGTACAATTTACTGTACTGGTACGGGGGAATATTTTATATGCAACTGAGGAGCGAGAAGGGAGCACCACTTAACAAAATACATACATCGGGACGTATATATAATATATTGTTCGGGGGAGGGTGTCTGGGGGAGGTTGTTCACGCCAGAGCTGGTGCATTTAGCACGCACACACGCTTCAAACAAAAGCACAATATATAAAGTTTGTTTATTGGTGTGTGCGTTGTTTTATAATGCGCGCAATGCGGCTTTGTTATAATAATTTTAAAACGGCAAAAAACATCAAAATTGCGTGGGTATTTGGAGAATATTAATATAAGGTCCGTTAAAAGCGCAGTATGGACCAAAACGTACTGTATCCAAATACTTCAATAATTATGTGGATGAATATTGTGAAAAGCTTTAAAATAAAAATGAATTTGTTTGATTTGTATGGACGCACGTCGCAATGTTAAGTACAAAACCACAAATGAGATAAAAAAAAACATAGAGTGTACAAAGTAGAGAACGTTGTGGCATTATAATATTATAATAAGCATCATAGAGATCAGGAGGGGCGTCAAATGACCATGGATTTTGCCACGCTTTTTACACAAACATATTCGCAAAATATATTATCGCCACAAAAGTATTTGAATTGCATTTAAAATCCACCATGAGTGGAATAAGAAAGAACTTGGCGTTCTTCTATACACATCACCGCGCGATTAAATACAATTTGTGTATACTAGTGGGCTTTTTTGTTGTTGTTCTTATTACGTTATTCATTTGCCAATTGAAAGTATACATACTGAAATGTGTTTGCCACAAGGTCGTTTGGGCTGTGTGTTGTTGCACACAGTCACTTTTATTTCATTTTGTGACTATGGTGGGTATAAACAAATTGCACCCGCACGATGAAACAACAAGGCACAATGGAATTTAATATAAAGACGTGGAAGTGCTTTTGCTAGATAAATTCATGTAGGTAGGTATCATTTTTAAAGTACGAGATGCTTGATGCTTGTTGTTTATTATTATTATTTATCCCATATTTTAAACAAAACGCCTTTGTATAGTTGTAGTTGGGTAGGTGGGAATAAATTTTGAAGCAACTTCTTGCAACTAGGTCAATCGGAGCACGTTTTGATTCTAGAATCTTCGCCCGCCACGTTTTTGTTTGGTTCAGACAACAGAGAGTTCGGTTTATACCACTGTATTGTAAGTATAATATAGGTTCACGTTCTATTTTATTGTCCAGCCATGCTTTAACGTCTTCTGCCCATTGAGTTACACAGCTTCATCTTCTTCTTCTACTATTTCTTTCACACAGATTTTATGCTGTTGTTTGTGTTTATCATTAAATCGCTTTTGTATACTTTACAGCTCGTGGTCTTTTTATAATATAACTCACTATAGTCTACAATATTATATATTTAAGTAAAGAAGTGGTGAGTTGTTGTTTTTTTTTTGCAAGTAATTGCGTCATTATGATTCAAATCTGAAGTTAAGTAGCGTTGTTATAATAGACACAAAGAAGTAGCAAAATGTTGTTTTTAATTTATATATTTTATCGGCTATGAAAACGATAATTCAAACGAACTATAAGACGGTGATTCAACGGCTGCTTGGTGGGACTTTAGAAGCTCTCCACTACTTAAATATTGCTGCAGCTCTCCCCAATCCGTCAGGAAATTGTGGATTTAATGTTTGATCAACATCAACCAGTTTTTTGTGTATTTTATTTTATTGCTGTGCTTCACCATTGCAATTCCTATTTAACAGTTTTGTGTTGCAAATTGCAAAATATGCATTTGTCGTTTTCTTTTAAAACTATCGCACTTCTTTCAGGTTGAAAAGTTGATTTCATCAGAGATTATTACTATTACACAATTTATTTTTTCCAGCACAAATTAACTTCAACACATGTTTTTAGTCTGTTTTTGTGCGATGTTTTACTTATTTATATAAATTTATTTTTAATGAATTTTGGAAACAAAAAAACTGACGAGCCACTCTAGTTTTTATTGTCTTTGATAAAAATTTTAATACTTAAGCATTAAGTATATGTACTTTGTTTTAATGGTAGTATTTAAAATGTCCTTAAATTCACTTTGAAAAAAATTAAATCACCACAATTGAAATGTAATCAAAGGACTATTTTAAAAATATGCATCCTTAATTTAACACCACCGAACTTAATCAACTTTTATTTTTGAAAGGTCTTCAAAAATTAATACATAAATTTAAAATAGAAATAAAAACATATTTTCTAAACACAAACTATCTATCATCTGCTATTTAAAAACCAAATGAACCGGGCGAATTCAAACGACGACACAACATGCCCAGCAGATGAAAGGCGCCGAAGTGAGAGGTCGAGCGCTACATTGAGGAGGCAAGGAGAAAGTGCATAATTTGAAATATACAGCACCGAAAATTCGTGTTTAAATTTAAGGGACACAGGGGTTAGGGTGCAAACTGCACACTGCACAATCCCCCCGGTTGATCTATTGCCTGTGTGTTGATATTGTGTTATGGAAATTCTGAAAAAAATGGGCGGAAAAAAATGCTCCGCCCTATAATTAGTGTGGTGCGCCGGCAGAGTAAGTGAAGCCGCACGTACATTGGACGTCTCTGTTTTGAGCGTGCACAAATTTAACGCACGTGCAGCACAATTCATTTTTGAACCGCAAATTGAGAGGCACCATCTATCGGCAAGGTGCCACAAACTTTGAAGGGGTAATTTATTTGGATTAGATAGAAATTTTAGCGTGCTGCAGTGAGAGTTTTTTTATTTTGTTCAAATGTGAGTCCATGACATGTTTCTCCTTTATCCACCCCCTCTTGGATTATTTGCAAAGTACGCAAGGACAATTTTGTATTGTCATTCAATTCAGCATTTTAAGGTGAAATTGTTTTAAGGGAAAATTAAGCTACTTCATATTGTGAAATAAGGGATATCAAATTGAAAGGACATGCCGCATTTTGTTATACAAACCAAAGGATTTAAACTCAACTGCTTGCAATTGCCTTAAAAGCAATATAGCAAGGTAAATAAATTAGTTTAGTATTTTTGTTGCATCATTGCAATGCGGATTAATAGCATTGAATTAAAATAAGTCCAAACTAATACGTATTTTAAATCGCTGCATGTCGCATGATGATAAGGACATTTTTTCAAAGGACAATAAAAAATAAGGAAATTATGCAAGTCATTATTTAAAATGGATTGGATTATATTCTCTGTTCTACTTGGCAAAACATTTTCAGAAAATTTGACTTATTTACTGGCTTTTTAATAATCCAGTAATTTAATTTAAATTTTTGACATTTTTAATCCAAATTTATGGGCTTGTTTAACTTGCCTTTTTAGAAAATTGTAAGCTGCCTTGATTTTAATTTAAATCATGGCCAAAGGAGTTAAAATACAAATTTAATTAAATTGCCTTAAACAGTCTTTGTCAGTCTTAAATTCACAAACAGCAACAAAAAATATTTAATTAAGTTGTTTTTAAAATTATTCAAACTCAAATGACTTAAAAAAATAATATTCATAGGTAAAATTCAAATTTCATAATTTATTAAATTTTTTATTACTTTAAAAAACTAATTAAGTAATTTTTTAAAATTAAATTTTATTTTATTTAATTTATTTGTTTTCGGAAAAAAAATTAAATTTATTAAAATTCCATCAAAAATTAAACTCAGTTCAATTTCAATCGCGACGGATGTTCAAGTAACGATACATATCGTTAAATTAACGATTGCATTAAAAGTCCTTGTAACGCATCGAAACGCGTTGCCGCGTACAAATTGGCAACGTACTGCATTGTAATACGCAACGAATGTCTGAGCAACTCTCTGAGTCGAAAAGCGCCACCTAGTAGGGCATAGCGGTGAGTCCTTGTTAGTCTAATTTTTTCTAATAAAATGTCCTTGATAAATTTTTGCTTTTTAAACATTGGAAACAGACATAATGGAGGTATTTTCGAACATTCGATTATTTTTTCGAACATATTTAAATCTCATTGATTTTAAAACACAAAATTGTAAAAAATTATTACTTTTTAATAGCAAATTAATTTTAAAATTACAAGTTCAATAGTCCTTAAATAAGGACATTTAAATAAACCTTACTTTTACACAAACAAATTATTTGTAGATGTTAATTTAAATCTTCTATTCTGTGGATTGACTTTCAATTAAATCACACAATAATAATTATTGATTCAACTTCCTCCATAATATCTTCTTTGACTTAAATTTTACAGCATGACCACATAAAAGGAAAAAACATGATTGATGAATAACAATTCCCCTGATCATACGCTTTTTAACTAATGACTGTGCAGAAAGACTGAGGCGTGAAACTTTATTTTAATCCACAATAAAAGTGCAATAGTATATTCAAACATTAAAAGTCTGTCTGTGTGTGTGTGCGACTTAGGTGATTTCTTAATGTAATTAACCGCAAATAAATAACAAAGTGAGTGGTTAATGCACACCCATTTTGGATGATTGTTGGTTGTAAATCGAGTTACTGCATTTTAATTGCATTTCATTGGAGTGGCCTTCCCATCAGCGGTGCAGCCAGCGCGCATAAACAATTTTTTTTAGGCTTCGACAATCGACGCACGAGTAAAGTGGAGAGGAAAAATAAAAAACCCAAGCAGTCAATCTGTTTGATATGGCAATTGCGCCTTTTGGGTATACTCTCGCTACACTTTTTAAATGGGCGCTCTTAACGACGTGTTTATTTCACAAATGCGACGCTCTTGGCCTGCATTCAATTAAATGCTTTGCGGCGTGTTACAATATAGAAAAGATCGTGCACTCATAAATTATAATTTACTAGCCTAACGATTTGTTTTGTTTTTTTTTATTAAGTTTAACAAAATTGTAAATCGCAGTGTTGATCAGAAATGCATTTATACTCGCAGGTAATCTATCTTGCCATTTTCAACGTCCACCCATTTTATTTGCGTTTCCGTGAATGAAATGCGCACTTGAATAAAACAATTCGAATCAACATATTTATATAAGGAATGAAAGTGCAATGGAGAGAGAATTTAAGTGCATTGTTATTAAACCACAATCCAAACAAACATTTATTTAAAAAAGTATAACCGCAAAACATTTCAACAAATGCACTTTGTGCAGGTATTAACGTTTTGAAAGAGGGCTTAAAGGGTTGAGGGCTGAATTGGCAACACATTAAAGCATTATAGCGTGCGTTAAATGAAGGGTTGTGTGAAACACATGAAATTAGGTAGATTATTATTAATTTAAAAATTGCACAACATAAAAGGGTGAACAATGCTCCTGTTTATTGAGGAATAAAGAAATGAATAAATTTTGAATACGCCGCAGTTTTTAGTTTCATAATTTAATTGTTGGTGATTACTGGTCTGGAAGATGGTTAATGCAAAAAAAAAAACTGTTATCTTGGTCTTTACAAGCAAAGGATGCGCAATGAATGAGGTTTTAAAATTATTTGCATCACAAAATGTAAATTAGAATAAATCCTTTTTGATTCGTTTTGTGAATTGCAGACAATAACTGCTTTAATTATTATTATATATTCAATATCATCAAAGAAAACTGTGCGTTGTTCTGGAAAAACATTGTTTTCAGAATTTCAATTTAATTTATTAATACTGACAAATCCACTCCCGTTATCATTATTGAAATTTGTCAATTTTTTCATGAATAGTTTCTTTCGCGGTTTTCGCGGTTTATTTTTTCGTTTTGGTGATTATTAAATTTTTTTACGGTTTTTGCGGGTTTTGCTTTAAATATGCCTATGTTACTTCTATAATGTTAACAAATACGTGTGTAAATTTTTGTAACGATCCCATTTACAGTTTGCGCGTGATGAAGTCCCAAAAATACGACTGTGTATTTAGATTTTTAAAAATAATTGATAAGTGTATTTAAATTAATATTAAAAATATCCTTTATCAATACATGCAGTTACCCAAATAATATGGAAATAACTTAATAATAATTTATAAGTCTAAAAATGAGTAAAAGAATTTCGCCCGCCACGTCATTGCAAATAATATTAAAAAAGCAAAATTCCGATCCCAAAATAAACATGCATAGAAAAAGCTCGTCAGCAGGATAATAAGGCGAAAAATCTGAATTGGAAACAAGCTTAAGGATATTACATACATTCATTCCATCCACCACCGCGTCGCGCCGCCTGCCACACACATTTTTTTGCTCATATTGGATGCCGGAATAGAGCGTTCTCTCTCTACATACACATAGCTGTATATTGTATAATATGCGGGAAATTGAAGATGGTTTTTGATATTGGTGGGTGCGGGAACGCGGCACACAGCATCAGAGCGCGCCTAGCGTTGTTGTTGGTAGGAAATGCATTTGAAAAAATATATAAAAAAATAAGTGGAAATCCTGTTCAGTGTGTATATGCGAGAGAATAAAAAAAAATCGGTTTCCCTTTAATATTCATTTTTGCCAAACGGAAGACGCACGAAATCCTCTACGGGAAGGCGCATCAGTGGAATATATTCAAGCGGCAAATGAAATATGATGAAAAAATGTACAAAAAAGAAAGAAGAAGAAGAAAAGGAATTGCATAAAGTGAGGAAAATAGAGTACATGATATAAGAAATATTTCAAAACGCGATTCGTATTATTATGCAGCTTACTTATTACGAATAACATAAATCATGAATGTATTTTGGAAATGCAGGAAGACTATTTGAATGCGACATGAGAGATCATTTTGGACAAATTAGATCAGCGATATTGTTGAGTACATTAACACATTTATTGTTATTATGTGTTTAAAGTAAATATTTGTTTATTTGTTCGTTCAAAAAAAAAGCCTTAATCTACAGTTGTTGACTTAAAATCACCAAATTTGGTTTAAATCGTAATTAGTAATGGAAATAAACAGTACAGTGTGATTCAAAACCGCTAACAAAATTGGATTAAATGTCAAATAACCGGAAACTGTTTACTTCTTATTAAAAAAAGTAAATTAATAATTATTTTTAATTTAATTTAACTGTTGTTTTAAACCCAAAAAAAAGCGTTAAAATTTAACGTTTATCGTTAAATGTCATAAAGTTACAATTAAGCCACAAAAAATAAACAAAAAACTGTATTAAAGTAATAAATAAACACTTACAAAGGAGCGGTACAATATTTCTAAACCGATTACAAAATTTGACTTACAATTAAAATTAAACCGTAAACAATTTCCTTTATAAAAAATTGTACTTAAGCCAACTTTTTAAAGATTAATTTTTATGGACTGTTAAAACCAATAAAGAATTATTTAAGCCGAAATTTAAACACTAAATTAATCTGTTAACTAAAATAATATTTGTAATTAGTTCAATATCAACCTTGATCATACTTTTTTATGAATTAAAAAACTGATTTTGAGATATTTTTGGACCGGTAAAAAACCCTGAAAGTAGAGTTTTTATACTTAAGAGTTAATGAACTGAAATTTGAATTGTTCAATGCTTAAGCTACAAAAACCCCCCTAAACGGGACGTAAAAGTCAAGAAGGAATTGCAAGTATTATGTTACTGCCCAGTTATTGCAGAAGACATTTAAAAATAAACATTTACAACCGGTAAAAATTTAATAAAATTAAAAATTACTCTTTAAGTGGATCAAAAATATAAAAGAATATTTAATAAATCTTTATTGAATAATTTTAATTAATTAATTAATTGTATTTAAATAAATAATTTGACTTAAGTACAAAACCTTAAAGTCTATGTTTTGTACTTAAGTCGAGTTATTTTCTTAAATAGCTTCTTTTTTCTTCTTAAAACCTATAATAATAAAAAAGGAAACCTTCATCCTGGTTGACCAATCGATACACAAACATTGTGCTACGTGACTCACATCACAATAATGAAAGGGGTGGGACTTGTCAATACATAAAAAATTATGGGAAATAGAGGAATTGGCTTCCCCTAATTCCAACTACACTCAGATTGTAGAAAAATGTTTTGCATTGTGTGTAGAGGAAGCGTACACTCGGATATAGTGTGGTGAATGCTGTTATAAAATATATTATTCATTCACATTGTGCCAATAATAATAGTCGATTTGTATTTTGTGCTCGCATATGTGAATGCGTGTTTGTATAGTTTTGTTCGGCCACATCACCGCTGCGTATTTACACTACTCAGCCATTATTTTTTGTGAATAATAAATGACCAGTGATGAGGGGTGGAAAATTGAGTGGGATGGACGTGCGAGGTCTAAACTTCCGTGCACACATAATTATAATAAAGTAGGCATCACCGCGATGTTGCAGGTGATTCAAGGAAAACTAATTATTTTCCTTAAATGTTATAATTGTATATTGTGTGCTTTTAAATAATTTCCAAGGATGTGTGGCCTTTTTAAAAATAAATAGGGGATGTAATTTCTAGAATTTAGGGATAATGAACTTGCATTACAAATATTTTTTGATTGCAATTTGTTTGTCATTATTCGTCACTACCATTTAAATTATTACAAATTACATGTTTGACTTAATTAATTATCAAAGTAATGTACATATTTGTTATTTTGAGACGCGCTCCACAAATATTCAACAATTCATAATGTGGGCATAGAGAAAACAATAATTTTTGATATTGTGGGAAAAACAACATCTGTAGAAAACCTTTTTTTTTTTCAAAGGAGTTATATTTTTTATGTGCCATTACAATATGAAATGTCGTTATCCTTTTGCAGGCATTATTACTATTGTAGTTATAAGAACACCTGTCAAATATAACAAAAAACTAATAAGCCTTCAATACGCATTTCAAGATTATCGACATATTACAGTGCAGCATGTGTGGGCAATTAACTCGTTCTTTCAATTTTTGTTTTCTTTATACAAAATTACCCACATAAATCAATTAAATGCATACAGTCGGAGAAATTCAATTAATTTTACTCTTTTTTTGGTAATAAAACGAAAACTGTTAACTGATTATAACAAGGCCTTACCGTTAATTAAAAATACAGAAATATTTATTTTTAGTTGCATAATTGGTTAGATAATTAGATAATAATGATTTTTTAATATATTTTCAGTGCGAAGATCAATTAGTTTGAAATGACTACTATAAAGTCAAGGTTCTGATTTTTATTAAAACTATTTTTGTCTCTGGATTTTATGTTTTATTAGGAAGAAAATGTCTTTGAGTTGGATTTGTTAAAAATATGGAAATGACAAATTATATTTCAAACAAACAAATTGCTAAAAAAAAAAATTTGGAAACGACACATTTTTATAAATAATTTCCTTTTAAATGATGGGAATTATGGAAAACTTATTTTTTAGAAGAAAAACCAAAATTTCAGCAACATAGGAAAGATCAATTTAAGTAAGAGTTCTTAATCAAATAAAATTCAGGTAGCCATCTAGAGTTGAATCCTTAGTTGCCTTCAATAATTGTAGAATGAATTTTATTATTGTTTATTAGTCAATAAAGTATTTGAGTAAAACAACTCACAAACAGTTAACGCTTTCATTGGTTTTAAAAAAAAAAAAAAAAAAACATAGTGAAATTAATTGAATTTCGTCCACTGTATGTCAAATGTGGAGGTTGAAAATTTTAAACGCTTAAGTGGTTTCATTGAGTTTTGTGACTTTTTTTTCCGTCCTTTTTTCATGTTTCTCCACACTACAGTAGCGTATCCTTATTAAGTATACCTGCGACATGATCTTAATATCATCTTCTTATTATAGCAGCATCATGTGTAGGAGAAGAATTCAATTTTTATTCATTTAAATAATCCAATCAATCTATATAAGAGATTCCCTTTCTCACAATGTACATTATATCGGAATATACATCCGAATTTGAAGCCAACGCAGCCATCCCTTATCTAAGCCGCAAAAGGCAGCCCTGGCACTTTTTATTTTTTCGTTTCTACCCCCTCAATATTTTGTTTCCCTTATTTTATTTTATTTTTCTATTTATTTTTTGCACACATTTTCTAATTCTTTTTGTCGCATATTGTACTCACTCTGCCGAGCACACTCCCCCTTTGCATAAAATGTAAAAGGCGCATACACTCACATCAGATGTATTTGATGCAGAAGCACAACACACATGATGAATACGAATAAGGTGGTGTATTGATTGACTCGTGCATACATCACTCATGCATGGCCACACGAAAGGGATGGTTTTCCATCTATGCCATTATTCGCATTATACATATTGGATGTGGGTAATGCAAAATACGTTGTTGGTGTGTGCAGGCGTCTCAATTCTCAAAGATCTTGAATGATTTAAATGTGTGATGCATCTTCAAGAAGTTTTCTAATCGGAAAATGTTTTTCAAACTCAAATATTTGTCCTTTATAGTATAATTTTAAATATTATGTGCGGAAGTACTTCCTTAGAATAATCTGATTTTTATTAATATTTTCGGACAATGTTTCTTGTTAGGTAAATATCCCATTTTTTTTAAATTCATCAAACTCTTACAAGAACTTAAAGGACCTCATTGAAGGGGACAATGTTTCCTTTGTTCAGTTGTTTTTCATAACCGATTTAATTAATCAAGGATTCACTTAAATATCTTCTTATCTTCAACAATCTAAAGAGATTTTCAATTATTTATTAATTGTGTTGAATTAAATAACAATAAAATTCAAAAAAAAATTTAAACTCTTCTTAATGAATCCTGTAAAGGATTTAGACTACTGACAATAATTTAATTAATGTAACTCAATCTTAAGCAAGTTCATCACAATTTCAATAAGTCCTTTTATAATTAGGGACCTTTTGTACATTTTCCAGAAGTCATTTTAATTTCAGAATAAAAAGTTATTTTAAGGATCTAATTCCCAGTTTCTAAAAGTCCTATTATTTTCAAAACCTTAGAAATTTAAAAAGTCCTTGCACTTTAAGCCCTTAAATAAATATATTAATAAAGAAACGACTTAAACTCCTTTGCTATACACCTAAAGACGCACCCCTTCATTGATAATCCCTAAATCACCTATGCCTCGACTTTAAATTTACGATGCGTGTAAAATATGCAAAAAAAATTATGTTGCGGCCGTGCATCCTGCGCTCAAATGGCTTGATTACATCCTTCGCACTAATACTTAGCACGCACATCAGTGGTGAAGGTGTTATTTTATGATAAGCCACAATGTTATGGGATATTTTGTTGGTGATGGGCGTTTAGTGCAGTCGCAAATAGAAATAGGCCGCTCCAAAATGTGTGGAATGTAATTTGGAGATTACACAAGAGGATGTAAAATTTTTACGATAACTAGGACATACCTTTTTAAGCAGTTGTTCACTGTGGAAGTGTTTTATCCATTTATCCGGTGATTTCTTGGTGTAAGGACTTGTTATCCTTTGATTATGTTGTGTTAAATTTAATATTTGGATCTGCAATGAAAAGAAAATGATTTGTTAATATTGTTGTCTGCTTAAATAAATTTTGATTTAATTATTAGATGGATACAAAATAAAGAACATTACAAGGACATCCACAGTTCCCTGTTTTAGAATCATTATATTATCATTTAAAAAAGTGTATTCCTTATTTGTCTACTTGTACATGTGCTCTGGTCTAAAGGAATTCACCCAATACGTTATTTTTGCCCAGAGGGGAAGTAAGTTAATTTTTACAAATATGCATATTAAATTCTTTAGGGTTTGTTCAATATAAATTTTTGTCTGTTCCACCACACTTCATAAGAATATGTGATACATTTTCTAATCAATAAACCGGCTTATGCAATAACAGCGTGGTTTCTTTTTTACTCCATTTTTATTTGAAGTAAGAAAGGAAGAAATTTAGAAATGCTTGAATTTAATTTTAGCTAACAATTTAAATCAACATCAACTGACCTTTTTACAAAACTAATTTATTTAAAATAATTATATAATATGGACATAATGTCAAAATGAAATGTCATGTGAAATAATGACATTGACAGCTGTCAAATAAAAACAATTAATTTCAATGAACGCCCTTATTGGACAACCCCATGTTTCCACAATCCAAATGTATTCAACTAAAACCGCTTAAAATCAATCCAATAATTCATTTCACCCACTAATTGGATGATTGAAAACATAAATCATTGGTAGGTAATTCGAATTTAATTAAATATTCACGTACGATTTAAGCAAATCGGGGCAAATCACTAAAACATCCTGCACGCAGTTTGCTGAATGTATACAAAACCACTGAATATCGCATTGCCGCCGCGCACCATTGCAAATTAAATGCTAATTTCATTGATTTGCATATCTCGATTTAACTAGCTTCGCAATATACCCACCTAAACCTACCATCCCCACTCCCCCTCTAAATCCAGCAACAATTGTGCATAGGCGTGGAGTGGGAGGCGATAAAAAGCACAAATACATTCAGCAATTCAGCTGTAAAATATACCATAGCACGTAAAAGGTCTGAATTTGGTTTAATATATAACTGTTGAGCTTTTTAGTTGAGTTCAGGACTCATTCAAAATGTCCACATTGCGAGAGAATGTGCAGGGACAGGGTGGGGTGAACTAATTTCAAATTCATTCATACAGATTTCAATTTAATGTGATGGTGAAAAAATCAACAGGTGCAATGTGCAATGGAAGTTGCTGAATTGCTGAATTGCTGAATTGTTTAAAATAATAATGTTAAGTATGTTTTGAGAGGGGGTGGCTGCGTACTTAATTAAAGTTTTTTAAAGAATAAAAGTTACTTAAAGTTTTAAAGGACTTTAAAGGTGACTTAAAAATAGTGCAGCGATAAAATAAAAGTTTTATAAAGTGAGAACACAATAAAAACGACTTAATTAATTAAATCTCACTAATTTTAAGTACTTAAGCATAAGTACTTCAGCATTTTCAGCACATTAAGAAGTCAGTGCAAAATAATTTAAATGCCCGAAAGATTTTTGCACACAAAACAACGCAAAACTTTTTTTTTCTTCTTTTTGTTCCTTATTTTTCATGTTGTTGTCGTCATTTACTTCTCAGCATTGTTTTAAATTAGGGTGAACTTGACAAATGTGTCTTGTTAGATACAATATTTGTGTATTTTCACCCTTCTTCATTCTCTGCAGCCGCGTTGAAATTCCTTTAATTTCGCCTTCGTTTGCATAAGAGCAATTGAGGGCGCGCATTGTACAGCTTAATGTACAACGGGGAGGCGCGCGCGGATGCGGCAATGAATGGGTGGTGGGGGGAGGGGGCGACTTTGCTCTCATTTTATGTGTGTTCGCCTCATATTCTTTTTAACAATTTATTCAGCTATCCGCATGTACATAAGCAATGATCATGACCTACCCGAATACATTTAATTACAAACGGGAGGCGTATTTTTCATGGCGTATTCTTTCACCGGGGCTTCTTTTTTTTTCCCCACATTATTACTTATATAAAATTATATTATGGCGCGCGGGCATGTGCACGGCTCGAACACAGTTACACGTTGGGATGTTGAAGGTCGTTCAAGACGCGAATTCTTCCGCATATTTATACGGCGGGGGTGTGGGTGAAGCAAAGGGGGTTGAAAAATTCCATGTGTTCGTTTACATGCGCTTAAAATTTGTGCGGAGGAAGGAGAGAGAGCAAACGAACGAATGAGTATTTAAAATGTAAATGAGAAATTTGTACATTATTTCATCGTGGTGGTATTTAGGGCATCGTGATTACATAAATTAACTGAGGCGAGACTGTTGAGATTCCTCGTGTAGTGTCACATGGCTATGGCTTGGGTGTGTGTAGAGTAGACGACGTCAGACGCGGCGGCTTGTTTATGTTTTGTATACATAAGCTTCTTTTTTTTTTGGGATGGGAAGGTTTGTTGTGGAGAGAAAGAAGAAGGTGTTGAATGCAATAAGGATGCCGGTTTTAATTTTAATGTATATTAAGTGAAGTTTGGGTATATAGGGCATTTATGTATTTTATGTTATTTACTTAATTTTGTCTTTTATGCGGCTGCAGTGTTTAAACGAGCAGTTATTACAATTTGTCTAGACGTTTGAGTGTTTATGAAACATGACAAATTGTTAGCATTTTTTACTGTATTTAAGGGTTGTTATAATAACGGTTAATTAAATACAGCAAAAAGGATGAAATAATAGTTTACTGACACATTTTTTAACTAATCATAAGAACAGTTACATTAACGGTACAAAATGTGACGCTTTAAAGTCAAACAAAAACACATTTAAAGTTTGAGTGGTTTTTAAAATTGAGTGGTTTTTGTAATTTTTACTTTACGACTTTATAAGTAAGGAATTAAGTGCTGAAATAACACGTAATTGGCTGGAATTAATAATTGCTAGTATTTTTGACAATATTAATAATTAAATAACCAATAATTGCTTCTACATAGTTTCTTTAAAATATTTTCATTTTAATCATTATTGAGTTATTTCTAAAAACCAATTTAATTAAATTACTTTTCGAGCATGTCACCTTACGTTTACGGTAATATTTAGTCCTTTATTGCAATACACAATAATATGTCTCAACTCAAAAGCATCAGCATAATTTCATTGTCTTCCCGTATTGTATTTTATTTCAATTTTGCTACACATAGTAACAAGGTACTGCAAAAGTTAAGCAGGTTTTCTTCCTTCAAATATGTTACTTGTATGAAAATAAAAGGATACACACGGATACATTTTTCTTGAGTCGTTGAGAATAAGTCTTGCACTTATAAGTATTGTACGATATTTCTTCTTCCTGTTATACATATTTCCAATTCAACGAGGAAAGGCGAAAGACAAAAAAAAAATGCTTTCTTTTCGTTAGCGTTCAAAGCTTCCTTCTTTTTTCTGTTTTCATTTTTTTGCTACGTACTCCCATATACATTTAACATTTTTCTTCAACATATCTTGAATTCTAAATTGATTTTCTTGCGAGAGATGTACACGTTTATATTACATTTATATACATGGCGCTTGTTTCTTCAATTTCGCAATCCGATTTTCCCTGTGAGTGGCGCCAAATGAGCAACCGGGACGCGCTTTGTCTTGTGCAAAATGAATTGGGTGCGTTGTGTTACACACAAGACAAGAGACGTACAACCAAAACCCCACATTTATAGAAGTAGATGGATGAAAAGATAGAGCGAGTGTGTGTCAATTTGATTAAAGGTTAATCCCAGGCTTTGTATTGTATGTGTGTTGTTTGTATCCGCGCGCGGCGGGGCTAAAAAGGATACATGCCATTGATATTTGATTAGGGAATCTATTTAGAATACAATTTCAATAAATTACCATTGGTTGACGATAAAAAAAAAAAAAACCTCAACTCAATGCATTCCCTTAAAATAATTTATTGGAATAATAAACCCTTTTGCAAGTTTTACGCGTAAACTCTTACAAGGCATGAAGCAAAGCCATTGCCTTTAATAATGTGGGGATGGTGAGGACAAATACACACATGCCACGTATTTGTACGTATAAAAATCTTGTCGTAAAAAGCATCAGCAGCAGCTGAACAAGGGTACGTCAAAGTGTATGTCTAAAGAAAAGGACTGGTGTGACTGGTGGTGCGCGCGTGTGGGGTGGGTGGGAGACGAGGGCTGGCTTGCACGTTGGGTTGGAAATGGCGCGCATCAAGAGGGTGGGAGGCACACCAAAAAGGATTACCATGAAGGGATAAAAAAAGAAGGAAATATACAGCATAAAATGGATGAAGAAGCATATAAAGGAACAGAAAAACACGATGCGTGATATTTTACGTATGTACATACATCTCCGTCGTGGATGGCAGTACTTCGATCCATCTAAATTTGAATTCAATGGAACAAATTCGATCAACAAGCAAAGTGAAATGGGTAAAAAGATGAGAATACATGTATTTTTTTTCCCCGTATTTTTTTTATTATTTATATATGTTTCACTTCTCATAGATAAGATTATGTAGATATACGTGAGTACATATAATTTATTTGTAGGTGTACAACATATAATATGATGCGAGTTATAGGTACAGCAGCATTCACATATCCTGAACCAACCAACAAAATACATAAATATCAAGATATAGGATACACAACTCGGTTTATGATGATGATAGCGACGTTCCTTGTCGAATACACATTTTTTGTAAAATCGTGTAGGTGTGTTCCTCTCACATGACATGTACTTGCATAATATATTTTATGTACTACAACTTGGGAACGCGTCACACAACACACGTACCATACTTTATTCCACTCCACTATATTTGGAAACTCTTAAAATAACGCGATTTGTTCAAGAAACAAACTAAAACTTTTAGTTTATGGACACCTGCATAGATTATAGAACATTTTTTGAACAATACACGGAGATTCGAGATGGGGATGGTTACTAGAATAACTGTATTTTCGTAAAAATCAAAAAACAAACTTTTTTTTTAAATTTTAATTTTTTTTTGATTTGGCACAGTGATGCCTCACTTTACGCACGAAAATATTTGAAAAACACAGCTTGGTTTTTATGACAGATATAATTATCCACAAAAAAATATGCGGTTCATTGAAAACAATTTAATTAATTTAATTAAGTTTAAAAAAAATTATTATTAGTATTTTCTTCAAATAAAATTGTTTTAAAAACATAAGAAAATTTTTTAAATCTTGAACAAGTGAATTTTCATATTCTTATATACCATTGAATTAATTTTAAATAAGTTTAAAATTAGTATTACTTTTAGTGAATCAATGCTTTCGTTTATCGAAATTCTACTGTACTTTAACTTTAAAATAATTAATAAGCCAATACTCCGTTAAGTCGGAGATTACAGTACATCAATAAGTAAATTTTCAAACAATTGTCACCATTTTTAAGTAACTTCTGATAAACATGGACGTTTATTAACCAAATTCAATGCAAACAAAAATTAAAAAATGCATTATAATTTGCATTTTTGCATAAAAATTTTTTTTTTTAATGATGAGAATAATTAGTTGGGAAGCTTAAAAGAATTTTTGATGCTTTATTTTCCACAAAACCAATAATTAAAAGTCAGTTTTATTAAATCGATGGCTTCGTTTATCGAGATTCTACTGTACTTTAATTAAAGTATTCAGAAATGTCGATTTTTGATGTGTAAAATAATCAATAAAGCAACTGTGCATCATTAAATTCTTAATTTAGTTATTTGTAATTTATAATTTCTTAATTTCCACACGACTGTCATCTTTTAAAAGAAACTTTTGGCTTAAATAATTAATACAATCACACACAAAAGTATGAAAAGAAGCGAAACCATTTCACCACGCACTATTTGTAAACTCTCTGCCACTGCCACACATGACATGAAAATTATTAAACATGTAACTACACAAAAAGAAAGCAAGAAACACACCGAAAACAGCTATTTATTATTCTGCTAGCGCAGGATGCTGAATGTGAAAGGTCTTGCTTAAGTACATGGCGTATAAGAATTCAATTTGTTCACTCAATTTGCACAAGCCCTTGCCGTTGCATTTGATGTATTCATCTGGCAGTTAGCTTTAATTTCCTCGACAGAAAGCTGCTCGAGTGTGTGGTGTACACGCTGAGGCAATAACTCAATAGTTAATGTACATAAAATATTACACGTATATAGAGAGTATTGCGTCGAAATGAATTTTTGGCAAAACGAAGCTGCGTCTGGATTGTACTCCATTTCAATTTGTGTTTACTGTAAAAGTGCGGCTTTTATGTGCAAAAAACATTTTTCAAATATAAAGTATTTTCCACCAGTAATATTTGATAAAAAATAATAATTATTTTGTATAATATTATAACAATGATCACATAATGTGAAGAAATGTGTAACGAGCGCCTAACGAGATGTTTACAAATTACAACTATACACACATTTCAATAGCGCAATTAACCCTTTCATTACTTATCCAAATAGCAGCTACGCGCGTGCATTTTTTGTTTCACACCGCAGGAAATGAAGCAAATTTTACTTGCGTCGCTAACTATTTGCTCAAATCATTTTTCTCGTATTCAATTTATTACATATTATGTACTTCATGTGTGAGGAACCACCTACGTATGTTCGTTATACAAAATGATGTACATGTGTGGCGTGTATTTACACACTCAGCGAAACGCGTACTTATACATCACAATGCACATCACCCCATTCAAATTGTAAGGGCGTATGAACGCAAATATAACTCCAGGGTGTCGACTGCCGTTCAATATAATGATTGTATTTCAGTGAACAGACATTTTGAATTTACACAAAAACAATTTGATTTATTTCCATTTTAAATTCTTTATTCAAAAAATATTTAATTTAAGTGGTTATGTTTTTAAAATTGGAAACAACCGGAAGATTATTTGTCAAAACATTTACACTTTAATCTTTAATTATTAACAAAAGTCATATTAATGTTAGTCTTAATAGAAGTTAACTATTTAATGCATTCCCTTTATTTTATGAATTCTAAAACATAATTTAAATCCGCTCAATATTCATGTCTGAAATTGCGGACGACAAAGGATGCCAAAAGATTGAGCTGTATATTATAAAAATAGACGAATTGGAATCATTCCAAAAAAAACATAGCGCATCGCATGTCAGCATAAAATGAATATTCCAAATATTCACATCATACTTTATGTTAATGTACAATAGAGTTAATAGCGCATGCATATGTTCATGTCCCACCATTTAAACAAATAAAAAGGCAATTTATTTATTTTCACATTAACATCACCATTTTTAAAATTCCCTTTTGTTGAAGCTGAAAATTGTTTTTATCACGACAATATAAAACAATAGGTGTCCTTCATTTTTAATTCTAAATAATTTTGTTGGTTTAATAACGATGAAATGAGTAATAACCGTAAATTAGGACGAATATAAAAATAAATGAGTTTTCGGTTTTAATAGGGTTAATAAGTTTGCCTTTCAGAACAAATGTTTATTGTAATTAATTTGATGTCAAAATAAAGTAAATGAGCAATGTTTCCACATAAATATTTAGGAGAGACTATCAGTTAAAGGATTTCAATTTAATTTAGTCCTTTATTTCAATTTAAATACATTAAAAATGTTTAATTTAAAAAACAGTCTGTACTTAAAATTAAGTATTGATTTAAAGTACACAACAATTTGAATTAAATATCGCAACCAACTACGCCACTGCTTTATTTTTATTTTCAACGATTTTTGCAATGATCCTGAATAATGATGCATGCATCTATACCCCGTTTCAACTATTTCCTAATTTGCATATGCACATTTTCATTTAGGCAACCCTTACATTGCGTGTAACAAAAAAATAAATGCGCCCAAAAGAAAAGAATGGCTCGTGATTTTTTGCTTCCAACGTGTATCAAATTTTCATCTGTTTGCACTCGGGTATGGCGGCCTGGTGGTGTACCCTATTTTAGGTAACAAAATCCCAAATGGAAAGGTGCTCATTTGCATAAAAAAAAAATTTTGACAAAAACTAAATGGCATGAAAATTTTCTAACAGTCAATTTAAAAAATTTGCGCACAAAATGTTTGTAGCAATAATTCACATTCAATAGCACTAAAAAAAACCCCACTGATTAATCTTTTGTCATTGAGTTACTCTTTCAATTTCATCAACATCTTCTCAGGTAAATATTCATAAAAGGTGCCTACAAGCGTCTCGAGACGGACGGCCAACAGTGACGTCTCCACACAATACAATTGCTCAAAATCTTTAATGCACAAATGCTATTTCATTTATCCAAATAACAATTCAATTTGCATGTTCAATTAAATTGAATTTATAAATTTAACCCTTTTTTTTTTACTGCACTCCGCATCTCTGACTGAATTAATTTTAAATAAATTTGCATAACACAAACTCTTATTGTGTTTGTCGCACAGTCAAAAAGTTTATACTATAAAAGGGATAAAAAAAACACATGCAAACTGCACAAATGGCCATAATGCGTTTTGCAAACATTTTTGCAACGGACTCATTGCACTGAGACAGCGCAGTACAATAATAAAATTGCGCTGAACGGTGATGCTCGACGCCTTTCATACTTGGCTGCCGCATTTCGAGACGAGTATGTTGTTATGTGTGGGGAAATGTGCACACCCAAAAAATATTTGTGACAGCAATTGAATTGCGAGCATAATTCGCGAACTAACAAGGCTTAAATAAGTTATGTAAACGTTCAATAAGCCCATATACATTTCTGCATTTAAATTATAAATATATAAAGAGCTAATAGGGAGCACATTCTATCGCACACAATCTACTTACGGTTGATGCATACAATTATTTACATGCATCGTTAACAATTCAAGTACGGTCTTACTTTTGCATGAGCACATTTCTAATTTGACGATAGTTCAATTGGCTTGCAAAAAAAAAATTAAAATTTTTTTTTTTGCGGATTATCAAAGTGCATACATTTAATTTGAATGTGCATACTTTTTGTGGAGCTTTTCTTCAGAAATTGTGGAATGTCAATAAGAGTACTTTAGTACTTTACAGTATAAATGAAAAATTGGCTATTACGAATATTTATTTATGGATATGTTTTTTACAAACTTAAGCCACACTTGACAGGAAAATTAAAAATGTATTTAACGATTTAATATTTTTCCGGGAATGCACAATTTTATTGTATTAAAAAGCATACAACAAAAATTTATGCTTTCGGATTTTACATCCTTTAAATACAATCAAATAGTTTCTTTAATTAATAGTTACTTCATTTAAAATTTATTGAAATTGGATTAAAATCTTCAAATTAGATTAATGTGAAGTTTTCTAGTATGTGGCTTATTAAAAGAATATTGCACACTCACTACTAAACTGACATAACTAACAAATCTTTGCTTTAGATTTTTCGGTTTGAAAATCTTTTAAAATACCTCTGCGAGCTAATAAATGTACTAAAACTGAATAAATAAATAATAAAATTAATTATATGTCAATTAAGAAGCAAAACAAAACATTGAACTTTTAGATAATTTCCAAAAATTATATGCTCATAAATATTTAATTATAAAATTGTTTTTTCATAAAGAAGTAAGGTTAAACATTGACTTAAGTCAAGCTGTTAAGAATTAAACGAGCAAATTTTTTAAATTAAAAATCAACTAAGCCATTCTGTTATTTTAACTTAAGTAGGTTTTGCATTTATTTTATCGTTTTGAGGTTAAGTACACATTAAGGTGATAATAAAAACAAAATCATCGTCATATTTAACTAAAACTATAAAAAAAATAGATGTTGAACAAGAAAACCGTGAAATGCAATAATTTTTTTTCAGAAAACATAGTTATTTTGATTTTTTGACTGTCAATGCCTTTTTTAATTCATTTGTGTCAAAATATTGATTTAATTTTAAATTGTTTAGGCCTTCCAAGCATTTTATTTAAAAAATAAATCTTAAAAATGACAACACGATTAATTTTTTTGCTCAATTTGGAATCGAAATAATTGAATAAAATTTAATTTTTGAAAAAAAATTCATCTTTAACTATGTAGTGTTCATTTAATTTTAAATAACACTTCCTAATTATTTACATTTAGATCCTTTTTTAATTGGATTACCATTGTATTACAAAACCAAAATTTGTAAGTTATGTCACATCAGTAGTACTGGTTCAATTTAAAATGAAAAATTTTAAATTAAACAAATTTAAGTGCCAATTAATCGATTAGGTATTAATTAATATTAAACAATGCAATTAAAGACTATAACATATAAATAAGTGCAGACAAGTTACGAAATATATCCAACAATACTTAAGTTATAGTTTGGCAATATTACGTGCAGCGCTGGCGCACATAGTTAGCCTTATTTTTTTTAGCAACACACGTATGTGTCCTTTAAACGTAATATATAACACACATCAGGATATATTATAGTGCTTGAGTGGGTGGGGGTGGTGTACTGCTGCACGAAAGAACACACACAATGTATGCACAAACAAAATGCTGAAGAAATGCTGTACGACGAATATTTTCGCATACACCGCCGACATAAGTATGTATTTATGTGTGGAAAAAGACGACAACGCCGTAAACGACAACAGCAAACTCGGCAGGGGGTCGAAATCTGGTATTTTAGGGCGCAAAAAAGGGGTGGGCTGGATTTTCGAACACAGTGTGTAAAATTCGTTTCTTCTGTTGTTTTTTTTTTTTTTTTTGCGTTTGCTGTTGCGTTTATTCCGTTTCCTTTTTGCTTTATAGTATCGTCCTGTTGTGTGTTTTTTTGGATGATTTTTTTTTGTGTTATAAAGAATATAGAATTTGGTTGATTTTGTGTGTTAAGCTGAAGATGTGTGGGTGCTTTTTGTCGCATGCGGCTGATAAGAAGAAGGGTGGCGAGAACAAATTTGTGCTTCAAATAAGGAACTATGTGTGGATGGTTGCTAGGCTACACCCCCTTGAAACGTGTATAAATACACATATTCCATAATATATCATTGCGTAAATACCTTGACAATCCTTCATCCGATAACGCATGAATTGAAAAAGGGATAGACAACCAACTAACCGCAATTCCATCGATAAAGTAAAATCACATTGATTACAATTTACAAAATCCACATAGTTTGAACTTGTATTAATACAAAACAGCTTTTTAAAAATACTTTGAAGGTCCCTTTAAAACACACACATAATTTAAACTAACCACAATAGTAATATCTTTGTGTAATGTAACAACAAAACATGATGCTTTTAAATTCCAATTCGCAATAATCATTATACAGAGATACGCCTTATCCTATTCAATCCCCAATATGAGCGCAATTTGGTAGGGTGGTTTACGGAAAAACCATCTCAATTCCCAACATCGGCATTGTAATGTCTTCGAGTCTTATGTTCTACTGTAGAAGAAGGTATTGTATTATTATTGGAAGCTGTAACATTAAACCAACAACATGTACAATGTAAATGCAAATAAAAAAAATAAGAAAAAAGACTCCTTGGCAAATTGAACAAATTTCGATTTTCATGCTGAAAAGCTCATGATCATGATGTGAGTCGCACTTGATTGAACAAGTCCCTTATTTTAGATTAAACTGCAGTATGAGGACTTGTGCACCGTATTTATGTGCGCGTGGTAAATTTGCTGGACCATCAAAAAAGTGAATTTGTGAATAGTCTTTTGCTGGAAAAATTGCAGAATGCATTGAATGCAATAATACAGCAGCAATAGTAAAAATAGTGAAAAAGGAGCAATACGTAAAATGGAATAACATTTTAATGGCACACAAACTGGCAAACAAACATGATGCTGTTGCTATGTGTGTGCAATGGGAGCGCCATTACATTGACGCGGGTGGGGATCCGGGACACAATATTGCAAAAAGGAGCAGAAACGAAAATTATTATGCAAAAAAAAAATGAAGAAAAAAAAGAAGTGGAGGAGCTTGAGAATTGAACTCGGCGTGTACGAGCTACTTGAGAATATTGTACACGGCGGGGGCACACACAACATTATTCACCCTTATGTCGCGCACGCTTTAAAAAAGTGAGAGGAATGGTATACGCTATACACCATACTTCAGCGAAAAAAAAGGGTATAAATTCTGCGCATATAATATGTTGGAAAGGACGCATACAAAATGTACATGCATGCGCGATTTCTATTTTATTTTATTTCCTCTTTTGCATATCTGGAATTTACATATAAATGTACATGATATCCTCGACACACACGGCTATGTAATAATATGTACATAAATATCTATGTTTGAACACACACAAAATATAAGAAATGGAATCTTATTTGCGTTATAGCGCATAAGAACACATAAAAACGCTTTTAAAAACGACGAAGAAAAAAAAAAAACAAAACGCAGAAGAAGGAAATACTTTGAGGCGTGTGTGCTGTGTATTTGTATCATAATATTCATGCATCGCATAACGGTGTTTTATATTTGGATGTATAAAGTGTATACTGCTTATAAAAAAAAATTATAAAAAAAAAAAAATGTATTTTATACAACACATGATCTGAAGCCGGAAAATACATAAAATCGATATGCGAAAATATTTTTACTTCAGCCCTCTTATACCGCAATAGATCATCCGCAGGAAATCATAAAATATGTACGAGTGTGTACGCATGAATGTGAATGACATGTCACTTCATGTCACAAGAAAATTGTACAATATTTAAGTTTAGTCCAATTCCTTGAAACACTTTTAGGAAATTAACTTGAAAGAATATAACTGATTTAAAATATAAATACGTATTTATTTATAATAAGTTAATGTTATGTTATATAATTATTAAATTAAATTAAAATGAGTTAAGTGGTCGTTTATTTTGATTAAAATACTGATAGAAAGATTGCACAAAACTTAAGAAATTTATTGAGAATTGCAATAATTAAATTTTTCAATTATCCCATTGATTAATTTATAAAAATTAATCATTATAATAAAAGAAAGGAGTTTAATTTAGAGAATAATATTTTGCAATGAATTTTTATTGAATTGTTTTGCAGTCCGCAAATATTGCGACGAATTTAAATTTACCAAAAACAAATAAAAAACTAAATTTCTTATAAAATTCCAGAAAAAAATACAAAAACAATAATTTTTTTAATAGGTGGCTTAAGTTTTAATATTAAATTTAAATTTGAATTAAAACCGCTATTAAATTTAACGATATACAACTTAATTTTGACCTTGAAAAGAAAACCACTCAAAAAAACACTCAAATAAGATTTACAACAATATAAATTCGGTAGCCGTCTTTGAATTAAAAATTGAGGTTAATTAATATATGGATGAAAGGTAAGGATTAACTGACGAAATCACTTCTTTATTTTTTATTGTACATTTTATGAAATGTGAAATTAAGGGTTGTTAAAATATGTTTGCACTACGAGAAGAAATGAATAAAATTTTGAATTTATTAAAATTTTCTGAAAAGTACGAACGAATTAATTTCTTAAACCTTTAAATGAAATTTAAAATCCATTAAAAACTATAACAAAAATAAAATGTAACGCTACGCAACTTAATTGTGACCTTGAAACCTTGAAATAAAATGACTCTAAAAATCACTCAATTCACAATAATCAAAAATTTGTCTATCCGCTTTTAAATTAATAATCAGGACAAATGGAAGGATTTCCGTAGGTTAAACACGGATTCTACAAGGATTCTGAAGTTAAATTAAGGGCATTATCAGAAAAATGTGCTCGAAATTTTTTTTGTAAAAAATTTTATATTTCATTGAACTCTTCCTTATTAGAATTAAAAATGAAGAAAACTTTCCATAATATGCTCGCATGTTTAAAAGCACAACCCTTTACTTAATGTATATGAGGGGGTGTGTTAAAAAAAACTTTTACCACATCCTGTTGAATCCTTAAAGTTTTATGAAACATTTTTCTTATTTTTATTTTTTGAAAAAAAAAACAATTGTAAACCAAATTTTAAAACTTATAAATTTCATTGTTATGTAAAGAAAAATTATACGTCCAACTGCTGGATAAGTCATCCCTTAAGGCATAAAAAAAGTTTACAACTTCCTTCTTCACATTTCTGAATTGTTATATGAAAATCATAGGAAAGAGAAAACATTAAAAGCGGGGCAATAACAGAGAGAACCGTAAAGAAAGAAAACACCGACTTAAATACTCTCCCCCATTAAAAGCCGCAAAAAAAGTTCATTCATAATTTTCATTGAGAAAACAAACTCTCTTAA